>JAHREE010000118.1:23105382-23190360 GCA_033628505.1 Tringa tobata | reverse complement strand
TCACACTGCACATGACATAACAGCTGTCAAATGAAAAAAGACAGTTGCATCTGTATGCCCACAAAACCTAAAATCTAAGACTAAAATAGAAGATAAATAAACCAAAGACATGGAGTTGGGAAAGCTTAAAGGAAAAAAGAAAAAAAAAAAAAACCAAAAGACAAAGTGGCAGTGAAGAATTTCAATTATCCATATAGAAATTGGTCACAAGATACTTCAAGACAAAGAAATTTTAAAAAACGTTCTTCATTTTAAGTGATTTGCACCTTAAAATCTTCACTTCTAGAGGAACTACAGAAAAGCTATTCAGAAGTTCATGTTAGAAAATATTCAGAAATCAGTTCAAAAAGTATTTGCATTGTGGAATAATAATGATTGCATGTACTTAGAAGGTAGCATCCACAAAGATATCCTTGCAGCTTCCTTTATGGTAGATCCGGAATTTTGCAGGCCAATAGAAGGGTGGTCCTGAGAGCCACACAATAACCAGCAACACCTCACTGCATGTATCTCCAGTTTCTCATGCCTCTCCTTCTGTTCAAGTCAGAACATCACCTTGAAAGAATGTTCCTTTCTAAAGGAAAAAGTTAAGTAGTCCACATTACAAACACAGTTAGTGTTTGTAAACTGTGAGATGGCAGTATAAGATGTATAAACCATAAACCTACCATCTCCAGTCTTAAAGCTTGAGACTAAACCTAATATCCATCATACATGCTTTGTATGTGTGACGTAGTGCAATCTGTATGCTGCATCTTTAAAAACAAAGATTTTTGTGCTATTTTCATTTATTGCAACACATAGGTATTAATTGCTTTTCTTATAAGAGCTTAGCAAACGCACCAAATTTAAAAGCATTAAAAAGCTTGATGACAAATAAAGAAGATGACCTATGGTGGGCAAAAAACCCAACCAAAGAAAGAAAGAAGAGGCATTTCAAGGAACCTCTACCTTTTTAATTCAGAAATAATGGAACATTTCTTCAAGAGCAGAGCTACACCGTGCCAGTCCCACTGTGCTCTCAACTGAATGTACAGTAGCTTGTACTCCTATAACACTCTACTCGAAAAAAATAAAAATTCAATGTATTTCAGAAAAGCTTTACAAGCTTCTAAAACATTCTCCTCTCTCAACCAATTTTATGAATGGTAATTTGTCTTCTTCACATTCTATGTTGGCCTTTCTTCCTGCAGGCTTAAACAGCTTGTCAAATTCACTACAAACAGATGAACAAACACTGAATCCCAAGTACTTTCCACGTATGGATAGAGACAAAACCCAAGGAGCAGACATTTGACCTATTTTTTGTGAAGCTGTGTTGCAGAGATCTTTAAAAACATGCTCTGTTTTGTCCGTGAATGCATTTCTAGTACGCATTCAAAAAAAATCCAGCTTTTTTCCTTTGTCAACGGACCAAACTAAATGTGCTATCAGAACATTTCCAAAGCTTTACATTATGCCATACCATTTACACTGGCTGTGTTCACAACAGTCTGTGCATCACATTTAATTAGCAGGAAATTTAAGAAAGATCACACAGAACCCATTAACCTTAAATTGCTTTCAGGGGTAATTAGAAAGTGTGGCAGCTCCCTTCTTAATATTTTAAAAGAACATTTTAATCCATTTCTGCAAAGGAACAATAACAAAACCAATGGATGAATGAACCTTTTGGTAATATTTAAAAAATAAGAAATCTCCTAGCCAGAAAATTAAAATGCTTCAGTGCCTCTAAGGCTACCCTAGGTTACTGTAATTATATCTGTTCACAGGAGCTAATAAGTAAAAAACTACTCTTCATTGTCATTTTACATTAGGTTCTGGTGATTTGCAAATTACCATCAGAATATACCTTCATGTTGTATTTTTCTATTGACATGTCACAGGCTTGCTTTAGCGTATCAATGCAATTTGCAGCTTTCAAAGTTGAAAGGAAAATATGCACAACTATTCAAGCAAAAGTTGTCTTCTAACTTAAATACCCACCAGCTCTGGTATAAAAGAAGCAAATGAGTTAACTTCTATACTAAGTCAAACTAATGCCATGACACTCATCATTAAGAACCAGAGGCTTTTTTTGCTGCTGTTCTAAAATAACAGCAGGACTTTTAATGTCAGTATGCTTGTTAACTATTTACATTTGAACTCTGACATCTGCTGCATCCTACCTTAAACTGACTGTGAAGCTGCTACTTACCTTAGAAACTGTGCAGTGGCTTTGAGGTGTGTGATATTAAAAATGATGCTTCTTCCATGGGTGAGAAGAAAATACAAGTTTTCAACAAGGAACAACTGGACAAGTGTTGACTTGCATCTTTTCCTATTATATACATAGGGTCTGTGTGAATTAATGAGGGTGAAGGTACTTCTTTTATCTCATTCCTTCCTCCATTTCTCCTCCCATCCCATACACAGAAAAGAGTGGAGAATCTACTTCAAGAAATAACTAGGTTCCTAGAGAGTGTAACAGACTCCAGCCTGCTGCTTCTAACATTGAGTCATGGATTCACACTGAAGTGGCTGACTGGTACTCCTACTGCTTCTAGGTCATTATTATTTTGAAATGTGCTTTGGTCAGACACTTTCCCTTGTCTGACAAGTCTGCCTGATCCATATAACAATAGCTGGTCACCAACTATGTTTAGGACTGGAAATGGGGGAGGGTTTAGAAAACAATATGACAGACTGTTTTCCTCTTTCAATCTCTTCTTCCCCTTAGAGATGTGTGCTACAGGTAAGAGTCGGTCTCCTAGAGTGAGTCTGCAGTAAAACAAAAGGGTTTTTCCTCTTACCTACTCAAAAGTTAGTATAAGCTCAGGGTCACTGGAGTTGGAAGCAAATTCCACTGAGGACTAATGTCCCATTGTTTATCAGGAAGTTGCATACTCATCTCTTTGTTTCTGTAACTGCATCACTGAGTACCAGCTCTGCTTGCACCATGGAAGAATTTATTAAATTGCCACTAGCATTTTTCCCAGAGAAGCATTTTGTGCCTGCTATTACACAGATTGAAAAAAAAAAAAAAAACCCACACTCTTTTACAGTGCCCAAAATTTATCAAGCATAAAGGTAACCTTAAAGCATTCACACCTCAAAAATATACACATCCAGAAAGGTTAGTAGCAACCAAGAGTTTAAGTGAGGACCATGACTGCCAGGAAAACTGACTGCCTAGATAATTAAGCATGAGCTCAATTACTTCAGTACATTCAGCTAATGGACTACAAGGAATCTAATTCTCTTTTTTATTGCTTGCTACATATATATATACCCACTTCTCAATCAGCATCATATTATTTCCAACAGATGACAGACCTCTTAAGCCTGAAACTCAGATCTATCATGACCTCAGATACGTATTTTCTTAGAAAGCCAACATTTTGTACTGAGAACTTTAAAAGAATTAACTTCACCAATATTTAACAGACCCCGACTTAGCTTACCAAAAATTTCCTGTTCCTGAAAACTAGCTTACAGAATGCTACTAATGCCTCAGATAACTAACTCTCCTTACTTCACTTTTTAAATGTTATTCATGTCTGTACAGCAAAATTTACGAAGTTCTCAACAGTATTTCACATGATGAAATTACACAATCAACTCCTCCTCACCAATATATTTATCTACAAATGTTTTAGCAAGATACCATCATAAAAGCAAGACTGATTGTCCCTCTGATATTCATCTTTATAGTCCAAAGAGGAATATTAGCATCTACATGCCATTAGCAATGGTCTGATACATACAGACACTCATAGAATTAATTTATCAGAAAACCAATTAACGTTCTCAACTTTTCCTTCAGTATCACTTTTTGCTACTCAAATAAAATACACTGTTATTAAAGTCTAAGAAATGGAGAGTACTAAATGATTTGTGAAAAATATGTGTATCTCCCATTGTGTATCCTAAAAGCATTCCTTTTCAAGTATTCTAAGACTAATTGAAGTGCTTTCAAAATTTTAGCAACTTTATTCTCCTATCAAATCTCAAGGGATGACATGAATAAACAACAGGTAAGATGATTTATCTCTGTTTAAACTGAAAAATGTGGGGTTTCTGAATGATCCGATGTCTTAAATAAGGATCATAATGTCATTAGTGGTGGAAGCACCTTATTTCATTCTCCTCTTCTGTGAAACGATACCTTCTTACAACTGAAGGGTGCATCACATCTACGTTTGTAAAATGTCTTTAAATCACTACATGAAAGGAGTTGTACAACTGCAGAACACTATCAATACTGTTTTCTACTCCTTCTGTAAATGGAGATACATTAATTACAAGGACAGTCAGAAGGCAACAAAAATTGTTCATAAAGAGACACTTCAGCATTACATAACTAATAAACATTTCTCTTCCTTAAAAATATCATGATGGTATGAAAAAGACTGTCCATTTTAACAACATGCTAAGTGCTCCAGATACAGAAATAAAGCCTACAGTAGTTGTATAGAACTCACTGAGTTATTGAAGTTACATTCTGGGAAACACGAACTTTCTTAGTTTTTATGAATGCTATATTTAGCTACTAAATAGAGATGAAGAATTGCAAGGTTTAAAGCTTAAAGGTGAGAGGCACGGAGTATGTTGGGCAATAAAACTAATGCTGACTCTCTGGGACTAATTTAGGAAAAAGGTTTTTCTGTCGTCCAGCCTACCCAGAAGTTGCTTCTCTGTTTCATACTACAAAAGACAGTGTAATGGAGTTCACAGGACTGTTGCTTAGAAGCACAGGATAGTTCCAAACAGCAATTTTAGTAAAGCTAATTCACGTTTTTGCCTGAATGAGCCATGGGTACCATATGTATTTTTGTTACAGCCAGCCTCCACTTTTAGTGAGTCATTCACAAGAAAAAAAAAAAAAAACACCAACAAACCAATTTCACTACAGCTATGAAAGCTGACTACTTTTTGCATGTGCTGGGATGACCGCAGTTTCCCCACCATCGATGAGTAATTGAAATTCTGCCTGCACCAGTCACTCAGCAGAACCTTTCAAATGGAAAGACAAAGTTGGTGAGAAAAGGACACAGTGATGCAACACTGCTGAGGACTCTCATTACATAAACATCCTTACAGCAAGGTCAGAATGGCAGATTTTAGTATCCAGATGTAGATGAATTTAATGCAGCATGACCTTGAATTATTGTTTATCCAGAGAATTCCTAGAGAAAGATTACACACTACAGCTGCCCCCTCCCTTTCCCAATACAACAAGAGGGAGGGACAAAACAGAAACAACTTTGTGGGGAGAATCTTCTTCCACTACTGTGGATCTTGGTGGATCAAGCTGGTTACATCCCTACGTCCTTGAATTTACGAAGGTGAAATAGGCCCTTTGCGTGTAAACTATGCCATGCTTTTCCTGTTGTAAAAATAGCACAAATGGAAGCTGATTAACTGTCCGTTGCTATAGATGTGGAAAATACACTGGATTCAATTTTCAGCATTTATGATCTCATAATAAACTTATGTTAAGTGCCAGTTTATTTGGGGAAAAAGAAGTACCATTACAGGAATCCTTATGCAATATCATCTGTGCAAATCTGTGGAGTCTGCTTTCAAAGTCAAACTAAATCTATGTGAATGCAACTCTATGAAGGACAAGTTATCTTATCATGATGACATAAAATGAAACACCAGAACAGGGCTGTGGAGCCTGTGGTACAATGTCACAAAGGAGTATGTCTGAATGAGTTACACTGCCACCACTTTAACAGAAGCAGTACTTTAGGTATTTTACATCTTTTCTTTCTGGATTATCCAGGTTTGGTCTCAGTCATTAGCAGCTAGGCCAAAAACAAGAACTGAATTCCTTGCCCTATCCTTCTATTTATTTCTATATCTCCTTCAATTTATCCTTTCTATGTATCCTTTTACTACACTCCCTTTATCAGGGAGAGTAGTGATAGGACGAGGGGTAACAGTTTTAAACTGAAAGAGAGTAGATTTAGATCAGATATTAGGAAGACATTCATAGAATCATATGGGGTTGGAAGGGACCTCTGGAGACCATCTAGTCCAACCCCCGCCCCGCCAAAGCGGGTCTACCCAGAGCAGGTCGCACAGGAACTTGTCCACACAGGTTTTGAATGTTTCCAAAGAAGGAGACTCCACCACCTCTCTGGGCAGCTTGTTCCAGTGCTCTACCACTCTCACAGTAAAGAAGTTCCTCCTCACGTTTAAGTGGAACTTCTTATACTCAAGTTTGTGCCCATTTCCTCTTGTCCTGTCACTGGGCACCACTGAAAAAAGACCAGCCCCATCCTCCTGACACCCTCCCTTTAAGTATTTGTAAGCATTGATTATATCCACCCTAACTCTTCTCTTCTCAAGACTAAAAAGACCCAAGCCCCCCAGCCTCTCCTCGTAGGAGAGATGCTCCAGGCCCTTAATCATCTTTGTAGCCCTTTTCTGTACCCTCTCCAGCAGTTCCCTGTCCTTCTTGAACTGGGGGGCCCAGAACTGGACAGAGTATTCCAGATGGGGTCTCACCAGATGCAGGGGCAGAGTACAGGGCCAGGATAACCTCCCTCGACCTGCTGGCCACACTCTTCTTGATGCACCCCAGGATGCCATTTGCTTTCTTGGCCACAAGGGTACATTGCCGGCTCATGGTCATCCTGTTGTCCACCAGGATTCCCAGGTCTTTCTCCTCAGAGCTGCTCTCCAGCAGGTCAGCCCCCAACCTGTACTGGTGCTTGGGGTTATTTCTCCCCAGGTGCAGCACCCTACACTTGCCCTTCTTAAATTTCATTAGGTTTCTCTCTGCCCATCTCTCCAGCCTGTCCAGGTCTTGCTGGATGGCGGCACAGCTTTCTGGGTGAGCCACCCCTCACTCGTTACTGTCAGGGAATCAAGACACTGAAGAGATTGCCCAAAGAAGTTGTGGATTCCCTGTCCCTGAAAGTGTTCGAGACCAGGCTGGATGGGACTTTGAGCAACCTGCTGTAGTTGGAGGTGTCCCTGCCCATGGCAGGGGATCGGAACTTGATGAACTTTAAGGTCCCTTCCAACCCAAACCATTCTATGATTCTATTTTTTGAAGTCTTTCCAACTTATCTTTCACACTCTTCTTTCCTTCATTCAAGAGTTGTTTGTAACAACCCAAAAGTACTTTGTGGTTATTGTATTCATGCCCTTAAAAATGGGGCCTGGATACTTGTTCCACCTATTTAGATTTACAATTTACATAATCAACATGCATATATCAGATGGTTACCGTCCCTGAACAGCTAGACAAATCCTCAGAGGATTTCAGATGGGAAGAATCACCATCTGGAAGTGTTTAAACTCTCAACTTAGACTAAGCTTCTGACTTAGAAGTTAAAGCTAGGTGGGATTAACTCAGATTCTAAAGTCTAAATGGGCAAGAAAGAAAAGGTATAACCAATCCTATTTTACAGATAAGTAACTGTGACAGATGTGCCCTTTCTATACAGAGTTACATGTCCCCTGTTGAACTATCTTTTTGCAATGCCTCAGATTTAAGATTGAATATTCAGTATTTCTTTATATCAACTTTTAAAAAAAAATATTTAAATGAAACTGAAAGTTTTCTTAAAAGTATTCAAAACCTTCTTAATGTAGAGTTGGAACAGCTGGTTTGTGCAGTCAACAATTAGTCTATTTCTGTGGGATTTCTTATACTAACCAAATCGGTTTCATAACAAACTTGTTCTTGGAAAACTGATTAAAATAAAAAAAAAAAACAACAACAAAACAACAAAATAAAACAATAAACAATCAACTTACAATATATTCAAAGACAATTGACAACACACCAAATATTTTTCAGCTAGAAGAGAAAGAAAGTAATGCTTAAATAGGCCAACATTAAATATTTTTTTTCTTATGAAATAGGATCATGTTTTCTAGCACCCAGGTTTTAGAACAGCATGTGCATATTGGAAAAATAATCACCAGGTGTCTGAATTAATTGCCAGATCAATTCAGAGGAAAGCATCCAAGAGCCAGTCACATGTGTTTCTTTAGGATAAAAGAAAACTACACAATTACAAATTAATTTAACTCTTTTACTGAAAAATAATGTCAACCTCAGAGTTGTTCAACTGGCATTGGTGTAAAGTCTTATTTGTTTTTCCTTAAAAAAATAGGTCAAATCGTAAGTTCTAGCTCCAGTTTAAACCTAAAAGAATATGACTTTTTTTTTTCTCACAACAACAAAGTTTGAAAAAGGCTACAGAATACTTTAGAATGCTCCACACACTAATCTGTGCCTACTTTTAAATATTTTACATGCCCACCACTAGTTGTGATCTGTGATTGGAAAAACGTAGGCTTTCCAATTTAAGAGGAAAAGCCAAAAACCTCTAGATGAGGCATACATGAAGTATCAATACTTTGAACAGGTAAAAATGTCTCGGTATCAGTTTAGGCTCAGTTAAAAGCTGAGAGTCACGGCAAACTTTCTGAAAAACCTAGAATGAATTTCAAACCCAGTACAAAGTCTAAGACCATAAAGAAAGACTCAGAGAATCTTTGCATAATGTCTTCCATTCTTGCTATCAGTAACAGGGAACACAATCCTTTTTGGTATCTTTTCTTCATTTCATCTTCTAGATACCTATGCATGCTCTCTCATATTCAAGCCAGAAAGAAATGAACAACTTAAAGTCCTTGAGACGGGGGGGGAGAATCTGAATCCTGTGCTTTCACAGTTGCTACCATACTGCAAAGTCCATAGAGAAAAAGTTTTCTACAGAATTGGCTGTTTTCCTTCAGGGAGAACTCAAGAGAAATGAGAGCATCCACACAGTAAATTCCCAAAACCCAACTCTGGAATACTATGAGACAACAACTAACGACAAACTTTTGAAAGAACACTGAAAGATTTTTCCACCACAATGTCTGAAATCACATAAAAGAATACCAAAAGGAAAAGGACTAGAAACATGCTATGAGTTATAGGACATATTCTAATCTTTTCTTCACCATGACCGAAACACATGCAAAAAAAAGTGAAACCATTTTTGAGGTCTTAATTGCAAACACTGATTTGAAAATGTACACCTTTTTTTAAAACAGAAATTTCTGCACAATCAATGTATTGAGCAATGGTAAGTTATTGCTTAATATTCATAACCATTCAGTGCACTCATACAATTTATACTTGCCTTAATAGAACTTTTGAACAGTTTGCATTTATCACAATATTCAAAGCAAGCAAGCAGTTTTCAAGCAAAGTTCTTTGAAGTAACACTAATCTGTAACTTGATTTTTATGTTTATACACAGGCATGATATTAATTTATTTGGAGGACAGCAAGAGTTCAAAAACTGATAGTTGTAATTATTTTGTGTAAGGAATATTTTGCAGCTTATCTTCCTGAAGATAAGAACATTGTTATCTAAAACCCTGAGACCACTGATTCTGACACTCATACAGAGTTGTCCTGTATAATTTTCCACATGGACATTAAATAGATGCAAGATCATGACACAGCTCTACAACAGATTTTTCTCTTGGCTTGAACATATTTATTATGTAATTTACGTGGCTGACAGATAATTTACAAAATAAAGAATGAACCTAAATAAATTAGACTGGAAAGTATGACATCGTCCACATAAAAAATATTTTCTGTGCAATAGAGTCAAGATCTTCCTAGTAATCATCACAGAAGCTTTTCTAGAAGGGCTACATACATTAGCTTACATTTCTCATACAAATTTTGGAGCTGAAAATTTTATTTTGAGCTCTTTGGTTCACCTTATGTCCTGCGTAACTGATAGTTGATTCCAACTCTGTCTTATTTTAATACTTTCTACACAGTTGCATATTACATAACCCAACAAAAATCCATCTCAGGCAGAAAACTTTCATATTTTCGCATGTTCTTCATTGCCTATAAAATGATTTTTCTAGAGTATTGTTCTATTTATACTTAATAGTGCAGTAAGAATCTAATGATTTGGGTTCAAAGATGCTGAGAGCTTGCAATTCTATTTTATAACAATCTGTCTGTTTATGTCCAGCACTTATAAACTCAAAATCCAGGGCTTTAATGGAAGGCACTTAATTCCTTATACAAATAAATAACAAAACCCACTGGGGTTTTATTGGAAGTGGATTTTCAAAGGGCAAAGTAATTCTGAAGCAGTTCTTGCTACCAGTAATGCAGCTACTTCTGAAAATTTGCAATTCCTTGAATCTAAAGGCTAAAATGTTCTCTATAAATCAGTATAGATTTAGTATTTAAAAGTTAGGCATGCACAACTGAACAAGGAAAAAGTGCAAACTTCAATGTAGAATAAAACAGATATGACAGTGAACAGCATGAACAATGCAGATGTTTTTATGAAAACTGCCTCTCCCACAGGAGAAAATTAATAAGAAATTGAAAACCAGAAACTGTTGAAAAATAATTAAACTACAACTGACAAAAAGTTTGGAGTGACTAACAGTTGCTAACAAGTCCCTCTGAAGAGAAGTCCAATAACTCACAACCAGAGATCCCCACTGAACACAGTACCACCCACTTCTACAATGGCTCTCTCTTGTTTATGTCTTTTTGATTGAATTCAAATACTCTTGAGTATTATACTAGGGCCAAGTAAATGGAAGTTCTTTATTGATTTCAGAAGATTTTGGACCTAGGCCATGCAGTATACTGAAATAGAATAAAAGTGTCAAGATGATAAAGAAATTAAGATTAGCTATTTATGTTGTCATGGATCCTTCAGACTTGGAATTTGATCCTGCCTTCACCTTTAAGAAATGTTTTTTCAGTAGAGAACTCCAAACTCAACACACACAACGGCAGATGTAAAAGCAGACGAAGTATCCAAAATAACTTAACCTGCACAGCAGCCATCTGTCTCTGACATATAGATATATTTTTCTGTTTCTCATTCTGTTGAGGATCAGAGCCTCAGCTTCACATGAATCACCTTTTGGTCTTTTTACATATTTAAAATTGTTCCTAATGAATTGCCTACATGTAAATTAGCAAGCAAGCAATAAGGAGGAATAAAAACAGGTCTGCAGAGAGAAGCGATTAGTGCTGAGGGTCCAGCATCCACATGGCAAGCCAGATGAACCTGCAGCTGGAATGCACTGACTGTGTTCCTTAGTGCTCCCTCCAGTTTAATGTCATTTGTGAGGAATCCAGTTCACGCACACTGAAAGCACTCCACAAGGTGAACCAAAGCACTGGAAGTGGGAAAAATCATGAGATTAATTCAAAAGCACACTCTTGAACCAAACTGAAATCCCAATGGAGAGATCTTTACAGAGGAATGTCCGTTTTACAAGTTGTCAGGAATTGTACAAAAATGGAAGCAAACTCACTTGAAGGTTATATACGTGAAGCCAAAGGAGTGCTTTGGTGGGAGGAACTTTTTGGAGAGGAGTGATAGAAAAGGGCAGTTAGCCTTGGAGATATCATGTGATAATTTTTCAACTTGTCCTGGCTCACAAAGTACAATGTGGCAAACTCACCCTGTGCAAGTGACAAGTGCTCTGTCTGTTGTGCCTAAGATACATTGGATGACATTAATAAGACATTGCCAACATTGAAGTCATTGACACTCCACTTACTGAAAGGTTTCTGGAAAGGACAAAAAGCTGTTCACTAACACACTGGCAAAGACAAGATAAACATAGCATTCATCTTTTCTCATGGAAAACTCTTCACAAGTTACTTGCTATTTTCCAACCACAAGAGATTATCACATATACTCTAAAAGAAAAAGCAAACTCTAGGCAAGAAGAATGACATTTTAATACTTCCTTGGAACAAATGAAATCCTATTGAATACAAAACCAGAAAAACTGCCATATCAGAACAAGGCAGTAATCCAACCAGTCTGTTATTCTGTTTCCAAAAAAGGCTCATTGCAGCTTTTCAGGGTAGCTTAAGTTCCCTATAAACTAAACAGTTATGTGCAAGTGCAAGGAATATTTTTTAGCCCGACTGCAGCCTGAGCATAAAGTCTAAATGTAGCAAGTACACGTGATCGCAACAGGACAGCTCTGGTTTTTATTTCATTTAACATAACCAGTTTTCTCCCACACTGTGATCCTGTCCCACAAACCCAAAGAGATGGCATAAATCAATATTTGCAACAGATACCTCCGAAGCAGCAGAGACACTGCAGAAAGTTGTTCTGCCATTCAGGATCTTTTTCTCTTCATTGTCCCCCAATCTGCTACCCTGCAGAACTGTGAAACTCTTTTAAGACTTCCTTCGTACTTCCCAAACCCTTCTTTCCTAATTTCCATTTAGGGCTATAGTTCCACAGGGAACAGTACCTACTCCTGGGAGCAATGGCATTATCGTAACTACAGTCACTCATCTAAGTGCTAACAAATGTGAAGAGTAACTACAGCACCCATGGAATGCATGAAGTTTTTCACACCAGTATAAAAGTTCATTAAAAATTAATATAACTTAAGTCCTTGGAAATGACAATTATGTTTCACAATTATTTTTTAAGATATTTTCTATCATGCATAGCAGTTTTAAACGCCTTTCTCATTAACGACAGAAAAAAGTTTTGCTTATAGATTTTGTGTGCATGCCCTCCTGTACGCATACAGGTTTGGTTGCAATTAAATAAATAAACCTACTCCACGCATGTAGGTTATCTGAAAGTTCTTGATGCAATTTATTTTTCCTCTATTGTGGAATAGCTCTATTTGCCAACACCTTTCCAGTGCTAATATTTCCTCAATGTTGGCATCCCTCCTGCTCACTGCTGCTATTCACTAGCGCAACTCGTGATGGTGGCCCTTGTGATACAGACAGAGTCCTACTAGAAACAGGACCAAAGCCACCAGCCAATTTCACAGGCATTGCACAGCAGTCACACAGCCATTAGTGACCTGGCCTATCCAACAAAAAATTCCTGTTTCCATTTCCAGTACCATCACTTATTATCTTTCCACTACATTATCATGCAACATGCAAAGTATTTTCAACAATTCTACATAAGAAACCTTTGCATTTATGTCATGATTGTATATAGAATGGATACGTGAAGTCTTTTGAGTGTTCTACTTCTGGGTGTACTAGTCTCAAAAGGTAAAACATTAGGGATTTCTAGTTTTTAAAGAAAAGCGTTATTTTTATATATACTTCATCTTTAACCTCAAATTAAAAAAAAGTCCCAAGTTTTCCTGAAAAATATCAGCACCATTCCTTATCCTCTTTGTCCAGGCCACCTAGTCACAAGTGTATTCATCTCTGTATGAACAGTGTTATTTTTCCCTAGCCCTATTGCTTTTGATAGGTTATTTTCCCTGACTTACTCTTCCTTCATTTTTTCTGCTCCATTTTCTGTACTCTGCATCTTCTTCCCTTTTTTCCTATTCTGAGACATTTTTAGTGCTTCTCTTTTCTTGCAGTCCTTGAGTTAACAGGAACTTTTCCTGTCTGATTTCAGAAGCCCTCAGATCTTTTTCTTTCCTCTCTGCTCTGGCGTTCTCATCTCTTTCTTGACACTGCTTTTCTTCACACTACTGCTTTTCAAATGTTGCAATACCTTTCAGCACTTGAGTAAGGTGGCCAACAATCATGTCACTGGACTGACGACTGAATAAATTTAAGCAATCTCTGTAGACCAAAACAAACCGTGCACAGCAATGTAGCTGCTAAGCATTTTAAATCAAAAAAGAAGTGTTCAGCATCCAGTAACAAGGATCAAACCTCTATATTCTCATTCTTTTATTTTCCTAGCCTTAAGACACACATGACCTTGCATGTTACACTGTTACTCCCTAAATCTTCTTTGTCCTTAATTTTTTAGCATCTTCATTCCCCTACCTCAGCCCAAAGCCTGAGCAACTGATCTAGAAGGCTTAGGTAAGCATATGAATATTACTCAAAGATTCTGGAAAGTAGTTTGCAGCTTTTCTGCAACGTGCCAACCCCTAGTCTTCAGTGAAAACAACATGGTGAAACAGTAAAAGCACCCTCTTCAGTATCCACTGAAGTCTAGCAGGAAACAATAGTTGTATTGCCTAAATATATGGTATTTTGCCTGAATTAGTGTACAAAACAACTGTGTGTATTAATTCTCTAGAAATGAAGCAGCATGACTGTATTCCTTTGAGGGCCCACAGAGACTGGTCCAATATTGCTTACTTTTAATTGTGTCTAAAAATACATATTTGCTTACTCAGCCAGCTTCTACATTTATTTCCCTAAATGTATAAAATGGCTGTGGTGCTGCAGTACAACCTTGTGTGACCATGTTGTGTCTTGGGGTGTATTCATCAAATTACAAAGGCACTGCAATAAGACAGAGACCAAGCCAAGTCACCCCAGGCAGAGAAGTTTCAAGGGAAAGAAGTCTTGACAGAAGATATATTTTAATAGGCTGTATTTAACAAACAAGATGGAATCTTATTTTGTGTTTTCAGGATTTAAAATCTATTTCTCTTAGGGATTTTTGGATGTATACACTCATTATATTTTCTTACCACCTGATCCAAACAGAAATGCACAGCTCCTTCTGCCAACAGACACCTCAAACCCTAGGGAGCTAAAGGAGTTTTTATACCTCTTAACCATAAGCTTTAACTCATAGCTTTCAACCTGACGTGGCCATAGTATGATGTGTCGAACAATGTAGGACAGCAAAAAATAATAATAAAAATTACCAGTGCAGAAAGTTTCACTTGAACAAAAAAGAATGTCTTTATAGCATAACCCAAATATCCTGACTTGACAATTCCAGTGCAAATAATTTATAACAGCCCAAGTAAGCTAATGGGAAATCTCGTGAAGGAGTCAAGAATCTCAGTATAAACAAAGGGGCAATCACTGCTTAGGATCAACAGACAGATCAGAACAGATACACGTTCTATCAATAGTTCCTTATTTATAACCACTAGGTTAAGTTCTGAGCATACAAATTACCCGTTTATTGCTTAATTCTGCTGCAGTACCAAGAATGAAAAAAAAATATTTTGCTAAAATTAGAATATATTGTACTTTGAGACCCTGCATGTATTCAACTCAAAAAACCACCATATCCATCATACATCTCTATCCTCTAGCCAGTCACTGGTTCAACAGTAAATCTTCTGATTTCTTTTAAAATTACTTTAACTCTTGTACCAAATTGCTGATATCTAAAAATCCACACATATGTCTGTTAAAAGCATTACTTCTTAGGCTCTCACATAAATTGCCCCAGTCCTATCACTTATCCTGTATTCATATTAATATGTAATTTCCAAAGTTACTTGTAGCTGTTGGGTTTTTTTAATAATAATTACACAAACCATACTAAGACAAAATTTAAAAATGCACAGAGCAATTTAACCACATCATGCCTTGACTTAAAGCTATGATGGTATCCAACTTTTCCCTGATATAAGATAGTTATGTGCCAGGAATTTAAACAGCACTAGTCCAAGCACTACAGAGGTACTCAAGTGAAACCAAGCCACTTGACAGCATTGTTCAATTTTTTTTAATATTTTACTTATAATAGGACACTTAAATTTGCCCATAGGCTTCATTTAAAAAAGAGTATTTCAGGCATGAGGATTCAAAGGAGTCCAAGAAAGACAAAATATGCTTTGTTGTATATAACAGCTGGCATTAATCTCAAGTAGTAAATTGGTCAGATGCATGATATCATTACTTGTATCCCGTAAGACTGAATGGAGATTAATATCAAAGGTTCAAAAGTATGATTGCTGTAAGACTCCAGTTGAGTAAGACAAATAATGCGTGGGTTTGAACAGTGCAGGACAGTACAGCAAAGAATCGCATTTCTACATTATAATGAGACTGGATTATTAAAGTAAATATTAACAAAGACTTGAATTCTTACACTTCTGTCAACTTATCTGTTCATGGTTCTGCAGCCTGCAAATGGATACAACTCAAATCTTGAATCAAAAGGAAAAAATCCTGATCCCTCCGCAGTGAAAGGGAATCACGCTCCAGGAGAAAAATACATTGATGTCAGGAAAGGAAAAGTTTCATTAGCTATCTAAAATCCATCTCTGCACGTATGTTTCTATTGTGTTATGTGCTACAGTTTTAAGTGGGTGTTTCTTGGGCCTGTCTTTAACGAAATTGTTCTACGGGAGACTTCCCTTTATTTAGCAAAGAAATTACAGTGGTATCTAGTGTTCCTGTACCTCAGTATATAACCATAACACAACCACACGTTATTCCACAGCTTTGTTCCCATCTTTCTTTCCTCCACTCATTGCAAAATCATCATCTTCTCTCAGGAGAACTAACCACTGTGAGGTCATTCCATCACCACATCGAGCTGCGTGCCATCAACAGTTCCACTCTTGAGCATATGATGAAGTGAAATGCCCTTTTATGAGATTTCTTTTATGCAGAGCTCCCACACCCATGATTACTCGTTTACTGAACTCTAATCACTGTTTGAAAATTACCACTTCAGCCATTCAGAGATAAGTTTCGAATGCTGTGCTGGGAAGGGCTTTCATAACCTCTTACAAGGGAAATACATTTGAGGAATATCTTTGGGGAAAACTTAAGAAACAAGGGAATTTGTAACTAGATCATATTATATGTTTCTAAAATTAGAAACGTTTAGTGTTTTCCCAAAGGGCCTTGATATAACCAGTAAGAGCTATTTCTAGCATTTCAGATGCATGCAGCTGGGGAGAGGAAGAAAATTATTTCCACAGCTTCACAGAAGACACAACTCAAAATACCAAATTTGAATGGGATCAAGATTAGTCTTTTAATGCCATTCAAAGGGGACATCCAATTCATTCTCCTGTCCTATAACATCATCAGTTATTCCAACAGCACTAGCAGCTAGATGTTTGTTCAGTCATAACTAAATATCTGAAGATGCAGATCCAGAATCTTTCCAATGTTTTTCACTACCTATATTATCAGACAGGTTTATGACTTCTAATCTGAATGTTCCTTGCTGAAGTTTAAGCCCATTATTTTTTGTCCTATCACAGATAGGCACAGGAAAAAAAAAATAATGTTCTTTGAGAGTTTTACATATTAGAAAACCATTATAATTTCTGTTCATAGTTTTTCAAAACAACACCTTTATTAAATCTTCCTTTGCTGGCGATGTTTTCTAGATCTCCATAACTCTCAAGGCTTCAGAAAGTGGTTCAGAATTCTGAATTGAAATTGGATGGCCAGAACTGTAGTTTTTTGTGTTAAAAATAAACAGAAATAAAATCAGCTAAATAAAATATCTCAAATGGCTAAACTTCATGCTCAATACTTCCTACTTCATAAGCATACTATGGTGACAGCTTTGCATCTAAAACTGTAATTGAAAAGCAAACATACAAAAGCTAAAATGTCCTGAAATATATAACGATAGAACTAGCAGAGTTAATAAGCCAGTACAGAGCTGCCTAAAGTAAAGTCAGAAATAATTACTGGTTAGAAAAAAGTCTTGTTGACAGCACTTAATGCTGGTCCCTTGAATTACGAGAAGCGTGCCTTTAGGGCAGAATGCATGTAATGCTTGAAAGTCAGGAGTATACTTCCAGTTGGCAGTTTTAATAGCACGCTTCCATGCTGTGCTCATTTTTATATTGTTAGTAAGCAACTTCTTGAGGAAATCACATTGCAGTCAATGTGCTTGTGTAGGAATTTGTGCTTGTCCACAACAATTGGCAGAAGAGTAAGTATGCTAGAGCTGACCACGTGGTTCCACTTAATGCCAATGAGAAAGAGGGCCTTCCTGGTTTTAACTATACCTTTCTTTGGAACGAATTCAGATTCAAAACCCAAGGCATGCTGGATTTGAATACAGCAGCAATTTACGTGTAGCCAAGACACTGCAACAGTACCTGAGAAACAGCAGTTTTAGAACAAGGTACATAAAAAGGAGATGGCAAGTTTGGGTTAAAGAGTTTTCAAGAGGGATTCATTAATCTAGTAATAATAGACAGAGTTTCACCATGACTCTGCTGGATGACAACATGATGTAACCTAGAATATATAAAGAATGGTACTACTGGTACTAATCCTGAATCACATAGCTGACAAGCAAAGTGATGTGACCCATCAGAGTAGGAAACTTCATCATCAGACTTTCTCCTCTCCCAGATTTAGTATAGGCCTTGGAAAATGTTGAATCACTGCTTGTAGTTATTACTACCCTCTTCTCATTGCACCTCTGTTTAACTTTTTCTGGAAAGAACACACTACTCAAAATTAAATCTTATCACTAATTGCACATAAAGCTCAGATTAAAAGGTGTTTGCACCATACAGTTACACATGAAAGCAACCACTATTTGCAGATGTAAACAGTACAGTCTGAGACCAATTTAAAACAGAAATTGTTAGGCAGTGAATCCATTGGGGTTTTGCACGTAGGTATACTAGACCCACATTCAAATAGAGAGAGCACAATATTGATGCAGTGTCACCCTCATACACTGACATATGTAAATAGTTCTCTCTGATCTTCATTCAAAGTAGTATATCATTTTAAACAGCATGTCAATAGTACATCATATAGGGATTTTCCAAAGTTTTTGAAAAGTAGCAGCATCTCAATCTTTTGTAAACAAAGAAGGAGACACAGAGGGGTATGAAACCACCTTTCAGGATTCTTCAATCACAAGCTGCCTGCTGTCTCCTAGATGACAGCCTCCTAGGGCATATTAATGACATAGCGCTACTTTAAGGGAAGAATTTTTGTAATGCATCTTTTCTCTATGAAAGCAGGGCATCTAGATCTCACAGAGAGCAAGCAGGAGTCGTCTGGCTTAAAACTGCTCTTTAGCTGGACTGCATTTCACAGATGTTTTTTTGTGGGCACTATTCTCAGATCACACAGTATGAGGTTAATAATTATGCCTTTTTTAGAAATCTGACAGTATTTTGTCACCTGAATGTGGACTGTGTTTTCAGGGCACAAAACAGGGGAAAGAAACAGTCAGTTTATGCACATTCCCGGATCTTTCTACCAGAGATGTCTTGTTCTGCACTGTTCAGCAGGTATGCCAATGCCACTGAAATCTACATCTCACAACTGACTAAGCGACACTGCCCTAGAGTCTTCACATATTGTATTCCAGTTGACTAACAAATGCTGTCTTGTTTTTGGAGAAGCTGCCTGCAGCACTGCAATTGTTTCTGGTTGTATTATATTTTAGGGAAATTCTTCTTCAGGAATTTTAATTAACTGTTGGAGCCATGGGGTTAAAAAGCCTAGTCTCAGAGCTGGGGGGGGGGGGGGGGGAAGAAAACCAATAGGAGTCATGTTTAGAAAAAAACTATAGCTAGTACTGGTATTAAAGTTTTATGTTCTTTATTTCCTTCTTGTCTTCTTTTCTGCTGAAGATCAAATGTGCACATGGGCAACCTTTTTTCTTGCATATGTTGCAATCTGAAAAGAGGCTTATCCTTGACAACTTTATTAGACCACTAAAATTTCTCAGTGGTAAAACACTTCTTTAGCCCCATTAGCCCCTTCTTACTATTGTCAACATGTCCTTAGCCAAAATGTTTCTCTTGCCATAAAGAAATTAAGAGATTTAAGGTATTCCCAGTTTTGCTGCATTTTCTTAGCAAGTGTATTACTATTACTTGTTTTAAATAGAAAATAATATATACTTTATATTATATATATTTTTATATATGCATTCCTATTCTGAAGGTTTTGTATCCAATTTAGCACAGAATGAAATGTAAATACCATTTCTTTCCATTAAACAACATAACTTATTCTCTTGATATTACCTCATTTGTTTTTAAACAGCCTCAGGCTTGTAAAAACTGAGGAAGTCTGTTTCATAAATATTTTAAAAACAAGTTTCAGGTGCAAGTAATTTCTAATTTTGGAACATACACATACAGAAACACATATGTATGGATTAATGGTATATGGTTAGCATCTTATTCAAAGTCCTTTTTGTCTAGCATGTGCTAAACAAATTCTGCTGGGTAGAATAATTTTCATACTTATGGGGAGTAATCTTCACTAAATCAGAAGAAAATGAAGTTCATGCTAAAGATTTCACCAAGTTTAAAGTGAGTAGGGCCAGGTTAGCATCTGATTCTAAAATAATTATTTGTCATCACCAGATACGCTACCTTTTGTTACCATGATGCTATGGGTATTTTCTTGTCATGTGAACCTATCTAGGTGGAGAAAATCACCCTTTCTGTAATGGTAAAGGTTAGGTCTCAGTGAATCATGGCTCCTTTTTGCTAAAACAGGAACAGTTATAGAACTAGGAAAATAAATTAGTAGAAGCATACTCAGAAAAGATCTGCAAGTTTCAGTGTAGTCTCTAGCCTTAAAACAGTATCTGGGTACCGCTGGGTCACTGCCTCTTCTAAATGAGCTCCATTCATTTGTATAGCTTTAGTCCTAGGAGAAACTTTCAACAAATTCCTGTAATTTATATTCTTTTCTTTCAACTCCTGCTATAAATCATATTTGGATAGCTTGATGCCTCAGGCATAGCTGGTAAATTCCACTGAGAAGGTAAATTATCATGAAATCATAGGGTTGGAAGGGACCTTAAAGATCATCGAGTTCCAAGCCCCCTGCCATGGGCAGGGATACTTCCCACTAGACCAGGTTGCTCAAAGTCCCATCCAGCCTGGTCTTGAACACCTCCAGGGATGGGGCAGCCACAGCTTCTCTGGGCAACCTGTTCCAGTGTCTCACCATCCTCACAGTAAAGAATTTATTCCTAATAGCCAAGCTTATCTTCCTTTCTAGCCAAGATTTAGATTAGGTCTTAGGAACGTGAGATTGACTGGCCTGTAGTTCTCTGGGTCTTCCTTTTTTCCCTTTTTGAAAATGGATGTTCTGTTACCCCTTTTCCAGCCAGTGGGAACTTCACCAGACTGCCATGACTTTTCAAATATAATGGAAAGTGGCTTGGCAACTTCATCCACCAGGTCCCTCAGGACCCGTGGATGGATTTCATCAGGTATACTGATGAAAGTACATCATATGTACTTTCAGGTTCCTTAGATGACCTTGAAACCTGTCATGAGTGGATGCCTCCAAAATAAAAATATGTAGTTTTATAATAACAACTTCTCTAATAGTGGCCAGGCTTTGTAGCCTCCAAACTTCAGAACAAAGACATTCATGATAGCAGCTGCCATACTTGCACCAGTAAGACATGCAAAATGTCTTAGCTATACATTCTAGCTAAGACTTCTGTGGCATACTGTTGACCTTAAAACCATAAATTGTGAGCGCTAACAACCTCTTTACCAACGAATTTCCAGATTTTATTTATTGCTTCTCACATAGTCAGGGAAGTAAAATTAAAATAATTTTTAAAAGGAAATACAAAAATCTATAAAAGGTCTTTTTGTTTTTCGCAACATTGATACAATGTGGCTTTTCACAACAACCACCTGTGTGCTTGCACCTTGATGACCTCTGAGTCATTAACAATTAAGAGGCCTATTCACAACACGTGTCTCTTACCTCCCTCTGTTTTAACTGTGGACTCTTTCACAGTATAGGTGTTTATAAGGGAGAAATGCATACCTGAGAGAGATAATAACGAGCTCTACTATCACAGACCCACTTTTTATCCATTAATTATTTAGCATATCCACAAGAAGACTAAACTTGTATTGGGTACCCAAACTTCTATTGGGTACCCACCACATGTATGAAAAGTGTAATAGTAACTTGCCAGCTGCATACCTTACTCTGGAAAATTATCCTCATTATAAAATATTTATTTCTCTGTATAGACATAAAGTAATAGAAATTACAATGCTTGCAAAATGATCTAGTGGACAGAAGATCAAAATATCAAACTCAATGTGACGTCACGAACAACAAAATCCTACATAAAAGTTGCCAACATATAGCACTGATACCAGTTAAAAATATTTGTGCAATAGGGACTTAAATTCAAGACTGAAGTCAGGTACTTGATTTCATAGTTTCCATGCAGACATTTTACACCTGTCATCTTGCTGCCTTGGTTGGCAAACTCACAAGGTGCCCTGAACCCCTGCGGGACACTGCTCTGGGAAATATAGCCCCATTGGCAACAAAAACAGTTCAGCTTGGCTGAAAAGAAATGAGAGCTGAGACATTGTCTGATGGTAGGCTTGAGTTACAATCATGAGAAATAAAAACTCTTCATGGAGACAACATCAGAGGTAAGTCAAGCAGGCTGATACAAATAAGTGCATTCTACAGTTACGCAGCAGATAAAAGATAGACTTTGTAAACACTGTAAGTGCATTTACGATTTACTAACCCCTTTGCATTAGTTAATTACCATCTCTATTTTCCAAAGTAAACAGCTTTTTCCTAATGAATCATGATTCAAGCGAACTGAAATTGTGACTAAAATTAAACTGACAAAATATCTATTTTTAGGCCTTCTCCTGTTCTTGATTTGAATTACCAGTCACATGTGCCTTTTAAGCAGCCTTTACTTCTGAAGCTGAATTCTCTCATGTAAATACAGTAAGTGTGACTGAAATAATGTATTATTTTAAAAATCTTCAACTTTGGATACACATAGGTCAGTTTCCCGATTGCTACATGAAACAAAAACAAAGTGGGCATCCTCACAGATTTTTAAGGACTCTAAAACCAAACTTGAATAGGATTTAATCTAGTTGGTGTGCAACATGAAAACCAAACAGCATTTCTCCTTACCAGTCACAGTCCCTGATAAAGCACTCACAACACAAAGAATAAAACTTAAGTATATTTATATATCTGTTGTCTGAAAAATAGATCTGTAGTTTAGATAGAATAATCTCTCCAGAAAGATGCATGTCAGCTGCCAGCACCAAAGCTCCTGAGAGATTACACGGAACTATCTAAAAAAGGATCATTTCTTTAAAATACACACTGCAAAATACTCAGCACTTCTGATGAAATGAAGTTACAGAACCACCTCCTACCTTGTCTTTGCAAATGCAAAGTTCTCAGAGCTCCTCAACCATACTGGTATCAAAAACCAAAGGGAAACAATTCTTCCTAAAATAAAAAATGCAAACCGCCACCATGGTTTTGCCTTTCAAATAAAAGAGGGATACTTCATAAACAGAGACAGTTCCTCATGAGACTTTAAATCTCATTCCTCTTCACCTTTTTCTCCTCTTAATGGCTTTCTTACTGCACAAATAAAATATGTAAATTTAGCTTAGGCTTCATCATATTTGCCAGACAAAAATAACAACAGGAAAAGAAAGGGGGAAAAGCTCATCAATATGTCTCATCACGTATCTTCACCTCTTTCCTAGGACACTCTAATTGTCTCAGGCAAACTCTGTGAAGTCTAACTTGCAACAATGAATCCTGGTAAGGAATCCTATATGGTTTATGGCCTGTAACAGGTACTTCATGTGTAGAAAAGACACATTTGTTGGTGTGAAAAAAGGAGATTAAGTATGGAACAACCTTCCATTTCAAGGCAGTGTTCATACTCTGAGACAATATCCACTTTACAACTTATGCAATAAGATTATTGCTACCTTTTTGTACGTCCATAGTAATTTGGAGCCTTAATCACTGTGCTTGATACACTCAAATGGTAAAAAACCAAATCCAAGTCGGTCCCTTCCCCAAGGAACCTACACATACAGGACAAGACAAGTAGCTACTTAGAGGGAAAATACTAAAAAGAACTCCTGAGACCTAAAAAATGGACTTAGTTGATATTGCTCATTAAAAAGAGCCCCTGTGCTGAAGGTATCAAAAGAACACATGCCTAACACATTGTATTTCTTTAATACAATATGGCAGTAGAAAGAAAACACTCGTATATAATATTGTATGTGAGTGCATAAACCTGTATCATGCTAAAAGATGAATGTTTAAGGGAAGCTGTAGCCTATACTATAGATAGTGTAAAGTCACGTGCCAGATTTCCCTTCCTAAAAGTACAGAAATAAAAAGTAAAGAAAGGGGGGAGGAAATGACAAGAACTGAAGTCACTAGGGGCTTGCACAGGCTTGCATCTCCTATATCACACCGTGACTACAAAAGCTCCTCTGGGCAAAATGAATCCATGATCCTACTAAGGCCATCTTTTGATTTGCATGGGCCATGGTTTTATTAGAGGTATTGAGGGACCAGTGCACATTGGGGCATGAATACATTCCAGCTGGAAATGAAATACAGAAAGTTCTATGAAGCAAGTATCAATAATTAATGCTTTTTTCCATTGATATCTCAGACTCTCATACCACATTATAGACAGGGAGTCCAAAAAAGCATCATCAATGACCATATTTTGGCCACAGACTGTGTAACAGAAAGGAAAATGCACTCTGTGTTTAATACTATTAGTTCTGATATTATTTTCTGTGTTGGATATCATTAATCGTACAATACTGCGCAGTCACAAAGAACCTTCTTGTGATAGAAGCAGGTATGAAGCTCTTACGAACAAGTGTGGTCCATAAAAGTCAACATTAGGGCCTGAGAAAAAAAAAAAAAAAAAGATAAAAATATGATGCCTCAAAAATCAGTAGTAAAACTTTTGCTTTTTTAATATGAATTCTGAAGGAAGGAAGCAGAGGGTTTTTCTGAGGAAGAATTAACTAATAACTGATTAAAAGCTATCAGAATTGGCTTGCAGCAAGCTGTATTTCATCTGTAGTGTGATATAAACAATGGTTTATATACAAGTAACAATTTGTAAAATGACCATAAAGGATAAATTACATGCTATAACACTTAGGTATGATGAATGAAATGAACTAGAAACTGCAGAGTTTTGATAGGAAATACAGAAAGAAGTATATGAAAGCATCAAGTAAGGATTTCACTTCCAGCAAGGGTTTGTAAGGAATTCATATTCCATCTCAGAACATAAATGAATACTCTGCTCATAAATGAATATTCATAATGAATAGTCTGCTCAGGTTATACAGCAGTGAATCTGGGTTAGCAATTTTAACAGTAAAAAGTGTGTTTAAACTGTACTGGGCAAGCATCTTGAATTCAAAAGAACTGTTAGCTGAAAAGGATGATATTTACAAGGCAAACATTGTCACAACAGTCACAGAAGGCTAGGACTTGAAATCAGGATGTTCTATTCCCACCTCTGCTATTGATATACAATCTTGAACAAGTCTTTCTACATCTTTAATGCTGTGTTTACGTACTTGTTAACTTACACTATCTACGATACAAGACAGAGTGCTGTGTGTTTGCTCAGCACACACACCCCTTGGCTTGACTAAGGCCTCCTCATGTTACGAATACGACAGAGAGCACCCATTAATAAATACCAAAGTCACTAGGGATTATAGAAGACCTTGATCATGCAAAGCAAGTGACCTACTGTGTTCGAATAATCACTCATCTCAGTGGCTCCAGTTCTTGATTTGATCTACTTGAGTTTTAGATATGAACTATGCTTTCTGACAAGATTTTTAAAAAATAGACAAATAAAAAAAATTCTTAGAACACTTTTGTCTAAAATCGCGGGACTGGAAGAGTTTGTGCTAGTACTGAGTATTCCATGGTGAATTGGTTTATTTGACAGCTGCCTGCAAGTTAGAATTCTCAGAAAAAAACCAGTTAGAAATAAACTATTGCTCAGGAAATAAATATGTCAGGGGATACAGGTGACAAGAGAAGCTTGAAGAAGCTAAACTTGTCATTCACACCCAACAAAAATGGCAGTAGTTGAAGATACCAAATCAAGACTGGTTCAGTAAAAAGGTCATAGAAATTGCTGAGGAGAAAGCTGCACATTTTGTCTGATGAGCTCATACTTGACAGAAAAAAACTAAATTTGCATCTGATATGCAATAAACAGAAAAAAGTCAGAGGTATAACACAAGTTTGCATGAACAGGAAGAAAATTTGGCAGACAAAAGGCAGAAGGCAAGCCAAGGACTTGGAACAGAAGCAGAGGTAAAGCAACATACATGAGGGGAAGGAGTTAAACAAACGTTAGTCCGCAGTTGTAGGTCTGTAATGACCAAGAGACATGTTGATAGGCTCATGATATGACTGAAAAATATAGCATTTGCCTTCTCTAGACACTGTTCTTTGTTCCATTATATGTTTAAATGATTGAGAAAGTTGTCTAAAAAGAAATTGGCACCTTTTGTCACTGTAGATTTCTAAATAAAGAAAATGAATCAAGAATCTGTAGTTAAATTTCTAGATTTGAAGTATCAGTTGCAACCTCCAAGCTGTAATTATATTCTTGCTTGCTAACAAAACCCAAAAACTGAGAAGTCTGGAAAAGTAACACTTTTAACACTGTTGGAAGATACTGACAAAAAGACAAGATTATTTTTCTCATAGCTATTTTACTGTACTTAATGTGCATTTAGTTAGCAAACATACATGAATTTCGTATATACCTATGATCCTCATACAATGTAAATATAATGCTTGAATATACAGTGGAGTATTAGGATAGGTGAACATGGAATGCTATGCAGAAATGCCCAATAGAAATCTCCCCAAGGGAACATAAGAGTTCAAAGGTTTGGTCTTCAGCTTCTATTAAAAAAAGAACTATTTTGCTTCCTTCCTCATGTCTGGTGCTAGATCTGTGTGGCAGATGGTTAAGGATTTTCCAGTGTATCCCAGAGAGGTAGAGTTCTTAAATAATTTACCCTTAGTGGATGGCATATCCCTTTTCCCCAAAAGCCATCCAAAAAGTTGGACAATATTTATACTGTGGGATAGGTGGTCGGTGTCTCAGTACTGCAGAACAAAGTCAGGGCAACGGAGGTTAGGAAAGAAAGGAACACAGCTGGGAAAGAGAAGATGGAATTGCATACTTCACTACAGTAAGTAAATTGCAGTTTGAGTTTGAGAGCAGAAGAAAGAGTCATGCAATAGAAAAGTAAGCAACTCAGTATTACAGCTGGTAGTGATCTGTACTAAAGAATCAGCTCTTACAAAGGAAAGGGATAGATCCAAGTCATGATGGTTTGATTATTATCAGTACTGGAATCCTCAAGCACTTTCCACCAGTATTCAGTGGTACATGGGCACAGGATCAAGGTCGTCTATTTTTCCTGCCAAAACCATATATGAAATATTTTATTTTTCTTTTCAGGCCACTATAGTCGATTGATTTGAAACACCTATATTTTTGCTTTCAGGTATGTCACTAGAAACATGTAGTGAGACTGCAACCACAGACCTGAAGTTAAACAGCACGTGAGGCAAGAGAGGCAAGGATGAAAAACTGGAATTACATCAAGGAAAAATAAAATAGCTATTCATTTTCATCTTCTGTATTAAATTAGTACTTTTGAAAAAAATAATCAACCTTGTCATACACCAAGGTAGACCAAACTGATGCTAAAGAGGTCAGGAGGAATGATGTCAGGAGTAACACATAGAAAACATGTTCATGTATTCTCAGTCTGACACAGCCAACTATGTCAAAGCTCATCTGATAAAGACTGAAATTTCTGGGCTCATTTGTTCTTTCTTCCATCTTTCACTGCATCACACTTGTAAAGAGGTATTCAAAACCTAGAAGCAAATGCTGAGATAATAATCTGTGAAAATAGGAACAGAATTTTTTCACGTGGTCACACAATATCAATGGGACACCTAAGTGCACAAATAGCATGAAAATGCAAAAGCTACAGAACAGCTTCCCACACTCCTCAAATCATACCCTGACACTTTCATAACACGGCAACAGTTCTTTATTTCACAGTGAAACCAGTCCGAAAAATCATTATGCCAAGGAAAAGAAGGCAAGGCAATAATTTCCCTATATCTAACTTAAACCTTTATCGTTATTTATTTTCATTACATCTAAATGGTTTTGACATGAGCAAAATCCAGCCATTTACTCTCCCCCTTCCTTTATGTTTAAGACCATTAATGAAATGCTTTCTGTTTTCTTCAGCTATGGTAGTTAACACATACCTACTTAGTTAAAGTCTTTCTGCTCTCTTGTAAATACCTAGTGTAGCCATAGATGGTCATACATCTGAGTCAATAGAGACCTTTACTTTGAAAGCCTCCAATGATTCCAAGTGCTTGGATTAAGCACTTCACCAACACCTGACCTTCACACTTTAGAACCAATCACATATCAAACCAAGGACTATGATATGAAGAAAACATTAGTTCCAGCAAATATGATTGTGTGTAAGAAATATTGCAAACATACAAGAAATAACAGCTATGAATCCTTATAAGTCTGGGCCAAACTACTTTACCCATGAAAACTAAAGCATTATTTAATAAAAAAATTCCTGGTATAAACCGGTTATTTTAATCTGCACTTTAGGAAAGTTCATCACCTTTTTCGGCTGCTGACTAACCTGAAGCTTCTTCATCATTTATTGGAATATATTTTGTTTAGATTTTATTTTATTATCTTAATAACAAATTTAAGCCTCTCTTGGATGTTTGTGTTCATGCCATTGTTAAAGAAGCTTATCTCTCTAGAGATTCTGGGCATGAAAATTGTTTCTAGAGGGGGCCATACTTGAATTCTGGGTTTGGGTGAAAGCTGCAGTTTTTCTTTCCCCTTTTCCTCACACGATTGTACTTTCAGCTTATCCAACAGACCTGCTGACATCACTGACCCTGAGAAGCCACGGAAGATGCAGCTGCCTGAAGAGCTGCAGACCATCTCTCGTTAAGCCTACTTACTCACCACTGAAATGAAAAATAAGAAAGATCTTGATAGATAGATGAATAGGAAAAAGAAAGGA
Source organism: Tringa tobata (assembly GCA_033628505.1). NCBI lineage: Eukaryota > Metazoa > Chordata > Aves > Charadriiformes > Scolopacidae > Tringa > Tringa tobata. The sequence continues at coordinate 23,161,731 of JAHREE010000118.1, read as the reverse complement.
GTAATAAAAGCACTACTGCCAAAATTAATTCACATTTTTCAAGCTCTCTCACCTCTAAGAGAATTCTAATGAGAGATGAGAATATTTAATCTCAAGAAAAAAAGGGCAGAGAAGACTGTTTTCCTAGACTGACATTTTTCCCCTCTTTTTTTTTTTTTTAATTAACATCATTCAAAGATCTTAACATTTTTAAAACAAGTAAGGTTAATCCTATGTGAAGCATCATTAACTCTTCTTGCACACTCTGTGATTTTTCTTTTCCTTGGTAGGGACAAAAAGCACAACTGCAGACTATGCAGTTAATTATAGTGTAGCTGCTGCCTCAGCTGTGCTGTTATGACTGGTGGGAGAACCACAGGGGAGAACTGAAGAGGTCCTTTTCAAGCATGGCTAAAAGCCACTAGTTTTAGGGCCCCCCTGTGGCAAACCTCAGGATTCTGCTTCATTTTTACATTCTATTTTGTACATAATGCACAACCTGGAGAATGAGGATCTCCAAGACATAGAGTTCTCTTCTTCTACTATATACTTCTACGCTGGCAGCTGCAAAAGGCTCATTTCTAGGATCACTGTCAGTAGCATGTGCACCTGTAGTCTCATGGACAAAAGATTTGGACTTCAATCCAACAGGGCATAAGAACAGCATTTTAACACAGCATTTTAGTGTGTACTAGCTACAGAAATAAAAAAATGCCCTCTACATAGATTAAATTAAAATTTGTAGTTCTAATGAAAAGTTGTACTCATCATCTTACGTCTTAGCTGGTTCTTGAATCCTTGCTTTGTATCAAAAACAGTCTTTTGAGACTTAAAAGGATACACATCCATAAATCACATTTAGCTACATTTACATCAACAGCCATTATTCACTCGCTTCTCAAAGCCCTTAAAATAGACATTTATATAATTCTTAATACAACCTTCATGTCTATTTTTTTTTACAGCCCTCCTTAAAGGTAACATCAACGTAACCACTCAGTTCACATAAAAAATTATCTGCATGTGTGTTTGAGTGCTACACCAAATTCTTCATGGAAATGTTATGCTGCAAATCTCTGTATCAAGTGTTGCAAATACTACTGTAACAGCCCATAGTGACCTCTTCCCTCCATCATGTTTTTCTTCTGTAACATTTAACAAAGGATTATCTAAAAGCATTGAAAGTTAATATGATATAATCTAACAGAAAAATCACATCGAATTGAAGTGTCTTATATAATAGCAAGTGTTCTGTGTCTCAAGCAGTGGGTTGGAGTAAATTGAAACTCTGAACATTATCACGGGGGTGTAAAGAGAAGGAGACATCACTTATAAAGACTGTACTTTTTAGCCTGAGAAATTCAATGCAAGAAGGTCAATCTAGTTTATGCAGGCTGTGTATTGTATGCTTAAAACATCACAAAATCTACCAATTCAGAAGAATCAGAGTATGATTACTTCAAGAAACACCAGAAGGTAAACAAGAGTATATAAATTAAGATAAAATATTCTTGTGTTCATCAAGAGAGAATGCTAGCCTCATTTCATTATTTACAGCCCAATCTAATAATTTCTGATCACATTTTCTATTCCTAAAATGTGTTCCATTAACACCCTTCTTAGTAATAAGGCTCTGCTGAATACCCGAGAACATAAAGGTATATCCTAAATCATTGAATATTTTAAAGTCAAAAACTCAGTAGGACTCTCCTTTCAGAAAACTGTATTTTCCCTCACTACAGCTAATGGCAGGCAGATTCCTTGCACCAAAATCATATGATGTGAGCTCTTTTTTTCAGCTTTCGAATTGCTCTCTGCTACTTTCAAGCAGTGGATTATGTTAAAGTGAAGCTGAATGCCATCACAAGGGTAGAAAAAGATGTGGAAAGTAGCACATACAGGCTGCATTGTTTAGGCTAAAAATAAGAAATGGAACATGTGAACCCACAACTATGTGAGATTCCCTGCATCTATTTTATATGCTCTTTAGCTTATAAGTATGTTTTTGCTTGCTTAATACCCAACTAGTTCATATATATATATTCATAGACCATTTCAACTACTGGTGATTGAAACATACATAATGAGCATCTCTCTGCATAGTTTATTATTGGCATAACCACAGAATCATGGGGAAACTCAAACTGGAATAGACCTGAAGAGTCCAACCTCCTGCTGAAAGCAGGGTAAGCTATGAGATCAGACCACGTTACTCAGTGCTTGATCCACTCAGATCTTGAAAACCTCCAAACCCTAAAAGAATATGTCTAGTTACGTGCATTAAATGTTATTTTCTTTCCTGACTGCTTGACTACTAAGTCAACAGAAAAATATTTCAAAATCTCCAATGGGAATATATACATATATATTAGCACATACATGCACACACATAACAAAATATCCTTTCATAAATGTATTTATAATGCTTTCTGCTCTCACAATATGTTTTCAAGGAAAAATATAAGGTTTTGAATACTGTAGAAAGTGATTAAATGAAGGAAAATGTGATGTCTCTATAAATTAATACTAATTGATACTTTGCCAACTACCATAAGGAAAGATTCCCTAGTGTCACTAGTATATGTGTTAGCCCTGAGTCAGTGCAAGAGGAAAAAATTATTTCTGCTCAAAGGTTGAGAAAAAGCGTTCTACATTTCCACACCTCAGAAGCTATTTACATTTTGTTTTTAACAGCCAACTCTATCTTCTTATACTTGTGACTTAGTTCAAGCTACACACTGGTAAGCATTAACACCTGTTATTCAGTAATTATGGATTCATTTTATATTTCACATTGGAAATCCAAGCACCTCTTAGTACAACCAATGTGAGATAAAATACTAAAACTGATTCATAGAAGCTCTGAAGTGAAATATTCTAGCTACAATAGAATGTCTTTAGGTCAAGTATGTTTTTACTATTTCATTTACTACTTACTAGTTCATTTATTTCTGTACAGGTTCTTACATTGCATCTTTCACTTCAGTATCTCAAATCTCCATTAAAAGACATGGCTAACCATATTTGGTTTCTCTTCTCTCTATTCCTCTCTCTCCAGGAACACTATCACATATACAACCTGGCTAGAGAGACTGGGGGTGGGGGGTAAGAGTCTGAGCATATGTTTGGCATTGCTTGTTTCTGTTACAGAAGAAGCATTTCTCATTTTTTTTGAGCAAAAAGATAAGGTAGGTTGTTACCACCCCCACCTCCTATGAGAGTCTGTTGCACAGATATTGTGCCATTATAAATGTTAATAGTATTAGTTGTTCCAATATTGGTATAATTCTGCAATTATATTATCATCTTTGTTGCTGGCCAAATCAACGTGCACAGTTTCCTGAATTATGCAGACTGTTTCATTTAATTAAATGAAAGCTTGAAAGCTGCCTTAATATCTTTTATGGATATTGCTATTTAAGTCTACAGAACACAATATTCAATTTATATTTTTGTGGTCACTTATGGTTAATGTTCTAACAGTTTTCATTTGTATTACATTACTATTACTATGAGAGTATAAGTATAGGCCATTAATATGAATAATAACCATTTATGTACTATTAAATCTTGCATAGGATTATATTTTGATTGTAAGAGAAGCCAGTAGTATTTCACAAATATACTATTGTCTCTCACAGTAAATATATCTCCTGTATCTTTTCTAAGGGGCTTAATTAACAAATATATTTTGTTCAACTAACAGTCCTCCCAGACACTGAGGAACAACTACCACATCTCTTAAAAACATTTGCAAAACAGTTTGCCAAAGAGATAAAAGCAGGTGAACTTACTAAGTCTTCATGGTGGAGCACACCAAATGATACCATTTCAACAGTAATGAATAATTAATGAAGGCCTACCTGAAAGAAAAACAAAAGCTACCTGGTTCTACAATATTATCTTCTTCATTTTTAAGTTTCCAAGTAGCAAAAGCATTAAGTTTCAAGCATACATTCACGTTTATATTAGTATGTTACTTCTAAGAACATGGACTGGGTTTCTGCAAACCCTACTTCTACTCAATAGTACTTACTCAGTTCCACAGTTCTTAGGACATTTCCAATTTAGTACAATATAATAGATACTTAAGCATTTCCTCTTCTCAGATAAGTCCATGATATTTCCATCTCACTTCCCCAAAGGAGATCTCATTATGTATTCTAAGAATAATTTAGGGTAAATTCTTACATAAGGACCAACTGCTTAAAACAATTCACCTGCCTCAAAACTAAGCAACTAGTTCTAAACAAAGAAATGTTTTTAAGGGCAACAATTTCCACAAAATCTACATGTGACATTATGACAATCATCTTTGCAAAGCAAAACTAATAATTCTTCTGTGAGCAAAGAACTTGGGGGCAACACATTTCCAACTCATATGAAAATTAATACGAAATTAACTCCGCCTTTTAGGAGCACACAGACTACTTCTCTGAATTATTAGTAGAGCCTGAGCTAAAAAAGGATCATTGGTTATTGAGGTTTAAGCACCTGACTAAAATCAAGAACCAATACTGGCACAAATAAAAGAATAATTATATTAGTTAAAGGAAGCTTCTAACCTGTTTTGACAGGTGTAGAATCTCTTTCTCCAGCTATTTGTGTTTACCTTGAATGCCCAAGGCATTTAGCAAATTTACAGAGATATAACTTCCATGTCAACTGCCTGTCAGACTAAAAAGCATAGCTTTCATGAACTTTGGTCCCTCAATGCTAAATGTCTTGTATCAACCCAAAACACAATGTCATTATCTCCTGTTAGACTATTCTCTGTTTAAATAGACTAATCACTAACTTAAAAACAAGGACCACCAGACAAAAAAATGCAAACTACCTACGTATGTTATATATGTAGTATTTGATAATTTTCAAGGAGGGATAATAGGGCCAACCAAGCCCTTCAAAAGGCAAACTTCCTTTCACTAATACCAGCCCTGTAATGCCAGCTGTGCTTCTAGAAGCTGCAAGCAGTACTGCAGAATAGCCTGCCCAGCATGAGATCTGATCAGAAATGCAGAGAGGGATGTACTCATCATAGGATGCTTGGACTGTGGTTCCCAGCAAAGGCAGGTATTCAGGAGAAAAGCTGTAAACGGGACCCAGTGAGCAAGCAAAGATAGACTTCTTGAGCACAGAGCTCACTGGACTGATGTGCACAGCTATGTAATTGTCAGTTTGCTTCTGTCCTGTCAAGGGAAGAGAATTTTGTGTCTTTTTCTGGGAAATAAGAATATAACTCAATCATTTAACTTGTGTAAACCAACAGAATGTATATCATTAAACTTTAGCTACTTGAACTAAAAGAAAAACATCAAGGTCTCTACAGATCATCAGAGAAAGAACAGCGAGTTACGTGTTTATCCATCACACTCATTAGTCATATTGATCCTTTATTTACTAAAGTAAATACCATATGTTGTTGACCATCTCAAAGTAAAGCTCAGAAAGGAAACAGTTAATGACAGCTATCAGGAATAATTAGGCAGAGATAGCTAATATAAATTCACTTTGATATATTTGGGGCCAGTAAATGATTCTACTGCATTGCAGACTATATGTAATTCTCTAAGAAAAAGAAAATCAAACTAGTATTTCAGTATTTCAGTATTAAGCCACTTCCATACATAAGAGTTGTGAACAAATTAATAATCCAAATAAAAAAAATACTAGTTCAGCTCTTCATCTGGAGAAAATTGCCGATTTCTGACCCAAGCATTCAGTCCTAATCTTCATTGTTTAACATGGATCTGATATAAAATAAGGAATAGGTAATTATAACTGAGATGAAGGACAGCTATGCTCAAAAGATTCCTACGCATGAAGCTACCAGAAAATATCAGGGGCAAAATTACCTGCTAATGATTTCATAATGACAATCACCAGCTCTATTAGCCTAATGGTCCATAGTACCAGAACACAACTGCAATCCACTCTGGACTTTCAGACATTGGAAGACAAAGCTCCAGTTTGTGATCATAAGTAAATTGCTGCCACCTGTCCTGTAGGCTTACTTCTGCCAGTAAAAATTTAAAGGGATCTTTTATGCTTGCACTCAAAGCAAGATTTTTGAGTAGAGATGTATGAATAATTATTCCTATTGTTAATTGGCCAAACTGAGATGCTAGAAAGAAATTCAATGTACTCCACAATTATTTTTTTTTAATGTTTCCTGATAAAATTAAAAAGCAGGGAAGAAATTGTTTTGAAGTATAGCACTCTCATTTAACATCAGCATAAAATTATATTAAAGGTACATTTAGGAGTTACGTTTTGGACGAACAAGGGCTTAATTTTACTTAAACTCATCAACAAAGCTTTTTTTAAAAAAAATCTACAAAGGTATTTGACTTTCAAAGATAGAGAGATATATGTATATAGTTTCAGTGGGGAGAGATTTCAATACATGCAACACACAAACTACTGATCAAAATATGTAATGTTTTTCTGAGAAAAGCTGTGTCAAATTTTTGTTCAGACATACCCAAATGCCTTCAACAGATCCTCATATGTTTGCAAGGATCAAACATTAAGTACCATCTTTTTCCTGTAAACTTGTGTGACCTCTTTCTCAGATCCTTCTTCTCATCATTTTTATTATCCTCTTTAACTCCTGAACATTGTCAGTCTCAGAAGTCCCTCTTCTTTTTCTCCCACTTTATGTTCTCCACACTGAAGGGATTAACTTCTAAACTTACTAAGCCAAACCCAAACATTCTCCTCCTAAATATTTTCTTCTTTAAGATCACAGAACACTGACATATTCTCTTTTGGAACTTTTATAAAAAGAAAGCAGCAGAAAGAGGCTTTATTAGTGTCAGAGAAACTACCCTGCATGTCCATCATGTAAACTCACATAGAATTTAGTCCATAATTATTGAAACTCTGTTTTTGTCACAGCTATAGAGGCAAAAGGGCTTCTATACCAAAAGAGTATCCCCCTGCAATGTCGTATTTACAAAGATACGAGTTGAACTAAGAAGAAGGAAACTACACCATAATCTGCAGAAACTGCGTGTCAAATGTGTACAGCGATTCTTCAGAGGTACAATGCTAGAGGTTGTTATGGCAACCCTTCTCACTCTTTCCCACTGCTTGCTTTCGGCAAGCATTTCTAATATTTTTTTTTAAGTTTCTACTCCTTCCCTCCTAGCCCTTCTTTCCCCCTTCCCACAATATGAATGATATCACTGAAAGTGAAGTCTGCAAAAACATCACAGTGCAGCCACTCCAGATAGAAGCCTAAACATACATCTAGCCTATACATGTTGTGGGTTTATGCTACCACAAGCACAACAGGCTAGCTAGCAGTAAAAGCTTCTTTATTTTATTTTTTTTCCCTGTAGAAGACATTGTATACTGTTGAGCTGTTAATGTTTACTGAAAGAGTCTAGACAAGAACCAGCTTAAGACGCCTGGGAACTTGAAAGGTCTGTGAGTTTATAATCTCCATAAGGCTTGCAGACAAATTTTATGCCAGTAGTCTCTTCTCATACTTGTCTTCTAAAGAGCTACCTTGTTGTCCATGCATCTTTCCACAGTCAAAGTATCTGGTTAGTAACAGAAGGGGATTCTTAAGTTTATGCTCCCAGAATACCTCTAGAAAACAGATCTAGGAAAAAGGCAATCTCTCCACCTGCACTGCAATAGTCTTTGCCATACTATGGCACAACACGTGTCATAAATATTTCAGAGTGCCTGATTGCTCACCAGCTGAAGTTATGCCGCCTAAAGCCCCTTTAACTCAAGGACACCCTCAGACATTTCTCTGTGCGACAGACCATGATGCGTTGAATACATAATGCAAACTGCTGACAGAATTCTAAGTCAGCTAATAGGATTTCTGCCCACACCTTTGAAATACCTGTGGTTTCACCACGCAAGAACAACTGTCTTAAACTTTTGACTAAGCAGTAAAAGGCAGCACTAATGTACCATTTCTTTGTGGTCAAGCACAAGGGAGAAATGGAAGAGCTGAGCTCTCACAGGATCAGAGCCTGCCTCTGGCTACTCTATGAAAGCCCATGGAATGCTCCCTGATTTCCAGCACGTGTGTGCCCAAGGGTATTCTCCGTTTACAGCCAGCTTCTACAGAAAGGAAACCCATTCTCAATTTTAAAGGCAGCTGTGAAGATACATGATTTCCATCCAATTTCCTTCTCCAGAAACAGTGTCAGCCTCAGAATGTATGTCCCAAGTTCAAGGTTCTTTGAACACAACAGCCTCACATGAAATTTATCAAATTTTTGCATGAAGAAAATACTTTTATGGCTTTCAAGGACAATCACTTGATCTTTCAAGGACAATCACTCAAAATAAAAGTGCTAAAAGTGTTCTGGGATATATTCTTGTGTGCTCTATTTCATTTCAGTAAAACTAAAATTATTTTGGAAAAGACAAAAAGTCCATCTAGTCCAGTGTCCTGTTTCTTGTGATAGCCAGTATTCAGAGTGATTCCAGGAACTGTAGACCATATTTCTATGCAAACCCAAAGTTTATGCGTGCAGCTGAGAGAAGACTCAATACTTATCAATTTCTGGTTTAGGTCCTGTGAGACTATTTTACAGATTTTTCTATGGGAAAGTTGGGGAGGAGGGGGGGAATTATTCGACAATTAACAGTACCCGCATATATCCTCAAAACTCCAGAGGATAGTAATCAATACCATGCTGGCAGCTTCTGAAAGGCAGGTACTTTATCACCACACAAATCTCATTCAAATACAAGGAAAGTACTTGTGTTTTTAACCAAATGACCAGTCCATACGTACCACATTATAATAGTGTGTGTATATATATATATATAGTTCCAGACCTTATGAGGGTTAGCAAAGGAAGAGCCAGTTATGAGATACTGCTGATGTTTGACAGAACTCCCTGCGTAATGTATGTATTACCAGAGATACATACCAGAGACTGGTATGTATTACCAGTCATCAATTCTTCTGAGGAATGTCACATAAATACCCACTGTGTTGCCTTCTACAATTACTTCAGATCAGTTAAGGTCAATTATGTTTAACACATACAAACATTAACTAAGTCCAAGTTAAGGTACCAGATAATAAGTATCAGTTATATTTGCTAAAATGCAAAAAAAAAAAAAATAATAATTGTAAGTTTTTTTACTAAAAATAAGAAGACTCATATGAACTGGAATAAAGCTGTTTTACACACACAAAAAAAAGTCTCAGTTCTTCATTCTTTGTACTTGCTATTCGAGGTTTTAGTATTTGAGTATAAAATTCAGCACTTTAAGATTTTCTTTGGTAATGTTATACAATTTTCAGTAATATAAACATTATATTCTACCTAAAATTTGATCAGTTTACTGTTTAGCATAAGAGTCCAATCTAAGAGAATTTACTGACAAAAACAGTTCAACAAAATACTTCTCCTTTTGGGTTCCCTGTTCCCCCAGCCATAACTCAGAGGAAGAAATGGGATTCAGTGCATCTGAATGGATGTCATCCGACCAAAGGAGCTCAGAGTCCTCCTTTTGTCACTCTTTCAGTTCTCCCACAGGAACTAGAAGTGGATTCTTAGGTAAGTATTTTAGACTATACAGGTCAAAAGTAACACTTGGACCAAAGTACATCCTCAGAGCACTGGCACAATGTGCTGCATGCAGCATACCTCAATAGGTACGTGGCTGCTATTTCAAACACTGCTTAAGTGCATCTTTGTAGAGAATGTCACAGAAATCTAATCTCAAGTCAATAAAAGGACTAAATAATTCTCGTGAAACCTATGTCTAAAACATAAGCTTTACCCTTTTGTACACCTTCGTTGAATAGAAGACTCACGATACATTAATATCTTAAGGAGTGGGGGAATCTGAAGTTTCTCAGTAAAAATGCAGCAACTGTAGCCAGCAAATTGGACAGAGACTGTTAGCTAATACTGACCAGAGCTGAATTGAACAAATGCCAAGTCATTAACAACACATCAAAAACCTGTGAAGATTTTACTGTTTTGTTACTGAGGGTTCATGAGAATATTTGTCAAAGAACACATTGCATTGCTTAAGCTGGCTACTCTTCACAGCTTCATTCCCTGCTGTGAATTAACTGCATCACTCTTTTCTTCAGAGGGAAGTGCGTGCTGGAGTTGAAGGAAAGGCTGCAGGAGGGATCAGTAAATATTTTATGTGAGCAGCTCACATATATTTGCAGGGAGAAATCTTGCTCCTACTATTGGGAATTTGGTTCCTAGCAGTTACAGAAAAAAATTAGGAACTGGGACACTTCTATTCTTATAAGTTATAGTTTCACTAGTAACCATACAAAAATGGTAAAACTGGAAAAGTTTGTGTGTTGTACACACAAGGAAAACAGAAAGACTAGGTAGGTATATTTCTGTATCTACAGCAGAGAAAGGCAGAGCAACACAAAATGTCGGAAAAAAAGGGAGTGAATATTTTACTTATAAGTAGAGTTCTTCCACGTTCCAGCAAAGGATCCAAAAGCTATGTAAAATGGATGAAAATCCTAAGCTTTATGGGCTTCAACTGATCGAAATAACAAATGAGCTTGTGACAACATTCTGCTCATTTTACTCAAAAGGCAGTGACTGGACTTGCTCAACATTAAAATATATCATAAACAGAATGTGATATATAACAGAATGGGAACTCAAACCTGTATTGCTATCAATTAGCTGCTGAAAGCAGTATTCAAAGCATTGGTCCCAGCCTCCTTCTGCCAGACTGAAAGCGCAACAAGTAAGAGATGAGATTAGCACACTAGAATAGACACCCTGTGACCACAAATGGAGAACTGTTGCGCACACATAAATAAGTTAGTTTGTGGTTGGGTTTTTTTTTCCTTTGTGTCTTTTCATTTACAGTAAATCTAAAGTGCTATTGTGTTGGATAGTTAAAAAGCTGCCTAGCTGTATTGCCTCACATTTTCATGGGCTATTTAACCTAGCACAGAACAGTGCATCACCATGTTCAACATGAACGTGTAGGAAAACTCCTCTGCAGATTCAGCACACTTGGCAAATTTGACATCTATATCATGTAGAAGACAGACTTCCTGTTGTACTTACTGCCTTCTCTGTGGTCATTATCCAGCCACAGGGAAACTGAGAACGGTGCTAGCATAATACAAAATTTGCAAGGTGTAACTCTACTATAGCATAGACTTAACAATATTCAAATTTGCTTGAAAGTTCATTCTTCCATTGTCTGTCTTTTAACTTCTGAAATAATTTCATACCACCACAAAAGATGTAAAGTTAAAAAAAAAAAAAAAGAAAAGAAAGAGAGAGGTGTAAAGATATAAAGTCTTTTAGAGAGCAGTACTATATAACTACTCATAAGCACTCTTGAGTAATGGTAATAGACAATAAGCATGGCATTTTATTGAAAGGTAGTGCAGAAGAATAGGACTGATGATATGCCAAAAATAATAAGTGATAAAAATCTGTAAAAATGGACTCTTTCAGACTTTTCCTGTAGTCAATAAAATTGTTGCTGCTGATTCACCACCTGCTGGAAGATAACTAAACTGATTTCACCAGGTCTTTACTGGAACCTGCTTGGGTTTTTATGCTAATTATAGGAAGGACATGAGTTTATGCAATTATCCTTTGGTATCAGAATAAGCCTAGAGAATTCTGAACTCTACATTTTTCTGTATAGCCTGAGAAGCATGCAATGATGTAGGTTCTTTTCTTGGTTATACCAATCACTCAATCTCTTAAGGAAAACAAGAATATAATTTGTTATGATACAGAGATAGTGTGTTTTAAGGAAAAATGGTATTCATTTATGCAAATGAGGCCTGGTTTTATCTGACGGGCAAAGATGTAATGGTCATGAAATATCTGACAATGCCTTCCTGATTTCTTATTAAAAAACACGCAAAAGGCAACAAGAAAATGCAAGACATGAGTTAACTTGTAAATATGAATTACCTACCTTTGAGAAATATCAAATCTCCACCTGTTTTGCTTCAAACGCTGCAAATGGTTGCTTATAATAAGAAAGCAATGGCTGAGAGTATCACAATGTCCCCCCTCAATGTCCTCCTCCTAAAAGAAAAATGGGCGAAAAATCTGCATTTATATCTATGCTGTGTTCATATCTGACATATTTCCCTATCAAGCGTTTATGTCATTATAGGTTTAACACCACAACCACAGCCCAGTGTTAATAATTCAATGTAATATTTTATACAATTTCCTGGTACAAATGAGACGAGATTAAAGCCATTCACCTTTAGATCCCCACCCATCACTTGGGATTTCTGTTGTGCTAATAACATTTTCTTCAGGTACAATGCTTCATTGTAGTAGCAGATCTATAATCATCTCTCTTCACAGCAAGCAGTGGGAGCACTCCATTTATTTTTTTTTTTTTTTACACATTTCAATAATTGTTTACTCACATAAAGTAATACTGAATGTATGTGCCCACTTACCATTTTGTTGTAAAAACTTAACAAACACTAAGTTGGATAAGATGGCATCTTTAAGAAAAAGGAAAGAAGCGTTCTGAAGGGAGGGCAAACCGTTTCTTTCAAGAGCATGAAGCTGTCACGACAGGTGACTCATGTTGGGCTGCATTAGTCATGTCATGGCATATTATATAACCAGAGGCAATTGACACAACATAAACTGACACATCACAACGTAGCTTGTCAGCAGTGATATGTATAAAGCTAGGCTTTTTAAAGAAAACACAGGGAAGAAAGTATTGTGGGTTTTATAAACACCACTTAAGAGAAAAAAAAAATGGTGTGAAACATTCTGCTGTGAGTTATATTTTTGCAAGGACACATTCTGCTACCCCCAGTTTTTTGGCATATTTGCATTGAGTAGACTATTGATCTCAATGGGGTGAATTCAGCTGAACCCCCAAATAGCTTAATTATTTTCCTCAACGGAAAATTTGGTTAGGCATATTCAGCTTTATAGCTTTCTTCTAAATACTACATTCCTACCTGCTCTCTGAAGTGACCTCGTGATGTTCGTTTAGGTTATAGTATAACTACATATAGACCACCTTTGGAGAGCACTCACCAGGTGCCCCATCTCATGTCAAACTGCACTATTGCAAATCATACCTCTAAAATTCCCCAGGCAGGTGTAAAACATAGACTAGAATCATAGAATCATCTAGGATTCAATGATTTTAAAGGTCCCTTCCAACCAACCATCAACCTAGCACTGCCAAAACCACCGCTAAACCACGCCCCACCAGCCCCCTCAGGCAGCCATTTTGAATTTGCAAATGAGCACTTTTAGTACTTGGCTTTCCTGCACACCTTGGAAGGAGGAAACCTTGTGTACCTGTGCGGGAAGGGCACGGTCAACCCCTTCAGAAGCATTACAGAGAAGTTGTGTCAAACATAACAAGGGGAGGCTAAGGACAGGGGAAACATTTCCCAGTGCTTCTCGCCACACAGCCGCCTCAGTGAGGCAGCCACAGGGCCCAACCGCGCAGGGAGGCCTCAGCCAGCAGGGGCTGCCGGCTCTGAGGGGGCAGCGAACCCACCCCAGGGCGGGAAGGTGCCCACCCACCTCAGGCTGCCATTCCTTCCCCCCGCCGCTGCCCCACTGGTTCCCTGCCGCCTCACACAGCAGCCCGGCAGGGCCCGGCCTCCCATGGTGGCCGCAGGTGGGCTCACACACAGTTTTTGAGAGTGGAAGTTGGGAACCTGCCGGGCAGGTTTCTCCTAGCAGCTAGAGGGAAGCGCTGCTCGCTCTGGAAGAAAATGGCGAAGAGCCCACACAAATGGGTGGCACCAATAGGAGGGACAACTTACCATGGAGCCTGCTGAGCTCCGCTAGATGCTTTTCCTGCCAAACCACAACCACTGAGGTGCAAAGGAGAGGAGAGGAGAGAAGAGAAAAGAGGAGAGGGGAGGTGGTGGCTCCTATCTGGTAGCAGTAGCACTCAGCAGTGTATCACCACAGCCAAAATCCAGCTGGGGCTTGACGAGCTACAGCCAGGCCGTTCCCCAGGTGGATCAAATACCTCATCCCAGCCAGGCCGACAGGAGCTGTGCTAAGCTTACTCCTGATGGGAAGGAAATAAGCCCTAGAGCTCAGCTGGTCCCCCTCTATCTGTGAGATGTGCCTCCAAATTTCCATGCGGGGAATTCACAATTCACACATTCACAATTCACAAGGTGCAGGCTCCAAATGGGGGTTGAAGCGAGAACCTGCAGATCTACACAAGCCTCTCCTATGGGCTCTGAAGGGAACAACCACATCTCAACTACGACAGCGGCTCTCAGAGCCTCTCTTACAGCTCAGTAGGCTAATGTGGGTACTTAATAAAAAATGTACTTTGACAGCTCCCAAATTCCTGCTCTTAGGATGATGAACTTGGAATAGTTTATCATTACTGCTATTTCTGGCATCATCACCAAGTTCCATTAACACAGATAAACGCACATCATTAGCAGGCAGATTGGTGGAGGCCAGTTTGCATCGTATGTTCACGCTTATGAACATACATAGGGGCTTTTTGTTGTTTTTCATTTAAAATTTAGCTCCTTACATAGCTTCTTCAGAGGATTATAGGTAAATGCTGAAATACAATTAAATAGGAAATAGTATTTAAATGCAGCTGTTCAAATTGCAAGCCAGAGCACACATACCCCTCTAGAGATTAAACCCAAGTCCAGTTACATTTTCCAAGCCTGGAAAAAGACACGCCCATGCATTGACACATCAAGCCCGTTTTGAAGGTACACCTGGCTTAAGAAGTGAGGGGCTGGGCTTGCAAAAGCTGTTTACTTGATCCATCCCCAACATCCACACAGCTCCAATGCTGTGTCTTGGGACTCCACAGAAACTTCAGGGATCAGCAATGGGATGGGGCAGGGAAGCAGTATGGGATATACAATGCTGAACCTCTTTCCATTTCCCATGCAGCAATCCATTTAACTCTGTGTGAATATAAACACTTCACCAAAATGCCAGTCTGGGTGAAGATCAGAGAGAATCTGAAATCAGCCTGAAAGTTTGCAGAGGACACTGCTGTTTCCAGTGAGAAACTATAGCACAACCACTCCAGAATACGGACATCTGCCTACAATCTGCCTGCTCAGGTAGAGGTTTATTTACTAGAACAAGTATGAGACCTGGGCAACCAATATAATAATTAACCAATGACTCCCATACGGGTCAGCAGTTCTCTCAGTCAGGACATTCCCTCAGACATCCTCAAACCTTCGTATTTCACATAGCAGTTGACAAAAGCAGCCCTTACACTACATACATATCTTACATATGAGTAAATTTTCAGGGAACTTTTTAATCTTGGCTATTAAAGGACCAAGACATTTCTGCCACTGGGACCAAGCTTTGTACTTACAGTCTTTATACTGCTCTGGGCTTAATAGTACTGTATTCAACCCACAATTCATACCGGAAATTTATCTTACAAGTGGACATGCCAAAGCTATCACTGAGATGGGACATCCTTCCCAGCAGAGGCACACATTTGAAAGGGAAGAAAGATTTAAACCATGGGACACAACTTAGAACACAGGATGTCGCTTTTAGCACAGTAAGCAGTGGCAGTCACTGAAGTAAATAACATCAAATTTCTCATTTGCAGTGCTGGCGACAGATCCAGCTGTGGCTGGATTTGCATGCCCCAGCTCCTCCCTGCTTGCTTGGAACTTTCTAAATCTGGTAGTGCTTTTTTAATAGAAACAATAAAATCTTAATGTGAAAAGATACTCTTGTATGCATTTTCAAATAACATGACATCTCTTCTATGTTATTTCCACTTAGGCTATACATAATAGTAATTTTTAGAATTACAGTTTGTTACAGAAAGAGAATTGTAGAGCTTTATTTACTAATCACATTAAATATTCTTGTTTTCTTTTTTGAAACTTTTTTTCCAAATTGAGTACCAACATGCATTGTCTTGAAAATTCTCCAACGCCCAAACCATTGTAAGTGGTGTTTACTTTTGTCAAGCAGAAATGAACTGCATTATTAGAAACATCCTTTCTGTAAATCACTGCCTTAGAGGCTATCCATTTAAAAGCCCATGTTGTTCAGAGGTGAGATGCATGCACCCATTGAGTGTTGTCCTCATCCCTCCTTCATGTACACAGTAAATATGTGTATTTGATCACCTGTAAATGCACACTTCATTTATTTCCAATCATCCTTTTAAATATGTACACTAACTTAAGCAAAAATAACCTGAAACAAAACTATGTCACCCTCACATAAGGCTTTGTCATTCTTTATAATGCCCCCTGAGAAAAGCCCCCCCAGAGAAATAGCTTTCCTTTTTTTTATTTTTTATATTTGAACTTGTAAAAGAGAAGGGGGAAAAAGCTGTGGCAATGCTATCAGCCCAACCTAAGGGCAATGTCTTTTTATTCATTGGGCTATATTTAGAACTGTCACTTGTTAAAAACACTGTCACCTAAAATGAATTTACAGAAGAGGCTTTGCATTATACACATGGCCTGAGGCACTAATACTGTAACATCACAGCAACCAAAATAAAAGGAAGGTGTGATTATACAGTCTAATATTGGCTAATTTGTACCAGTTTAATACAAATTTTAGTATTTAGATTTAATATGCTCTGTTGCTAAGGAGCTCCTCTTCCATTTCTTTCCTAAATAGTTTGTTTGTTCTTGCTTAATCTAGTATCTACATGAAAACACCATGCTCTTTTGCAGTCAGAAGGATACTAATTTCAAGATATCAACAAATCAAGAACTTCTGCAATAAAAACAGTGCTCAGAAACACTGGGCCAATTCTTTACATTTTTTGGAGTTTTTTCCTACAGCAGGACCTAAGAAAGTTGAAACAAAAACTAAACTCCCAATGGAACTTTACTGATATCGAAGTAAATTTGACTGCACGCTTCTGTCTAGGATCCTCTCTATGATTAAAGGACACATTTGATCCACTTATTAATTAATAAAAGGAAATAAAACCAGAAATCATTGTTGTCCAAATGCGTAATGTTGTTTATATGCCTCAACATCCTGAGTGCTTGGACTACATGCCAGAAATGCATGGTACCCATTTCAATTGCTGAAGGCCTTTGGCAGGCCATAAAAGAAAAATACAAAAGTCTGTAACGTATTTGAATTAGGAACAAAAAATATTTTACATGGATAAAGACAACCCTTGAAACCCAAGCTTGTGGAAACAGGGGAAATTACACCTCAAAAAATCAGTTTAAACTCACAGTATGGATTCAATTTGTTTCTCAAAGCAGGGGCAGCCAGCTCACCGGTGTAGAGGGTCTAAGGTTTTCCTTTGGGATGAAAGAGACTAGACATGTACTGTTGTTTCAGTTGAAAAGGGCAAAATTATTTACTGTAGCCATGTTTACTGTTTGCAGTTCATACATGCTATGAGGCTTGAGAATCCAACCCTTGCTGAAAAGAAAGCTTATGAACTACTGAGATCACTGATGATTTGAAAGCAGTGCGTTTATCCAACCTTTGTGCCAACAATCTTCCGTCTTCACTTTCTGGAGACACTGTTTATGCAATATTTCACTTCCAAAATGAAATAATTCACTTGAGATGACACTCTTGAAGAAAAGATTATGTAGTCTCTAGCCCAGTTCTATATGTTCTCAAAACCTCATGGAATAAACTCAAAGGCTCTACTAGGTCTTAATCTTATTCCTGATAAAAAAAAAATAACTAAAGGCTATGAAGGCTATGCTATGAAATCATAGCATTTAGTCATGCTCTAAAACCTGCCATTTTTTCTTACAGGGACTGGATAAATTTACTTCAATACATATATTACCTCCTGTACAAGAAGTAGGGCATATGACTGAAATAGCAAAGCTTGGAGCATATTAAACTAGAAATTGAAGGATCCCCAGTTTAAGCCCATGGTTTTAGAATTTTGATTTGGACCATGGAAGCATTGCCCCGGGAATAAGAACTAGTCATTTATGCAAAAGACAGTAAAAGCTTAATAGCAAAAGTTCAACATCCTGCAGAAATACGTAAACTAACTCTAAATGAACCCACCTGACTGCTAAAAGCTGGACAGTTGGAGAAGTGTCCCTTCAGTTTGTAAGACCCTAGTAACATAGCTATGCCACTTCCAGTACCCAGCTGAGATCTAGTTTATACTATTCAGCGTATTGACTTCATTAAATAAATGACATAGATTAAAACGTAACACTGTCCCAAAATAACACTCTAATGTCAGCCACATCAAGTGTACTCCAGATTTTCTCCATGTCCTACAATACTTCAGACTGTAGAACAATGGCCTTTCAGTATGAGTACATCACAGAGAAAGGCACAGGCAGAGACTCTTGTCACCACCAATGTTATTCTTTTATATAACCCAAATAGCACTACCTATCTCCTATTTACAGTGAAAACGTTTAATGAAAGAGCACAATATGGAACACAAAGATGAAACAGCCTAGGATCAGCAAGAGATTAATTAATGTTTTATAATAAATTCTGTATCTCCAATATTTAGTACACGTATGCCTTTCACACACCCCCTTCCATTTTTAAAAGGGACGAGGGAGCACAGGAGTCAGCTCACTTCTGGATCCCATACTTCCCATAGTATACATCAGTCTTGTGTTGTGCATTGAGCCATGCTGCAAAAATCTTGAAAAATAAATCTCTTCAGGTGTTGTGCCCTTGTATGGATTGCCGCAATGGGGACTCTTTCCCTTTGTTTTAACAAAGCCCCCTTACACACGTTCACCACATAGTTGTTAGAAGCCTGAATTAGAACTATCCTAGGATTTTAGGGGGAAGTTACAAAGTCTTCAACTTGTTCCAGCAAACTTTTTTGCTAGTGCAAAATGAATCAAGATATAAGGCTCTCCAAACTGTCAGGGTTTTTTCATAGACTTTTATATCTGGGTCGTACAGTCATGTAACATCCTTGGGTGTGATCACAGCTATTGATTCCAGTGGTGAAAGTGACAGACTAAATGGTATATAATAACAGTAGTGCATGAAACAGCAAGAAGGGTACACTAGGTCAGTCTTTAATTGGTAAGCACATGCTTGCTGAGAGTAACAGCAAGAACACTGCCCTAAAAAATGAAGACTTTGTTTATGACAAAGAAGTTTACATCTAAAAATGTGGCCTCCTGACTGAGAAGGAAATAAATTATTAATAAATATTTCTCTTGTATGAACACCACACTCAAGAAAGTTAGTCTAAATTAATTTATAAAATAGATTATTTAATCAGCATTAAATCCTTGTACATAGTTTTCATTAAGCATTAAACAAAATATTTCAAAACTGATTTCAAAACAGCCAAATCAATACTATAGAAGGCTGCATGGCTTACTTCTTTTCAGAATAGGAATACTGCTGGAGTAGAATTTTCTGGATTTTTTAGTTTTGCTTTTCATAAAGAAAAAAAATTCTTTATTGTTCCATCATAAAAGAGATGCTTAACTTGTGTTATTAATGGTGGAAATTATCCTGTTTCCAGTTCTCATGTGTTTCATCCTGGTCTTTCTCCCAGTGGTCTATAGATGCTATGGTGCTTCACAAACTGGTGTTTGTCTTTGACGCATCTGAGATTTCATCTGACTGCTCTAAAAATGAGAAACAAGCTTCTGCAACATTTATTCTATAAATAACTAATTTATAAATTACAGTGATCTCTCATTTGGACTGAAGAGTCAAAATTTACTAGTCAGCAGGAAAGATTTAGGCTTACCATTTATAGAACCACTTTAACTTTAGCTATAGTATACCACACAGGTGTCATCAGCTTTTAGACAAAATAACTTTTCTACTTACAAAGTCTTTTAGTTATGCATAATATAGTAAAATAGCACTCACCACTATAACATAATGTTGATTACTTCAGAGCTTCGTTATCTAAAACATAATTTCTGTCAAAATTTTACTACCAAGTGATGTATAGAACAGACTGTAACCGGAAGTATCTTGATTTAGGGCATATTTTTAATATATAATAAAATAATCACAGTTAATAATTACAGCGGGACTTGAAAATGTAAGATCAGCAAATATTATTCATTAAATTCCTGTAATTAAACTAGCCTTTCCTTACAGAAAAGAATAGAAAATGAAAGACATGAAGCAGTCAGGCACCTGATAAAATTGTTTTGTTCAGGACTGCACACATATTTCTATTAATTATGCTGCATAAACAGAAGCAGCATTGATTAGAGACATTCTGCTAAACATACTGTAACAATGGCACAATGGCATCTAAATGCTTTATTTTATCTTTATTACCTCAGGGTAATGAATTGTAATGTAAAGAGCTGATGAGTAATTAAACTCATCAACTGTGGATTTAAAGATATTTTTAGCATCATATGATGGAAAATCCTCTCAAGAGTAGCAAGGATATATTTTCACAGCATATATTATATCCCTTAACAGGTCTCATGAGGGAGCACTTCATACTGTTTCTAAATGGTGAAATTATGAAAGAACACTCTATCTAGCTTCATTTTTCATTTCTTCCCCGCTCAGGATCAAGAACTTTAGATAGAACTTCTTGGTGAGTTAAAGCCATTTTCTGTTTGCTGAGTACCAGCTGGGATACAATAGGTCTTCTTCCCACAGATATCAAATACATGTTATCAGATAACATTGTTAAAATGGCCAAGGTCTATCGTAAAACTTTATTATTATTTTTATTGCTCCAAAGTATCCCTTCTAATTTTCAGCTTAAATTCATCCAAGACTAATTTATACCTCTTCAGTTGCATGTCAGCCTTTAATCGAATAGAAATTTTCATGCCGTCTTCTGAACTTCTCGAAGCAATGAGACAGTGCAATCACAGGCCCTTTTGGGTTCCAATCTGCTGAAATAAAATGTCCAAACTCCTTTAGATTCCACTTAGATGAAATGCTCTGTTGGCCACAGCTGGTCTCTTCAGAACACGCTCTGCTCAGCTGCCCCATCCAATATTATTCCAAGTAAGATCTTGCTAGTGCTCTTTACAACACAATTAAATCTCCCTCATCTCAGATGGAAACACCTGTCCTTAGGCCAATACTATTTTATTATTTTTTTCTTAGCTAAAGAAGATTGATTGCTCAAGGCAATTCAATAATTAATACACTTCAATCCTTTTCCTACTGAGGAACTCAGAACTTATGAAGAAAATGCGTATGATTAGACACCCAAAAGCTTGCCTGTGCACCATCTATTATATTTGTCCCAGTTCCACCAAGATAATTCCTTAGAGCATCCAAATCTGATATTCCAGTCTTCCTTTGCGCTGACATACCATATTGGAGCATTACAGATACTAGCCTGGATATTGGTTGCAGCTTGGTTAAGTGCCCTGAAACAAGTGTATTTATTACAAACCATAAACATCGGAAATGGAAACAGTAAACTGTGAACAGACAGTAAGAAATGGTGGAAAGTAGACAGGCACTGTGGGCTACAAAAAAAATGAGCCACAGCTACCGCAAACTGCACACAGTGATTTATCATAATGGCAAACGAATCAACAACAATAATCTGCCCCTTTTGGCACCCTCACAGCTTGCAACAGGAATAATAATAATAAAAAAAGAATAATGTAGAAACCACTTCCTACTCTCTTAAGCGAGAGCCTCAATGAATGTTTAGTTCTATACCCTGACCCTCCTACTGAATGGGCGCCGAGCCCAGTTAGAGCTCCACAGCTGAGCCCGGCTCACGCCTGCTGCGCGGCACCGGTGCACCGAGACCGAGTGCCAGCCCTGCCCGGCCCCCTCCCTACCCCTCACGGCATTCACGCACCTGAGAATGACTGGAGGTGATGTGGAGGAGGCTGAGCTTTTCTGAGTGACAAGCATGGAGCTCAGAGAGGGGGACTGAAGGAATGAATCATCAGCCATAAGGGACCTGGCAGTTCTTTTCACTGCTGTTTGAACCTGATCGTCACGTACTTTAGCTTCTTTATCCAGCCTGATGCTGCCTTCATATTGCTTTAGGGGCTTTTCCTCTCTCAGTTGTATTCAGCCAAATGTCTACCAGAAGAACCATCAGTGAGAGCTGCTGCTCTTTGGTTTCTATACCTGAAATGAAGGATTAATTGTTTCAGACTTTATCTACCTCAGGCTTGGAAATCCACCTAGAGTTCCAAATAACCTACCAAGCATTCACTTCTTTCATATTATGTCCGTGTTCCAGATTCCACCTCAGAGCAAAAATATGATGGTTGGTGATTCAGCAATTCCATTTCAATCTTTGCACTTTGCAAGAAATTCCACTGAACTATACCTTTTTTGTCTATTTCTTACAGCTGAGTAAGCATCCAGGCAAAAGCCACTTCTGTCTCCGTGGGGTGCTTTTGAAGAGCTGGCGACATCTGATGCTAGTCTTAGCGAATAAGACTACCAAAAAGGACATCTTTCCAATTATTTTAGCTAAGTCTCAGTGTGTCCTGCAGTTGGTTTTGGGTTTTTTCTGTCCCGTCTTTCAACACATATACAATCAATATATAAGCATACTTAGCCATTCCTTGCAGGAGATTTAAAGACCTACATGCAAAGAGTTCTGTATTAGTGCTAAATAATTTTCAAACTGCAGTGTCATGTACACCCACCTTCTAGTCTAAAACAAAATGTTCCTTACTGTATTTTTGTTACACCTTTGTCATTACTTCTGCACTAATCTCACAGATATTCAAGCCACTGCCCTGTTCCTACCAATCTTCCATTTATCTTGGTTCTTTGGGGTTTAGGGGGGGTTGGGGTGGGCGTTGTTTTCTGTGGGTTTGGGAGTTTTTGTTTGTTGTTTTCAGAGGGGAATGTGTGTCTTATTCCAGCTCGGTTTAGAACTGAATAATAAAACAAAACACAGATCATTGCACAGAAAATTACTAGAAATGCTCTATTACTGGCTGATCCTGGCCAATACAATCAGCCTGTGTTTTGAAATCATCTTACCTGGGAACAGATCCAATATTTGATAGCGTAACAGATGAGTCCTTTGTTGTAGGACAATATCACCATTTAAAGTCAATGCATGATTATTCAATCCTGAGACATTTCTGTGATATTCTACTTAGAGAACCCTCACCATTGAGATGGTATTTCCATCTGTAAAAGCCTCAACATGTGAGAAGAAAAATAAAACTGACCTTCTGAACAGTGAGTCTTCCCTAATCAAAGCACTTTTTCCCCCTAAAGAAAACACATATTTTTCTATTCCTCAAGCAGACTGTACTTCATATCATCTCTTTGCATAAGGCTGAAATAATAACATGTTCTGTTACACTGAAGTATTGAGAGATTATTAATACTCAAACCCAAAAGTACATTTTAGTGCAATTATCAAGAACTATATTGTGACTCTTGCCCTGCTACATATAAGAAAAATCTGTAAGAAAATGCACATGGGTCACTGCATACAGTAGATGAAGCATGAGAATGGGAAGCCGTGTTCCTCTGTATTCTGGTCCTAGCTATGACAATCATCATCTCGCTTCAGGCAAATCACTTGGAACTCCTTGGATGCAGCTTCTCTATCTATAAAATAATAAAAAATATTTTACTGCCTAAAGCTTTCACCATAAATTAAACACTATGAGAACTATTATGGCTGAATTAAAAGGAGCTGAACACAATTTTTAACTGCAAGATTCTGAGCCAAGTGCCGTCCAGCGGCAACAAAATGTAATCCAGATGAAAAATCACTGGGATGTCATTAATAGCCTCACAGAGTACTTTTTGACTGCATAAATTGACAGAGTAACACCAGGCCCAAAGTGCTCAGCTAATTAAGGAGGTTTACAGAAATAAGATTATAAACTGACATGCTGGGTTGTAGATATACAGCTGAAATTAATGTGTGTGTGCGTGAGATAAGAGTTTAAAATTTCTGATGGTTCATCACAATAGCTGTGTCTTCCTGTTCTGTCACCTAGTTTTCTCTTCTCTGCAATTTACCTTGTTTGTCACACATTCCCAGACTTCTAATACCCCATTTCAAAAGGCGGTGTTATGCATTCATGACTCATGGAAGAGCAGAGATAAGAGGAGTGGTTAGCTGGTCAATAGGATACTCACTGCATCTCAGTCAAAGAAAGGACTGAGCAGCACACTAACATAAAAATGGCTTGCAGACCATATAAGCCTGGGCTAGATTTCACAGTGCCACTGAATTTTGCTCCATTTTATTTTAACGAGCTTTCTTCGCTCCAGCTAGCATAAGATCTATTTACCTACTTTGGTTTTTAAAAGGTCACCTTTCCCTGTGATAAAAGCTGAAGTTCCATTTCATTATAAAAGCTTTAAAATGGAAAAGTGAAAGCACTATGGTTCTGCTCAGGTTTTGTATTACTTATAAATACCTAGCCAAAAAATTCTAGGAATTAATGTGTAAACTGTATTTCTTATACAAATTACATATACAGTAAAAGGTAATTCAAATCAAGAGGAAAAACTATACAGACTAAATATCCCTATAGAATCATAATACCTGAAATTCAGGCTTTCTCTCTTCTGACACAGCTTAAATTAAAAAAAAAAAAAAAAATCTGAACAAGCTATTACATAAATCTACGAGATAACTGCATGGTAAAACTCTCTAACTGCAACCCACAACTATCTAATTCTCTATGAAAAACATATGTTTTACATAAAAATAACTGGCATTATGTTACTCTGCAATGAAATCTCAGTATAAGTCATAGTTAATTATACATTCAGGGAAAAAGCGAATAATTTAACCCACATCTCAGATTAACTCAAAAGAACAAAGCAAAAAAATCCATCAACCTGTTGTATCCCTACCGTGCATTTCTAGACAACCGTAAAAGGAATAAGCAACAAAAAGTCTTATTCTTTACTAATTGAAGGATACATCAAAACTGAAATGAAAGATATTCTGAACTTGGATGACTACTCAGAGGCAAGATGGTTTGCTGTAATACTTGAAGGCCCAGCTAAATTGGCACCTTAAGTTTAGGTTGGAGTTTCAGAAGCAGGGTCGCATGTAAATGGGAAACTCCCATGTAAATTGGACCAGAGACACTACTCTGACCCACGCTGTCCTTTTAATTCACGTGGCTGGCTTTTTTTAAGTACCTCACTGATTATTGAGATTTTAAGTATCTTAGTAAATCTTTTTGTTAAAGGGCAATTTAGATATGCATTTATATATGAGTGCCATAACTATCACGAGCCATTGGAATTAATCTCCTTTGAGACACAAGGCAGTAATTTATTCATGTGTCATTCACCATTTTGGTCAATGGTGAAATGTGATACTAATGTCAATGGCTTCTTAGATATTTCTTAAAAGAATTTGGTATTCTATTTTATTTCAGTTTATTAGCAAGTTCCTCATTATTTATGTGATTAGAAGTCAGGAGATTTCACGGTTCTTTTGTTTATATATAGCACAGTGGCTAATTGCTTTTTGTTGCCCTGAGGAGATTAGGAAAGTCATCTTATTACCTACATTCATGATAATTTGATCAACTCATGTATAGGAAATAAAAACTTTACTTTCAACTCATGTGGTTCAACTTGCCTCAACTAAATTACAAATTAAAGTATTATTTCTGGAGTCTGGAAACCAGAAGACATAGCACAGTTCAGAGAAAAGTGCAGCCCTTTGCTGAACAGGAGATCCAACTTAACAGTCCTAATGGTTTCTTCTGGCATAAAAAGCTATTATTCTCTTAATGTGATTATAGGATTATGGTATTGTATTTTATATCTGAGGATTGGTTTGGTTTTAAAGCTTCTAATCTACGACCTAAGAGAACAGAAGTCATTCCCTCTGCCCCAAATTTCACTCACACCCTCTGCATCACTCATTCTCATTAGCAAGATCTTCTAAAATCAGTACTTGTGCTGATCTTACCTATTTAGAAAGGTCTGAGAATATTTCCTGACCTTTTGGAGACTGCAGGGGTGACTGGAATATAAATCATACATAATATGGTTGAATCATGCTAATGAAGACAGGGATTCACATGAACAGAACAGAGAGACACTGTACTAAGTATCAACATGTTGAGATAGATAGCATCCACAATTATATGGGATGATGAACAGCCAAATAGCTTGGTTGTTCCTTTAATGTAAAAAATGTTAGAAAGAATCTTTTTCATTTTCTCCTCATCTTTTCTAACACCAGATATTATCCGTTATTATTCTCTTGTACCTTTATGCAGTCTAGCTATAATTAATGAATCATCATCTGAGATTAGATCTAAACAAGATACCTCCCAATTCCTTTTGCTCATTTGAAATATTTTACTTTCAGCAATTCAGATTAAAAAGTATAAACTACAACTGCTCAATGAACACATGCAGTGCAAAGACAGCCATCAAAGTGGAAAAAACAAGAAGGCTATTAGGAAAAAAAACAAACAACCAAGAGGTGGGGGAAAAGATGCAATCTAGTTCAGGAAAAATGCTGCAGAACAGTGCATCTAGGTCACTAGCTGCTAGGTTTTGTATGCACCTCTGTTCCTAATGGAGTGTGTAGCTCATGGGTGCAAAGTACTTTTTACATACTGCTTTCATCACTTCCGGAAAGAGAATAAATTAAAACATGGATAAAGCTTTGCAAACCAGAACTATTTTTACCAACCTTCTGAAGATAAAACTATCTTGAAATACCAGACAGTCATAAGACCTGCTTATCCTTATTGCAAATATCAAGACCATATTATCTGATCTATCTTCTGAAAATATAGCAGCTATTTTCAGTTGTTCTGCAATGCCAGCCCAGACAATGGAGTGCTTTTAACGTATCTGAAGATGCACATATATGGCACACTGGCTTGAAAGATTTAGTCCAAAACTCACTGAAATTAGTAGGAGATTTTCATTTATTTCAATAGGCTTTGAATCAGGGCAGCTTCATTGGGTTTCTAGCCCTTTAGTTTTATTGCAATGCTGGACGGATTTTAGTTGACACTTTACATAAAAGGACACTCTAGTACCTACTATAGGAAGCCAGATTAAAGGGCGATGAACATGTAGGTTTAAAAAGACTTACTTGCCCTCAAAGTTTGAGTTGTTTCATCTTTACTGAGTTTGAATTATGCTGTAAAAAGAGTAAAGACAGAACAAAGTATAAAATACTGGGCAGTGTAAAAGTAGATTGAAAGAAAAATAGAACAGCAACAGAAAAATGGAACATACTAATTGTTGTGGCTTAACCCCAGCCCACAGCTAGGACCACACAGCCACTCATGCAATTCTCCTCCTTCCTCCAGAAGGGTAGGGAGAAGAAGCAGAAGAGGGGAAAGGGAAAGGAAAGAAAATACGCATGGGTTGAGATAAAGACAATTTAATAGAATAACAGAAAAAGAAAGTAACAATAATAATGACACAAGTCACTCTCTCCACTCAAAGAATTGGTACCTTCCCGAGGAACAATCGAGAGTATCCAACCCCCAGCTAACCCCATTTATGAACCAAGTATGACATCTATGGAACGGAATATTCTGTCTAGGCTCCTTCTCAGCTTCTATGGGAAGCTGAAAAAAATCATTGAAAAATATAAACAACACCTGGCAACAACTAAAGCAATATGCATTACTGACGTTCCTTCCATACCGCATCTGAAACATAGCAACCACTGGAAAGAAAATTGACTCTGCCCCAACTAAAATCAGGACACTAATGCAAACACAAACGGCAACATGTATACAGGTATACTCCTTGAATAAGTTTCTTAAACAGCTGCTCAACTTTACATGCTAGAGCAGCCCTATAAGCCTTAATGTTTCATAATTTTCATACACACAGACACAGTTGTGGATTTGCATTGTGCAGGCATGCAGTATAGTCCCAAGATTGATTTGCCATACACAACAGTGAGCAAACAGCAGTTCTTCTGATTTGCAAAAATTCTCGCTATAATCATTAATAATCAAAATAACTTTGCAATAATTCTTCAGTTGAATAGTCTTCCATAATGTATCTAGCCATGGCAGAGAAATCAAATTTATGCATCCAAATGCTTACCATCTTCATATAACATAGGTTCTCAAGGATTAACAGGCCACTTTTGTTTGACAAGATTTTACATAATTTTACAGATTAAGAAAAACCCAAAACATCCGAATGTATTCCCATAAATCTGCATTTTAGTGGCTAAAATTATTAAAAGGATCTCATAAATATAGAATAAATATTTAAGGAAAGATTTTTTTAAATGGCAACATTTGGGGGAGGGGATACATTTAACATTCACTCTCCATCATGATGATGAGAATAAGTAACGACTGTGCTAATGTGCTCTAAGATCAGCTATTGTTAACAAAAGTCACCATGAGGCTCTTTCACTTTAAATGGAAGATTCTTGCTTACAGAAACACCTTTCTTCCTTAGTTGCATCTCTGAAACCAGCATCTCAGTCACCTAAGCAATATTATAGGAGTGAGAGCATTGAACTCCTGCTTGTACTTGACATAAAGTCCTCTGGTGATTTAGGACTAGATTTACCATTACATTTCTAGACCACCCACAACAGCCAAGAGGGAGTTTGATTACAAACTCTCTGTACTATTTGCAGAAGTCTCCGTGACTTGTCTTACACGTGACATAACCTATCTTTTGCGACTGCCTGAGTGTTGGCTGTATTTGCAACCTCAAGCACACATGAATCAAGAGAGAGAAATGAGATTATTCAGTGTTTCAAGCCACAATGCTATGAAAAGTCAGAGCTGAGGACAGTTGCAATACAGTAGAGAATGCTGTGAGGAAACAATCTGAAGAGTGCAGCATAGAGAGATTTTTGTATAAGAAAAATTAAGAACTGGGGGGAGAGAGGGGGGATTATTTCTACAGCTTAAACATGGACAGTTAATTTAGGACATCACTATGGAGAAGAGAACGGAACTATACTTTGGAAAAAGAAGCTGATTTGTCCGATTCTTCCCTACATTGTCCCCTTGTAGCAGCCCAGTGTGATTGCAAATCCATAATGTACTATAACCATATAAATGATTAAATGTACTGCAGAGGCAGCAGGGGGTGGGGAGGGACTGGTTATAACCCTGTATATTTCTAGATCTCTGTTTCAGGGTCTACTGTGCTTCGCAGTGGAAGTCCTATGTTCTTCTAAAGGTGACTGCTGTTATCATAGGTAATTCTTATGATCAAGATCTAGGACATAATTCTCTCTCTTCTGTCTGCTCACCTGAAGACTCACAAGAATCAGTTCCTCAAAGTTCAGCTCTGAATGGCTTCCCCATGAATGTACCTTTCATTTAAATTATTTCATCATTATTTTTTTCTACCTGTTCCTGTACAGCTCTAAAACGATAGCTTCAAAAAATTCTGAGGTTGATACATTTTCTTTCCACTACCTACTTTTAGTTGTGCTTTTTACTTTCCCTTTGCACAAAGAAAAGTGAATAAACTACATGTCACTGTGCCAGGGAGACACACTGGGAGTTATGACAAATCTAGGCTATCTGTACTACAAGAGATTTTCTTGTCACTTTACCACGACTACATGTAACAGAGAAAAACCAAGCTTTTCAGTGTTCTGGAGGAAAATTATAATGATAGCACCCTGCATTTCAGTTCAAACTACTGTTCTGCATTTTATACTGTTGATTTGTAGAAGAAAATAGAAACCTTAGCAGAATACTCTTTGTACCACCTTCCAGAGTTTAAGAATGATGCTCTTTTTTAGAATTACAGGGAACACTTCCAGGAGGGGAAAAACTATAATGGGAAAAGGCTGTGCACTGCATTCTCTAGAAACAGTAATTTTTTAAGAAGTCTGCTGCTGGTTTACCAAAAAATAAGATGGTATAGAACTAATTGCAACTGGAATAGAACTAGCAGTATAAAAGCATGACTGTAATGCTATTTTTCACTTAAGCCAGTTTGTCAATCAGATTCCTTGGGCCAAAAAGATGTAATTAAGCTGTCTTTCCATTTTCTTCAGTTAATAAATATACATAATGTGGAGAAAATGAAGAGCATATACAGTAACACTGGAGCATTAGCACTTGTAAAAAAATGTTACAGTGACAGACTAGAAAGAAAAATGATCTACAATACCGAGAACAGGGGTGGCCCACATTCTATCTGAGATACAACACTGTATACCAATTCAGGATGTTTCAAACATCTTATTTGCACTTTTAGTCTAAATCTTTACCAAATTCACTGGATAAAAACTGTGTCTTTTCCTAAGGGAGTCAATACCAAAAGTCATGTGACATTTGCCTAGCAGGATTTTATACTCTGTTAATGATGATGGAACCTAATGATCCATCCTGAAGATCTGGTCTCACAGTTACTTTCTGTTTTATCATGACCAGATTTCTAATTTCATCATTAAAGGATAACTGAAGTAACACGTATTTACTCTAAAATTAGCATTGCTACATAGTTCCTTTATTGCTTTCATCTTATGTCTGGCATTTTATTAATTTTATTATTGTGGTATACTAATTTATTTTGTAAACTTGTTCTTCAGCTTAACATTTTTCTAGCTTTTCAGGATCATCAAAACAGTGGTTATGAAATTTAATTGAGATGTGCATAAAAGAAGAATAAGCCTTAATAACTCACTACATATATCTTTCCAGTTGAAAAATTCTCAAGGAAAATCGAAGCTACAAATCCAGTTAATTAACAGATTGAATATCAGCCTCAATAGAAGATTTATTATTTTTTTTAAAGTACCGACAATTTGAACCAGGATTACATCTTATCTTGATTTGGGTTTGGTTGTTTAAGTTTCTGCAAGTACGCTTGGTAAGAAACGTGGCCAGATCATACTACCTGCAACCCACAGCACCCAGTTTCTATCTCCTGCTCTGCTGCAAGCCCACATTATAACCTTGAGAACATCATGCAGTTTTTCCATTCTTCTCTTTATATGCCTACACATTCTCTCTCTTGTTGCGATGGATTTGAAGCTGCCTTGTAATAATGTATTAATACTTCATGTTGACCTGCTACAGGGAAGATGAATGTCTGAATAAATTCAGTGAGGTTCTGTCTGGAGAAGCAGGCAGGAAGAAAATGACTGCTTCAAGACAGGCATCTCCATACACAGTATTGTTAAGGAACAAACTCAGAACTCTCATTTATAGCCAACCTGTAAAACTGGTTTTGTGTAAAAAGCTTCAAGACAGAAGATCCCAGAGGCTTGAAGCACAGACTTAAAATTGGATACCCTCCAAGAAAGAGAAGCAGTAGTTCTTTCTGGGAATTAGATTCAGATATAGAATCCTAATGAGATTGTTAAAAAAGCTTCACCTGCCAAAGATGTCATCTATCCGTGGAAAGATTTATGGTTAGGTAGGTTTGTAGACCTGCTTACAAAAAGATTGTTCCAAGTCTTTTTTCCTCACTGAAAGCTTTGTTTCTAGTGTTAAAAGAAACATTACTTTGATGAAGAAAGGCTCTTGCTATCCATTCTACCAAGCTACCTAAGCCTGTGCAGCACCCACGTTTAAAGTGCTCTAGCAGTCTAGTCAAGAGATGATAAATAAATATACTTTTATGGATGAAGGATTCTCCAGATGAAAAATTTGGCTGTTGAAGAGTTTAGATAGATTGCCTGAGAACATCAGAGTTTCATGGTAAAAAAAGTCTGGAAAAAGCAATAGACTGTATATTTTAACCTAAGGAGGAAGAAGTGAGTGTAGAAGAAATTTTGGGGTTATCAGCCAGCCATCAAAATTTCAGTTGCTGTAAAAATACTACAACAAGTTATCACATAAACTACTCAAAAGCAACTGGAAATAAAAAATAATAAAAAAAAAAGGAAACAATGCACCTGTGTACAGGTGTAAAAGCCCACTCAGAGAGTGGTTATTTCTGGCTCCCTATCAGAAAGAGAAGCCTTTGGACTGGAGTCTCACATGGTATCTCCTGTGCCCAGTACTGTTTGATGTTTTCATTAGCACGTTCCCTGGTTCTATGTAGCAAATATATTGCAGCTTACTCTGAACTCAGAATACATGGGTGAAAACTGGGAAAACAGAATGGGAAAAGGAGGCATTTCTTTCATCGGTCCACAGAATCTAAAAGTGATGACTGCAGATGCTAAATTCAGTTTCTACTTATAAGGAGGTTTGACAGGTATGTGGAGTCTCAGCCTTGGTCCAACAGTAGGGAACAGTGACACTCCATCCCGGCAGTGGGAAAACAGGTAAAATTCAATGAGTCCAAGGTGGCAGGAATAGGTACCAAAAAATCTTTGTACCTTAATATATATATCTAACCCTTAAACCATGATAATTAAATCCTTTGGAGCAAGTACGTTTTTTCTTGACTATTTTTTGAAAAAATGTTTTCCACTAGGAAGACCCCATCTCATTCTGAGGCCTTTGGGCATTACAACTACATGAAGGACAGATTATGAACAACGTTCTTGCTCTCTAAATATAATCTCAACAATAAAATTAAATATGCAATTAAAATCATATTTTTGTTCCTATACGGGATTTGATTCAAGTCTTCTTTTATTTCAATGATGTGGGTTTAGTTTCTTATCTTTTCTTTCCTCTCTGAAAATTCCAATATGTCTAAACCACAATTGGTTTTGCGCAGGGGAAAATTTAATGATTAAAACACAGGTTTTTAAAACAGTGCTGGAAAAGCAAAACCAGGACTTCAGGATCTCATAAACCAACCAAGAAAATCAGTATTATAAAAGATGACATCACTAAACATGAACTAAGAGTACTGTGGTAATGATTGACTGAGTCATGGTACAGTATTTCACAAAGTGATGTAGGGCAAGATTTAGTCAAAGGAGCTTAAAACCAGAGCCCCAAGGGTGGGTTTTTTAAAATTATTTTTTACTTTTAGGAACCTAGCTCCCAGATCTTAGACAGTTTGCCAAAATTGAAGCCCTACAGGGTGAGGAATGGAATCTCACCTGCACCACTACTGACCACCAACATTCCCTAGTGTGGTACCTACATCATAACTCAGAAGATGGGATCCAGAGTCACTCAGCTATTATCTTTTTGTCAGGCATCATGCAAGGTCACATTCATTGAGCTGTACCTTCATTTCCTGAGCCTCTCGGTTTCTAAAAGAGCTAATCATTGTGGAAATGTTAAAAAGTGAAAACCAACGTCCTTCTTACAAGTATGCCTCCATAAAAAAGAAATTAGAAAGCCAAAAAACCCAGTAATCAAACTTCCCTACTAAATGACAAGAAGTCTGCAAGTGAACAAATAATTGAAAATAATTCAGAAACTTATTTTGTGTCAGAAAAAAGAAAAACAACCGGGAGAAAAAGAACAAGAAGGAGTTTTAACAGACTTTAAAGGGCATTTTAGGAAATTTTTTTAGGAAAAAAACAGGCTAAAATTAACTAACTCAATTGTGATATAAAACTAGTATAAGGTGGTTAGAGGGTAAAAGTATGTTACTTTGGGACAAACCTGTCAATCTTCTGGGTTTTTTTTCAGTTTGTATCAACTCCACATAAACCCCAGAAGACATAAGCTTTTGCTATACTTAAATTCAAATGAATTAATGATAAGTCTACAAAAAACCCCATAAGTATATATAAAAAAAGACATTAATAATCCTGACCTGAAGTGAAGGCTACCCTCCAGCGATACACAGAAGTTTCAGAGCTGAAAGCTGCTGTTTAATTTTTTTTCTCCACAGAGAAACCCAGCCCTCATTTGACATGTTCATAGTGCAACAGTTTTATTTATTTAGCAGTTGAAGAACCAGCTATACCAAAATTAAATGAAAGGAACAGTATCATCACGTGGCTTTTTATAGTGTGAAATAGGACTTCTCTATTAGCTTTTGTCCACATCTCACATCTCTCACTATCTGCACTTGGCCTGAACGTCATTTCTGCACAGTTTACGTCAATTTGTGCCTTAAGTAAATTTTATAGCTTCATGTTCCACAGCAGAGCAAATCCAGCCTATCTGCTTCAGCTGTTTTAAAGTCTGCCCTGTTTCCCGTCTCATTTCAGCTTTGAATATTTCTTTCAGTGTCCTGTTCCAATNGCTTTTGCTATACTTAAATCCAAATGAATTAATGATAAGTCTACAAAAAACCCCATAAGTATATATAAAAAAAGACATTAATAATCCTGACCTGAAGTGAAGGCTACCCTCCAGCGATACACAGAAGTTTCAGAGCTGAAAGCTGCTGTTTAATTTTTTTTCTCCACAGAGAAACCCAGCCCTCATTTGACATGTTCATAGTGCAACAGTTTTATTTATTTAGCAGTTGAAGAACCAGCTATACCAAAATTAAATGAAAGGAACAGAATCATCACGTGGCTTTTTATAGTGTGAAATAGGTCTTCTCTATTAGCTTTTGTCCACATCTCACATCTCTCACTATCTGCACTTGGCCTGAACGTCATTTCTGCACAGTTTACGTCAATTTGTGCCTTAAGTAATTTTTATAGCTTCATGTTCCACAGCAGAGCAAATCCAGCCTATCTGCTTCAGCTGTTTTAAAGTCTGCCCTGTTTCCCGTCTCATTTCAGCTTTGAATATTTCTTTCAGTGTCCTGTTCCAATCCTTCTCTATCACAGAAATCTCCTCTCTCCTTTTTCAAGTTTTCTTGCACTTGAAGCAATCCAGCTCTCTCTTCTATAACTTGGGAAATTTTACCTAACTTTCACAGATTGCCATACTTCATCTGTTTTTACTTAGGCTTTTAAGACCTTTATAGCAGAGAATATATGTTTTTTCAATGCATGCAAAAGCTACATAAATGTACAGTTGCTATTGCTAGCTAACATGTGTTATTACTGTTAAAATTCACATACAATCCAAATTTATTTCTGAGAATGTTTCGTATCTTTTATCATTCATTTTATGTACAAAATTCTCCTCTTACTGGATTTTAGTGCAAAGAGCTGATTTTAAAAATAGAAAATATGAATGTTTGCTACTGGTCATTTTCTGTGCCAACCAGTTGTTGCAGTACTCAGTTCTAAACACTTAAGCCTTCAGACACTCAGGTTTTGGAATCCCTGATATAACAGCTACAACAAAAGGATATTAAGAATCTTTTCCAAGCAATTTTCTTCTATTTCAGAATTCCTGCAGTCCCAAAGGCAAAGTCAACTATTTTTCCATTTATCCCACAAAGAGCCTTCCCGTATGAATTCTGGTAGCTATCACTCTTGTCATGATTTTTTTTCATTCTGCCTATAGGACAATTTCTACAGGAATCTAAACTACCAGTAACACAAACAAATTTGCAGCAATTTATATCTTCAAGTCACAAGTGTAATAAACCAATCTATAGCAGGAGCTCATGCATTTCCTGTATGTATCCTCCTACCTCTCCATCCACCACTTGGGGCAGTCCGAAAATTCTAGATTAAATGCACACCTGTCAAATGTTTCTTCATTATAAATACTGTACATAGAACCACTGTGAAAAGCCTTATTAATTATTTTAAACTCTTTGAATTACAAAACCATGAAAAAGCTGGAAATATGACGTATTCACTATTGCCAAAGCTTTTTCATGTACGATCAAGTAAATTCCAGCCATTCAACAACCGCAATTATGAATTGCAGACGGATGCTATGAATTAACAGAGTCTGAAACTGTGCATTAAGAATTTAGCAGAAGATAATGATGACGATAATGATATCATATAAACCTAGAAGAAAAGATAAA
The DNA here is from genome assembly GCA_033628505.1 of Tringa tobata. Classification (NCBI taxonomy): domain Eukaryota; kingdom Metazoa; phylum Chordata; class Aves; order Charadriiformes; family Scolopacidae; genus Tringa; species Tringa tobata. The sequence continues at coordinate 23,126,185 of JAHREE010000118.1, read as the reverse complement.
CATTAGAGATTTAGATGTTGGATGATGAAGTAATTGAAGTTGACAAAGATGATCAGAGTTAACAAGGCTGTATTGTAATGTCTTTGGATTTGAGGAAATTTTAAAGTAAATGGTTCAGTAAACACAGGGATGAAGAATTAAGTAAACTATGAGCTGGGGATCTTGCCAGAAATCACTTGTATTTAAGCATGAGCTCAACAAATTACCTGGAAACAACTGGAACATGTTCTCAGTACAGAGCCTTAAGACAGTTTGTAATTCACTCTTTATTCATTCCAAAACATGACAGCAGACTAAATGCTGGAAGCTGAAAAAGTGTTTCAACGAGCACGATTATTATTGCACCTCAGCTAACACCATCACTAAAACATGACTCTCTTCCAAAGAAAAATAAGAAGTCAGTTGAACCAAAAAAATAAGGGTCTTGAGCCAGGTCTTATAGAAGTAAAGTTAACAGTCTCACTCACATCAATAACTTCAGTTTGGGTCCATTAACTTCAATAACAAGTAACACAAAATACTATTTATTCATTTTTATCAATATAGCTATGGAGTTATGTGCTTGTTTGTTAATATTTAATTACACACTTTGGGGCTTTTGTAAACAGAATTTATCACAGTATAGAAAAATAAAATTAAGTAGGGAGCAGTAAAAATCTTAGATTTTACATGTATATTATTCCATGTATTACAGAGTGCTACAGGGGATGCACTTCAAATATTTTAAGTAAGCTCAACACCAATGAGAGATGTCATAGTTTTGAGCAGTTTTACAGTGGTAAGAAGTTACTCTGAAACAGTCAGTGAGCCAGAGGAAAGAACATATAGACTGAAGATAATTATATCAAAGACTTTTATATAATTCAAAGAAATTCTTTTAAGATCAAAAGCTTAACAATATACTTTTTTGCTTTAAAAATGGTGACAATAAGGTAGAGCTCAAAACATGCCTATAAAGCACTGCACTGTGAGCCTCATAGCAACAATACTAGATTTTTTGTTCCAATATTATCATTTATATCATCTTTGTGATTTCATGCATTTCCAGCCAAGTGGAAAAGGTCAGTATCACTACTGACCCTACTGAAATTTGGTAAGGTGCCCATTTTTAATAGAAACTGTAACTATCCACTACAATTGCCAGGAGCCCTGACAGATTCTCAGTCTCTGCAGTCTTTAAACTTACATAGGTGTTTTTTCCAATAAAATATGATTCAAGCTCAAACACAAGTTAGCATGTTTCAGTGTGCATATAATGAGATGCTTCTTTTTGAAATAAGGGAAGAGAGAGCAAAGTGAAGCTACTTGAGCAACTGCTTACTGTACAGGACCTGCTGCATGGGTAAGATGCCATCTCTCCTGAATGTCTGGAATTTATCATCAGTATGCAGTTCTCTCCTGAAAAGGAATTTCATACTTCAAACCTATAAATATTACTGTCCTTTGCTCATGAGTCAACCTCTCGATACTCTACATAGTTTCTCCTGCATTCAATGTTATGATTATTGTTATTACCTGGTTTTGAGATAACCTTAATTCAATGATGTCTCCTATGGAGGACATAGTATAATGAAGAAATTTCATGTCACAGAACACATATTTCTACATGGTATGTTGGTGCATAAGATGGTGTTATGCATAATCTGTAAAATGTCCTTGAAAGATTTGTGTGATTACATAGAGACTTGAAAAAAGAATAACGCATAACAGCACTAGCTTTGTAGCAACTGTGGCCTCTACAGTTCTGCTTTCTGTTGAAGTAAAAAGAAAACCAAATATATCAGTATGATCTTTCTCCTCAGTTTTCTACCCCAAACCCCGTAACACTGTCTTAGCTATCACAATAGGACAGGAGGTGAAAAAATATAAAACCTCCTGGGCTAAATCATGTAAGGCTTTGATCGTATTCATCAATACTCTGACTTGCACTTGAAACAGAATAAGAAGCTAGGGCAGTGTTTCATTACTAATAAAAAAACCTGTAAAAACTGCTGCTTCTGAAAGCCAGTATTTCAAAACCCTTATTGTAGCAGATTTTCCGTAGACTCACTTTGTAAGAGGAGCAAACATAAGGTTTACTTTCATATACCTCTCCATGTTGACTCCTCCTCATAATTTGAAACAGTAGGAGTATGTGTCATTATCTGCTCAAGAAAATCACACATGATCTGTGCAAGTATAATAATACATTACCATTTCATTGTCATCACAAGGCGATTGTAGGTGTGGATAGAAGTACGTTGTATAGCAACAGTTGTTTCTCTATGCAATGTTGGCATTTAGTGGTAGGATGGTTTGAAGGGTAATCTCAAGATCCAAAAGGAGGTTTTTGTGGTTCAGTTGAAATGCTCAAATTTTCTAAGTGGGATATTTCTATCAATAAATGTCAGTTAAGCCATTTTATTTCCACAGTAGTCACGTTAAACCTAACTACCCGTTTTACCTATAGGAGACTCTTTTGCAAATGTGTTACAAGCTTAATGCTTTAGTGATTCTAAAGATCCCCCTTTATACTATATATTATTTCTCATAATTTATCACATGCATGCAGTGGTTACGGGCTTCACTGTAGTATCTTTTCCTTCGTCAGACACTTCTCTACATATTAGCTCCACTCCCACCAAGTAGGGACAAAAGTAAAAGCATTCTGCATATGCTGAAGAGCAAAAATGAAACTTGCATGTTTCCTCATGAAAAGCAAAACGAAAACCTGAATGTTTCCTCTTCTACTGGTGCAGAGCATCAAATGAAGCTCAGAATCCTTCTTAAGAGCCAAAGTTACCACCTGTTCCCTTAGGACACCTTACAATGGAAGCAGGACATATGACTTCAATACAACATTGCGTCCTGAAAAAGACACAGAACTGAAAGAAGCACAAAGAGGAGACTACACAGAACTTATATCTGGCTCCAGATTCACTATAACAGACCAAGTCATTACTGAAGCCAGCTATGCATCCGCCTCTTCTGGCATTCAGAAACCAAGGAGCAGAAGACCATATTGGTTGCATGCTGTGTAATTTTTATCTATATCTCTGTTGTGTTTGATTTATAACATTTGCATGGCACTAAAATATTTTGCCTGATCTGACTTTTCAGATGAAGTTTTGAAATATTTGACAAATGTGGTATGTAACATCACCTTTTAGTAAAATCATTGCATTGAAATTAATAGCTGAACAATTTACTTTTTTGCACAGTCACAAATTATGTGAAAAGCTGATTTTTTGCTGGATTTTTATTGCAGCCTCCGATGACATGATGGGGAGTTTTGTTATTTCAAGCTTGAATCTCTGTCCTGTATATTTACAGAGTTAATCTTCCACCATCCACAAAAGATTGAAAGAGACTAAGAATTAATCTTCTCAATATTTTTCCTGTAGACTACCCTACAGTGGCTCACCCCTAATGCAGTTAAATAGTCTAAGAATGCAACAAAGAGGGCACGTCCCCCAGTGATCCACTTCAGGCTTCATAAAAAAATCTGAGATGACCCTGACATGCTCTAGAATCTGCAAAACTTGACTGACTCCCCTGTTGCTTAATCCCCTTCTTTGCCTTCACAGAGCTGTTGGTGTATTTGTCTAACATATATCACATCACCTTAAGCTTTGTCCTCTACCCTGACTAGTATCTAGTAAAAGACAGACACTAACACATCAATCAGAACAGACAGACCTGGGTCTGCTTCCTGCCCTTCTTATCCCTCCTCACTCAATATTGCTCTTGCACAACAGGAATTTTATCTAACTTCCAGTTAGGCAACCTGCATTTTACCACCACACTATCCAATGTAAAGCCTTTCTTCTCTGAAAAATAAAACCTTTCATACAATAAGCTGGGAGTTGTTATTTTTGTTTGGTTTAGTACATTTTCCAAAACATTCCTGCACTACAGAAAATTATCATAACATTCAAAATAAAACTGTAAATATTCAGCTGCTCTCCTAAGGGTATAAAACCACTAAAAAGATTTCATAGTCATATAAATTATTCATCCATTTAGAAGAAAATACTGTAGAGCATATCAAGCCGGGTTGCGCTCAATAGCTGCAGGATTTTACAGACACCAGTAAGGGAGCAGCTCAAGAACTTGCTCTTGGGTGCCTATAGCAACCATCAATAATACAAAAATCCCCAAATTATCAACACTACCACAATTTTCTAAGTATATATGAAAATAGGTGGCTAAAAAAAAGGGCTGGTGTATTGGCGAAAAAAAAATTTACAGCAGAGAAAAATGAAGAAAAGGAGCTGGTAACAGTTTAAGGCAAATATATTTGGTGGCTAAAATATATGTATCCCTGGAAGAAGGTAAGTGGCAGATTATTGACACGAAGTGGTGACAGCATGATGCTATGTGAGTCAAATTGCCTGTAATTCTTAAGAATTAAATTAATTTCGTAAAATGTTGTGCTAGGCTGACAGATGCTTATCAGAGAAGTTTAAGACCTGGATCAACATCCAGAAAATGGCAGTGGGATAGGAAATGCCAAACTGCCAGATTTTAGGTAGAAAGATTGGCAGGAGAAAAACAAAAACAAGAGAAAAATTTTTAAAAAGAGATGTAGGATGGGACATGCCTTTTTGTGGTGACATTTTTTGCAATGCGTCTGCTTCTCAATTATTTTTTAAAAAAAGGTTTTGAAAAAGGTTTTTAAAAAACCTTTTCCAAGGTTGAGTTTCAAGTAAATAAATAAATAAATACATGTATTGTGACATATTTGCTTATTCTGTTTTACAGAAATGGAATATATAATACCAGTTCCTCTAAAACTTTAACCTTGGCTTTGCTCAGGAGGCCTTATTCCAAAATAGAGGGCATTCTAAATATATTTAGTTAACTTGTCACTTTCTAAAAACTAAACATGACATCTGTCTATTTATAGATGTTTATATACCTTGAACTATTACACTCAGAGCCTATTCCCATGTCTACCGTGCAAACCACCTCTGAAGTGCTTCAGACTATACTTTAAATATTTCGTACCCATTCTCAATAAGAAAATTATTTAAATACAGAATTCCTTCTGATATTTAGAAAGAAAAATTATCATGGTCAAAGATGACAGTCTGTTTCTTTTAGTTTCAGAAGAAAAAACCCCGACTTTTGACAGTCATTTCATCTGTCTCAATTCATTTGCAAAAAATTAAGTTTTTCCCTACCATAACAATCAGCGTTTTTAAAATCATGGTCTGACCTCAAGATATTTACTTTTTTACTATTTACTATCTGTGGTCTGCCTCCTGTTTCTCCAATGATTTTAGAATATTAAAATTTACTACTATATATTCATTTATTAAGAATTAACTACTTAATCTCCACCATTTTACTGCAGAGGGGAAATCCTGCTAACATTACAGTAACAAAAGGATATTAAGACTGCCATTGACTTTAATTATATTTTTTTCATTGAATCGCTCAACATATATAAATGCTCTTTCATTGTTGAGATCTCTTTCTTTAGTCCAACTCCCATAGATGATCTCTTCCCTTCCCTTCCCTTCCTTCCTATGGTCCCTTCCAACTCCAAAAAAATACAGTGAAATTCAGTGAAATTCTTTAAACCAGGAGTAATTTGGAAAATTCAGTGATATTCCCTTCTGATATTTTTCGATAGAAGAAAGTGAAAAAAACCTCCAAACTTCACAGTAATGTATCTCTGAGTCCATTTTATAGAGACGAGCTAAGTCTGATCACCCAAAAGTTTGAGACTAAAGAGAGTCGGTAAATGTCAATTAATTTTCCAGCAATTGTTTCTGTAATTTAAGATTTACTACGACCATTTTTCTTTAATTTTTAAAACTTAATACCAAGGCCAAGAAATGTCACTTAAAAAAAACCCAAAATAACCCCAGTAAATTATGCACTAAATTGGACAATGGTTTCTAAAACCTTTTTGACTGAAAGAAAACTTGTTTTCATTAGAAATACCTGTTAAACAAAACTGCTGCAGATCCTGACTTTACAAGGTCTGTACTGTAAAGCATACTTCCAGCATAGTTGCTGCACAGCTTCAGGAGGGACTAAAGACTTCAGTTAAGTATTTCTTTTGTACAGTATTTCATCCATATTCTGTGTACTGCTTCTAATACTGCATCCTCCAGCCCTAGGCTGACTCAAATTTACCCATAATTTTGTACCTGCTGAAGACCTTCAGCTGTTAGAGCACGCAGATCGAGGGTGATAAAAATTTCCTCCAGCCAGAGAGAGATGGGAAAAAAGGCTGGATACATATTTGAAATAAAAAATAAAACCCAAGAACTTAATGCTTGTCTGCAGCTACCCAAATTTAATCCCACAAGTAACTCTGGAATCTGACAGAAAAGAAGAAGGGCAGAATTTTGGCTGCTGCCATGAGTGTAAGAAGCTCGAGACTTCTAGAAGTCCTAAGACTTTCAGAAACTAGATTTCAGCTATGCTGAATGTACAAAGGTGTCTCACAAAACGTAACAGAAACCCTCAACCTGTTTGGTTTGGGTTTTTTCCAATAAAGAGTTATATACCCATTTTCAGCCACAGTAGCTAAAACTTATAAAGAAAAACTGACTGAAATTTGAGGGCAAAGAAAGTCAGTCTGTTAGCTTGTGTGGCATAATTATTTCTGCCCAGGACTGCAGAGGGAAAAATTTCAGGGTTTTTGCTTGACTGACCAGATGCTTAATTCAGTCACACCTTTAAAATGCCACTGTCTCCAGTAATATTGCATAAGCATAACCAAGAATAACATCCAGGACCAAAGGATCTGGATAATATGTAAACATAAGACACTAGCCAAGGATAACAATCAGCACAGAAGAATGTGTTGTATAATTCCCCAATCCTGCATCAAAGCACAATTAGCGCGATTAAAATAGAAACCTATATATTTGCTGGGAATGAATATGGAGAAATTATGTTTCTCAATAAGCCAGGATCCTTGAAGATCCATGAAAGACCATGGATCCCAAACCATCTGGATAAAAGTAGAAGGAAGAGCATGCTTCTGCTGTCTCTGACACTGCAGAATACTGTCAATTCTTTTTCTGAAAAATTTAATCGTGAAGAATGTCACAGGGAATGCTGTAGGTTGAATCCTGATTTCTGTAACATAGACATAAATCCAGTGAAATTCCATTGACTACTGCTGTGAAAAGTCTACTAAAAGTCCATCTAAAAATATGAAGATTTTTTAGGCACATGTGTACATATACGTAATTGTGCTGACCACCTGAATTCTTCCTTTCCTTCCCTTCCCTCTCTTCTCCATCTTACTACTCTTTATGTTTGGTTCACGTAACTAGACTGTGCATTTTTGATTAATAAAGGAAGTGCTTAAAGCTCAGATATTACTACCTTTGGTTATTATTAGGGTTTCCCTTGCATTGATTTTATTTCCAAAGCTCTGTTAAAACTTTGGTATCTGTTTCTGATTTTGCAATACAGGCTGAAGAAATTATAGCCATTTATTAAAACTAAAATACTGACATAAAATAAAGAAAAAACTAAGTAACTTTTAGACCAGGCATGAGAAAACAATCCTTTCAGATTTGAATGATGTTCTTTGTTATAGCTTCTTGGCATAAGTGGTAACTTTCCAATATATACTGACATCCTTGCCATTATACCAAGTATAACAACAAAAATATTCCTCCCCTTCAAAGCCACCTGTGAGGCTTGTGGTCTGACAGATGGATAGATTCCTTCAAAGCAGAGTCTGGATCTTGTTAGTCTTCAACTTTTACTAGGAGATGTGTCTTCTCTCTTAATGAACTAACCTCCTGTTTACTTAAGCAAAGAACTAGATATCTTAAAACTTCTGGGCATGTTGCAAAGGTATTGCCTCCCAAAATGGCAAAAGAAGCAAAAAAGAATCTGCTGGCAGGCTGCTTTGAATAGATCCCAGGCGGCTTCTGTTGCGACGAAACTTCTACTTCAGTAGAAGGCTAAATATCAAGGCTACATAAATCCCTTTTATTCACACAGGTGCAGGAGTCAATAAAAACTGTCATCGTAAATTCAAAAAAGGAGACCAACTCACTGAAGCTTCAAAAATTTACCACTAGCCTTCTAGCATACAAGGAGTACAACATATAGGAATTATATTCATGAATATGGCCAGGCGCAGCAGTAAAGGCAGTGCTGATTTTCACCATTAATAAACTATTAACACTAAGGGCTACCAGAATTTTAACAGAACAATTTTCTGAATTATTTTATTTAGAAAACTTATTAAGGAAAACAACAAAACATTGTTCAGGAAGCTGAATTAATGTTGGTCCACTGAAATATATTTCATTCCTGCCAATGGATCTGAAGTTGATAAGATCCCTCAAGCAAACAGAATCCTGAGGCACAAGCGAGTTTAAATTTGAGTACAGGATTATGTTCAGTCCACTATTTGATTAACTTAATCCTGATCTTTAGAACTGGCTTCTTTCACCAAGTCATTCCAGACCACTGAGCTGCTGAGAAATAGAAAGCTTCTGAAAGTGGCAGTTACAGACAGAAAAGAACATTTTTCACTCAATGAAATCCATGGGCCTTCTTAATGTATGCCTCCAACTGAACTGATTTGATTAAAGTTTTGTTCCATTTTCTTTTAATTAGCCAGGGCAGCTTAAAGTAATTATTAGTCTTATATATGGAAGCAGAACCGGGAAATTCCATGCAGACATCATACAAATATGAAATTTAAAATGAAAAAGAAGTTTAGTGAAAAGATTGTTCAAAGTTGCAAAGCAAGACGCACTAAAATGCATTATTGATTCTGTTTCATTGATAAAAATTTTAAGTGTGCAAGCCACAGTTTACAACCCAGCGCTTTAAAAGCCATCACGGTCACTGTTGCTTAAAAACCTCCACACCAAATTCTATCTAATGATGCTGGGTGTTACGTAGAAGGGCAGCGCAGTGCAGTCGTTAGCCCGGAGCAGTCATTGCTCTCCTCCTGACTACAAGGACAGAGTCTTTACATGAACCTGGCTCAGGGACAGAAAGGCAAAAGCTTTCAGTTATCCGCCCCCAGCATCTATTTGCATAAAGCTAAATACAACCTAGTACATACATAGGAGTATGTTCTGAGTTACTCAATCAAATTCCACTGAGCAATTCTCTGGTGAAAGTACAGGCAAAATCTGGTCTAAAATGTGTATGTGTTGTCTATGCTGCTAGAAAATATAGGCACTTCTCACGGACAACTGGACCGTTGGAAGTTCTTGGCATATTTGTTCATTGTAAAAGCAGCTAAATATGCTGACCTAATTTGTCTTTGATGGTTACATCACTGTAAAACAACCGAGGACAAATCTCACTTTCCAGTGCCACTGTTTCAAGCTGTTCCGTAGCAAGCACCAGTAGGTAACAATGCTGCACCAGCAGAGTCAGTGCTGCCTGAAGAAGAGCTGTATACCTTGTTTTAGCCAGAATAAAAATTTACCTGCAAATTGCTGAAGATTCAGTGGTAAGAACTTAAGTCTCCTCTTTTTTTTAAAGACAAATACATGTAAGAAGAGGGAATACTCTCCCCCTTGTTATACATAAATACAGCACTTCTTCTTTCTATCAACCATCGCCGTTTTGTTTCTTTCTGACTGGTGAGTCAAAGTACAGCTTTTAAGTCCTTTTTCCACCATAGCTGCTATTTTCTGTATAGCAGAAGAGCTTACTTGCTGGCTATAGCAGTTCTGCTTTATACTGTGGTAGCCATACTGTATTATACACTGTAGTGCACAGCTTGCTTATTTTACTGTAGCAATTACAGCCCGATAGCTAATACATTAAAAAATACTGTCCCCTAAAAGAAACTGTAGATTAAATTGCTAGGACAGAAGCTGTGTGCTAGTACAGTTTATAATTAAGCTCACATACCACACTTGTAAATTAGTAGGAAGATGAAGCATTAAAATGCATTGCTTTTAATGTAAGAGGCTTTCTTACATGTGTTCTTAAGCATCCATTTTTTCCCTTGTTTGTATTGAGAGCTTGGCATTCCAGGCTGTGAAGTTTAAAAAAGCTGACCTTGAAAACATAGTCACATTTATTTTTGAATGTTAGTTTAGTTTCACACCCTGAAAGTGGCTTCCTGCCTTCCAGATTTTGCTGAGCGTTGTATGACCAGCCATGCCTGAACTCGCTGCGCAGCCCTCTTCAGGCTGCAGCACAATCATTAAGGACTATCCACTTATGGCTTGAATTACGAAAAAAAAGTCTGTTTTACTAACCCGTGCTATGATGCTAATCACCTCCACCCTCCTTCATGTAAACAAAGATCTGCTCACTCACACACCTTGCTGCTTTTAGAGGTGGCAGGTCATTTTTCCCCCTGCAGAAAAATGTTACTGAGCTCTTCCTCAGCACTGGAAGAAGGGCGTTTTTACACACACACACCGCCCCCTCCGTGGCTTCATACAGTGCTTTCACTGATTTCACACACAGGTAGGTATTTCCAAGACCTACCTAGGGAGAACCTTTTTGCCATGAAAAACCTGAAGCAGTCTAACAGTTTTGCATGCACTCTTCAGAAAAAGCACAGCACAGTGCTCCCTTGCGCCCTGCAAAGCTGTAAGAATGTCTCTTCATTAAAGCAATCTGTCAGGCTCACATTAAGGGTGAAGTGGTTGCTCTGTGCTAACATCAACTTGTATCATTTCCATGAAACTTCCCTAATAACGGTACTATTACTAACTACACAGTAATTTTGACAGGCACTGCAAGAAGCAAAACCATGAGTATATATACACAGCGCTCTACAGGGAAATGAGGGATTGTATCAATGATGTTGATACAGCTGGAGTTGTGAAATACATACAGTACTCAATGCAGGCATTAACTTCATGCTCTCAGACCTTCCCAGACACTAAAGATGATGGGCTAAAGACACTCAGATACAGACAATTCCCAAAGATGACTGTTCAAACACAGAACACTGTGCTGATTCCTGAGGTTTCCAGCTAGCTGCAAGCTCCACACATTTAAGAATTTAAGCTTCAGACAGCTGGGAAAGAATCAATAGCACATTATATGTTAGTTTATATTTCTTTCACACGTGTCACAATTCAGAAAGTCTTACTTGGAAAATATTTTTCTATCTTCCAAAAAATCACTTATTCACAGTTTGAATGGACCTTATTCTCCAGTTAGCATCACAGCATCACATTTAATCAGATTTACAACTCCACTGTCTTTAACAGAATTTCTCCTGATACGTACTAATGCAGTTCACAATTAGGGAATAAGCACATCACATAACAAAATCAGGATGAAGTCATTTACCTATTTGTGCCTGTGAGATGAGCTGTTATAACTTATTAAATGTACACTTTTAGCTAACCTCAATTATGAAGTAAACAGGCTCACTTAAGCGTGAATTGAAGAATGAGAAGACAGAACATAGCTGAAAAATTATTAACTTGCATTGGAGGTACTACCCATCATCTACTGGTGCTACAGAGGAACAGTATTAAAATAAACAGCAAGAAATCCCCCTCCACTACTAAATTCTCAGGGAACAAATATTGTATCTCCTAGGAGAAAAAAGGAAAATAAGCATTAATGATCATGCTGCTGTGCTAGACTGAAAAAAAAAAAATGCTGCTGCTTAAGGGTTTTTTATTTTTTTTTTATTGCACATAACTGCTAGAGTGCATATTGTGAAATAATATTGTTATGTCAGCCCTTTTGTAGAATCACAACTTCTTAGCCAGCTACAGTATTTACACGGATTTATTAGATCCAAAAGTCCGTACAAGCTTTTATACAAGCACATTCCCTCAATAAAAATCAGGCATCTAAAAGTTCCATATAACCCAGGCAATTGAGGTAGGATAGAGCAGTACAGTAGCTCATTCTGGAGTAGCCTTAGTAAAGCAAATAGACTTCAACAGTGTTGAAATGGCTGATACCGTAGGCATCAGAGTCCAGCACTGCTGCTCCTTCTAAAGCACTCATGTCAGGAATCATTATCAGCAACCAACGGCATTAGGAAAATTAGACCGACATCAAAATGAAAATACTTGAAAGCTTTCTTTATGCAAAGGACTCCTCTCTACAATTATCACTACTTCTCCCTTTCCCCAAAACACACATTGAAAGGAAAAACACACTTGAAGTCCCCCAGTTTCTGACTGTAAACACTGCAGACACCCGAGAGAGCTGTCTGCCCGGGCAGAACTGCACATGCTGCAGGTGAAGGAGGCGTATGTGCCTAAGTGACATCGCTCCAGAAGGCATCGTTATTGAATGGCTTCAGATGACATGTTTGCCAGGGTGACATCGCTGAGCTAGTGCTCTCACTCGGTTCATTCTTCAGCAAAGATCTGAATGCAAAACGCATGCCTTGGAGGAAGGGGAAATCTTGTGATGCCTTTAAAATGCATCTCTTGGTACTTTAAAAAAGATTCCAAATCATCAAGGACATTGCGTGGGGTGTCATAAAAGAGGTACAATGTGAGTTTGATGCATCACATTTGCAAGGATATTGAAAACAGTGGTTTTATATGTTTAATTTTGAATAACCAGAAACTGAGTCAACAAGCCATCACATTAGTCCCTTCTAAAGATACAAACATTAGAAATCAGGGCTTTCAGATTAATTTGTCCCTGGCTCATGATGAAATACTCAGTCTTTGCTTGATTCTTACCCCAGGTAGGCTGGTATGAGTTCATTTAACTCTACTCAATTAAATGGAGCACTGCCAGTTTATGCCAGCTGATAGTTCAGGATCATGATCCTTTATTAAAAGGGCACTTCTAAATATCAACTTATTTTGCTTAATAAAATCAAATGCTGCGCTATCTAGCTCAACATTTTAGCTTGTCAGAATAATGCTTTTAAGTACACGAGGGTTGTAATTCTCCCCATAAAGACAGACTGAGAACAGAGAGATCCATAGCAGGTATGAGAACTCAGCTCCACAATACTGACAGCAAAACACTGCAAAATCTCAATGTGGTAAACTACACAGTACGCAGGCACAGAGCCGAGCATGTATCCTTTGGAGATCTCTGTATAACATAGAGAAATATGAGAACAGTATGTTCTCATTCTAACAAACTGGCACAGACCCACTATGAATGGAAATTAATAACTACTACCCCAAAAAAGCCAACCAATTTTTTAGGCATTTTACAGCTGCCCATGCTGCACCAGTTCCGCAGACAGCCCAAGAAAAATAGTTATTGGAACTGGTAGGCAATAATAAATAACATTCAGTGGGTAGCATCAGTTATGACATGATTTAATACTGGGCTGAAGTTGCTTTCAAGACCAAAAATATTTATAGATAGCTGGCTACAAACATTAACAACAATAAAACAGTCATAGAATAAATAATTTTTAAGAGTTCTCTGGACAGTGTAGTCTTTTTCAAAAGCAAATGCATAGCAGTTTATTTCAAAGCAACTAGTAGAACTGCTGAAGCTGGTGTTTATAAAATCCGAATAAACTTGACACAAATGGAAAAACTCTGCTTTCAGTTACACACGTACAGCCACTGTGAAGAGGAAAATTTGTCCCCAAGGGAACATACCATGCCAAAGTAGGAAAGGGCCTCAGAGCCAGACATAATCTAACTGCACCCAGTTCTGTTCTCAGATATACCCAGCTAACCATGTTTCCACAGCATAAAAAATCATGGCACTTCTTAAAAATAACAAAGTCAAAGAAAAAAATGGTATTTGAAAACGTAGTGTCAGCTTTTTAAGGAAAATCAAAGGGACAAATATCATCAAAGACAGCTTAAAGATTCAGGTACATAAATACTGGTGGCATTTTTCAGTGGGATATTTGCCCAACTGTAGTCACGCTGTTGAGATATTCCCATGTCTAGGGAGAAACTGCAAGGCGTGTGCAAGGAATAAGATGAGAAAATTCATCCCATAGGGTACAATCAGATTTCTGCCAGAGCGCGCAGGAAACAGCATTGATCTCCCAAAAAGCACCGGAACACACAAATAAAGATGTAAAAGAGGAAGAATCAGAGGCAAGAGAGAGGAATAAACCACAGGAGGGAGTTGAAGTTAAAGTGAAAACAAACAATTTACAAGCACATCCTGCAAAATTGCAAAGCCAAAGCAATACATTTCATGTCTTCCAGCTCCATCTGTGTTATATGGTTCCTTCACTGCTACAATTCTGACGTAATTAGCTCTATATTCAGCAGTTCTCCAAAAGTTTTTTTCTGTATTTTCCTCTTATTCATTGTTCAATACTGCACAACTATTTCTCTATTCTCATGTCATTCTTTCAGCACTGCTCTTAGCTCTTTCAAATTACTGGAATCTTTCTTAAACAATTTTAAAGGAGCTAATAAAAATAATTTTTAAAATCCACTTTTCTCTTGTAAATTAGCATTGCAAACATTCATTCATTCTTTCTTTCCTGAGTATAATCCACCTTTTGTATAAATTAAAAAGCTGATCTTTGGAACTCTTCAACATACTGTTTTTTATTGCCTTGAACGTGAGCTGAAAGCACACAAAACCGAGCTCGCCTCAATTTTTACCAAGTTAGCAAGAAAATTTCTGATTCACTTTTAGAGTATTTTAAGAATGACTATTCAACACTGGCACTCTGTAGCGTTTTGAGAGGTTTTGCTGAATCACTAGGATTCCTTTCGAAACACCTTTGATCTTCAAAACTAGAGGAAACTTAAAATTTAATCTGTCCTTTATGCTGCAGTGATGACTGCCTTCGCTGGCTGACACAACATGTGCCATAGGTTTATGATGAGGTTTTATAAGCCACCTTGATGCAATGCTGAAGTAGAGTGGTTGAAGCCACAGGTGTGCCTCCTCACACAGACTCCAGCACTGCAAAGCATCCCTCAGCATGCCATTTTCAAATATCAAATACAGACAGGGCAACTTTTCATTTTAAATAACCCATAGTGCTATTGAGAGCATTGGAAGCTGCCCAGTATCCCTAAAAGCCATAATTAGCCTGATTACTCAGGAAAATGACAGTGATAAACTCGCCAATTAGCAGTTATTCAAACACAAAGACCTAAAGAAGAACGACGGAACTAACTGGTTGGAGTATGCCAGCACTGGAACTCCAAGAAGCAGGAAAAAGCACTGCTCTGGCTTAGTTTGGGAGAGAAGCAACTCACCAAATGCCATAAAAAGCCGCAGAAAAAATGAAGGAGTAAGCCTCCACAATTTCCTGGCAACATTCAGCCCCACGTGGACTAGACCTCAGCCTTAAATGCTCACTCTGGGAAACGACTGATAGAGTTCAACTGTGTCAGAAATATTAACATAAAGCATGTGTAATTAATAGAGTCCATCAGCTTCAGTCTACGAAATAACATTTCTTACTGTAAATGCAAAGAGTATCATATTTAGACCTATTGTTAAAAGGTAACACAGTCCGCTTTAAGAAATTGTATTCATTCCATTTAGCCTGTACTGCCTAAACCAGACCCACCAATAACTTAAAGTAGTTGCATCACCTTCCTCCTCAAAACAAAGTAGTTCTTAAGCCAATCAAGAACAATCAGGAGCCATTAGACTCTTAATATTATTTTGAATTGTCCTGCGTGTCATCCTCTCTAACTCTTTTTAATTCACACACATTTCAGAGTAAAGATTACATCTGTGGCTGACCACAGTGAATAGCTCTTCTGCCACGCACACACATTTCTTCCACAATACTACATAAATAGCACTTTGCAGTAAGTTCACCACAGTTTCTGAATTTCTTGCTTCTGGGGACACTCTTCCTTACACTTCCAGCTTCTGCCACCTGCTTCCCCACGCTTTTCCTGAATGACTGAAGAGCTCAGCGTGAACGGGTTTTCTGCAGCCTTACAGCAGTGTAATGAACAACTGAGAGCAGCCCAGCAAACCATATAGTGACAGGCTGCTGGCCTCAGAGGATGCACTTTACCAAACAGACAGTCATCGGTATTTGCTAGTCTACAAGTGGGTAAAAAAATATAGCATATGGATTCCTATTGCATAAAGTACCTGGATAAAGAGATGCGGCATAAAAAAAGTGATGGAAGACAAACTACAGCCCACGCTTCCTAACATCCATGAATTAACATTAATGCATAGAGGGCTTTTTTTTAATAAAACGTATTCTGAAGTGTAGGATATGGTAGAAATAGAATATAATAAGTAATCCCTGCGATACATAGAAATACACAAATATCAAAGAAAATAATTTTTTTTAAGGTTATGCACTTTACATATACAGACTAATCCAACATCCAGCATACTGCAGCATTACTTCCATTAAATGAACAAATTTTCCAGAGGCGAAGAACAACTCACAGTTCTGACTGAGAAGTTACTAAAAATAAACTATTTGTCATTATATCTATCAATCTGTCATTATTCTAACAATTGTGATGTGGTAATAAAATATTTCAGCTACTATAAAACTGGCTCCAGAAGCTAGAGCTTGATTACTACAAGACTATTTCCAGTACGAAAAATGGAGCACAGAGATTTTCTTCAATGAAACCAGAATTTTTTTCCAATACCTATCCTTAATTAACAATCTTTAATCACAGGTTGCATTTACACTATATACATTTTCTGCAATTAAGTCTCATTCTAAATAGATTTTTTGTCTGTGAATCTCTATTCATAGAAAAATCGATATTTAAGCCATAAAATGCAAGGTCTAATTTTAAATAATGTAATGGCAAATGCTAACTCATGATGGCCAGTAGCTTCTCCCATTTAGTGACATCAATCACAGAGAAACTGTACTTGCACTACATTTCCATTGATAACAGAGACACGCCAAAGGACTACCTTTCGCCCAGAAGTCCGTTCAAGCATATTAAAAGTTTCTGGCTAGAAGAATCAGACACCAAAATCTGTGCCCATGAAACTTATCAGATGTGCATTCAGCAAAGCCACAGCAGCGGTACGTGTTTAAGACATACAAGGAAGACTGTCTATGCCCAAGTTAGAAAGAGGTTAGGATGCCCTTATCAGGATGCATGTTTGTGATGTGCATGAACACTTGCAGGCAACCGAGAGGCTACTTTTAATCTGGACGTAGACTAAAGATGTTTCTAATCAGTATTTAACATTTGATCATTACTATAAATTAATCAGAATCTTCTACCCAGTACAGACTGAGGGTAGGTAGTACAATGAGCTTTTTTTTTTAAACGAGAAAAAAAAACCCTGATTATCTCAACCACAAGACCACACTCAGTGTTCTTTTACCATCAACTAGTTTGTCTTTACACTTTAAGGATGTTTTAAAGTATTTAATAGAAAACAGCATTAACAGCTATTATTTATATTGGCTTTTTACTTAAAAAGAGTGATCCTTTTCTTTTGCAACATTTTCAAGATTAAAATTCCTATAACTAGATAAACATCAGTATAAAACACTATTATTCTGAAAATAATTTCACAGTTCGCAGCACTGGGCAAAATAATTCCGTAAATTTAGAAACAATCCACAATAATAATGAACTACATATTTAAGCTATCTTGCATCATCAGTTCCCAAGCAGAACACATTAGTGAATGACAGCGCTAATCAGAATGCACCAAAGCTTGATATTGCTTTTCATAACTAGAATGATTTTGTCACTCATTTTAGGCCTAGTATTTAAGACAGAAAATTAAAAATATTTTAACGACCAAATTCTTAAAACGTTGCAGGGGTTTTTTTCCTCATTTCTCATGAAAGTCATTTTTCTTGTGTATCTGCATTTCTCTGCAGTCCTCACAAAATGGCATCACAGCAAGAGAACCAGAACAAAAAACTGACTAGCTAGAAACATCTGGCAAGATGCTGAATTCATTCTTATATTGCCATCATCTTCCAAATCAGATGTCAACTATTCATTTTAGATAGCATTTTATAATTGCTCTTGAGTCTATTTATATTCTTTGACTACTCATTTTGCTATGCTGTTAAGTAAAAGACACCTGAAAAAGATTAGTAATGATATCCTCACTGGTTTACTGTAAAAGAAACTGAATACACCCAATGTAATTTGTTCTCTGCTAAAATTACACTCCCATGGTTAGTTACTCAGTTTTCTTATTAGGTCACATATACTTAAGAACACTGATATCCCACTAGTTCGTTTTACTGCTAACAGAACATTGCAGTTCCCTGTTCAAGGCTTTGTATAAGAAAAAAACCTAACATATAGAAATGTCTCTCCATCAATCCCCCAAGCTGCCCAAGGGCAATTTGGTTAAAAATGCATGCTGATTTGGATTGAAAAACAAGTAACCCTCAAGAAACAGCAGTGGTTGTAACCAATAATCAGTTTGGATTAGGAAGAGGAAGTTCTAGATAAAAGAAAAGGGAGGACAACTTACCTGGACTGTCCTTCATGGAGTCTGAACATCCTTTCTTCCCTCTGAGGAAAATCCCTGGCAGTTATGTACTCAAGACCTTTTACGACACATCATAGTGTTCTAACGTTTCTGGAAGAGTTGGCTCTAAAGCGACAAACAAACAAAATCCCTTATTCTTTAAAGTCACTTGTAAGTGAGGGTTGCCTGTTCTCCCAGCACTGTCTCTTCTACGAGTCCAGAGTCTCTGCAGAAGAAGGCAGGAAAGATGGCGTGGATTCAGGAACAACAGGTAGAGCATGCCCAAGTAGATTCAAGATCTCCTCAGAGAGTCCTCCCTTGAGGGTTCCCCCAGCAGGACTACAGGCCTCTGTAGTCATGGAGAAACCCTGTAAAGGCATAGTACTGGGGGTGTGCTGGCCTGCAAGGAGCACCACAACCTTTGCAGAAATGCATTATTTCTGACTGGTTCACTTTATAACTCATGGCTACTTTGAGTCCATTAAATGTGAAAGCAGCTCCATGGCCTCTTCAATGAGTGGACGTAATATACACTACTTTTTATGTCATAACAAGAGAGGGAGGGATTATGAATGGAACCTCCTGGATATTACCACGGTAGATTATAAACTAAATCACTAATTGTTTTTTCACAACTTGATGTACAGTACCATTGAATATTTTCTGTCAGCGACAGCCAGTCCACCAAGTGGTTTCCAGCAAACCACACCATACAAAGCAGTGATAAATATTGAAGTCTCAAAACTAAGGTTATATATGATCAAATCACTTGCTTCTAGGGAACGAAGCTTTAAAACAAACTCTGCATTTATAAAATAAATGGAAAAATTCCTCACGAACTTAACAAGAGCAGAAAGAATTAGCAAGTAAGATGAGAAACTCTGTGGTAAATTTAACTACAGCATTAAAACTCAGCATTTTCTTCATTTAATACAACACCTTCATTGTATAGGCTGAAAATATAAAATATTACTGCATATATAAGTCTCAAAACAGAAATAACTGTAGGTGTTTTGAAACAAGTGCTGCATTTATACAATACAGCATTCAGCAAGCATTCAGCAATATTAGTCAGTCATTGAGCAGGTTCCCTGTACTCTAGTACACTGAATATGTGCCTACATAATTATGGCCTGTTTGCGTGACATCTGGTGGGGAAAAATATCACATCTAATCTGAAAGATACAGAAATATTTTCATAAAACAAAAAATGCCAGTAGAACAGGACTGTTGTGTCCTTTTCATAACAAATAACCTCACATCAATAAAATCCAGTCATCCTAAGAGATCAACAATATCAGATCTCCAGAACAGAAAATAAGTAGGTATGCAATTACACACAATTTCCCAAGATTTGTAAAATCCAATTTCCTTCAGCTTCTTGTGTCTACAGTAAATATAAAACTCAGGTAATGTCAAATTCATGCAGCTGTTTGCTGTTAAGTGAATCAATTTAGCATTTAAAGATCTGACCCAAAAGCCTAAGGCTTTCACTGCTTAGGGGCATTTTATATATGCATAGTCCTAATAAATCTGCTTGTGAGCTTTACTGTACACATTATTCCTAAGAATAACATCTATAGAGCAAACAGTAATAAAGTTACAACTCCTTCTCCTCTATTGTCTTCTCAGTTTCATTGTATTAAAGTATCAAACCTTGTTGTCTGCAACATTCTCAACAGCAAGGAAAAAAAGTGAATCCAAATGAAATTTAATCTGAAGGGGGGAGGGGGGGAGGGGGTAGCGTGTTGTACTGGACTCAAAAAAAAAACAACCTCTGTTCTCTTTTTATATTAAAATCAAGAGGAATGTGAAGCAAGTAAATGTCCTCTTCTGATTTGGTTTGCAAACAAAAAAGAAAAAACAACCAACAACCCACCCTAAAGACCCACTCTTCCACATGGCTGTTCCTTTTCATTTTAAAAAAATCACTTCAAGAAAAGAGTCCATAAATCCACAAATGTTATATTGATTTACAATAGCTGATGAACAGGTGTAGAAAAAAATATCTCTGGAGCACAATGCAATGGCATTCAAAGCGATTTGTGTTATTTTAGGACAGGAAATAGTAGAGATACACTTCAAAGTGATCAAGACAAATATTCCTCCCTCATATTCCAGGCCAGGCTGCTCCAGGTCCTGAGCAAATTTGTTCTGAACTGGCTCAAATACCCGAGCACTCTGCCATGTCCTGTATGAGCTCTGTCACATTAACATACTCATAATTTTTCTTTTATCTTGTGCATTACTGACCTCCTCCTCCTACCAAAACCAAAGGCTACTTTTACATGGCCCGATAGTAAAGCCAGTGCTATGAACAGACACAAGGCCAAGCTCTACACCTTAGATTCCTACACATCTCTGTTCAGTTCTAACTTTCCAAGATCAGGTTCTGCAAAATGTTGCAGATTTCCGTATCTTCATAAACAGAGACCTTAATCCTGCCAAATGTAGTGTCCTGCTTGATGTCTATTTCTACGTAAGGATGTATATATATGTATTTATATTTACAAGGTGA
>JAHREE010000118.1:23090129-23101861 GCA_033628505.1 Tringa tobata | reverse complement strand
TGTGTACAGAGCTAAATCCTGAAGTATAAATTGCTACCCAATACCTCTACTGTACTCTCTGCAGTAGGATAGATTCTGGCTAGAATTTATCTGAGTTTGTCATTTGGCACACAGTAAAATATGATGACTCTCTCTAAACATGCAATTAAAAGTCTTTTCTACCCCTTTCTCATGATGAAAATGCATTTTTCTCAGTATGCGTATCTGCAGCTGAGATTTAAGAAAGACTTTAATGGAAAAGCTACTATTCCTTAGCCTCCTTTAACCCAAATAATATGCAAGATTTCTGCTTTATAATAGTGCCTTGCCATTTTGAATGCAAAGAGGGATCATCTTCCTTCACACTTGAGACCTAAAAAGTATTCAATGTCTTAAATTCCTGAGTAATTCAGGGCAAATTGAGGGCACCTTGAAAGTACAAGCCCATTAATGAAACAGAATGTATTTACCCCAGGAATATACAGTCTGTGGAATGTATAATTTGTTGTAACACCAATACTTCTTATTGTATCTGGACAGAAAAACAAAAGGTACCTTTACTTCATATCAACAGTCCTTTGCAGCTTTCTGTATGCCGGCTCACTGTGCTACTCAGGCTCCACTGTGCAAGCAGAAACTGTCACTGAATGACACCCTGAATTCATTACAAAGCTGTACCGATAGGGAGACAACAAAAGGCAGAAATTAAAGTTCATTCATACAGTGGATGAACCACATCAAGGACAGATACCATGGGCTCTGACTGAAAACAAACCTTCACTGATCTAAACGGAACAGAAGATAGAAACACGGTTGAACCTAAAGCGCAGGGGAAGCCTGTGCCACAGTGCATCAAACAGGCCTCGTCCTTCCAACGTACAAGGTAGAGGAGAAAAGGGAATGCTGTCTCCCTGTGCGTGTGGTTGCATTTCCTTCCAAAGCATATCACGGGGTGCTGCTCACCTAGCAATGAAGATAAACATGCAGTGAAGCACTCTCCTCTACAGCATAAGTCTGCATCTTAATCATATCAATATAAATATAAACAAGGAAAAGCAATTGTCTTTTTCGGTTGCCCTATACTGCAATGCTAGGAAAAACACTGTTACTGTCACAAGAAATCTTAGATTACTTCAGTGCAAGAGCACTGGAATCAAAGCCAGCATACTTAAAACAAATTAAAAGTACAGGAGTGACACTGACCATGTCTCGTTTGATTTTCTGAACTGAAAGCTACCATCCATGTCCAGGATGATAATTTCAGAGTGAGGGTATGTTCTCCCACTGAAATGGCTTGTATAAAAAGTGTTAGGGCTAAATAAATAAATAAAGGGGGAAAAGACCCTTATCTTATCCTGACTGCTAAGAACGGAAAAAAGTATCTATCTAAAATTAAAACACCTTTGACATACTTAAGTGAATCTGTCTATCCTCCTCCCTACTCTAAACACAAATGCCCCAGGAACATTTGAACAAGAGATTAAAAACAGAGAGACCAAAATCTGTCTTGAATATGTGGTGTTACTTCCTACACTCCTTTGGGAATCACACTAACACTTCGGAAACCTGCTCCACCACGGTCTTCCCTTTGACCCCAAGCAAATCACTTGGTCCCAGAGTCAGGAAGCATCCTGCAGCCTAATTCCTAATGAAATGAATGGAAGTCAGGTGTCTGAAAGTACATTTGGGGAGTGAGAACTAAAGCCCCTCTGTGGCTTAGGAACTAGAAGGCTCTTCCCTGTCTAAAAGGGCTGCGTGGCATTTCAGAGCAAATGATTTAAAAGCTGGTTTGCGCTCAGATAGGACAGTTGTGGTAGGAGCATGGATTTACCAGACCTGCTAAAAACTTCACAGTACCCTCTGCCACCCCTCTCAGTAGTGCCCAGCATAATGAGGATCTTCCCAGTTGCACGATGCAGCAGCTGCTGCTGCTCCTGAGATCACAGAGTACCTGGAACAGACGCGAGGCATAAAGTACCTCTCTTGCAGTTGCAAATCTGTTCAACCAATTTGCCCCCAGTTTGCTTTCAATGGCCATACTACAAATGCACAAGTGAAGGAAAAAAAGTTTTTACTTACCTACTTTCCCCCAATTAGAATATTTTATCGAATTTTGACATGTAATTTAAGATTTCTCTTCTTTTCTTCTTATATACTTATGTATTTATTTTCCAAAGGACCTGTTGCGGAAAAAGGTCTCAAGGTACATTACAATTATTCAGAAAAGGATTAAAAATAAAAATTAATTCAACCATCTCAGTAGATAATGCTTTAATGAGTTTTCCTTCAGAATTAACGTCATCAGAGTTCTGAATACACAGAAAGCATGGAAGCAATATATAAAGTTTCATGTTTGTACCTGGTTGCCAGGTAAAAAAACATTTATGCACTTTAACCCAGAATTGTCAGTCATTTTTTCCACATTAGATGATCTCTGTGGAAATGAAGTAATGTTCATTTTTTTAAAAATTGCCAATTTTTCTACAAGCATTTGTTTCAAACAGAGGTGCACAAGTATGGTAACTCTATAAACTAGATCTTATTCACTGCAAAATCAGAAGCATTTAATCATTCAGTTATAGCAACAGCTGCCCCATGTCTACAGATGTTACAGACCATCATTTAAGTTTATTTAACGATAAGAAAAATATGTAACTTATATGCTGGATATTGTAATATTTTTTTTAAATCTTTGCTTGTATTTGTTACTGTCTCTGTCTCATGCCAATATTTAAAAAAATAAATCTATTTATAACTGGACACAATGACAGTAAGAAGTAATAAGGAACCAGTAAGAAACAGAGGAAGCTAGTGACGTAGTCTAAAGCACCATGAATACTTGATATTTAATTTGAGGACTATCAATGAAGTGTAAAGCTTATGCTAAAAATTCACTTATACTCAGAATTAGTTTTACAAGTCTCAGATCACCAGAAAGACAACAGTTCCTTTTTCAATGCTGTGCAGGAAAGACCTTCCACAAACTAGTTCCACATGGAATAGACTTTCTGATATTTTGCTGATTTTCCATAGCACATTTATACTAACATGAAGTATTTCATATTCTTGGGTAGCTTATCACTGATTTTTCATATCCCAAGTCACATGACTGTCAACACCTGAAAGCATACTTGACAGGAACTTTCCACGTCAGGAGATACAAGATAATTCAAGGTTATGGCCTGATCCCAAACTCTTTGCACACCGATACTATGCAAAATCATTTTTGCATTCCAAAGCTATTTGAATTGTTTTACTGACTTAAAACACACTCAAAACCTAATTTTTATGGCCACAGAAAGTCCATAATGCCTATTAGTATCCCCAAACACCAAGAATGCTGTTATCATGAATTAGATGTAATCATGATAGCAATGGGTCTTTTCACTCCCTTGAGCTCCCAAATTTATTCTGCATTACATGATCATCACAGAAATAGACTCAACACCAAAAAAACCCACCTATGTAAGCAGAAGAATTCTCCTTCAAATACAAACAAAAAAATTACACTTTCCATCAAATGGAACTGGCTTCTTGTAGAATCATTCTGAGAAAGCTGAACTGAACACTAAAAACTTCACCAAGAACTGCCTGACAGTGTGACACAACACTTCTTTTATATAAGTTTCAGCATCCAGGCTGAAATTTTCAATGAATCGATGTAACATCAGAAAAGTCCGTGACTGTAATAAAAAAAAATAAATATGGATCTCTGAAGCCAGGCATTAAATCCAATACTTCAGCTGGCAAAACCCTGTCCTTATGAGTCTGGCCTTGGCACTCAAGATTACTATAAAAAGAGTTCTTTAAATTTCTTTAAATAAGTGCCAGTATGCAGTTAAGTATCAGTCTATATTCTGATTTGATGCTGCTGTGATTCCATGAATTCTAATGGAACTCCTCCAAATTTTTCACCACTGCAAGTGAACCTGAATTATCAAAATATCTCATTTTGCATTATTTTTAGCTGAAATGTATGTCAATGGTGAAATCATTTGAACTACATTAGTAGAACTAAAATGATCCCTAGTGTAACTCCATTCACGTCAGTTACATCAGGAATGCATTTCACCACTATAATTTAAAATGTAAAATGCTCAAGTGACAATAAAATTATTTTTCTGAGAGCTGTCAGTATCCAGTAATACCGGGAAAGCTCTGACAGAAGCAGTAGTAACAATTTGGAGCCATAACAGCTCAAATACAGCGTTTCTCTGGCACACAATTTCAACTGAAGTAAAACTTAATGGAAATTTCTGTTTCTTGTTAAGCACTTGGGATCTTTGGGTTTTAGCATGTTAGGGGTAGGACTCTGGGATTTTCAAGCTGTGTTAAAAGTGACTGGACTGATGGGTAGTTGAATAATCAGATTATAAACCAGCCGAAGTAAAGGTATTTGTGTCCATTCTGGAATGCACTATTCTTTCTGATTCAGAATTGTCTGCCAAACTGATAGCACAATCTATCATTAAGCTACAGTTTTCATAACAACAAATTACACAGGTTTATACATTGCAGGAGGGAGAGCAGACTCCACCGTTCCCTTAGGATATGTCTCCACAGTACTGCAGTATGTAGTGCCAACACACCCAGAACATTGCTCTGCCAACTGCTACGAGGTCCTACAGTAAGACCTTTTCCTTCAGAGAGTAAGGTACTGCTATGATCACAGCATAATGTAGACATTGTCACGCTTGTTTGAAATTAAAAGGTTGTGTTCTGGTAGCAGAATAGCTGAATGACTTGCTGGAGAAGCTAACTACCTAAGCAGTTACTTCATGCTGAGCTCCATGTCCACAGTACGAACGTATTCTCAGAGTTATTCCAAAGTTTTTTCCTTATTTCCATTAGACATCTAAAATGCCACCTTTTATAAAACACCCTCCCTTTCAACCAGGCAATACTGCAAACAAGTACTGCTTATTTTCTCTAAGTTCTTTATTTACCTAGTTAGTATTTCTTTTACTCCTACATTCTTGCCATGATCCCTGGTATTATATGGTCTCTAGTATTACACAGAACTACTAGCAAGCTAGTTTACACAAGAACCCTTATGCTCTTTACATCATTAACTACTAGCTGTTAAAGAAACACTTTCAGTTACGGATTTTTGCCGGATTTTACAGCACATTCATCCTCATTGATGATATTGCCTCTGTAGAAAAAGTATTTAGTACATTTAACTTATGTGAGCTACAACAAAATGCAATGTTCAATTTTGGCAAGTGCCTACATATAAAATCACTAGGTTGTTTCATTCAAAACATAGTTGGAATGAATATCATCACACTAAAAAGAAGCTTTGGTTAATGCTTCACATCAAAAATATAGCGAAGCCTTCCCTATGATTTTAAATTAGGAATCAGACATTTACACACAAGTTTTGAAGCAGGGCTCAGCACAAGGCAGTCTTTTGTGTGTGTCTTGGTTTTTTTTAATTAGTTCTTCTGCAATGCAAAAGTGGACAAGCAGAGAAACTTCGAAGAGGAAATTCACAGAAAATCCATGAAGGCAAAAATCAACCACTCAGGAAAAATGTATGTCTATGGCTCTGTTCAGTACCACTGGACGTTGCATACAGCAAACAATGTTTATCTGATAGATTAGGCATAATGTTGTGGGTGCCCAATTTGGACTGCTTTTATTGTTGCTTTTCAGCTCCAGAACTATAAGTCAGTCGCTAATTAGTTCTACCCCCACAAAAATCCTCTACTCGGCTTCAAATGAATACTGCAAAACTACTGTAATTCCATAGTGTTGGAATTACAACACTTTCTCCCAGCCCTTAAAGTGCATATGCCAATTTGGTTCAAGTTTTGTAATCTGGAATGTTCCACAGTGCCTCTTCAAACACAGTTCCAGTTTAATTGTGCCTTCCCTAGGTAATTATAAGTCTGAAAAAAACATGCCTGCTCTGAATCTATTATTTATGTTTTATGCAGCAGTATCTTACCTATTTCAATCTGGAGTCTGGAATATACTGTAGGCCAGACAATCTTTACCTACCTTAATCTCCTAGGAAGGGCAATGGAAGTTTTTGACACAGAGTAAAATACAGCTGACCTAAGAATCAGTGAAAAGAAATTATGGAATGTTTTCTCATGGACTGCATAGGACCCAGCATGTTCATTTTGAATCCCAGAATGCCTATTTTGGATCTTAAATGTTGCTTCAAATACACATGGGTGAAAGCTGTAATTAAGGGAAAATGCAGCACCAATAATAGCATGTTAAAAGTTAGCAATTCTCAATTGTCAGTACTGTAACAACTGAATATCTTATTACTTCTGCCTTCTCCTCCCATACATTGAATTTCTTCAATACTGACAAAGTGCATGTATTAATCATAGACTCCAAATGTTAAATTAACCAGGAAAAACATATAAATTGGGATGGTCTTTCTTGAGGGTATCAGTAGAAAACACTGATTTCAAATAATTTTGATTATAAAATTTTACTTCACAATCCTTTTCCAGATCACAGATATTCATAATTAAAAAGAGTATGGAGTTGATGTAATGTTTCGGCATCAGCATCACATAAAGAAAAAAGAAACAATAAAATATGATGCAGAATTCACTCTTCCAATGATTGTCATTGAACTATTACATTAGTAAACATTCACAGTATGAAGTCTCTTTCAATATATCTCCAGCATATAAAGTAGTGCAAAAAAGCATTCCAGTCATTTTGCCTTCGCGGTCAGACCAGGTTAAACGATTCTCTTACTTCATTTCTTTCATTATTAGACAACAAATGCTGCAATGCCTCCAAAGAGAGTTATAAAAATAAACAATTTCTGAAGGGTCAGCAGCCTTTTCAAAGTAAGTTTCCAGTTAAAAACAAGCATAATAGATTTCAAGAAAAAAAAAAAATTTAGATCTATCTTCTGTAGAATATCTTTTTACAATAAATTTACCATTTGAAAAACAATGACTATGGTATCCAATGATTTATGGTAGCTGCTATTAAAGCACTGATAAATAGATAAATGACTACCAAACTTCATTGCTTCTTACATAGTAAATACCTCTGAATGCCAACTTTTACCACAGAGCTGTTATTAGTGATGTCGACAATTCATGCACCCACTTTAAAACTGACTTGGTATTAATAAATTTTTCAGCCTCATGTGCAAAACACTTGCATTCTAATAAAAATATAAAATCTGAAATTATATCAGATCTAGCAATCCCTTCCTCAAGTCATACCACTTACTTGATATGTAATACAAGTTTAGCAATGTTTTTTATTCGTATTTAACCATTAAATGGCATACTACTGTATGCTGTGGACTCTTGTTTGCATATTTCATTATTTTCACTGCACTCTTTAATGTATAAATATATTTGGAAATGTTCGAAATTACACATCAGTTTCCACAGAATTTGAATTTACACAGTTTTTCTTCTCTGACTCACTGCTATTCCCCGCGTCCTGACTTTTTTTCTCCTTTACACAAAGAGATTCTTTAACTCCTTCTTCCATCTCCAGATATTCTGATTTATCCTCTGTGGATGAAGATGATGAGCTTCTAAATTTCTTCAGTAAATTTGTTGGGAGGTAAGGGCAACTGACTGCATTTTGCATCAGCTGCGTTTGTTCTTCATTCTCAGTTTCTCTGTGGTAGAAATAGTTAAAATTGGAGACAATCACTGGCACTGGTAAAGCAATGGTTAACACTCCCGCAATGGCACACAGGGACCCAACTATTTTCCCACCCACAGTTATGGGTTTCATATCCCCATAACCAACTGTAGTCATGGTCACTACAGCCCACCAAAAGGCATCCGGGATGCTTTGAAAATGGGTGGCAGGCTCATCAGCTTCTGCGAAGTAAACAGCACTGGAAAACAAAATGACTCCAATAAAAAGAAAAAAGATGAGGAGGCCGAGTTCCCTCATGCTGGCCCTGAGCGTATGACCCAGGATCTGCAAACCCTTGGAGTGCCTGGAGAGCTTGAAGATGCGAAACACCCTGACCAGACGGATAATCCTCAGGATGGCAAAAGACATGGCCTGCTGACCGTTACTGCCCTGCTCCTGTGCCAAGTCAGTGCCCAGAGTAATGAAGTAAGGCAAGATGGAGACAATGTCTATGATGTTCATGATGTTCTTGAAGAAGTGTGCTTTGCTTGGACACGCAAAGCAGCGCACTGTAAACTCAAAGGAGAACCAAATGATGCATACTGTCTCTACAATGAAAAAAGGGTCATTGAAGATGGTGTGCTCCCCAACGTCCAGGTGAAGGGACTCATTGGAAAGCCCCTTCCCTAAGCTCAGGGACATGATGAATTCTTTGTCATCTCTGAACTCTGGCAAAGTCTCCAGACAAAAGATGACGATGGAGATCAAGATGACCAAGACAGAGACAATAGCAATGCCTCTGGCTGGACTGGAGCTCTCCGGGTACTCAAACAGCAGCCAAACCTGCCTCTTAAACTCATTCTCCGGCAAAACTTTGTCCTCTTCCTCTTTGACAAACCCTTCATCCTCCCTAAACTTGAGCATGGCCTCCTCCCCAAGTTGGTAGAATTTCACCTCCTCGGTGAAGATGTCAAAGGGTACATTGACTGGCCTCTTCAGCCGACCACCACTCTGGTAGTAGTACAGGATGGCATCAAAGCTGGGCCGGTTCCTATCAAAGAAGTATTCATTCCTGAGAGGGTCAAAGTATCTCCCTCGTTTCGCTGGATCACCCAACAATGTCTCCGGGAACTGAGCTAAAGTCTTCAGTTGGGTCTCAAACCGCAGTCCTGACACGTTGATTACCACACGCTCACAACACTCGTACTCACTGTAGCGAACAGAGTTGTAACCCCCAGGGCCTCCACCATCATCAGGTGGCTGGTCCGAGTATGAAAACTCATCCTCCCCATAGTCATCACTGTAGTAGAGCTTTCCTTCTTCCTCATCGTCTTCATCCTCGTCTTCATCCTCCTCTTCCTCCTCACTCAAGTCCTTCAGTATTCTCTCTTCAGAACCACTGAGAGGCAGCAGCTCAGAACAGGGGAAGGAGGCCCCGCACTCCCTACTTCCCAAGCGGTGGCTCCTCTTTTTCCCTTTCTTCCGCCTCTTACCACTCTGGCGGTGGGGCATGCTGCTGCGTGACGCATTCCCGCCATGAGAGGAGGATGCACCTCGACTCTGTTCCTGATGGTAGTGGTGATATGGTCCACCTCCACCTGTTGCCCCACCTTCAACTGCTGCTGTTGCTGCTGCTACGGCCGCAGCTGCTGCGGCCCTCGATTGTGCCAGCCGCTCTCTCTCTCGGGCCCGAGCTTGGACCGCGTATCCATAGGGCATGTGGCTGTTGCACCCAGAGCTATCCGCGCTCACCATTGCAACCTCCATCTTGCAACTGCTTTTTTTTTTTTTATTTTATTTTAATCACTTAATGCAAAAAGGTTTTCTTTCATATACAGTGTAACCTTAACTCTCACTGGAGGAAGTTCAAAGCCATTTGCATTTGGAGGGCAGTCCCTTGGACATAGAGCAGGGCAACATACTTGTTACACTGAATCTATGTTTTGGAAAACCACGGATCTGCATTTTCTTACTGTCTGGAACATTTGACACAAACTACTGTTTTGCCAATAAGAAAAGATGAAACTCTCAAACTGAACCAGGGAACAGCTGAGGCCTGGTTCTCTCATTCGCCAAGCCCCTTTATTTTCATTTATCTCCTGTGGCTAACACAGATCTCATCAGAATCATGACTACCTTGCAGGCTACAAAGACTGCGTTCATGAGGGAAAAAATATGCAAATCAAAAGGTACCTGCTCTCCACAGATGGTTTTAGTTCATCATTGCAACCAAATGCAAAATCTCTTTCCTCATAATTTGTTCCTGGTAATGCTTTGGCCTAGCAATCTTATTATTGTTTAATATCATTACTTGGGGAGTTGAAGTTAATTCCAGCCATCACTTTATTTACACAGTGAGGAGGTCTTTGCAAATCCTTTCTTCAGCCTGTCAACAACGTCTCAAACCTGGGAGCAGCACCCAGGGCGTCAGCAGCAGTGGTAAGAGGAGGAGGAAGAGGAGATGAAGACTGAGAAACTGGCTCTGAGGTCCCCATAGGACATAAGGGAGTGGATGGGTCACCCTTTGGTTATGGTCATGCAGAAGCAGCACTTAACCTGAGGCACATGCACAAACACACAAAAATAAACAAAACAAAAAGGGAAAAGATTGGATTGTTTTCCTAAAAGGTCACACTGAAACTGTGTCATCTATTACCACAGTATTCAAATCTTCCCCTACCCACACTATTCACACTTCTACATTACACACACACCCACATCACATGCACAGAGATTTTGAACGACTCTGTGGGTAAGGATGTGGGTGGGTATGTCACATATATATAGACAGAGATACAAAATCCCCACCCATATAAGCACTTGCATCCATACACAAACACATGCATGCTTCTGAAAACACCAACACACATAAACACTAATAAAAATACTGCAATACACGGTGCATTCAGGTCTCTGAGTACATACGTAATAGATACACCTACATATATCTATATGAAATATTAAAGAATAACGGTATCTACAGAAAGCGCTTTTGTTATATTTGTAGAAACACATAGGATGCAGGAATGTTACAATTTAATCTATAACTGAATCGTGTTTCAATCATAATGAACATCTGACTGAATTTTGTTTGGAAACAGGCACGTACAATGCTCACTCGAGTGAAAATACTGTGATATGATATGTCAAGAAAACACAACTGCAGGTGCACTGAAGCAACACCTACATGCAAGCACACACAAAAATACACACACCCCCCTTTGAAATACAAGCCTCATTTTTAGCTATGTCTATTTAATACACAATAGAAGGTGAATATGAACTATTAAATGATGCTATTTTTAAAATCGTACCTACGTGTCATGCAGAAAAGGATCTTAAAAACGCTATTATACTTACTGTTCCTAGGCAGAGAAATAGCAATGCTGTTCTTGCTAGTGTAAGGATCTGGTGAGAGCAGTCCTGAGGACGGGGCTATGCCAACTGATGCACATTTGCAGGTGTGTGTGGTCAGTCAGCACCACAGGTTGACGAGTTATTTTCCTCCCTTCTTTCCGGGTGCAAGAAGAGCGCCAAGAGTGAGCCAGAGAGGCAGCTTAAGCTTGGGGGCACTCTGCTCAGCCACAGACGCTGCCTCTCGCCCAGGCATTCGCAAAAAGGCAATAAGCAAGAGTCTTGTTCCAAAAGGAAAAAAAAAAAAAAAAATGAAGGCGGTGTGTTTGTGTGTGTGTGAGACGGAATGAATGGGTAAGCGCGAACCACTAGTCTTTCCAAGCCCGGCTTTTGCAGCAGATTTGTAAATCAACGTTAAATAATCCTCATACCAAGCCTGTTTCCACTGATGGGAGGACAGGGTGCCGCTTCGTGCAGTTTCTCCCCCCGAACACGTTCCAGACGGCAGGGGCTCAGCCAGCACCCGCCCGCATCGTCCACTTGTTGTGCCGCTTTTTGGTAACGCTTACCCCCCAAAAAAATTAAAACCAAAACAAATTAACCCAATCAAGATTTAAAAATAAAATAAATAAATAAACCCCAACAAACCACCAAGAGGGGAGAGCAGCTCTCTACTAGAAGGCTTTTCTTGCCTGTGTGTTATTTTTTTTTTTTCCAAAGCTGTAGCCGGCGACCGCGGTTGCTGCGTGCCGGAGCGGCGGGGGTGCTCCCGCAGCCCGCCCTGTTGCTCGGCGCTGCCGCCGCCCGCCCTC
>JAHREE010000118.1:23016206-23085129 GCA_033628505.1 Tringa tobata | reverse complement strand
CGCAGTTCTTATTGCATTTCTAGACTATGAATTATTCTATTTATTTTTCAGTCTTTTTACTCTTCTGCTCCTTCCTATGCTTGCTTCACTATTGCTTCTGTTAGCCAACTTAGCCAACCTCCCATAAGATGAGTGTGGTGGTGTACTCTCCCTGTTTTGCTTCCCCAGCTCCTGCTCAGGCCTTGGCCACCATGGCCATCACAACAGCAGTTGTGATAACTTGCACCTGGACTTTGGGGGTTGGCTGGCAACATAGTCAAAATACTGTCTGGAGTGGGGACCTAGATATTTTGTTCCCAAGAGAATACGACTATAGGTCAATTATCTTACTGTATAAATATTGGACAGCCCAAGAGCCCTTTGAGCTCTCCTGTATGGCAGCGGGCTGCACGCCAGGATCTCCCCTTGTGTGAGGATGCTCGCTTAAGGTTCTACTCCTCGAGGTTGAGAGATTCCTTGCCACAACAGATTCTCGGTAAGTGACTAATAGCATGCTAAACTTTGAAATCTTAGCTAAGTAATGTAAAGGATTGATTGTGCATATATAATCCTTTAGACATAAACCATTGACCAAGTCTGGGACTAGGACTGGATCCAGCCACACCTAGACTCCTCTCTGAGAGGGAGTTTAGAAAGCAAGGGGGTCCTTTCTGAACCTCGTGACTCAACGGGAGGGTCTCCCTGACAGCTTGTTTGACCCTGTCCTCTATGCAGTAAATAATAGAGTGTATCCTGACATCGAATCTCGTAAAACACTATCGCATTTACTACTGGTTTTATCGCACTTACTACTGATTTTGTTAAATCACTGTTTCGCCTTAATAAATATTTCACTACTTCACTCTAGCTAGTGAAGCTGATCACTCCGTCCGCAGCAATGAGAAACCCCTTTCAAAACAAGTAAAATGTTGCAGCAGTGGGCACTCAGAATAATCAAGTCAAAAAACTGTGGTTAGGATATCATTTCAGATATGATGCAACATGGTTCAGAACATATATTTCCCTCTTTTTTTTTTTTTCCCTCCTGTTCTTAGTTGATTACAGTACTGGAGATCCTTAGGTACCAAAGTAGCAATGAATTTGTCTCCACAACTAGGTTTTCTCTCCCAGGCTTTACATCGCTTTAGGGAGTTCATATTTTATTCATATTTTACTAACCAGGCTCAGTAAGACATCCCTGTCAAAAAATCTGGCTTAAGTACTGTTCTTTTGAATATGATTGCCACTATTTACCAAGGTACTTAGCAGAATAAAATAGAGCCTGTTCTCAGTTTGTTCTTATACACAACGTATATGAATAGCACATCTGTTCATTACTCGTACTGCAACAGGGTAACCCAAGGAAGTTGACACTCCAGAGAACAGCAGGCCTTTTATACCTCCTTCGGAAAGTATGCAAAAACCACTAGCATTTACCACTGAGTTCAGGATGAATAGCAGTAAGAACACTGATGATATTTATATTTGGACATTAAGTTCTTGTACCGGACTATGGACCTACTCAGAAACTAGGATAAAAATACTGTGTATGGTTTATTTTTGGACTTGACTATTCAATCTGGGCAGATTCATATCAGAGATATTCTTGAAATCAACAAGGAGGGAGGTGGGGGGGGGAGGAGCAGATAGTATAGAGAGAAAGCCTCTAAATAAGGAATTGCTTGAGAATGGAGAAACCTTACTTATATTCATGGTCTCATTCCAGATTTCTAAGATACCCGTGGCCACATTACTCTAAATGCTGACCTCCCTTTTCCAGTATAATAAGGATAATTTCCTGCTCTTCCCCCCCCCCCCCCCCCAGCAATTTGGTTTTATTTAGAATGGAGGAACTTGGATGAGGCAATGCCCCTTCTTATGGATCTGCTAAGTAGCAGTGAATAGTGTGGATTTCTACTTTGGATACTGTTATTGTAATTAACTCACAAAGGACATGAGTTAGAATTTCTTAAATTACTGTGTCACTGGATTTGCTCCATTTATGTATTCAAGAATCTGTCTATTATTCTGAATATGCCATTTTCAAACTATTATAACAGTAAATTCAATAATTGTAAAACCTGGAAACATAAGATGCTAAATTCTGGCTTGCATATATATTTGTCTAGATCAGACAACATTATGAGGGCATGGCAGGCTAATTTCTCACTGGGATTTTATCAGGAATACTCTGGAGGAAAATTAGGTTGTGAGCTAATAATTAATGTAGCTTCACACTATTAAGTTAACTAGGACTTGCAGAACAACCGGAAAGGAACATCTGTAGGACAACAGCTCAAAACTATTACTGTTAAAATCATGAAGACTTATTAACTAGAAGTTCAAGTATCTCCTGCTCCAGGAACATGCAGTAGCATGAAGCAGCATGTAAAGAAAGGAATTTTAGACGTTCAAATATGGTATCAAACATACCTCACATACATCTTTTTGGGTTAAAAAAAAAGAGTATTTCCACAAACTCAGGGCTTATAATAGATAAATTTTGCTTATGTTCTATCAAATATATTTTTGTAACTCTTATTTATGAAGTTATTTATGAATGGAAGGTGTGCACAAAGGAACTGCAGGATCAAACTAAAAATAGTGGATACACCATTGTATCTGGAAAGCTCCAAATCTTACCCAGAGGGCTCCACTTACACTTATTATTACACTTCTATTAGACGGGAAACCTAAATTCACTGGACAATTCCTACTAAAGATTCTGGCCTATAACTACAGGAGTTACATGGTTCACAGGTAACTGTCTTGGTTCATAATTTGATAGTAATCATATATAGCCTCCAGGGGAACCTTTAGGTCAAAAAGTATAGTCTGCTCTGGCATCGTCTTGTCACCTGACAAATACAGAAGAACCAGGAAAGACACCAGATGAGACTGGTGAAGAGAGAAGCAGTAATGGGACTTCACACCCTTCCCACTAAGTAGGTCAACAGGGAAAGGAACGCAGTCATTTTCTTTTGCCCTTTAGAGGTGTGCACCAGGGAATGTTTTCATGCCACCATTGCACTAAAGGATCATTTTCCTCCTGCCATGATAAGGATACAGAAAATTGCTCCATGTTTTAAGAGGAGACCAACTCTGACAGATTCAAGTTCATGACATGTACCAGAAGTATATCAGAGTATTCAGTTACAAGGAAAAAGTTTTGATTCCACTCTTTTCCATGTGCATCCAAACACAAATCCTGGAAGACTGTATGGGGGGTTTTAACCAAAGTTGATGGTCTTGTGTATAAGAGAAAATGTAAGCAATTCTAACAAGGAGAACCATGTTGACAAAAATGAAAATCTATTCAACCTTATTCCTAGTGGCTTCAAGATGAGATTCACATGGGTTCTAGTTGCCTAGAAGTTTTACATGCCACGTGTATTGATCCACAAGGGAAAGATTATAAAACAAACTGTTCCTAAGTAAATTATATACTCATAAAAGTTCATTAAACCTCTTTATTTCAGAGATATTGCTGTATGATCTCAGGGGTGTATTAAGCACAAAGTTAACACAGAAAAAAGTGTTCACAGCTTGAATAAACACACAGAATTAACCAACCTTGGCAGGGTGCAACAACAGTTATTACTATACAAGGCTGGAGAAAAATAAATTCTTGAGATTATCGAATAAAATAAATATTCTTGTGGCTAATTTTGAACTAGTAAGCAGTCTATAAAGAATCTTATGACAGCCTTTATTTTGTTGTGAGGTAAACATATAGTTTTGTTGTTGTCAGTATGATATTTACGAAGGAAACCTTTTCCAGAATGAAAATACACTTTCTAGAGGGATGCCACTGAGAAAGAAATTGGGCTGGAGTCCAGGGGCTAGCTAGGAATTGAGAAATTAAAATAGGTATTGCAAAGGCAATACAAAAATTGCTGCAATGCTGTTGCATATATGGAGTCACTAAAAATACTTTGGAAATTACTCTCTTGAAGGAGACCTGCATTTCAGGACATTAAGGATCATTTACAGTAATGCTTGGGAAAGATAAGGTAAAATTAACACAATAAATTAATATACCCCTTATGTCAGACCTAACCTGTTGAATGAATCATCCAGCCTGTTGTCTTCTGAGAAAATAGGGAATAGTGTTCTGGAAATGAGACGCTACCACCGTTTCTCCTCATGTTCAGGCAGAGCTGTCACAACCAGATGAGGGAAGGAACTGCAGCCAGAAGCACCGTTTCTCTGTTTCTGCATCAGGGCAAGTAAAGCTGTAATATATAAACTGTCATAGCCTCATTAGTAGGGCTCAACACAGAGCTCCTAAAAGTGGCACCTCATCCCTGTAGCCCAAGTAAATAGTTTTCATACAGACATCAGATACGATCTGTAGAGAGTTGGTGTTCTTTTGTACACTGGGTACAGAGTAACTCCTGAAAAAATCCCTAGTTAAAATTAGCTCATTTCTACCCTACTCCTAGCCCAGGACAGTAAAAAAACCTTCTTGTCAACCCTTTCTTTTACAGAAATCTTATGGTTCTCAGCAGCAGTTTAATATAGCAAATTTCCTCATATCTGTGTGTAAGTGTGGGAACTCTCATGTTATTAGGTCATTGCTTAACTATTGCAGAATACAAACAGGGGTGGGAGTTTTCATATGGAGACCAAAACTAAACCACTTGTAGTTTGTGAACATAATCATCATTCATACAAGATCCTGAAAACTTTAGCTTTTTTAAAAATTTGACACTATACCTGTGTCAAAATTCTGTGTCTGAAATTAGAATGTGGAAATCCCAATCCAAATGTTAACCTCAGCATGGAAGCCTTGAGTTTAAAGTCTTACTGAATGTGTTGCCAAACTCAGTGTTAAGTGGATCTAAGGGTGCAGGTACTTCAGAATTTTTTAGTCCAACACAGATTAATTTCTTTTCTATACTGAAGTCAAAAGCTTCACCAAATTGTTCAGGATTAGACTTGTGTAGCTAATTAGTTGGAACTGGAACCTTTAGTAACCAGCAGCCAACCTGATCTGTGGGATACAAGGCTAAGTATATAATTTATTTAGGAACAGTTTATCACATTTCCCTGTGGATCTGTATAAACAGTACATAAAGCTATTAGACATCTAGCTCCCATCTGAATCCACTAGAAATCAGGGTGAAAATAGACTCTCATTTCTGTCATCATAATTCTCTGAACCCATTGACTAGAAGAGTCTAATGCTAAGGGATTCCATGAGGTTTGACCTGAACATGAGCTATAAATCCCTCTGTACTAAGAGAAAGGGCCTAATCTACCTAGGCCCTTAGGTCTCCTTACTTGACTCTCAGCACTTAACACTCTCCCCAGGAATACAGTAGTGCTTCACACAAGAGATTGTTCATGTGTCAGTTGTGAAAGCATCCTCTGCACTAACAGCGCTGTGAACATTTGGCCCTCTTCTCTGC
This sequence comes from Tringa tobata, assembly GCA_033628505.1. Classification (NCBI taxonomy): domain Eukaryota; kingdom Metazoa; phylum Chordata; class Aves; order Charadriiformes; family Scolopacidae; genus Tringa; species Tringa tobata. The sequence continues at coordinate 23,079,736 of JAHREE010000118.1, read as the reverse complement.
ACCACCATCTCAACATACTATGAAATGGACTAATTGATGAATATTGCACACTAGCCACCAGGTTAACAATATAGCAGTTTCTATCCACAAGTAAAAATAAGTAACTTGAAGCTAGACCGAAGCTATTCCCTAAACAAAGAGAAAATTATCATGGTCCGTTGGCTGTGTTGTCATGCCATTGTCCTTCTAATCTGATAAACATCCACTCTCTTAGGTAAAATAATTTTAGATCATTATAGTTATAAAATAAATAGGTAAATAGCAGTTACAGGAAGAGACTCCCTTCTGATTAAAATTAACTTTACAAGGCAAATTCATGTTCAGGAATGTTCATAAGGTGTTTTAATAAGGTAAAAACCAAGAGAACTAACATATTAAAATCCAGCACATCTTTTACTAGAAAAGGCTTATCATCCTTCCTGTGATGCACACTTCAGGCAGCCATCTTCAGATATTCTGGGAAAATATTTGAAAGTAACTTCTTCCATTTTTCCCCTTCCTGAAAGAAAACTAAGAATGCTGAGTGTCTCCAGACAGCCCCTAAAGTACAAAATGGGTATTTGAGAATTAATGTAGTGCTGATGAGGGTGCTCTAGAGACCAAGATTCTCTCTTTACCCATAGTCACGCAGCATGAAAAGCAACAAGTTAAATTCTTGGGCACTCCTGTCTCTATGCTGACCTGAAAGAAGAGAAGGTTCTGCAATTATTTCTTGTATCCCATGATGAATAATAATATGCTTGTAAAACTCCCTTAGCACTTCCGTAAAAGAACTGCACTCAGAGATACCACCATTTCTGACAGTACTGAAATCGAGTAAAAAAACTAAAGCTATTTTATTCCTGAATGAGTTCGCTTTCTTGGGAGTCATCAACACCATGACTTCAAAACCAGCCCAGGTTCATCCACTTCAACAAGTTCAAGCTCAATTTTAAGCAAAATTTCTTTTCCAATTTAGGAAAGAGCCAAGTGAATCTCACTAACACAAAGTTTGGCTTGACCTTCAGGATGTCTTCATAATTCAAATGCACAGATATGCATTATTTATCAATACAAATATTTGCCAAAACCATGAAGTTTACCAATTTAGTCACCACCAAGAATTTTCAAATGGAAGGTGTTAAGACAGACCTACAATGGTTCTTCTGACAAAATGATTGGATTACATTAAACAATGCAGCCTAAGCAAAGACATCTGAATGATGTAAATGTACATGTATTATACCTGGAGCTGAATTCTATACTCAGACTCTTTGGTACAAAGTTATTTACATACAAAAAGTTTAACCGTTTCATGAAATGCCTAGTACTCCTCCCTCTTCTGCAAAGTGGAATTGATAAATTTCTGGTGCCCGTGTACGCACAGATATACGAACCCCCATATACTCCTGCATATACCACCTATGATCCTAACTCACTATTCTCTGAGGGTTTCTTTTGTGCATCCATGGAGTTATTAAATGACAGAGCGTGGTACATGACTCACCTGTGGGAAGAAAAACATTATGCAGAAAAAATACAACATCATGCCTGAAATAATCTTTGCTTTCTTTTGCACATATGGCATAAATTCCAACCGTGATTTAAACAACAATACGAACTCTTTCTGTGAAACATATTTTAAATTCTTAATTTGCATATGTCTTGTTGGCAGTGGCAAAGGGAAAAACAAGGGTTAGCTGAAAAATCATTCTAAAGGTGACTAGAGAAGCCCAATATAAATCTGGAATATGTAAAGGTAAGAACTACCATTTCAATGATCATAAAGCGAGTAGATCCTGATAATAGCTTTCTCTGAATACAGTCAAAACAAATCCCCTGTTTTATCCACAAATAAAGAGCTTTTCTCACTGCTTGCATATGTAAGAGTCCGTTACCTATCTTTAGCTAGGAAGACAGATAAATGAGCAACTACCAGCTTTATGGGATAAAGTCTTGGTTCAGCAGAGTGGGAGTTCTAAATGAGTGTTATTTTACATTTGAGTAAATGCCTGAGAGATCATGGGGTTTTTTATGCAATTCTGGAACTTTCTTTATATTAACAATGCACACTGTCAAACTAGTAGAAAAATAAAAAACTGGCATAAAAATGTCCATTATCTAGGGAAATCATGATTGGTTTTTTGTATCAGCTTTCTTTCTTAAAATACACAAATGACCAAAGTAGATAATTGCAAAGTTCACAGTGTAGCAATTATATTCTGACTATAGCAATCAAGATGCTGACAAACTAAAGAGCCACTATATGCAAAAATAGGCTAATTCTCATTTACAGGTGACAAGAAAGCTAACCTTTAAAAGATTTTTATGCCATCCCTTAATTCATTCTACCGAGATTTACAAGTTTTGTTTGTGGCATTTCAGCACTTTGTACTCACTACATTAAGACTCTGGTTCAACAAGGTAAATAAACATATATCTTACTGAAAGGAAGTGATCAGTTCCATGGCTTCTTGTGAACCACTCTTTTACTTCTGCACACCCTGATGCTCCTTGCTAAACTGTGCTGTAATTAACTCTTAATGTATATGGATTTTAGTATCTTCCTTTTGGTCTCTCTCACACAATGGGAATTTGTCTATAATTGGTTTTATGCAACTCTGTGTAACTTAAATCATTCTTAGCATGCATTTCCATCTCCTGTCATAGTTGCATTATTTGCCCAGGCATAGCAAAGCAGTCCAGTTCCCACTGGGCCACAATATACAAAGTGGCATTTGGTGGGGTTTTGTTCCAGCAGGATTATTTGTTCCAGTCTTGTATTAAATCCAAAGTTCTGCCTCTTACTTCACCTTGCTGTTTTGATGATGATGAGAAAAATGTTAATCCTTTTAAAAAATAAAAGATTACTTCACTTTGAAAAAAATCAGAAAGATGACAGGACAAAGATACCTACTTTCTATTTTAAATTTAGCATCAAAATATGTCATCAGTCAGCTGCAATTTTCTGTCTTCGGCAGCTTTTGCTAAGAAACTAATATTTATTACATCTTTTCCATTGTCATTAAACTACGAACTTTGTCACTTCTTTTGAAAAGACATTTTCCTGTTTTTCAGCAACTTTCCTTATTTTCAAGGTACTACTCATTGGATCTTTGCTACCTTTCATTCTATGCGTTGCTGGGGCAGCATAAAGAAATAAAATACAGAAAACATAATATATCCTACATTAAGACACAAAAAAAAAAAAACCAGTAAAAAATACAAACTAATTCTCAGGCTCTACATTATGAAAAACTCCAAACAATTCTCGGGTGCAATTCTCTGCCCCGACTATTCTGGCAGAACTGAGAGGTATTTATTAGGCTGGAGTCTACTCACTGAAAAGTCTGTAAAACTACATTCATTATATCCGTAAACCTCATGGTAAAACAATGCCAAACACAGTCCAAAGGACAGGATTTAGAAACAACATCTTCTAAATAAGGTGCTGAATGTGAATGTGTGCCCTGGTTTTCTAACAGCACGTATCGGAAAATCCTGGGAAGAAAACCTACCTTAGAAAAACGTAATAAATGTGCCAAATTTTTCTCCCTGCCAGTAGTCAGAGGCTCCTGTTTTGCAAAATATACAGTTCTTTTAGTAAGCACTTTTTTTTCTCCTTTTCTAAAATGACCAGCACTTAATACTACTCTGCCTGCTGCCTGTTTTCCATAACTAAACTCCCCTTTCATCTCTCTGGCAAAATGTAATACCCTAAGGATATAAATCACGTGAACGTTGGGCTCTGTCCACCCTTACCTGTCATCTTCAAATCCTTCCTCAGTTACAGCAGGTCTTCTTCCTTTTAGGTCAGTCTTCTAATAAAACCTTTTTAAAATGGTAAATCTTCATTTCATATTACTCTTACCCATTGTGCTACTAATGCTTCATTTGATGCATTAACCCTGGAAATCTCAACTTTTACTTCTATGTCCTCTTTGATAGCATTATTTTTGCAATGAATTGACAAGTAATGACAAGCGCAGGAAACATTTAACTGTTTTGATTATCATCACAGGTGCTATTACCCTCTGTTTATAAGTAGATTAACTAAGCAGTACGATAATCAAGTATCACATTCAAGCAAAGAATAAGCACCAAATTAATTTTCAATTTTTTCTGACTATTTATGGTGAACTTATATAGGATAAATCATAAGGGGATGTTTTACACAACTTTGACATTTCAATGGACCTCAACAAAAAATAACTACCAATAGCTATCTGCATACTAAAAAAAGGAGATGAAGATAGTTGAAGTCTTTACCTGATAAAGTTCATCCTGATGCAAAGGATACTCTAAAGATCTTTATATCTGCAAAAGAATACTTTTACTACACCGAACAGCAAATCATGAGTAAGAAAAACACAGCTGTACAGACTAAACCAAAAAGACTGAAATGTCACAGTGAAAATCTGCCAAGGCTTCGATACTTTTCCCAAGAAACTATACTATAGCTTTGTGAAACCAGCATGGCAGGGTAACAGAACCAGCAATACAGGTTAGGATATGCAAAGAGAAAATGAGCAACTACTTTTGTGAAACTGTAGAATTCTCCTCTTAGTGTGATCATATTTTAAAATACAATGTACGTTGCTTACATGGGAAGTGAGAGTATTAGTGGCAATGCCAGCTGTCTTTGAAATCTACTAATGAAAAGAAGAAGTGGAATCATAATTAGAAACAACTCAGAGACAAGAGACCCTGTGGATCTACTCTATGGTACTGCATTCACAATAGATTTTTAAGAAGTGGATGGGTCCTAATGCTCTCAGTAAGTAGGACTACTAGGAATGACAACTGCATATTCTTTTTTACCACATGGATATTATTTTCATGCAGTTAAGGAATAGATACAGCTTAAGCGAGGCACATTAAGCTGCATCAGGGCTGCTTTATCATATACTATGACTGGACCAGTGGAAGTCACTCCTGCGTGAAAAAAAGGTGAGTACTACCAATGGAAAGAGCAGTTTTGCCTACCTATAGCAAGGCACTTTCTGTCTGCAGTTCTGCTCAGGATTAGGATTTTAAAAACAAAACAAACAAAAAATAATAAGAAGAAAAGGAATACTTTCATAGTAAGCATCAGCATAATTCCTGTATTAAAGAAATATTTTGTTTTGCTCTTGCGTTCAACATTGTGAGCCTGTCCTCCGCAATTCACTTTTTGGCTTTGCCTTGAGTAATGAACAACTCAGGTATCGCAGCTACTAGCACTCTTAAAAATATTTGAAGACTGGTAGACCAGCCTGGAGAAGAGAAGGCTCCAGGGGGACCTCATAGCAGCCTTCCAGTACCTGAAGGGGGCCTACAGGAGAGATGGGGAGGGACTCTTTATCAGAGAGTGTAGTGACAGAACGAGGGGTAATGATTTTAAATTGAAAGAGAGGAGACTGAGACTAGATACTAGAAAGAATTTCTTTACTGTGAGGGTGGTGAGACACTGGAACAGGTTACCCAGAGAAGTTGTGGACGCCCCATCCCTGGAGGCGTTCAAGACCAAGCTGGATGGGGCTTTGAGCAACCTGGTCTAGTGGGAGGTGTCCCTGCCTGTGGCAGGAGGGCTGGAACTAGATGATCTTTAAGGTCCCTCCAACTCTAACCATTCTATGACTCTACGGTTGCCAGTGCATCGTTTCTGAAGGGACTCACAGATTTGTCTTCCTTAGCTACAAAGTTGCTCAAAGATAGCACTTTCGACAGATAGGTTTTAGTAAGTTTGACTTGCTGACTCACTTCAAAGTAAACTGACTTAGCTTCACAGCATAGTTCATTCACAGAAGCAACTGGCTCCTACCTGCTTATTCTGCCCTCGACAGAAACAGCCAACCATAAAACCACACACCATTTATGGGATCTGTATTTCCTTTGCTACAGAGCAGGTGGTAGAACTTCTACGGCACAGCACACTTGGCTTTTGTTTTACTTTAACTTGCGCGTTTACATAACCTGAGGGCACAGCCCTTTTCCTGCTGAAGACACAAGTGCCAACTTTGTTGCCAAAATGTACAAAGGGTGATGACTCCTCAGTCCAATCTGTCAAGTGCCTAGAGTCTAGCATGTCTTTTTTTAACCCAGGATTTGATTCTTTCTCCAGATCTCTTGGCTGAAATTGATTTATGATTCCAAACATTAGAGATTTCTCCCATGACAATTGTATTCTGTTGTAGTGTTGTCTGCTACACTATCTGTATGGTAGCCTAAGGATCTCAGTAAGGCAAAATTTATGATGGTGAGGTAGTATTAGATAAAATAATCGGACCATATCTGAAAGAAAATGAGAAGTTTATTTAAAAAGAAAAATGCCTGTGAAAGAGTTTGTGTCTATGTCTAGTTTCTCAACCATTCCCCAATCTAATAAAATATGTTAATTGTCCCTGCAAACTTTAATGTATACCAACAGTAATTTGTACATTGGAGTTGATGTTTTTCAATTTCAACCCCTATCACATAGTATCCACAATGATACATCATTGCTTTGGTGTTTTGTTTTCCTCTTCTAGCTTGTGGCTATGTTATCCTCTTGTAATTCACTTTCTATTTATGACACTATCTAATTCACAGACACAGAGAGATCATAAAAAGATAGATGTGCTGAGATACAACCTGGAGAGTAAAATAATGACCAAAAAAAAGGTTCCCTGGGAGAGCACTTCTTGTACAGTTTTAGAAGAACAAAATGCAGTATTATAGAAAGTATTGAAGGGAATATCACATGATCCCACAGCATTTACTGATGTACAGAAACAAACAGAGAAGCAGAGCAATGATGTGGTGAACCTTTTAAAAGAAATCATGGATCCAGATGTCAAAGAAATAAATTCCAACTGTGGTCATGAACACAAGGAATGAAAATACAGATTGACTGTGGAGAATGAACTGTTACAAAAAGGAGAGCGGGCAGTGATTCCAAAGATGATGTATTCAGATATTCAACAGAGAGGAGGGAATTCATTATGGAAAACTCTGTATGCATTACATGAGGACTGCTGTATGGGCCAAGTATGATTGGAGAAAAGAATAAATCCTCAGAGATCTCGAGTCTGAACCAAGTACAAGAGTAAATCTGTTAAAAAGAAATCTGTTTTTTAGTGATGCTCTTAGTACAACCTGGTAGCAATTGGCAATTCAATTATAATAAACACAAGCACAATCATAAGGCAATATTATGACTTAGCTAGGGCTACAAGAAGCATATCTTACTTCAATTCATCCAAGGATAATTGTTGCAGCAATATTAATAGTGGTATCTCCAAAATTCTTGTTTATTTTAGTCTTTAAAAGATGAGACCTTCGGCAGCATACTATGGACAGAAACACATTTGAAAGAGAAATTGTAGCTTCCTCGTGTAATGACAGATGGACTGGGGATATTATTTTCATCTAGACTCTCATTCTGATTTCACATTTTACAAAGCTGCTGAAAGAATCACATTCCAGTTCTGAAGCCTTTGCGTCACCAAAACTCCCACTGTTGGCTAAAGGATTTTTAGCGAATCACAAATGCAAGACTCAGACCAAAAGAGACTAAGTACTTCTTAAAAGAAAAGTATTCTGTAAACATAATAAAGAAATCCTCCTTCACTATTTTTCTGATTATCTAGAATACTGTACTATAATGCCAAAAAAATATTTTACGTCCATGCAGATATTTGGCAGAGCAGCATATAATGTTTGGAAGAACATAATTTCTACAAATTAAAGTGGTTTCATTAAGTATTTTCAGCTGCTAGACAGGAAGTCAGACTAACAAAACAACCTTTCTGTGAAACAGTTACTAGAGGCATTTTTCAGGATCAAAATAGCTTTTCACCCTGAAGGCTTCCTACTGATTTTTTTTAAGAGCTCATTTTTCAAAATGTAGTTGTGTATCATACTGATACCTGTTTATTTTTGTTGATTTGGCTGGAAGTTTGGTTTAGCATCTTAATGAAACTGTATTCATTGTAGGCTTTCGGTTGTGTTCATGTGCTGTATGTATATAGCCCTTCATTCCTATTTCTCCCTCCTCAGTTTGCACTATTTGCTTGAAGAAAACACTCCTTGCAGCTAAACTGAAGTTCTGGAGGACATTCAAACTTGGTATATAAACGGGCGTGTAGTTTTCCTCACAAAATACAAAACTACTCATTACCTCTCAAAGGACACTCACAAGGCAAGCACTTACAACAGAAGACTTGAGATAATGAAGTTTAACAATCTTTTCATTCTCAGTCGGAAACTATTAGTTTCAATACAAGAGGAACTGTAGGCATCAAAAGCCTTTGATGGTACAGAGTGCATAGGGTGATTCTTAGTTACTCACGTGGCATCTGCTGCTGTAATATCACCTCAAAAATCTGCAAGTAGTTGTCTTTACAACCTCTGACGTTAAGATGTCCTATTGAACATAAACTGAGGGGATTCACTTGCAGAGGAGCTAAATTACTTTCTGGAGTCGTACAGGAAGCTGTAACAACACAGACCTATGTCTTAGAAAGTTTATCTTTCACGTAGGATGGCAGTACCCCAGCCATGCAGCCACTCACCTGGTTTAGTTACTGATCACAGGGAGCATAAAACGTGAAGTACAATGGGAACATGAACAGGACTCAGACGCTAATCCAGTCTTAGTTTATGACTGTGAAGACATAGAACAAACTGAGATTAACAATTCCCCTTTAGTTTCTAACCTTGCAAAATCAAGCTACTAAATTCTGAATACACTAAAAAGTTTCAGTGAAATAAAAAGCACAGCTGTGAAGGTGTTTACAGCTTAAATAAAATGACAAATTCAGGAAATTACTTCAGCCTCTGGGTATTGGGTTTCAAGGACTGCAAGTCAAGCCATTTTTGTGTATCTCTAATGTGCCCCATACAGAAGAATCCAATGTAGCACTAACTATTTAAAGGACAATATCCTCTTTTTTCCCCCCCAAAGAAAAAAAACCAAACAAACATGAAGAAACCACATGGGGTACACAGTGAGCAGACTGCAGTAATTTTCTCAGACCATTGCACTACTCAAACATTTATTCACCTCTGAAGAGGAGCTGGCTGCCTTTCAAAATTACTTTCTCTGGTCTTCTAATCAATCCCTTACAGACAGAAATGGTAGAAGAGAATCTGTACTAAAAAGATATAGTGATTCATATTTTCTCTCTCCCTGTGTGAGAAGAGGACATGAAGGCTGGTGGTCTGGGTCTCAGTCCTCCATGTGTACCCCAAGAATTAGATTTGGCAAGCAATCAGATGGTATGTGATTTAACCAGTTATGGTGAGGAGGAAAGAGTGCATGCAAGGATAATGCATCAGCCCAAATTTCTGCTGGTGCAACAAAGAATCAGACCTTGGGTGAAAGGATAACAAAAGAACTGTTTGTCCATCAACAGTGGTAAAACAGATTCATAGCAAAATTCACATGATACATTTAGCTGCGATATGAACTTACACTGTGTTCACAGTAAAAGAAAAAAGAAATCTTTTGCATTCAGAGGGAATTTGTCCTCACATGAAAGAGGAAAATGTGCTCAGATATTCCCTAACACTCCAGATATCGGTCCTAAGAGAGTAAAAATATGCTAGATTGTTCTTTGAGAAAGAAACGTTTCCATATATACACAAACTCTACATGAACTTTTCTGCTATGGGAAAATGTTACTTTCTCCAATAAAACAACTCACCCTCTCCCTCTCGTCTATATATACACATACATATATTTCCACGCTTTTCCTTCCATCTTGTGATGGTCCAGACAGTTTCCATATAGCCCGCTAGACACTGTAAATTTCAGGTGGGACTGTTTTTTTAAATTATATATTTGTTTCTGGATTATCCCCAGTGTCCAACTGGATTCCCCTCCAGGACCACTGCAATACACATGAATTGATATGATAGAACACTTGAGCTTTATACAAGTAAGGAGTTTTCAGAATTTTTCATGCAATAAGAACAATAACAAAATATTTTATATTACAAGAGCATCTCAAAAAGTGCTTCAACCATCAGGCACTGAAAGTGAAATAAAAAGCCAGAAAAGACTCACAAGGGCAAAATAATTGCAAAAACAATGCTGTGTGGATGGAACAGATATTGAAGAGAAAATGGACGTACCAGATAACAGAAAGCCAGCAATTAATTAAGAAACAGAGTATACAAGCTGCCCAGTCATTATCGGATTTTCTCTGTTAGCCTGAGAATAGTAAATTTTAATAAAGCATATTAAATGCTATTTTCTTTCAGCTATTTAAGATTATGTAGCTGTTGACCTTTTTAGTATGTTACAAAAGGTAACAACAAGCCCTTTTGTGACAAAAGGACTAGGTTTGTAGCCACCACAGAAAAGCCATATATTACAGATTGATTTAGAAAACTGTGTAGTGGTTGTAGATGCCTACGTTTCTTAAAACTGACATATTGATGAGACTACACAAATCTGTATTTCCAATACTGAATTCTAAGTAATATGTTATTTTGTTAAAAAATTGACTTAATTACACGTTATTATTACTGATGCTGAATTCATTTTCATATCCATATCATGAAAGAAATGTGATTTACCTAGTGTTCACAAGGTAATTTTGCTGTGTTTTCTAGCTATAGATTAATTACTCTTTCATCAGCGTTAGACAGTATTTTTTGTGATAGAGCACGCTTCATTACAAGATAAAAAACGAAGTATGTGTGAGAGATACAGGTGTAGATTTTAATTCAAAGTACACGAGTTTATTACATGAACAGAATACCAATTTCAGTTATTTTCAAGGTGAGATCGTTATGTATCCCCAGCAATTCAGTCAAGATAAAATCTGATTTATACATCACATTAGTAAGGGTACCATACGGTCAAACATTACAGAAACTACTTATTTATGTTTACAATTACAGCTTACTATTGAGCTCTTGTCCTTTTCTCAGAAGGTTTGTGACACAAACTCAAGAAGGTTTTTATAATATGCAGTAACTCCATCATCTTCAGAAAATGGAAAGCAATGTTGTTTACACTGCCAATAAATGAAACTGAAGAAGTGACCCTGTAAAGACAAAGATAATAGCATGGTATGCTCAGGAAAACGTGACTATTTCAATAAAGCTGAAAACCAGAAACAAAGTGAGCTGCAGTGACTTAAGGCTTTTTCCAAAGGATTGACAAACGTTCTATTTGAACTCCCTCATATAAACAAAACTATTTGAGAACTAACAGGTACAACTGGTCAAACTAACTGGTAAAGATGTCAAGATGTTTATTCAGCAGTCATAACATTGATAAGGCTTAAATTCAGTAAGCAGAAACAGAAATCTAACTGGATTACCACTCAGCACATCAAAAACAGGCAGAGAATTCAAGCTTTTGAATCTGTCTCCTGAGATGAACTTAAGGTTGATTAGTTTTCACAGCAAAGCCAATGTAAAAAAGATTAAAAATTTTCGCAGAGAGGTAGGTAGCAGGGACAAATCCTTAGTAAAAACCAGCATTTAATCTTCTTTTTAAATAGAAATTGTTTACTTATTACTTAAAAAAAAAAAATTACTTGCTTACTTTGCTTGTATTGTTGCATTACAAAGCAATGAATAAATCAAAGATGTCTCTCTTATGCTACTTTTGTTTCTCTACACCTTAATCCTTTAAACTCAGCCTGCCAGATGTCACATATATTCTTTAAGCGCAGAAAACCACTGTCCAGAGTCTTTTATGTTTTGATAGATGGTCAGAATGTATATATCACATGACTGCAGAGACACACAAGTATCCATTTTTTTGGTCACAGCTGCTGAGTGCTTTTAAAGTTGGGAAAAAACCAAACCAAGTTATAAGGAAATACTACTAAGAAAGAACCCTCTATATTCACTCTGATTTTCACTGAAGTTTTCTGGAGAGACATATACAAGTTCTTTTTTGGTTTCCTCTCTACAAAGATTAAGTATTAAGCAGTTAAGTATTACTAACATGAATCTTCAAGAAGACTGAATTTCAAAATCACGTGGGTGTGTAATTGCAGGTATTGAATTTTGCATTTATTCACATAAATATATTACAATAGAAATTATAACTCCTATACTTAGTCAAGTAACTGTAAACTAATCAGAGTTAGAAGATCGCTTGCATCTTATGAAATTTTCCCCAAGAATCAATGTCAGCTCAAGGCCTACATAGCTCCTAAACTCCACTACTGTCTATGTAAGGACAATCCCTTATGTAAGGCAATACTATTTTTGTCGTATATTTCATTTTTTGGTAAAGGACTGCCTAAAAGATGTCTGAAGATGAAACTGAAAAAAAAAAAAGTAATTTTAAAGATAAAGGACTCCATATCTTGGAAAAAAATGATATATAAACAACTGGTAGTATCTAGAAATTATACCTTTTTTAGTCTGTCCTCAAGATGGACTAAATCCTTCAGGCTGTGTATGGAGTGATCCATTTCTAAGCTATAGATTCTATCAATCAAGCCTTTTTGTACTTCATTGGTAAAACTTCCATGGATTTCAGGAATATTTTTGTCATTGTCAGAAAGATACAAATACATTCTGTAATCGAACCTTAAACCCACATATATTACCACTTCTAAATCCTTTTCTGCTATTTGTAATCAAACTCTATTTTTATTCCTTCCATTACCTAAAAGCTGGTGAAAATGTTAAACAAATACAAGTAATCAGTTGAACAATATTATCTATTGTGGGCTTCCAAAATGAGTCAATGCCTGCTGAAAATTTAAGTTAGTATGTGGGGAGGTTTCGCAGTATCTCAAATAGTCCAGTTTAGTACAGAATACCACTGATTATAGTTGTAAATATAATTTATTGTGTTCCTGTAATACGTAGTGTTTCAAGTAGAGAGATGTAACACATTGCAGGTTACGATATGACACATTTTGAGCAACAACAGCCTCAGCTATTTTATCTATAAAACAGTCTTCATTCTAGGTTACTCTTCAAACTTTTTTATGAGACTATGTGCAAAATCTGTCAAAATTGCAGTTTTGTGAAATGGGAATGATTGCTCTCTGTTGTAGGACTGAGATCATCAACACATTGACAATTACAAGATCATCCTTTGTCATTCCTGACTGATGCCAAAGTATTGCCTGGTTTTGAATTTATTGTACATTTTGAAAAGGTGCAGAGGATATCACTAAGGCATCACCAATAATTGTTGTGGGGGTATGGCAGTAGAAAAAATAAAAGCACCACAAAGAGGAAAAGAGTTCACATAAAAATGCAAATACAATATCAATATTGGAGACCCATAAAGAGTCATTAATATTCTTTTCTCCTTCCATTCTACAGCAAGCTGGTTTGATTTCAGTAATAGTTTATCAAAATTACTAAGTACCATCAGAAATAAGTCCTGATAGATGACTCATGGGTTCAGAGAGTTAAACAGGAGTATTAGTTATGATATATAGTTTGTGCATAAAAATATAATGTAAAGGGCTTATCTGAGAATGGGTCTTAACTGTGCACAAAAATAATTTTAAAAAAGCTTCTAGCACTCTGGAACAGTGATTTTGCAAACGGAGACCACTAGCTGACTAACAACAAAAAAAACCACTAATGAGAATTAATTTCTTGGAAGATAATGGAACCATTTTCTTTGGAAAATCATTTCCTTCATGTAAAGAGATGAGTTGAACTTCAGATGAAATTGATAATTTATGATTTTGTATTCAGACTGCTAATCAAAATGAAGAGGAAAAAAGTAAGGAAGAAAAAGTGAAGATTTTAAATTTCCACACACAGCTACCATCAAAAAGACTTAAGTTTGAAAGCTCTAGTTTCATTTTGTTCAGTATCTTCACAGAAAAGCCAGAATAGAATCAAAATATAAATCGGAGCAGAAAACAATACACCTCACAGTGACCTCCAACCTTCAGAGGTTCGGTTGATTTCAAAAGACCGCATACTATGAAAATTTATATTTCCAAATAAACCACACATGAGCATTCCTATTGTATATATTAGTGTTAAAAATTTCTTTTAAAAAAGAAGTGAACAAAACTTCTTTACAAAAAAAAAAAAAAAGAAAAAAATTATGCAAACATTTTTTAACAATATCTTTTCCTTCAACTATACCTAAACGTTAACAAAAAGTGAGGGTTTTTTTTGCAACATCAAGCTCAAAAAGATCGCCAGTACAATCAGAATTGAACTACATTAAATGAAATGAAGATTTGCCTGGCTGTGCCATGTTCATACCGTGCTTCAGGCCTCCAACCTGCCATCTTTTTGTAACAGTCATAAGCCTTTTATCTTACAGAACATTGTAAGACAGGTAACCGCAGGGCTGGCTGTGTCTTTAAACACAGAGGCAAGTGAAGCGTGCTGCGTAGGATGTGCACTGCCCCAGGAGGAGCTCAGGGAGGGATCGTGCATGACTTAGATGCAAGTCTTTCCCTCTTCTCCACTTTCTGGCAGAGGCATAGGATTAAACTCAACTCTAGTTAGTTTAACAAACTACGCCATTCTTGCAGCAAGCCAGATGCTTACTTTCCCCCCCTACACTTGCTTACTTGCAGACATACTCCAAGTAGGTATGTCTACTCGGTAAAGAAGTAAAGGTCCAAGCCTTTTCTCAGGTTCAGACTCTTTTGTGTACATAATTTCATGTTAAAATGTACTGAGAAACAGTAAAAATATGTTATAGGCTTACACGTATCAATCAAAAACTCTTCCTAAGCACTGTGAGGATGATCTACACCTGACCTGCAACTATCCCAGTTGAAACCAGGACACTTGGTCAGTTAATGCGAATGGAAAACACACAGACCACAGGAAGTTTTACGTTTCACTTACTCTTGACCTTGCAGTTCATCATCATAGCATTTTTTTTTTCGCAGATCTTTGAACTAAAGGGTTTTTTTTAAAAAGAAATAGTGGAAAATTTACTAATAAAAATATTTTTAATTACACTGTGCTAATTTTCCAAAACTGACACTTTTTTATGTATTCGCTTTCGTAGAGTTTTAATGAACATTCATCTTGAAAGCATATGGGTGTATTAAGATCTAGAATGTTACTCATCTAGCCTGAACTCCAAATTTAGTTGTTTACATTCATATTTTGCTATCTAATTTTGAATTTTTTAAATACATCATTAAATGTTTACTTGGACACAGAAAAGCTTGTATTTGGAATTCCTGATCTGAATAAGGGCTCATAACAGCCTTCAAGATTTACACACCGAGGCTTGTTTATACTGATCAATTGGAAAATCTGTTAAAAGAGCCTATTTCCTGACATTTTTTAAGCAAGAAAGACTTGGAAAACCATCTTCCCCTAACTCCCCGTAACAATGTAGCGTATCTCCCATGTAATGACCTCTAATGTAGGGAAAGTAACTCGGTTTCTTGGTGTTCCATTAACCTCTGTCAAATACACAGGTATTTAGGATTATATGCTAATTGATGCAGTTGTTTTAGCTACAGTCCAATAACATTCAGTTAAAGTGCTCTGGAACTGTGTGCTTGTGGAGCCAATTCTGATATTGCTGAAAGCAGATGCTTCAATAGAAATTCCTAATAATCTGGCAATATCAGAACTCATGGCCAAAAAAAACTCTAGAAAGAGAACACAATGCAGAAAGCTATACCAAATAGAACTAATTTCATCTTTTCTTCTAAAGAATAATCATGAGAAAACTGGCCTTTGATGTCGAGAATTCCCCAATAATAATCTGTACTCAATACTGGAGAGATATATGGGTCAGGTCTAATCATTTCTTCTTGCTATGAATATAAAAAAAGAACAGTTTCACTATTCTTTTCATTGTGTAAAATTATGGTCTAAAGCCTCACAAGTGGTATAGAAGGTACACAATCAGTGAACTATTAAACAATGCAAAATATGAAATCAGATAATCAAAGATTATGCTGTAATGCATCCCAGATTCAGCAATCATACTAGACAAAATTTCATTAACTGT
The DNA here is from genome assembly GCA_033628505.1 of Tringa tobata. Classification (NCBI taxonomy): domain Eukaryota; kingdom Metazoa; phylum Chordata; class Aves; order Charadriiformes; family Scolopacidae; genus Tringa; species Tringa tobata. The sequence continues at coordinate 23,063,847 of JAHREE010000118.1, read as the reverse complement.
GGGAGGCTATATAAAACACAAGAATGGACTACTTTTCAGATATAATGCATTTAATTTAATCCAGAGAGAAAAAAATATCCTTCTCTTTCTGACCACTGAAACAAAACACATCTCAGCATTCTTTTGATATTTATTGCTATTTTTGGATGTCTATAAAGAATTCTGTGAATATAACTCTGGATGGAAACCTCAGACTCAGAATCCCAAAGTATTTTAAGTATATAGACTTCATTATGTAAAAGATAGTATGTCAAATTTTCCATTTTTTTTTTTCCACATTTCCAAATTTCCATTCCCCAAATTTGGAAACAGCAAATCTCAAAGTTAACTTTTTCCTCAAAGAGAATCCGATCACAGTTAATAGCTAATCAAGATTCTTGGACAAGTTATGGTGATATTTATATAGGTATCCAGTGTAACAGTGAAGGCTGAAGTATTGGAGTGATTCTTGCCTCAAATAATAATTAAAAAACTCAAGTAGAGTTATTCACCTCATAGCAAGGAGTGAGGGCAGGAAAGGAAATACTCATTACAGTGAATTGCACAGAATTACCAGAGATACCCATGCCTGTACAGCAGCAGTCAAATATGACCCTACTATGAGGGACATATCATGAGTATAACACCCATCAGAGGCAACAGTTGATCACCTTTTCTAGATCACTATCAGAGACTTTACACTGAGCTGTCTAAAAGGCACCCTCTAACTCACAGCATAATAGAACTGAAACAAAGGAAACATCAGAATAAACTGTTTCAGAAAGTCAATCAGAAACACTCTTTCTGGGAACCATGATTAAAGAAGGACATCTGAAAAATTGAAGAAATTAAACTCTACTGTTGTGTTACCCACAATGAAATTCAGTAAAGCGCTCATCCTCATTTTCCCTGGAAAATTCACTAGAAAAAATGGACTCACAGAAAGAAGATGTTTTTTATTCTTTGTCCTACTGACAGAATAAATTGTTTCATTCTTCAAAACTATTCAGACAGGCAGGCTGAGAACCTTAGAAAACAAAAATTTGATACTTTTCTTCAACCAGATATTTTATACCTATATATAGAGTCATGTTCTATACTTACAAGCTTTAGTCTGATTTTACATTCTGTAACTTGGAAGAAAATCAGGCTAAACCAATACAGTGAAAATTACAACGAATTTGATCACTCATTTTGATTTCTCAATAGTTAATGTAGTTCTTGCAAAATATACTAATACAAGAAGTGATTAAGTGTGGTGTTGTTTCTTGCATTTCCTGTAACATGGGAGGTTTTATTAATCATAGAATCATTAGGTTGGATGGAATCTAAAGAGTTCATGTAGACCAATCTCCTGCTCAAAGTTAAGTAAGACCAGGCCAGATTGCCTGGGGCTTTGTCCAGATGAGTCTTGAAAATCTCCAAGAACACAGATTCCACAACCTCTCTGGCAAACCTGTTCCAATGATTAGTTATCCCATAACGGTCTTTTTTCCACACACCTAATCCAAGCCACTCCTGTTTCCACCTATGAGCGCTGTCTCCTTCTCTAACGCTACGCACCTCAGTTAAGAACCTCTGTTTTCCTAACAACTTCTTAGGTATTAAAATTCTTATTCGACTGTTAATAGATGCAAAATCTGTATTTGCTCAGGCTGCAAACAGAATAACTGGCAATGCCTATAAATGGGAAAAGTTACATTGCATTAAATTTTACATTCTTACTCACTGATATTTCTAAATATTTTGCAAAATCATGTTTATATTTTATGAATAATTTTTAAAGTCACAGGCTTTAAAAAAAAAAAAAATGGGGGGACAGCAAAATACTGTTTAGTTTGAGTGACAGATCACAACTAAAGACTAGAAGTTAAACTACTTTCAGTTTTCTCATTACACTTTCCCCAACCTGATGTCACTATTCCTACTCATATGGCAACAACAGTAGCTGGGAAGAAAGAAAATATCTTTAAATCTGGAACCAAAAGCAGGACCCTGGCAGAGCCTTGGCTTAAATAATGCCCCAGTAATTAACAAGACAAAAAGACATAAACTATATGAAAAATAGTAGACAGATGGTCTTCTGAAAGGAATTTTCACAAACATTTTCAATTAGTTATCAGAGGGGGATTCTGGGTACATTCCTCTTTCCATTACATTGTAAAGAACATCTCACAAGCGTAGTTAATTCTGGAGCAGCAGAGCACCTTGGAGGCAGATGTAAGTTTTGCCATCATTGCCTAGTATGCTGCTGTTTTACTATTTACATGCTTAGAAATTCAATGCACTTACATTCCCACGGCCAATTTGTCTGAGTTTATGAATTCTTTCTCCATTAATATTTTCTCCTTGTTTTAGTGACAGAAAAGCATCCTTGAGCCTGCAGGTAAAACTGAATCAAAGTTTTAAAATGTCAGAGCTCCGATAAAAGCCTGGTTCTTTAGCAACTATTAAATAATTAAGAGGTTGCAGCAGCAGTTTGAAATAGCCCTTGTCAATGCTTGATAATTTATTTTCATTTCAAAACCATAAATCATGGACAACTCGCATTTCTAGTGTCATTTGAGGGCATTTTGTAAAGTTCTAAGGCTGTTTTGAGGAAAAGACAAAGAAAATGCACTGCATTCATAAAGAAGTAAAAGAGAAATCTTTCTATTTTAAAATTAGATTCCACAGTTAAAGTTCATTTCCATTTCATGCATTCTCCTTTACATTTTCCCACTATAATGAAAATGAATCTACTTTCTTCTCATCAAACACAAACAGACCGAGACTGAAGAAAAAGCATGTCTTGGTTTATCACCCCATACTCTTCCAACTCTATTCTTAGTTATTGCAGCCCAACTCCTGTGAAACTAGTGAATTTCTGTCCTTGATAAGGAAAGGACAATGGATCATTTTGATACGTCTCTGTAGGCTCTGTGAGATAATAAGATGTGAGCCAGCAGAGGAGCAAGCATGAGTTTGACAAATGCAAGCACACATGAATCTTCAAGAATAACGGGAGCTGCAAAGCTCTTTGGGGGAATTAATCCTTTTCCATTCTGGTCCCTATAAAAATTCTCAACGTTCCAGTGTTTTCTCAAGTTACTGACTGAGGACAGCTTCTCCCTGGGTAGGGGACTTCATTTGTGCCTGTCATCAAGATAACTGCACATTCAATTAGCCATAGAATTCTACATGTAACGGCCTGCATATTTGTAAGGTGCCAGTTTTGAAGGAAGCCAGGAAACCTCCACAGAAGTCAGCAGGGGATCCTTCTCATGGCAGATGGCTCCACCCAATGATCCTCTGCCATTTTTCACCAACTGGGGTCAATACAGACAACCTTTCCTTGTAGGAGTACATTTGAATTTAAAACAATACACTGGGGCTCCTAGAGACCCAATAGTTTACATTAGTTGCCTTATGGCCTCAGGAATGGGAGAGACCTGTCAGCAGCTCAATTTTTCCTGTTCACAAAACAGAACTTTTTTTCAGCTTTTGAGAATTTTGATGCATAAAAGATGCAAAAAGATGCATAAGATTGATGCTTCCACTATTCTGGAGTCTCTCTTTCAGACCACTAACTCTTATCTTATTAAAATTTTCATTATTACATTGAATTTTTCATCACTTCACAATTCACCCGCTACATGCCACCTTTCCGAGCTAAACAACACTTCACATGGCAAAATACCAAATACATTCCTGAAGACCTTCTAAGTAAGATCTGCTGTGGTCTCCTTGTTTATAAAAGAGTCAAAATGAACAAGGTTATCAGGCTGTTCTATCACAGTCTGCCTTAATTAGCTTGTTGTTGTTCCTTTGTTACTTTTCTGTATGTTTTTGCTTATTTTTTTGGTTGATAAGTTCACAACACTTGCATACTATTAATTCAGACTCATGGGTATACCATTGGACGTAAGCTTTTAGGCTGTGCTATTGGTGGTTATCTTTAAATATAGATGTTATCTACAGTATTCTCCAATTTTTCTATATCACTCCAGTTTTAACAAAGTACAAGATCCTTGCTAGTAGCAATTGCACGTGCCAGTTTTTCCACTGTTACAGAGTGAAGTGTAAGTATGTTGAGTATAACAGCTTTTAAGGTATGTTACAAAGTTCTTTCATAAAACTTTCTTACCCAAAGACAGTCATAGTAAAGTTGTCATATATGGAAATGGGAGATGTTTTCGGTTAATTGTTGAGAAGTTGCTTTGTTAGCTGAGAGATTGTCCTTAATTTAGTTGAAGTGTGACATTTTGTCTTGCATAGAAACATGGTAAGCTTATGGGAGAAGTTTCTGAAGCACAGGAAAGATTTCCATTTTCTCTCACACATATACAGTTATTGATAAATACGGAAACAGAAAAAAAAAAAATGTAAAAAAGCATAGGTTTGCTGGTTGACAGTATCTCCACTAGCTGTAGTATACCACAGTTCATTGTAGAGCAAAGGATATAATACACTTTTTCACCTAAAACTTGCAGCCATTTTTCTCACATAATTTATTTCCTTATGATATAAAGCTGTAATTTGTTTGAGAAGCAGAATCCAATTATTCTCTAATTAAGAAAAATCCATGTCCTTTGTTTAACTGGAAGGGATCCAGACTCAAGTAGTTGAATGTTCTTTTTTGTCACCATTAACAAAAAAGAATTCTTGATGTTTTCAGGAAATTGCATCAATTATTTCTTCCACATTTAATTCCTGGAAGATGACTCTCATCTCAGACCTGGGTAACCTGAGTATCAAGAAAGTTTTATAGCATTGTACTAGACTCAAGCTATAGTCTCTATACATCATAAGTATTCCAATTTGCATATCCAGGAGTTTCACTTTTTAAATAAACAGTTGCAGAGAGACCCCTGAACATCATGCAAAGTCCAGACTTGCGGATGGCTGCATAAATTTGACCTGATCTCAGCGGAGGCTGGGAGTTATGTCTCACTATTAAAATTCTGACCTTAGCATGAGCACTGGAAGACAGGTATATTATGTCATTTGCATGTAAAACTGCAGGTATGCTTTTGAAATTCTGTAAATCTTAACTGCCACTTGTTGGGAATGTATAATTTCTTTCTATAAAAAGAAACATGGGATACTGAATTGGGACTTCAGAATATCTGGTAGACATTATTATTTATAAGGCTTAAAAGCAAGGACTCCTTCTTTCCCCAATCTTGTAGTACTCATGATAAATTTGTCTTCAGTTTCCTTACAAAGGGTCCTCAGATTATATAGGGATCAGTTTCTTACAAAACTATGTCATAATCTTGCACAATTTCTGTTTTCTGATAAAAGAGTGTGGGTGGTAAGAAATTCATTAGATAAGGGAAGAAAAAAAAACATCATTCAAAATTCAGAACAGCTAAATAGGTCATTCAAGTCTTATAAAACTCTCCAGTATCCAGGAGCAGGTGATGACGTTCTGTACTCTTAATTTCTGTTCCCAACTACCAATGCTAGCATTTTTTGCAGATATTATAGGTGTCATGAACACTGGATTATCACTAGCACACTTGATGCTCTATGGGGTAACCCTTAAATACATTATCAAGTGTACAATGGCAAAAATGTGTATGAGAATATACAGAACAGCTCCACAGCCTTAAAATATCTGCATTTCAAGCCACTCAAATACAGTGGCTTAAATACTGCTTAGAATCCTTTAAATAGTACTGAAGGTAATGACTAGTCCTCTCACTGTGGCAACAACCACTTCTGTGATCTCACTTCTGCATTAGCCGAATGATACATATTGGCTAATGTATCATAGTCGCTTCAGTTAACCAGTCAAGGAATTAATTAAAAAGCTTCCCCTCTTATGTTCTGCAGAAGGTAACCTAATCAGCTGATTTCATTAGCACTTATAAAAGTATGGTAGCACATTCCCTGTAACCACATCTGAAGCCATAAAAAACTTGTCTATAATGTGGTGATGGTTGTGGACATACAATGAAACTTATCTCCGCTGATCCCAAAAGTACTTCCTGAGCCTTCCATTCTTTTCTTAAATGTTCAGAGGTCTGAAGTCCACATCCTCGCCTTTCCTGTGCCCTCAAAGATCAGCACAGATTCTAGTATTCTCAGCCAGTGAAGGACCTGCCTTAAACATTTTACAAGTTGTCCTGGTTTGAGGTAAAACAGAACTAATTTTAATTTCAGTAAATTTACATTTTCCATTAAAACTGAAACCAATGGCATATTTTTCAGACAGTGTCCACTTCTAGCGGATAGTCTAAAGTTCATAATGAAAATGGTATGCAGAGAGGCTCTTGCTTATATTTACTGCTATAACAACCGAGGTCAGCTAACTTTGATATGTTCCAAGTTGGAGGGTTGGAAGCAGAAGAGGATAGAGGGGCCACACCTGTGGGGAGGAGGGGACAGGACAGGTGACCGAAAACTGACCAACAGGGTATTACATCCCATCTGCATCACGTTCAGTATAAAAGCTGAGGGATCAAAGGGGTCAGCCTCTTTCTTCAATGGCCAGCATCCGAGGAGGAACTCATCTGTTTGACTTCCTTTGATCCCGATGTGTGTGTCCCTGTCTCCAGTTCTGGAATCTAGTTCCTGTCACTGCTGAGTCCAGTCTGGGACTGCCAGTGTCTGACAGATTGTCATCCTGGGAGTTCGATTTTGGTTTTGTATAAATCTCATTATTTTCTTAATAATATTATTTTCTTTTCTTTTTAGTATTACTATTTCATTAAAGTAGTTTTAGTTTTCAACCCATAAGTGTCTCCCTTATTTTCTCTCCCTTCTCTTCTGGAAAGGGAGAGCGAGATTAAAAGAGAGCTTCTGTCATTTGTTTAGTGGCCAGCCCAGCCTGAACCACGACACAAGTCTACCAAAACCACAGCCTATTAAATTACCCATCTGCATTCCGTGGGATGCAATGAAGACACCAGTTCTCATGTCTTCTTCCAAGACAGCTTCTATGGCACTATCACACGATACATTTCCAGGTTGTTTAGGAAAGGGCATATTATATAGCAGAAGTAATTTCCTCTTTCAGTGCCCCACATGCTCAGATCTCTTGTGAAGATTTTATGTCCACTATCTATGGAAACTGAGGTGTGAAGCAGAAACCTCTGTTGGGAGCTACTAAATCATATGTGGCCGGCAACTGTGGGATTTGTTGTATTTACAGACACCTAGAAATTTTATCAGATTGATGGGTATATTGACAGTTTCTTTCAGAAGTATCATTACGTAAAAGTCATTGAAAGAGAAATTAGAATTCAAGAACAGACACACATGACAAACATTTTTCTGAAAATGCCTGTTAATCTTCAGGATGCAATAAAAAGTGATAAAACGTGATTTGCGAAACAGAATCAATAATAGCGGACAACAACAACAAAATAGGAGGCTGCAAAGTGATAACCATTTTAATGCTATTGAAAGTTTCCTAGGTTTTAAGGATTCCTAGGTTTTCGCTAGGTTTTAAGGATTGAAAGCAAAACCAAAGCCTAATAAAAATCAGAATTTAATTAACAATCTGCTTGACAACTTTGTATTGGGACACATGGAGTACAACTTGGAGTAAACATTATTCTTTTTGAAGGTTTAGAGAATAGCAAGATGAGTGAGGTTCTCTGAACAGGACATAGGAAGACCGCCTGAAGTTAGGAGGAATGCCCCTCAGTCTGCAAGCTCTGCAATGAGTAGGTGGAAATGAGATGGCGACAACCGCCATATATACAATTTGCTGTAAATCTTCTTTCCTTATCCCAAGCAAAGCACATTAGAAGCAGGAGGACTGCACTCCTCCTATCTACTTGCAGAGCAATTCTACACTTAAGACACCAGCAGGAATGATTATGCTTAATGCTTCACAGTTTACAGAGAAAGAAAAAAGAAGGCTTTTTTTTTTTCTTGAGCACAGCTCTCAATGCCTCTTGTACACAGGGACAAGCAAGATGGCCTGAAGTAATTAATGTCACTGCATTTAAAGACTGCTGTATTATCCCCACTCTTACAGTGAGAGTTCTGAAACTTCTTTTTCCTCAAAGGCTTTATTAGATCTAGAAAGAACTAAGCATGGCAGGAATCTGGCCAATAGCCAGGAGGTTTAAAGTGCTGTTTCAGTTCTAAACTCTAGCATTTAGCTTTGCTTGCCGCAATGCTGTAAAATCTGCTTTAGCTGTGAAGTAACTTTCAAATGTGAACTTTTACGCAGGAACCACGAGATGGCACCACAAGAAGTCACAACACCTGTTTCATTATCACCAACTACGATCTTGCTCATTTATATAATTAATAAAGCAATCCAGTAAGGCTGTTTCTTTTCAGGCAGTACTACAGAGATTACAAATGGATTTCTGCTCAGTGACTCTTCTATTCCTATAAAGCTGAGCAGCCAGTGTTTAGACTGATCCATTTCAAACAGCTGTTTAATATTGTGCTGAAACAGACACAACATAGAACAATATTTTAAGAGGTGATCAGTAACCATAGGTATCCAATTCCAAGGTAATTTTTATCACATTAAGGAACCCACATTTCACAGATTGGCTCATTCAACTTGTCTTGCATGACACTTGTCCTGTTTCTTCCTCCCATGCCACCATTCAACTCCCCTGCCTACCCCAGGGCTCTGCCTGACATTCCCACACAGAGCTGCTAGCCAGGTGGACCTTCAAATGCTTTCACCTGCACAGAGGTAGGAGAGAAGGATCCCAAGCTCCTAATGTGAGAGGGAGAGAAAACGAGTTTCTAGAGACCTCGGCAAGATAAGAGGGACTCCAGGATCCTAAAGGGAACAATAAGCAGTATCTTCTGATGTAAATCTGGCCAAGACTCTGGATGGAGGTTCCAGCCATCAAGTAGCTTTACTTTTCTGCCATAGGAAAGCTTAGTATCTTCTGACACCGTGTCAGATCCAGGAGTATTTACCCCACAAGCTAAGCAGCCAATACATCCCACCATGGCAGAGTCTGGTGCGGTACGTGTTCTCAGTCACACAACATGGAAGGCTCCCCCTGTCTATTAGACCTTCCCAGGTATTTTTTTTTTTTTATGCCCTTAAATAGCAGAGTGCTTCTTATCACTATAATTCACATCCCCTAGGTATAACAGTAATTCAGCTTATCTGCTTCCTATACCTTCATCAGAAATTTAGCCAAATACAATACTTGGGTGTTTATTTCATCATTCTGCTAATATAACCTAAAAAATAAGATTTGGGTTTCTTATTGAGCTATGTACTGGGCTAATACCTGCAAAGCTTTTTCTTTAAGCTTCAGATCTGTTTCCCCATTAAAGCTCTGCAAGACTGATTCCTGCAGTAGTTTCATGAAGTTTCTTTGCAAATTTGCAATCTGATTACAATCAAACTCCTGCAGCTTACAGAGCAACTCCAACACCCCATATTCTGGGTAATAATGACTCCATGCCCTAGAATAAAGATTCCATAGGCCTGCTGAGAAAAAATAATTTAAAAAAAAACCAAATCCCTAAAAGCAGTGAATATTGTAGATATAGCTGCTCAGATAAAATGTTAAAATCACAACTGAAGGTGGCTATGGCTGTATGCATTCTTTTCAACCTATTTTCTTAAGCAATTTGACCTAAAAATTACTGCACTTGCACAAAGAATATGGGTCAGACGTCGCCAGCCCAAGACTTTATTTAGCAACCCAAATAAGACGGGCTTTTCATCCAAGTGTGCTGAACTGCTCTGCATCAACTTTATTGTGTTATCAATGCACAATCTCAGCAAGACTCAAATAAGCCTTATGTTGCATATCATAGCTATAGCTTGAAAACAATTAGCAGCTGCTGTTGTCTATGTGTGAATAAGGCACAGTCCTGCCAAACTTACTATTTTAGAAGAAATGCACATTTTTTTCAGAAGCCCTGCGTAATCATAGACAAATGCTTGCCCTGCTTCTTAGCATAGTTACAGAACATAATAGCAACACTGATGAATTCTTCAAGGGTCTGAAACATTGTCTTTTTTACACCTAGGTTTAACAAAATATGAACACGACAAATCAGTGAAACAAGCTACCTAGAAAAAAAATGTAATCATTCCTTCCACAAACTACTAATGGCAGCCTTCGTCCTTTGGACTCAAGTCATTCTTTAATATTTGGGTACTGAAGTATTATTTACATTTTTTTTAATAAATGTTGTTATTTATAGAATCTGTGAAAATTTGTTGTAAATACTGACATGAAAAAACCAGAAGGCCTTCTAATTCAGAAATTGCCAGGTTTGCTACTCAGCAAGCTGTGTCAATGAAGCTAAGTACTTCCACTTTCTCTCAAGCACTTACTTTTAAGAAGCATATGCAGTACCAAAGCATTCAAATGCAGTCAAATTGGATTTGGCTTTTCAAATGAATACTTAGATATGTTTATTTATTTTTCATTTTGGTTTGGATTTCAAAATTCGTTCAGCTCCTGATTAATATGGTTTAACGGTAATGAGCAGATAAGTGTCTCTAGCAATCTAAGATAATTGTTCTCCCAAACAGAAGTAAAAAAAAATCTGATACATTTTTCCCAAAAATTTACCATTCATATATGGAAATAGCAAATGATGAATTTGAAATTTGTTGAAAACTTGCTCTAAAAAATGATTTCAATGCAATTCACTGAAACCTAGGTTTTCTGCCAGCTTTTTCATTTGGCTGCTCAGAAGCCTATCAAGCTGGGTGGCTGAGGATACTACATTTCCAAGGCTGGGGAACCCAGTGCTTCCAGTATTTGCAGCTGCCTAGGCAGTCCATGTGCATGCTCTGCCATCGACAGACAGTACCTTGAGACAGAAAGACAGCAACCTGAAGCAACTCAACAATGAAAAGGCTTTCGTTCTATAGGGTATTTCAAACTTCTGTTTGTTTTTTTTTTTAAAGAATAAAATGAAATTTTTTATAAAAAACTGGTCTTCCTCTCGTGGATAGTTTTGCTTCCATTCACACTGAACTCTTCTCCTACTTAACAACCTATAAGCCACAAACAAATCCAGAGGGCTCTCCACTACTGCTCAGTGAAGAAGATGACAACACTTAGCATGGTTCCTTCTTTACAGGTACACACAGGCACCACTTAAATTAGAGTGGAACAGATATGGGCATGTCTCTCTACTCTGTGCAAGACCAGCAAAAACAAACCATAATGAACCGTATCAGATGCAGCCTCATGCCCCTGTTTCTAGTTTCTTTAACTCATATCCTCATAGAAATATTTCTGCTATAGAAATATTGACATTTTTGCTACAAACAGCATAATGGCAATCTCATACAGACCCAAGAATTGTCCACATATGAAAAAGGAAACCCCAGCTGGTTCTGTATTAGTGGAATATATGACTTCATATATATTGTCCATCAGGTCTCTCCCTTGTTTTGTCAACTCTTTTCTAATATGACTAATACACTTTGTTACATCCGTTAAGATGCTTTCTTGTTCTTGTTGAAAAACACTAGTTATACCCAGAAAGCTTAAAATAAAAGAGTAGTGCTCCGAAACAGTCACAAGATCAAAACTGCTACCTACTCACACACAGAGAACCTATTCCTAGAAAAAAAAAGATATAATTTTCATTGGAAGAATAAAATACTCAGAAACAAAGTGTGATGGTAAAATGAAAGAATGATAAAGAAGAAAGGAAAAAAAAACACATTCCTAACAAACACATAATTTTTAAACCTCATTTAATCTTGAGCAGAATCTTAACATGCGCTTCCTAACAGATACCACTGGAGTTATCAAGCAATCTTATATAAGAAGGCAAGACCACAACGTGGTTTTGCAAAAGCAAACAGCTGAAGGTTGTAAGAATCCCATCACTAAAAAGGGTAAGAAAGTGCAGCTGGCTTATATATTCAGAAATTCAGTATAAAAGTCAGCCATGAATTAATTTATATCATGTGAGGCAAAAACTACAGGAAAAATAACTGGATGACAGTAACATAAGCATCTGTATTATTCCTTGCACTGTTCTGTGTTTATTAAATACTTTTCAGATGGATTAGTTTCTGCTGTTGTTGACTGCAAGCAGGATTTTCACAAGTCTTAGAAAGACCAACAGCTTGTGTAGGTATTTGGAAATATGGGATGGTATAACCTTTGCTCCAAGTAAGGGAAACTAGTATCTCAAAAGCTTTTTAAAATTCTTTGCTCCTATATAGTCAATGTATTCTAGCATTTTCTTTATTCTCCTGAGCGTGAAGTATTCTGTTTGCATATAGGTAGACACATGAATTCTTCATTAATGATTAACTTTTTAGCTGACACTAGTTAGTTTCAACTATGCGCTCGGCAGGCGCAAGCTACCTCACAGTTCTGCCTCATCAGTGCTGGGTAATTAAAACAATATCAGTAAAAATTGTATTGAACAATAGTGACCAACTACCCAATGCAGTCACCACTAAAGCCAATGAGGGTCTCTCTAATGACCCCAAAGAGGGGTAATGCAATGACAAAAGTAATCTCCTACCAGTAATAAGCAACAAAAACAACAAAAGGGAAAAACAACATTCCACTCAATTTACTTAACACAGGCCTGTGCTGCAAGATATCAACCACACAGGAGTCCTGAAGAAAAGATGCAGAAGCAATTTGCAATCTGTATACTTCAAGGACATCAATTTAGTCAATCGCTGGGTAGCAGCAATAAGGTCTTTTCCTTTAAATACCTCAGGTTAAATTTGGACCTGTGCAGAAAAACATTTGGACAAACACAAAAGAGGGTACTTTGGAAGATGGAGGGTACTCAGTCAGGACAGGTTCTGTGAAGAGGAAATTTGGCAGAAGCACATATTATATTCCGTACGATGGCACTGAAGTGCAGAATTCCAAACTTAGGACAACCAACTCTTCATTCTGTTCACCCACAGAAGTGTAATTAAGCCATAGATTTAAGCACCTTAAACATGCTTTGAGACATACTTTCAATGAAAAACAGCTTTCAGATGCAGAAACTATTATCCTCAGAAACATCTGTTTAACAAGGCCTAAAACACATACCCACAATCGTGAATCTAGCAAACCTAAAACCACATCCCTCGACACTTTTAAAAGAATTAGAAGCTAAAGCTAGTCTGCAGCTGGAATAATTTACAGATAAGGCCTGCCTTTTATGCCAGACATTGTGTTTTTTTCCACTAGAAGGTTCAATATATTTTCTATCAGGACAGAGTCAGATTTATTACTCATGGTAGACAAGATGCACACATATAACTGAATTTTCAATTAGGACTTCGAAAGATGCAGAATTTCTCTGAAAGATATAAACTACCTTCTTTTAAGCAAGGCAGATTTACAACTTGCTGTAACAGAATTGCAAGTATTACCACCACCTCTCTTGAACAAAAAAAATTCATTACTTCAGGACAAATAAGAAGCACAAAGCTTTCAGTCCTGTATTAGATGCTTTTGAAATAGAAAAAACAAACAAAAAACCCACGAACAACGAAAACACCACCAAACCACAAACAGAAGAAAAAGAGCTTTTACTACTTACAAGGGAAACAGCAGAATGTGTCACAGCACTTCTAGTTGAAGTGATTAGAAATCGCAAAGCAAGTGCTCTCTTGTGGCAGCAGTGGTAACAATGGCTTGCTAGCTTACAACAGTAAACACTCCATAGGGAAATTGCCATAGAATACAAAAAAATAAGAACATAGAGAAGCCTTTTATTTCCCCAAGATGTCACTAAGACATTAACACAGCCATGTGAAACTGATACCCGCTATGACTTCCACAAAAGTTGGAGAGTCTTCATCTACAGGAGTATCTGTACTCTGACAAACCAGAAGTTCCCGTTGAAGACCAGATTTTATGTTATAGCATTTGCCAGGTTTCCCCACTCACTTCAAAAGGAATACAGCAATCTCCATTGACAGAGGTCTTGACCATTAAGTGCTAGCTGTTCCAATCCAACTCTTTCACTCCCAAACACAATGCAATTACAGGACTCTGCAGCAACTTGAGCCCTCACGGGGCTTGCTGGAGCTTAGATTCTGCACAAGGCACCCACTAGTAAGCTAACCCTAGAAAGGTGGAGAAAAGCATGAGATTGCTTTGCCCCAGTCCAAACAGGCCATTTACAAAGACATTCCCAATCTGTGAATCTGAAACATCTAAACTACCTTCTTTTAAGGTATTCCCAATCTTAGCTGGGTCCAAGAGTGAGCAGAGCATGCACAGACTAGAAGCATAATGGCAACTTCTAAATCTAGGATGGGCAATTCTGCTTAAGAACTAGATAGATAAAACCACTACTCAACACTAAAAGTTGCTGTAGCACATGAAGAGGAAGTATCCTTCTCTCTGACAGTATTCCTTAAATTGAAATATAAACCATTTAAAATGGAAAGCATTTCTATTTCTCAAATAGATAAAAAAATCCAATAACACAGAACCTACGTATAATGTTCACACACGTGAAAATAATAGCCTTCTGGAAAAATAACATTTGTTATTCCCTTCACAACTACCATAACCTTTTTTTTCAATCTAATGGGAATATAAACTTGAAGGAGTATGACATAGATAGCATATAATTTTTTTCCAAGAGGTATGAACAAATTATCTTAAAAAACCATGTACTTACACAGCATCTTGTCCATCATTAGAAGTAACTGCTTTAGCATATCTTTCTAACAAAAGGTGTGGGAGGGAACAAAATCAAAGCCAACCAAGTAACAACTCACCAGATTACCACTCCTCAGATGACAGACTAGTGGTGAATCGATTTCAATTTGTAATTTTCTGTTACACTAAAAATGCATATTCATATACTCTCACTATGAATTTAGCAAAGCTGATAGCTGGAGAATCAACCTAGAACTGATGATTACAGAAACAACTGCCCTTGAAGTCAGTGCAGGAGGAACTTTTCCTGTTAAAAAGTTTGTATTGTGTTTACAAGGTGGCTTCATGAGCTCTTCAGTGAGAACTCTATCTAATGCATTTCCTGTTAACCTCCCTCATTCCCACTCCCCAGCCAATCCCATCAATTACAGTGCTACAGCTGTTCGCTTCATTGTGGAAAAAATTGACATGGATTAACAACAATGCTGTAAAAGACATCTGTTTTTTTTTCCTTTTAATCAGAATGATTACCCTAATTTGCACTTCCACATGTGAGGGAGCTGAGTGGGCCAGAACGAGGAAGTAGGGGAGGGAAGAAACAGCATGGAAGAGGCTAAAGTTGCACTCTCTGCTTATGAAACAATAGTTTTAGTGAATGTGTGCAACTTCTTCAAACCATGAAACAGATCATTGCAACTGAGAGATTAGGTATTCTGTATTGTCCTTTGCAAATCAAGTTAATTTAGTTATATTTAATTCGTATAAATTAGTACTTAGAAAAGGCCAGATCCTCAGTAGGGATATAACAAATTATAATCAGCTTTTCTCTGCCACCTCTGGAATTAGTGATTTACAGCAAGTGAGAATCTTCTCTGAGAAGACAGACTGTGTTGACACTAATTGACACAAAAGACCATTATCAAATGATCACAGAGTTTACATCAGTAAAGAGGAAGATGTTTTCTTTCTTGACTTCTTTACACATTTAATTGAGCTGCAGTGTCATTCAAACAAAGTTATTATTACAGGAGACGTCTAGGAAAAATTTGTGGATCACTCTCTAACTTTGGTGAGATAGCAAATTCATTAACAAATCATGGTATTGCAGACTGGATGAAAACTGGAACAGATGGCCAGTCTGCAGGACCACAGGAAAATATGAAACACATAAAGGACTCATTTGTACAAGCCATTTTGAAAAGTATCCCGTCTGCAGGACAGCTATTAAGCCAGTGAGAATTTCTTTTCATGATGAAATGCTTTTAAATCTATGTCCTTGCCTAGTTTTCTTTTGTGGATAGATTTCTGTAAAAGTCAGACTGACCATAATAGAACAGTCATAACAAAGCAAGACTGGCTGTTCTGGGCAGATGCTAGTAAATACAGTGCTAGTGTGAGTCATTTTCCCCAGAAGTGATATGTGAAGCTCAACAAAGTTATTTCTCTGTCATTCTTCTGGTGAAGAGGCGCACATAACTAACTTGTGAATGCAGGAAAAGGGCAGTGAGCAGGGGAACGCTATTCAGAGAATCTTGTATTATCATGACAAACATTCAAGTTGAGTTTACATGGTTGTCTGTTAAAAATATTAGCATTTTCCATGTAACATGACAATACTTAATCTGAGATTACTGACAGAAAACACAGATCTGGTGCCTCATTATGACATCTTTATAGTCCTTTTCCACAATACAGACATCCCTTACGTAAGTTAAGAAAAACGTGACCATGTGACAGACAGGAACCAGGACTGCATATACCGGGACAGATATCTTAATTTTGAATAACCATAGTAGTATTTTAAATGGTAAAGTGGAGTTACTCACGGTTTAACAAAAATCACACTACAACCTTTCTTAGACCACAGATCAATAATAAAGTACATGTGCTGCTCACCGGGTAAGACCTAATTCAAAGAAAAGCAATTAAGATTGATACCCTGAAAAACTCAGGAACGTATTCATTAACCAAGAAACAATCTAGTAATGTCTCTGCTATGAATTACCACAGGACCAGATTGCAACCCAAGCCTATCAGTTTGAGGGCTGACATAAAACACGTTAAAACACCTGAATTTTTTGTCAAAAAACAGGCTTCATAAACTTATTTCAAACTGCGGAACGGCTCGGCCATTTCTAAATGCCACTGAATCAAATCCAGTCAAAATTCTAAAAAGACATTGTGACAGTAACCTTCACCATCAGTTCCTGAGTGTGTTTTGGTTTTCTTTTTTCCTCTTTAACAAGGCTTGATCTCCCTGTCTGGCTGAAAATTAATCCGCTTTCATCAAGTACCAAACTAATGCTCCCTGCATTAATACACTGCAAATCCTCAACGTATAAGTTACACTTGATTTAGTATAAAAGGTAAGCATAGGGCTTTCTTTCCACTACAGCTATTACCGGGAAGGCAATCAGAATACAGGTAAGTTTTCATCAGATTCTCACCTAGAAATCTTTTCCCAAATTGCAAATACTGTATGTAATGACTTGATTCTGAAAAATAGATTATGCTTTTCTCTTTGTATCTCTTGCTTCTTTTTCTTTCACCTTAAAGACAGGACACATTCTCTGTAAGAAACTTAGATAAAAATATTTCATTGAAAATGGTATTGTACTCTCTGCTATTACTATTCTGCAAAGATTGCTGACACGCTATTTCAGTTGCTTAGGAAAATCAAACTCCTTTAACAATAAACCTATGGATAGATCTATGTAATGGCTTTACCCTATGTTCTCACTGATGTTTCTGAAAGCTTGCTATTATAGAACCACTTGAGGATAATGTGAAGACTTGATTTCTCCCTGTTTCTATAAGTATTTCCTGTTGAAAATAACTACACATGTTTCTTCAGGATAGATTTTTATTTTTATTTTTTTTTGCTTTATACACAGGATGAAGGCAGTTAATTGTTACGTGCTGTTATTTTGCTGGAAAGTAATTTGTTGCAATAGTTGTCAGCTCACCAATATTACCATAGCAGTGGAAAGAGAAGAATGTGAATTCTGTATTACAGTGAATGCCACATGGTGCTCAGGATACTGCTTCACAAGGGTAAGAATCTTAAGTTTAATTTCAGGCACCAGTATTAAATATTCTGAATGATGTATAAATAACCCATTTCTCTAGCCCATAACGCAGGATGGGCTGCCCATAGGCAGGATGCGCCTCGTGAAAGAACAGGTTAAGTAACTGCTGTGCTATTTGACAGGAAAGTAGATACACAGCCAATCTGAACCACAAAGGGAAGAGTGAGAAGTTGCTAGCAAAATTCAGATCTTTAACTGGCTGCATTCCTTATGTTTATATTGTATGAACAGAGTTGAAAACTGGATTTCTACCTTCTGTTCAATTTGTAATTGCAAACAGATACAATAAAGCAGCCATTACTCTAGACTCCTCTACTCCTACTCCTACTACTGTAGACTCCTCTACTTTTCCAAAAAATTTGAAGAATCAAAAGGAGAAATCTAAGGATCTAGGTGAAATAGAAGAGTCTGATCCAAATCCTTTTGATCTCAGTGGGATTTTCCCACTGGTTAAATTAATTTTCACATTAGGTCCTTTATGTTATAAAAATGTTTAATTCTACTCAATAACAAATTTCAAAATAGGTATTTCTTTCTTGTAATTTTCAGGATCCAGTATATAAATATCCACCAGTATCATCCGTTCAGCAAACATGTACCTTCAAGGAGGTTGTGTATGAAACAGTGAAGATCCCTGGCTGTGGTGACCATCCCGAATCTTTTTATTCATATCCAGTAGCTACAGAGTGCCACTGCGAGACCTGCGACACCGACACCACTGACTGCACTGTGAGGGGACTGGGGCCATCCTACTGTTCCTTCAGTCAGAACAAAAGTAACCAATGAAGGGTACTCCAGATGGCTTCAAATGCTCACTTCTCAATGTAGGAACTGATCGGGCTTAAGTGGAAGAAAATAGGCAAGGCTATTTAGAAACTGCCAAGATTGAAACAAAGATTTTTAAGGCCAAAATGGAGAGCTATCGACTAAACTTCTCTTCAGGCCTTCCCTACTTATCCCATCAGTTTCCTTAAAATCATTTTCATAGGTCTATAGAACACTGCTTCAGATTCTTTCTGCCCTTGCCTCCTCTTCTTCTCTATTACACCTTCATTCTTTATATTCCTGTATTTCCACTGCCTAGTTCACTTAGCTTATTCTACACTATGCTATCCTATGCTTTCAAAAAGTTCCCAAGATCCAAGTCTTTCATATCCTTTGCTTTCCATCTCTCCTCAGAAAGCCTTGCAGCACTGGTTTTCTTAAAAGCAGTATCTATGCCCTCACTTTCTATTAGTTGGACTGTAAACCTCTCTCAGCTGAGACCCTGCCTTTTTCTTTTTTTTTTTTCCAAAATATTTCATATAACCATTATGCTCTGTAAATAATAACAGCATGTTTATTTACGAGCCAAAATCTGTGTTCAAATGTTGAATGTCACCTGACTCTTATGCTTTCTCAGTAAGGCTTGTTAGCTCAGGCTCAGTGCTGCAATAACACAAATAACATGAACTCTAGTTCATACCTGGATAACTTGAAAAAAGAATCGTTAGCTGTCTACTTTCACCTGAGTAAACATATCCTAAGTCAGTTATACAATTCTGAAAATTTTGCCACCTATCAGAAACACTGGATTTCCTCATTTTTTTTTTAAACACTATTTAACATAGGAGTCTCAAAAATAATTTAGGGATGAATCCAGAGGCACCTGATCCCAGCAGTGCAAACGTGCCTTGAAAGTAGTTCACAGTAGTCACTTCTGAGAATGGAATTTCTGCAGCAACCTAATTCTGCGATGGCCAACGTGAAGCTGGGATGGTCTAGAAGCAAGCTGGAGGACTGACTGAATCAGAATGGAAAATTATTTCACATTATTGTGAAAATTATCTGAAAACTACATAATGAACTCCTATCAGGAAAATGAAAAGATACTGTTCTCCACCAGAAACAATCACCTACACAAACACAGAATGAAGAGCAACTGGTTCAGCAGTAATTCGGCACCAAAGACTTGGAGGTTATACAAGCTAGGTGTGACTCAACAGTATCACATCGCTGCAGAAAAGCGGGAACGTAAGGAGTAGAGCCTACAAGACAACCTATTTCCACCACTCAGTTCAGCATGATAAGGGCCTCAGCTGAGTTGTTATTTCCAGCTTTGGACACAGAACTTCAAGGCATTGAAAAACTGGAGGAAATCCACAGAAGAGTAGTAAGAATGGAGAGAGGCCTAAAAACCAATCTTAGGAGAAAAAGATTTAAATAAATGTGGTTGCTTTGCTCATGGGAGGTAACACTTAGGGTGGGAAATTAATGAAACCTTTTACATGCTTGAAGACTGTTACAAAGAGAAAAGGAACAGTCAGTTCTCCATGTTCATAGTGAACAGAACAATTAATGAAAGATTCAGAGTAGTCACTAGCAAATCTTCTGAAAGGTAGAGACAGCTAGTCACTGAAATAAATTGTCAAAGGTTTGGGGAAGGAAGGAAAGGGGGGAGTGGTGTCTGTGGAGTAGTGACCACTACAGGTCTTCAAGAACGCATCGAACCTGTTAGGAATGACAGAGATAAAGTTAATTTGCCGTGAGGCAAGGAAATTAAGTAGACAACCCCTTGAGGTTGTGTGGCATGTCTGCTTTGGAAACCCTTACAGACATGTTTATTTAAACAGAATTTGTCTATTACTCTGGATCTCTCTTATAATAGACAATAGATATTTTAACTTATTTTGTTTTTAGCTTTTGTACTGAAAGATATTAGTTCTCCTAATTTTATTTATAAGATTAATACGCATGGACATTTTCTTCGGTCTAGTGGAGTTTTAAAAGCAGTAAACTAATATGTAAATCAAATTGTCTCTCACACATTTCTGTTTTAAACATGAGTTGACTTCAGTTAAAACTAAGCCCATTATTCATATCGGGAATTATTCCATTCTGGATAAGAGAATTTTGAATTAAAATTGCAAAACAGAGTAGCTTGTAGTACAAAAGTATGGGAAAAGATATGTTTTCAAAATAGATCTGTAAACCCCTATATTGTCTGTTGCGCATTTTGGAATAATAAAAATAATTTGTTGCACTTCTGTTATGTATGTCTTAACAAGCCAACTAAAAAACTTAAAAGAGTCCACCTGCCCGCTTTACTGTGGTTTAAATCACATGTTTTCTTCTCCCTCCCCCCTCCCCTAATTTTTTTTCATGTAACTAATACACCCACCTGAGCCATGTTTGCATTATATGACCAGTTCACACCAAATAAAGGACTACTATAGTAATGTGATGATTAAACATCACGTTGTAACACAACTGTAACACAGTTGTAACACGACAGAGCTTTGGATGAGAATAAAGTTTATCATTAATATTTTATTTAAACGTAGGGATTAGAACCTCTCCAGAGCTGTGTCCACATCTCTGTCACAAAATAGCTTGCATGTGAAAACAAAAATCATACAGCTCTCATATCATCCATCAGGTGAATGCACTACTCATTTTCATTTTGCAAACAAATCTCTTCAGAACCTCAAATCTAAAACAGTAACTAATGTAGTCAAAAGATTATTGTAGTTAATATCAGAATGCTAGCAAAAAAATCCTCATCGTGCATCGCTACAAGTTTCCAGACTCTTATTTCATATCTCTCACACATCTTAGGTACCAATGCTGAGACAAATACCAAGTTCTAGAGACTCAAAGATGCAAAGAAAAAGGTGCCTTCCACATAAGCACTAACCCCTGCCAAGCAAATTATAGCCTTTCCTTTCTCAACCTCTGTCCAGTACCTAGGTCTGAGTTCTACCCAAATCTCTTCCATAAAGCTGCTTTTTGAAAGATGGGTGTATCACGCATCAAAAGCTTTCTGATTTTCAAAAGACCAATGGGGAACAGCAAACAAATAGTTTATTGCATTCATTTTCTTTTTCTGATCGTAAGTGACCACACAAAAAGGCTCAGGAAAACTGTCAGTCCTACATGAAGTCTTGTTGTTAACATCAGTGAGCTTTGAATGCATGCCTCCCTTTATATCAAACCAGCATTGGTATTCTACTCTGAAGTAAAATCCATTCCAGATCACATCACCAATTACTTGTTCTACAGACTGACGGCAAACATTTCACTGTCAGTAGTTTCACTGACAGCCATTCAGAAACTCTTAAAGAAGGCTGCCCTGACTTGAAGACATCCTGGACTACCTTTGATAGTTTGTAAGACAGACTTTGACTTTATCTTCTCAAAGTTCACTTTCCATTCAATGCCAATTAATAATTTAATTAAACTCAATTTTACATCAACATTATTCCAAAATTTTAGTGAAGGTACATGCAAGCCATGAGTATCAGTGTAGTCTGCGGTCCAAATCTGCTTTGAATTATTACTGAAGAAAAACAGTTAAGAAGTAATTTTTATGCTCTTTGCCTAGCTCTATCATGATGAATAAATGGGAACTCTGTCAAAAGGTGAAAGTTTCAGTATGATATTCTACTCTAAATATTGAATTGGTGGGTAAGCTTTTAGAAACATTCCTAACAGAGTCAGAAGTAGATTTTCCAAAATTCCTGCCATGGACCTAACTCTTTCCATTGAAATCAATAGGTAAAATGCTTTTCAACTTCAATAGAACTACTCTGCCAACAATGAAATTTTCAAAAACCGCATATTAATTCTATTTTTAAAGGCAGGGTCTGCAAAAAGACCTTACAATATGTCAGACTTTAGCCACCAACCTACAGAAACTAACTTTAGAGGAGAAAAAACTAAAATGGACTGAAATATCTATTTATTTACTCTCAGTTAAGTAAAATTATCTCTTTTCTTTCATCACCCTGAAACCTGGAAAACTGTAATTTATAACCCCCTGGTGAAGGCATACAGCATAATGGCAATACATAATGTTGAACTGTCCCTTAAAGACCTTTGAGAGGGACACAATGAAGATTCACTGTATTGTAATTAATTAAAAGCCTTTCAAATACTCAGATGTATAGGTAAACTGTATGAAGATTATTCATCTCTGCTGCCATATCTGTGGGTGAATTAATACTTCTATCATTTGTTATGCAGACAGTTTGACCTTGATCTTAAGAGTGTCTGTGCCTGTTGTACTGGAAGCTCTCCAGACATCAAGATGGGAACATGAAGTGCAAGAGGAGTATTCACAGTCCTGCTAATTGAAATGACTGTTTAATCCCAACTGCCTTCTAGGTAGAAAGCACACCCTGATTTTACAGACAGGCAAATAAATACAAGTTCCTCACCTTGAAGCCATTAATAAAGCATCAACATCTTAGCATCACCCCACTGCTGTTCAATGCTCAGCTATTATTCCCTGCCTAAGTTCTGTAAACCATTCCTCCTAGTTAAAACAGGTTTATGCTCCCCTTTATAATTTTGGCATATAAATGGGTTCACAATATTTTTTACCATAAGCAAGAAATATAAATGTCCTCTCCTTCTATTAACCGAACTAATGAATAAGAATTTATTAGTCATCCACAAATCCTCAGACAAATGTAGCCTGTGAGAGAGGTAATTACAAGTAATAGGTGGAAACAGGAATGTCAGGAGTCTGGCTTCTACATGTCAAGTTGTAGCTGCACTTAACTTGGGTTATTTGAATGGGAAGAGGAAAGAGAGTTGAGCATGGTGTTAATACGCTGTACTCCTCCTTCACCCTCCCATCTCAGCAAGTGCATTTCGCTTTGTCAGTGTGCAATATTTAGCCACACAGTTAATTTTCATTTAAAAATACAACTAGCATCTTAGTTGAAACTACAAAAAAAAAACCTACCAAAAAAAAAAAAAGAGCTAAGCCGCTAATCTGAAAAATTCATTTGGAGATGGCAGCCTTGAGATTAGCAGCTCCCCTCCACTCAGGCAATGGGATCTATAACATTTTTCTGTGTATCTCATGTTTCTTGTCAATTTATGTTATTAACACTGGCATCAAAGCCTTGGTCTTTCAATGTGACTTATACTGATAGACATTACAGCAGCTCACAAGGCTGCAGTCTCTAGGAAAAACAGAAAACAAGACAGGAGTGGGGTTAGAGAAAGGCCATACTTTAAAGAAATCAAATGTCACTGCTTCATTATGTGTAGGTGGGGAAGAGAAAGAATTAACTAGCTATGCTTCACAGTCATTAGCCATCAGTTTTGTTTCATGTAGCAACTCTAAGACGCAAGAGGCAAAGTCTTACTTTACACTAATTACCTCATAATTCACTGAAAAAATACTAGGGGTGGGTCTGTATGTATGCCAGATGTATTACTTGTATAGTATGATAGAATCATAGAATGTTAGAGTTGGAAGGGACCATAAAGATCATCGTGTTCCAACCCCCCTGCCATGGGC
Source organism: Tringa tobata (assembly GCA_033628505.1). Taxonomy (NCBI): domain Eukaryota; kingdom Metazoa; phylum Chordata; class Aves; order Charadriiformes; family Scolopacidae; genus Tringa; species Tringa tobata. Next base: position 23,039,944 of record JAHREE010000118.1, on the reverse strand, counting down.
AGGGACACCTCCCACTAGGGTTGTGGGAACACTTCCCACTTCCCCCAGGTTGCTCAGAGCCCCATCCAGTATGATGTTATTCTGTATGAGAAAGGAAGGTAAATTCTGGATCTAATATCTTTAGATTACATCTGGCTATAGTTATATACACTGAATAATACTATAGACAGAGATATTATTCAGTTAGAATATGAGTCTAACCCCTAAAATATGTCCTTCTTAAGACACCAACATTCAAGACACACATGGTAATCTAACATTATCCAACAGCTTGTAGACAAACCTTTGAACAACTTCAGTAATCCAATTTTCTTCTTGCTTTACATCCTTACATTTAAAGTTTCATTCAAAAATTACCTTAGCTTTCATTATCTCCTTCCCTCATTATACAGTATTGGCAAGTCTACATGCTTTTGTGAATGCTGTGGGAATTCCTAGTCAAAATAATATGATAATGAAGAAAAATCTTAATAAGTTAGCAAGAAAAATTTCGGTTCCAACAATGTCAAAATTTATGCCACAGTCAGGCAAAGGGTTATGGATCAGGTTAATGCCCTGGTAATACTTGCCTTTTCAAACAGGAGTTTAGAATCATCCACAGCTATGCAACACAAAAGTAGGGCACACACTGCAGCTAGTCCAATGATCGAGAAATAATAAAGACAACGTAAAGTTAATTCTGCTCCCACTTCCAAATAGTTCCAAAGACAGCTCTGCCAAGCAATGGATCTGGCCCAATCAGTTAAATTTCTTTCCTATATGATTTCTCCTTTTTTGAATAAGTATTTCAATCTTCATGAGAATTCTAAGTCACATGTGAGCTGATGCTTTAGATGGGAGACTGATTTACACCATCAGTGTGAATGGATACAAACTTTACCATGCTGGCTTTGTTTATGCAGTCTAGCCTTAATACAAGTAGATCCTGATCTACAAGTATCTGGATGTGTTCATATACTTGGATTATTATGTCTGGAACTCGAAACCACTTTACACTGTGATGCTTAGTTCAGGGACAATGTAAAAGCATAACCAAATCAATTCCTGTCTGTGCACAATCTAGTTACTTAGTATTTGTTATTCAGCATGTACAGCACATGGAAGACTGTCATTCATTTTATTAAACATTTCTTTAAGCAGAGTGTAGAAACCACCTTGTCAAATTCCAATACTGAGAAAATAAATTCATTAGAGACAATGAAGGTGCAGCAGTTTGACAAAGACTCGGAGCCCCAAAAATCACCTCTAAGAACTGTAGTTAATAGAAAGTGTAGTTAATAGAAAGTATATTGTCTGGAATGGTCTTACAGACTCATGAAAACTACTCTAAGAATATTTATTTTTGTCTACTTAACACTGTAACATTTTAGAATATTTAAGAATATTAGGATAGCTAGTGGGATTACAGATTCTGATATAGCATCTGAAGAATATCTGTTTAGTTTTGCTTGTACTGTGTAGACAAATATTGCTGTTATAGAATAGCATGAGAGAAAGCCTAGGAATGAACAACATTACATCAGAATAACTAAGCCACAGTTATGAATTTCAGTGCTTCAGGGGTTAAATACTCAAGGGTTTGTGATGCCCTTAAATAGTCTACGTCCTTTCAGCAGATGTCTGATCCATTAAATATTCACTAACACTTTGAAGAGTGGAATAGTGTCAGATCTCAAATTAGAAAATTTCCTTTTAATGTCACTCTTGCGTTAATTTCTGTCGTATTATTTCAGGTTATTTGCCACATGTCAAACTAGGTAATATTAATAGCATAAAAAAAGATCTCCTCTTTCTTGATAACTCAGTATGCCATATGAAAGAAACAAGCAATTCTGATTTTGACATACACAGTCTCATTGACTTCAAAATAGGAAAAGTGATGTGCCCAAGGATATGGCAATCAATAAGGGAGACTCTTCAGGGCCTCCTGACTTCTCACTCTGGCAAAGGTACATAAAAACACAGTTTGAAGCATTATACAATTGTTAATAACACTATACTACACCAGTTTATTTAAAAGGTATCTCATACTTGATTTTTTGCCCAGAAAAAAGGACGAATGAGGGATAAGTGTCAAGTTGTAACTCTACTACTAGATGAAAAGAGCCTAATGTAGACCTGCCAGGTTTTGAAAACAGACAACTGAACTGGAAAATCCCTTCAGTCTTGGTATGACATCACTACATAAATCCTTGTTATGTTATATGGCTCCAAAAATATTATGCAAACAGCTGTTCAAAAAGCACTGAAACAAGATCTTTCACACATCAGGAACTTTGTGTCATAATTGGATTCTCCTGCTTGAAATATGTCACATTCTACTGGTGAACACGTCTGGGCTAGGCAAAGGATTTCCTGCTTACCTCAGCTGCTTTTTAATAAGAAATCCATGCAATTTAGTTCTTCTTTCAATTTTTGAATTATTTCTAGGTAGATGTTGATGACTGTTTTGTTTGCAATGGATAATGCCACCCAACAACACTGCAAAGGAAGATGCCTGTCACATTTCTTCCTCATATCAATGAGGGTACACAGTAAGGGACCTATTTTACCAATACATTCCAACTATTGTGTGAGCAATGACACAGCAATAAATATTGCTGGTCTGTTTGTGACTAGGACTTATTACTGTGAACCTGGACATGCTGCAGAACATTTGACAATCTAAATTTATCTCAGTGAAAACAAAGAAACTAAAAGTGCTGGAGATCTCACAGTAGCATCAACAAACCAAGTAGCATCACTATGGCACAAAACAAAAGACCCTGATCCATTGCAAAAAAACATAGCAAGAAATCAATCACAGAATCAAAAATATTACTGGCAGGAATTAGTTGCATAATACTCTCTAGTCAAGCATTCCCTCCCTTGCAACCTGGTTTGCCATGTTTCCTTCTACAGGGAAAGCCTACGATGTCAGAAAGAAGGGTATACAAGGCACAGATATTTCAAATTCATCTTAAATTTCACATCAGTAGAGTTATACAGATGGAGAGCAATGTACAGCACAAGCTTCTTCCTAAAAGAAAACAAGAGATACATAAAACTATACATTTCCTGAACTAAACAGAAATGGACCATGTCCTCCCAAAGAGACTGTCATTCCCATCTAGGCCTCACTAGGCTTGAACCCCACAATGCATTATAATTTTTCAATATTGTTTAGTAAAAGTCCAAGAGAAGAGTAGTGTTTCTTTGGCATCCATTTAATGCATCAAAGATTTCCAGCCAGACAAATCTTACTGCCCTTTCACTCTCTTAATTGATGCTCAAGATTTCAGGTTGTGTAACTCTTTTTAAGGCTTTTAGGTAAAAAGAAAAAAAAACCTACTTATTTGGGTATTTTACCTTTGTATTTAGAAGTTTTATTAAAACAGCTGCTTTCCTCTTCCTTTCCTTACCACGATTTCTGGCTACTGACAAAGAGAGAGGCATTCTTGCATACTTTTGATCATCACGTTGCTAACAATTCATATTATTCCACAGAAAGTCTTTTGAAGAGTAATTCCAGTAACTTTTTCATGTCAGTAACTCTGTTCTCATTCTTTTCACATGATAAACACCTAACATCATGCCTACTTTTCCAAACTGTGTGCACAGTGTTATGGTCACCTTATTCAGGTTTGCAGATTAAATGTTTCAGTATGCATATACCCAGTTACTCAGTAGTTTTGCTCTAATACTAACTGGATGCATTCTCCCTTTTGGGCACACATAATGGTACACACAAGTTTGAAAGTCAAATTTTCAATAATTGATAAAGGGCAGTGATGTTAGGTACCAAGAACCATCATCAGTCATCTTCTGCTTAAGATGCTAAGTGGATGTTTTCGATACTGCCTTTGACTTAAATGCACAACAGTGTGTGTCTTTTTAAAAAGTCCTCAGCTGAAGGACATATGGCAAAAGCTAGTTAGTGCACTGCATAGCTATGAAATGCTCATATTCTGCAGTGAAGAAGATAGCATAAAATTTTTCTGAAGGACTTATAACTCTGATTCTCTTTGGAAAAAAATATGTTACACGAGTAAGTCCCTCCAGATCAGAAAGAGGTATGATAAAGTCTATAAATAAGCTATCACTGGTATCCACTTCTGCTGAGCACAATGCTATTTTACTGCTGTTTGAACAAGAATCACAAAATGTAAGAGAATGAAATTGATATTGTGACAAGAAGAAATGCACAGAGGGGTAATGAAACTCACAAAGTCTGTTTTCAATGTGGAACAAAAGATAATTTCCCCTTTCACCTCTTCAGCTCAGACAGCCTTTGGCATTTATTGAGCTCAATGTTTTGATTTTAAGTAATGTTTTTCTTTGCCTGGATGAGAATGACCTTTATGTGGTACCTGCACTAAAGTAAAATTCATTGGGAAACCAAGGCCAGACAGATTTTCCTGGTGAACACTTGAGTTTCCAAAACAAATCATGTTGTAATTCATTGTAAGCAATACTTTCAGGATCCCAGCTTTAGTTATCTAAATTAAAATCTCCGCAAGTCAGGTTTTCTAAATCTAATTTACTCTTTAGTACACTAATGTGTCCTCAGGTAGCTCAACGGAATAAGCTACGAGTCTGTGTAACAGTTGCCCTAAGTTAGGTTCTGAAATTCCACCTAACTTGTAAGACTTCTGCATTTGAACAGTACTTCCTAAATATGTAATTATTTTATGAAAGAGACAAACTAAATCACAAACAGGCTTTTCAACATAAGAACCATTCTCATTTGCCTACGTAGCATTACACAGCAGCAAGAGAACTCATGCAAATCAAAGGTCTTGTGCTTAGGGTAACTTCCCATTATCCTTATGATACAAGTATCCTGAAATTCATTCAACTCCAGTGTAATTTGAGAACATTTCTGGACTACGTCCCTTGCAGGAAGCTGACAAAAGATTACATGTTACTTACGTGGGAATGCCTTGATACCAAATATCTTCAAATGTTTGAAAACAAAGCACAACACTTCAGACTGAGGATTTATCCCTGAAGCATCATCTGCAGGACTGCCTATGTTTTTCCAGGTCATATAAAGACTGTCAAATTTCTATGACAGACATCTATTTAGATGGTTTAGTTGCCCTAGCTTCCCACATAAGTGATATTGTACGTCCTTTCTGGAAAACACAAAACATAGATACATGAAATATACAACTGGTAAGTGTAACCCTTAAGAAAGATAAAGCAGATAAATTTTAAAATTAGAAAAACTGACCAAGGAGCAGTACAGCAGAAAGGGAATCTCTGAGTTCTAGTGATTTATAATGAAATTATGACTCAACCATATATTGTTGCAGACATGTAAAATCTCATCCTATGATGTATTAATAGGGACCTTAAGCAAGCTATAAAACAGAGGAAGAGGTTTTTTTTCTCCGTCAGCACTGGTAAGGTTTCAGTTTAAATAGCATGCCCAGTCTCAGGGTTTCACACTTCAATTACAAGGTTTCTCAGTAACTAAAGTTACATAAATAAAACTTATAAAGATTGACTTTAGATTCAACAGAGCAAAGTAAAGCATATATTCAGCAGCAAATGTCCAAATACAATTCAAGTACACCTGTTCTGACAATCCACTGCATACTTTCCACTTACTTAAAATCAAGAAAGGGCATAATCAAAAAAATAGGGGTAAAAAACATAGAAGAAAATAGTTTTAAACAGTGCTTTTCTGCATAGTTCTTATATTAGATTAAACCCCAATTATATCTCGAGGACTATCTCTGCTTTCCTGGTAAGTGTGAAAAAATACTTTTTTTTTTTTTTTTTATCAAATGTATCTCAAACTTCAAAAATGGGAACATAGATCCAGGCACAGGCCTAACCTGAGAAATCAGACAGCAATCTCATAGTAGTGTGATTACTTATTAATAATTATTTTAAATTGAAATATAATATCTATTAAAGACTCTTCGAAGGCAGAAACAGTGCTGAAGCAGAAGCAGTCCATTTTCCTGAGTAATAAGTCAGTAAAACAAGTACTGGAGTAAAGTGTTTTTAAAAATTTGGCCATAAGCCAGTTTTACTCCCACAAAAAAAAAAAACACAAACAAACAAACAACAAAAACCTTCAATAGCTATAACATTCTGAAACAGATGTAGTACCAGACTGTTCTGATTTCCAAAACAACCAAATCCTGCCTATATGCAAACTACCCTTCAGTTTCCAGGGAAATACTCTTTAAGTGGGGACAGCAAGGGTCTCCTTTAATAGGATACTATGACAGTATTCTCTGCCTTTAAAATGTACCCCAGCACTAGTCATAAGAAGTTAGATCCCTTTAATTACAATGGATAGGGATTTCACCCTTGGAATATTCCACTGATCTTTGTCATCCTGTCAAAGGCTTAGAAAGACTGCAAGTTGCAAGTTCACATTATTCTAGAGTGAAGGGAATTTTCCTTTTCATTCCTACAGGTCTTTTCTAGCAGTCTTACTACTCTCTGAATCAAACTTTACAGTATTCAGAAAATAACCTTATAAAAGTGTCTGGAACAGTACGAATAACTAGGATATTAATAACTGATAGAACCTTTTTCTCAGCTCACAGAATGCTAACAAGCAAACTAGACTGATTTATCTGGTGATTTTACCCCACAGACTGTTTCAGAATATTTCCAAGGGAAGTGGTAAAGACTCAGTATTTGAAATCCTATCAGTCTTACCAGTTGTGATGGGTCATCTAAGTTAAGTAGCATAATTTTTTTTCAGCCCAAGAATGCTGACTCTTACAAACAATTTTTTGGGCACCACTTAGCACACGTATAAATATGAAGTTTCCCACGTATGATCATTCCCACATATAAATAGAAAGTCAGACTCCTTGAACTGCTAGAAGTAATATTCAATTTCTTAAACTTATTTTAAAAAGATGCTAAAACTAGCTGAGCGTACCTGAAGCACATTCAGGGGGAGGGAGAGGAAGAGGGGAGGAGAAAACAAAAAAAAAACCCCAAACAAACCAAATCAAATATACACACAGAACGTGATTTGTAAAAATTATCCTTTTAGATAATATCAAATAATGGCCGAGTAGCATACACAGAGCAGCAGAGAAAACAGGCGCACCATACCACCTCAGCTGAGAGGCGTTTCATATTCACAGAAACAATATTTACCTGTTTACCTACTTTCACTCAAGTGAGTGATACAGTTATTATGTGCTAAGAATGCAACAGAACATCCATGGAGAATTAAGCATTGCTGATTGATCTACACTATAAATAAATACCTTCTGCAAACATTTATGTCACACAGGCTTATCATTGTGTGTGTTTTGGCTGCAGAACTTCCCAAAAATATGCCTTACTCCAAGTGATATTGTGCCACGGTGACACAGTTGACAGAAGGAAAAACTGAAAATTAAGAATATTTATTTGTCGGTGATTATATTAATATCAAATAGTAAAATGCATGGAAAAGTAATAATATTTTAGACTTTTTATAGATTTATGAAGATTGCTGCTTACTTGCTTGCCAATCTAACTGTATCATTGCTCTTTGCAACCTTCTACTGACTGTCCCTTCTCTATTGCATTAACAATAAGCTATTTGCCATCACTTTCAAAGCTCTTTATAATTGATCCTTCCTACCCATCATCTCTCATCAAGTATTTAGAGGCCTCCAATCAAGCTATAGTGACAGCTTCCCTCATCTAGTTGTTAATTTTGCAGACAGGCACCTCTATCCTTTCTGTCAAGTTAAGAGTTGACGTATCCAAAAGGCACTTTCTGATTCTCCTTTGTACCTTCCCTTAAAATTTGCCTTTGCTATGATGCCAATAAAAAGAATATTGTGGTGTATGAAAATAGACACTTAACAAGTTGATCAAAAATATTAAATTGTCTCCTCGACAACCTGTCTATAAGATCTTTATGTTATTTCAAAGCCATTAATTATTCACTCCTCTTGGTAATACTCTAGAGCTTGGTGGGTTAGTCTATCTCTTATGACAAGATAAATGTGCAGGTCTCCCTCTAGGATACAGGGAACACAAACCCACAGAATTTCTTACTCATTTTAATCTAGAGTAATGTAACAACAGCTCCACAAGATGGCACTACATTACGTGCAGGTGGAGGAATCGAGGCACTGGCACACACTCACTCTCTTGACTATTTATTTTCAGGAAGGATTCAGTAATCATCAAATCCTTTGAAAATAGCCACCATGCAGAAAACCGACATCCCAATCTCTGCTCTTGAAAGTAACATGAGAAAACATATAAAGGGAATGAAAACACAGAACAATAAGAACCACAATTTTTCCTTTTAGAAAACAGAGTACTCACTTCATAGACCATATTTTATACAGAAACAAACTGCACATGAGCAATCTGTGGGATGCTATAGGCTTGCTGTCACTGCAGAATCAGTTTGATTACATTCTAAGCACTGATGCTCACTCAGTTCCTCACTCAGAAACACAATTCTTTAGCTGAAGCAATGTTTTTCACTCAAACAGAATGGCCCGTAAGGGGTGCAGGTTGACGTTTAAATATAGTGAAAATTAATGCAGCACCGAAATAGCGACTCAGCCTCTCTGTGCAGTTAATGAAAGTATCCAGCTAGCTCAAGAAATGCAGTGCAACTTGCTGTTCTCCTGAGAGTCAAATAAATTCCTCTTAAATTATTGCCAGTGGGGATGATGCATACTACCTCTGCAGTAAAAACATGGCATTATGAGATTTCAGGGGCCTCTTGCAGATAAGCCAGCAACACACCAAAATTGAGACAGTATCTTCTCAGAAGTTTTGACAGAAAGCAGTCTTGAAAGATGCATGCAGAGGCTGAGAGATAATTCTAGAGAAGGAGAAAGATCCAATGAACTGTAACACCTCAGAGACTAAGCAAGATAATCTAGGCAGCTAGAACTATTCTAATTCTACCTGCCCCATTTCCAGATAAAATCCAACTGTATCAAAGTGGTCACTTGTTCAGTCATTTCCCTGTTCAATGGTACAGAGAGTCATGGAATCACCAGTACAATCCGTACTAAACTCCCAGTGTCATGAAAGTCTCATATCTCCCAATAAAAAAAGCACTAAAACTCCTAATATAATCTACCTCTTTCCCAGAGATCAAATGATGGGAGAATCTATTAAAACAAATACCCATGGCAGCATCTGCTTTATTGTTTCATCTGAAACACTGCAGGCCAGATCTAATTCAAAGCCACCTGCTGACTTCAATGGGCTCTGGATCAAGCCTTAGCTGAGGAAGACTTCTCAGTTATCTCTTTAACAAGGCACTCAGTTGATTAACAGCCCTCCTGCCTGCTGCTCTAATGGGAATGCTTTTATTTTTATGCTTCTCAGGGCAGCAGATATGCTTGTACAATCATCAGCAAGAAAGCTGTATAAATGCAGCATCCATTCACGTATTTACACTGCTTAGTTGTTACAGAAGATCCCAGTAAGTTCACTGCGGGCAGATCCTCATTTCGCAATCAAGCTATCATCGTAGCAATTGAAATGCTGATTTGAACAGGATAGCTGGTCTTTTAGAGTGTGACTCTGGGTATCAAAAAAATACTGATGTGAAAAAAAAATCCGCAGAAGCCAACAGTGAGAAAAAGCAATAGCTCTGAAGACTCTGAACTGAACAGAGGTGAGGGAAGACACAATATGAGCTCATTGTACATTAGATATTTGTTGGATTAAAAAAACACTGAGAACTCTATTAAGGGACAATCAGTTAGGAAGAATTAGAAGTTTGTGAAAAGGACAAACTAAGTCTAAATACAGCAGCACTATATTCCCCACCAGGAAGACTACAATTAGTGTGTAGCAGGGGAGGAATGGTCTGACATCTTTTTGAGTAGTAACATAGCAAGCAGCCTGAGTTGCTCACTCCCCTTATCTCGTGCTTCAAAGGAAACTATGTGCATAACATCTTTTTTTCCCAGGGCACTGGAAAATGATGAAGTGAAAGTTGATAAAAAACTGCATGGACACATGCAATGGGGTCTTGCTTTCTGAGGAATAAACATAGGACTGAAGTAGAAAACTGCTCAGGATATTTCTTCTTTGTGATGATAAGGGCCACTTATCACACTTCATATTGATACAGTATATTTTCTGTAAACTCATAGTGAATTATTAGATTTTATGTATTAGATGTCTCACAAGAAGATTTTCATTATTTTGCAAAGGACCAAGTTTAAATTCTGAAAGCCCTATTCACATCACATTTATTTTGTTACAAATCCACATTAACTAACATTGAAAAATATTTCAAATTAGATCTGAGTACTGGAATTCTCCCCTGGGTTGCAGTGGTTTAAGTAGTCCTTAATGAAATTGATAAACTGAAATTAACATTAAAAATTGATGAATCACAAGATCCTTAAACTAAAGACAACGTATCTGTAAAAAGTCTGGATTTTTTTTGTGTGTGTATGTTTGATAGCACAGAGCCATAAATGTCTCTTTAGATTTAATCTAAATTTAATTTTATTAGCACTGTAAAGAACCAATGAAAAGTGCCAATGTCCAGTGTTCAAAAAAATGAACTGTAGGTTAGGATTTAGGGCTAGCATCATTATTAAAATGCAGTTCATGTGGAAAAAGATACAAATCAAATATTTCTACTTATAAAATATGGCCCCTGTGTGCTATTTACTGCTTATCTTTTTATGCCTGACAAAAACCACACTTTTACTGTGCCACAGTAATATCCAACAGAAGGCTGAGCTTGAATCTTCAATGTTTTACATGCTGTAAATTTCCACTTGTGACACTATAGCTTGATTCTTAAGTTTTAAAATTGGACAATGGCAATCAGAATATTTGATAATTTAGATGTAGACTCTTGATTAGGATTTTTGTTTTGTCTGCATTACACTACTAATACAAATATTACTGCTCAGAATACTGTTACATTTAAAAGAATAGAAAGGGTGATTCTCACAATGATACAACATTGTGATTTAAAGTACTTGTAAGGATGAGAAGTAAATGGGCTGATATTACTTATTCCCTTTGAAATTATCCATGCTGCTTGTCACACACAGAACTTCTTGTTCCCAAACCATTTTTTTTTCTTTCTGTTTTATCATACAGTTGATGTTGCCACCAATAGTGAAAGAAATAGATATTGTTCCATAAATTATGCATCAGTAAGCCAAGATTTTTGCCCCAGGAAAGACAGGACAATAACAGGACAATAGTTTAATATGTATGATCAACACGTGTATTTGTAAAATGAATAAATCTGCTTATTTTACAGAGGCTTTAAGGATACAGCTAAAATCTATGCTAAAATTTCATTGGCTCTAAAGAAAGTTGTGAGTAAATCTAATCTTGATTACGCTCAAGAATATGCAATTTCTTCAAAAGTAACAAAGTGACACAAAATAACATGTGTTCTATATATGAGCAAGCAAAGACTACAAATAGCAGAAATACAGCCAGATGCATTATAATTTCGTTCCTGTTTATAACAGATAATACCATTTCTCAAATTTTAAACATACGCAGTTTAAAAGCTAGCATCACCTTGTATAAAATTAAACATTCAGCTTCAAACCAGAAATCTACTACCTGAAGAACTGCTGATGCTTTGATTTTGCAATGCAAAACCGCATAGAATTTTAAACTATCACCAACAAGAAGTAAACAGAAAAAGATTTGCCAAATATGCACAGCAAAGAGGTAATTCTGGTGATTTATGAGCTTATAGCCAAGACTAAGCATGTTGCCCTGGGAGACCACAAAGTAACACCTTATACTGATGGAACATCAATATGTGACTACTGACACACCTCTAATTTGTTCATTCAGGACAAAGCCTACAAACAAAAAGTCAAGTCAGTGCTTCCGTCACTTTCACTCCTGTAATGGGTCTTGCATAATGCATCTCAAGAGCATTTGAGCTGGCTTCTCTTGTATTCTTGGCCCTTTCCCTTTGTGAACTTTAGTGACATTTCTGAAGACCAGAAGAGAGGGAATAAAGTAAAGCCTGGCATACTGAACCATAATGCAGTATAAATAAATACAGTTGCTATCAAAGACTCATGCACAAAGAGAAATTATTCTTCTACACAAACTGCTGCCAACAATTGCTTTTCACTGCTACAAAAAGCTACTGCATTCTACTCAAGGGCAAACAGATCCTTGTGGGGAGACTTAAAGCATGATTTGCACAACATTTTGAAACCATCTGAGCTGTAGACTGTTAGTGCAAAGAACAGTCAGAAAATTTTCTCTTCTGCTTGAATTACCGTGTTTAGTAGCACATACTTTCATCTTGAATTTTCTCACCCTAATTTGTTCATAGCCAAAATGTTAACTTTTGGGAAAAAATTGTGTGGATCAAGTCTTAGCTTACAATTGTGTAAGATTTCAACATGAACAAGGTATTGTACAATTTAGTTTGCAAATTTCATCAAGTTCTGTGAAAAGCTCAATAAAGTCAACAGCCTCATTCTCTGTTTTCTCTGATACAACAGTAGTGTGATCCCCTCCCAGTTCTGGGCATATGTTATTACTACACGCCAATTTAAACTTTTTTCCTTCAGTATGTGAGCCAAAGCAGAGTTGGTAAACTTATTCTTCACCCACAGCTCTCTGTGAGCTTATTCTCAAATCCACAGCCAGTTATCTCCAAACTGTTTTCCATTTGCTGCCTTGTGTTTTCTTGAAGCAGCTGTTTTGACAAAATAACAAGAGCATTGATACAGTTTGATACAACCACTGGTCTTATCTAATGTTTTAATTCCTACGTGCCTATATTCTGGGCTGTCAGTGTTCATAAAACTTTGCAAAAACACAGATAAAAGTGCACAGTTGGTGACCAAAAGAGTATTCTGCACCACCTACTCAACAAACGACCACTGTTTTGTAAACTAAAGGGAAAGCAATCATTGTATTGGATTTTCTCCTACTTACTTCCCAAGGTTAAAACATATTACTTTCCTGTTATTTTCCCTGTTTCAAGAAAACAGTGCACCTTGAGTGCCAGAAGGACCAAAGCCAGTTTTCTCATACATTATAACTTTATCAAGCAAAATTAACTGGAGGGGAAAAAAACTGCACTAAGCTCAGAGCTCTGGTCTCTTCTGTTACCACCAATTATTTTGCTTCTGTCTTTTTTGCCATTTCCATCTGTTTCCATTCTTTCTTCCCCAGACCTTGAGTCTTACTATCTTGCATTCTCGGTTCATATCAATCTTAGGTTCTCAGTCAGTCCTCAATGTTCCTCCATTTATTCTGTCCCAGTCCAGCCTACTCCCTCATTTTGCATTTTTTTGTTCATCTTACTAAGTTCTGGCATAAATTCTTTCTGCTCTCACATCTGCTTTAGCTTCTCTGAGCTAAACATTTTGCAAAGCCCAGAAAGTTTTCCCACAGGGTTGCCCTGTACAGGCATCAGCCTACTTGGGCTTCTGCTTAAAAAATGCTAGTTCAGACATCATTTGGTGCTTGGGGAGACAAGAGCCTGAAAAAGACTGCATAGTATATACAGTTTTTCTATGCAAATGACTATAACATAGCAAATTACCTCTCTTCTGTGAGTCATGGTCCTACATGGACACTAAAGCAAAGCAAAAATAATTAATACCCATCCTAGTTGGTGGCAAACACAAAATCGTTTTTCTACTTTTTTATATGTTTGCCATTGTTTTCTAGTGCTTTCCACTATTAAAGACAAAAATACTAAATCAGTGCTAAGACACAAAACCACACTGAAAACAAACTGTTAAACACAAGTCTGACCTAACTCCAGAATACTCAGCCTGATCCAAGCACAGTCCACAGTGACCATATTTCACTTCACAAAATTAGCTTCCCCCTCCTTCAGCCAAGAGCCACCAAAAGAATGTAACACTGTGTAGAGTACAAGTTACCTCATGGGAACAAACACAGAACAAAACAGACGCTTTTGTGTGCTTCACTGCATTATACCACTCCTAGGAGTTTGTGGCTACTAAAAGAAAAAGCACTTACATTCAGAGACATCCGATAAATACACAAAACATGAATTTATGAGAAGATACTCTCCTGAGACAGAAAACTGTGATTCCATTGCATGTCCCTTGCTTGAGAAGCCACTAATCTGAGATAGGATGAGCCTGCACACTGGGGTCTTTCAAATCTCTCTGCATTTTGAGAAGATTCAGATTAAAATTCAGATTAAAAACAACTCTCCAGTCAGATTGATACATTACAATACTGTAACAATTCCAGTGGATAATTTCCAGGACACTATAAAATATTAACAACACAAAGTAGCCCTTTGAGGGAAAAATTTCCTCAGCCTAACTACATCACTCATAACCTATGTGCTGAACCATTTTCTGGGCGGGTTTCCTGATATCCATTTCTTGCATCAAGAGAAGAACAACTGAACACTTAGGTTTCCTCTTTTATGTACCAATTGACACACAGAAGTTGTAACCCAGAAAATGTAGCTCCTGGCCGCCAAAATTAAGAATTGCACTTGTACATATGAATTACGTTGTCAATAGGACACTTATACAAAGCTAAGGACTCTTCATCTACTAAGGACTTTTCCAAGGACTTCCTAATATTTCAAAACCCACAGAAAGCATTAGAAAGTAAGTAAACGCATGCTTATGATTCAGAGTAAGAGTCATAGAGACTTCTAAAATTCTTGGAGTCATTATAGTACAGTACCATGAAGAGGCTCTATGAGCACAATATATATAACCTTCAAAATACAGGAAAGAAAGCAACAGAAAACACCATAAACATTGAGATTACAGAAAACAAAAGGAAAATAACATTTTGGTCACAGTCCATTAAAGTGAATAAATAAGGAAATGTTCCAGTGGTAGGTTTATATACTTAGAATGACATGAATTCAAGGTGACAAATGGCCCAAATGTTTGTCTCCTATAGCTGGAGGATAATAAAGACAGGAAAACAAAACAAAGCATGTACAGAAAGGAGAATATTCATTTCAAATGTCTGAACAAACAGCCTTTTAACTCCCCCCAAGTTTGAGAAGTCTTCTCATTAGCATACTTCACAGTGTCACTACAAAATTATGAATATTTTGTAACTAAAATTAAATGTATGTAACTCAGTAACTTCCAGCTTCTAGAGCCTGACTGCATCAGTGGCCGCCACCTCATTCCTCTCTTTCAAACAAACCCAGGCATGTTTAGAGCCACCACACATTCCAGCAGGTCCCTCAGTTTGGACAACCAGAGACCACACCAAGCGCATTGGAGAACGTTCTTCGCCTGCAGTATGACGAGACTCTCTATTATCTGCATACAGTGTGTGAACTTCAGTATTCACGTAGTCAGTTTACCATGTACATATAAACGGAGGACATAAGCATCAGGAATGGGTAGAGTATCTTGCTTTCCAAACTCTTCAGGTGATTTATCAGCTATTGCCCCTTCTTAGGTCTGCTCTTCGGAGGTATTGGAGAAATGAACATCTTGAACCAATAGCCCAAAACAAAAAATTCTAAAGTATGATTTGAGAGCAAATGTTCAACAAAGATCTGATTCTATGGTGGTACTCTTAACAGCATGGCAGTTCTGCCCAAACAGTAAAGATGTAATTAAGTAACAAGTAAAAGATTAGCAAAAGATTTGCCTCATTAGAACTATTTAAAATGCCATACGTGAGAAATTAGAGCCAGATATTAACTGGTTAAGAGAAAAGGGCACCTGCCCCTTCGAATATAAAAACTAGGAAAGCACCAGGAGATTTTTTCAAAGCAATTAGCAATTGTATTACAATGAGAAATCTGCAATGATGTACAGCTGAGTATCTACCAGCTGGACAAGCAGATAAAGGGAATCTTCTTGTTCATGCTAAAAAATTAGAATCTGGAATCTTCTTGTAATGGTATTACTCCTGACAGCCAAACTGTTCTTTGTACTTCAGGATTGCATGAAGCAAATTGCAGAAGCAGAATTATAACATCATGAAATTATCCCTTCCCTAGGATTTCAGTCACCAGTGAGTATGTTTTTACTGACTATGCAAAAGCATGTGATACTTCCTAACATAACCACATTTGGAGGAGGATGGACAGCCCTGTAACTACAAAACATCTCAGTGAATTTAAAAGTAGTTTCTACCATCAGAAAGAAGAGATTAAATATCTTGATGCTGACTAGAAGAAGTAAGAGCATATCCTATTCCCAGTCGCGCAGAAACACTGACGATGCTACATAACTAGAACATTAACACAGTATACTGACAATAAAAAATAGGTACTAACAATCAAAGCATGAATAAACAAGAAGATACAAAGCAATTCAATTATCCGAGAATGACATAAACATGTTCCAAAGTAAAAAATAGAAGAAAAAGTCCTAAACAATTTACTAGCTTTTAAAGTTCAGGAAAACTGTGGACTATCCAAACCTAAATTGATTTCAATGGTGCCTAATTTTTTTCCTCAGGAAGTGTTTTTATAGATCATAGTAAATTCACATTACTGACACAGGAAACAAAACCTTTAAGACATGATAGTGACAAAGACTTCCTAGAAGACAAGCAATGCTTATATCAGAAATATTGTTGGAGAAAAGTAGAATTTTGTCAGAAATCAAGCAACAGGCTTACATGCTGCAACCACCTCCAATCAGACAGGAGAAAACCATTACAGATAAAATGATAGCAAGTCATTATTGTGAAGCTGGTAAGCAATTTACCCAGGGAAAAACTTAAAAAGTACATTTGAAGTTGGTAACGAAAAGAGAAGAATAATAAGACATGTATAAGTAAACTCAGCTGCCTTAACAAGCCATTTGAGGATACTCTAGGAGAAGGTGTTCAGATACAGTGGAAAAAAACAGACTCTGGAACCCTGGAATCTCAAAGCAACTCACTACTGAGCCTGCACCGTGGGCCTAAAGCAGACTCCAGCTGATCCCAGGAACCAGGGGTTAGATACACACATAAAAGACTTCCCTCAGCACTTCGAGGGCGTGTGGTGACTTACTGATGGGCTCTAATGACCAGGACCTTCCCCTCAGCCACAAAGTTAGCACTAGAATGACGCAAAAAAACCTAAAGAAATGAGAAATCTCAGTGAAGTATACCATGCAATTCCCTCATCCCTCCATAAAGAAATTTTAACTGCATGTTGCATGGTATCACCATCTTTCTTGTTCTCCAGCTTTCAATAAAGGCATAAGATGAAAATTTCTAATTTGAAAAATTAGAAGCTTATAATTACTGTCAAAGAATCTTATAATTACTGTCAAAAGTAAGAAACTTTTTGTAGGTTGTCTTCAGGATAGTTACACCTTTTCAGTTTGGCAATAGCTTTCTTTTGTCAATAAAACTGCTAGGATTAACATATTCATTACCTCAGGAAGCTGAAGTGTCCTCTTTTAAGTATGTTGCTTGGATTCAGTAAAAGCTATAAAGAAAACTGCTGCTGTAATTTATAAACTACTGTACAACACACTTGATTCACTCATAAATTGGTTTGTCCCAGCATAATAAGTAATAGTGTTGGCTTTGACACTAAAGTACATCAACAAAGTGATCTTAGGTTCGAACATGTTTTATTGTGGTTTTCGAGGGGGGGTGGAAAACACTTGAATTCTCTCCCATCATTTATCTGAGGCTTTCCTGGTTCACCTTTCAAAATGATGAAGACAGAGATTAAAACATCCCAAATCTGATTGCTTGAATATTTTTAAATAACATAGCCCAATACAGTATGTAATGGTTTTACATTAGTTTTTGGAAGTTAAAAACCTCTATGTTTAAACTGACTATTTGCAGTATTTGATGATACCTGCTAACAAACCTATCAGTTGCAGACAAAAGCACCACTTCCTCTCCAAATACATAATGATTCGGGAAACCAGGAAACAAAACAGTGTGTTTCTAGGTCACCGATTTGTCACAAGGCTATAGAACTACTGGACAATGTAACTGTCTCCCATGCTATAAAACTACTGGACAATGTTACACGTCTCCCAAGAATAATAAAAATTAAAAAAAAAAAAAAAGTAAAATGATTCTCTAATGTAAAAATAGAAAGGATATAAATAAACTTGATTTCAGTTAATATTTCATGGGATAACAGCCTCATTTCTCTAAGGATTTCAAGGAACCATGGTAATTCCCATAGCTACAGTTGATAGAAAAGTTTGATGCACAGTAAGTCATGGAGCAGAATGCTGTAGGATTGAAGAATACAGTTACAGAATTGTGTGTAGAGCCTAACCTCTGTAACAGAAGAGGACTGAAAAAGAATCTAAGCTCACAGACACATTTCTTTTTGGTTTATGTATACACCCAGCTGCACTGACCATTTAATATCAAGATTGAGCACACACCAATGCAAAAGCAGTAGTTTTCCCTCGCTGACTCACTGTCAGATTAACAAACTCCATTTTCCATCAAACCATGCACAGAGAGCACATTTTTCTTAGCAAAGGACAAATCCTAAATTCCTTGAACACCCTATCACCCACTTAGCAGTGAGTAAGCATTAACTGGTCTTAGGTCTGTACAAATATTAGTTGCTCTCTAAGAGACTAGAAAGAGGCTGAATGAGCTCGCTTTTAATAACAGCAAAAGCCAATGTCCCGGCTTTCTGAATTAGAAAAAAATTCAGTAACTTTACAGATGGGTAAGGAAAACTTCTGAAAATCAGCACCATTTGAGACATAAATATTAGAATAAACTGCTATCTACTGGGGCTTTCTAATGAAATACAAACCTGGCAGAGAGACACTCCATCAATTCCAAAGGATAGCAGACATCCATGTTTCTAAGCACGTTTTCTTCGGCCCCGAAGCAAAGAACACAGTATAGCAACAGGGTGATGCTCCATCATCTGTGAAGTTGCTCAAACAAGAGGAGCAGATTGGAAGTAGCAGCCAAAATCCTGCTCAGCACAAAAAAAAAAAAAAAGAAAAAGAAAGATCTCACTGAGCAGACAGACAGAACATTACGGGCAATAAATTTATAAAGACTATCAAGAAATCAGCCTGGAAAGGGCAAAAGATTCCCAAAGAGCCATCCCAAAGCCAGATGCCAATAAAGCAGATGATTCTCATTGTGACACAGTGAGAATCAAGGCGTTGAAGGGATTTTAGCGTTTTTTTCCAGCCTGACAGAATAGAAATATATTACTCAAAAAATGCAGCATGATATTAATTCAAATATACAACAAAAAAATTTTTGTTGTATATTTGGGTTGTATATTTGATTGTTGTATATTTGTGTTTTTTGGGTGAAAATTTAAATGCAAATTTTGAAAATAATCCATAATCTCTATAACATTGTCAAATCAGAATAAAACCAAACCACAACCAGGCCAGAAAGTGATTTAAACTACTGTATGAATGCTTTTTCATCCATATCTTACAAAATAAAAGTTATTATCATGTTACAAAATATCCTGATACTGTTTAAGATTTTTTTTATTTTAAACATTAGCTTTATGGTGACATACAGACTTTTGGCAACTTTAAGATTTGGTGTGAAAGAAACTGTTCTGTTGGTGATAAGTCACTAGTTCAAGACATTGATAAAATGCAGCACTTGACATCACATTTTTTACACCGAAAAACTCATATGGGCTACTTATTTACAACTCTGCTTAGGGTTTTAGTCTTTATGCTTCTATTTCAGTTTGTGTAGGTAAAGGCATGAAATCAACACTTACCCTTATTTGTAACAAAATGTTTTTATTTAGGTGTCATTCAAATGAAACTGCAGGTCCTTGCAAAGGGTAAAGACAAGGCAACTTAACAACTGGCAACACAAAAGAAAAAAAAAAAATCTATTGGACAACATAAATTTAACAGCAATATAATAAATTCTCTAAGGTCCTCTTCTTTCATCGTGCCATAAAGCAATATTTAAACAGGCTAACATTTGCTCCCAGATTGTAATGTTCAGTCACAATAGAAAAGTCCCGAGCCAGGGATCCCCACAGCATAAGGGAATATACTAGGTGTGCAAAGAGTGGCAGCTTCCAAACACAATTTAGGATTTATTCCAAATTTGTCACCTGCTTTCTCCCATCAAATCTTTATTTTTTATTACCGAGAGCCTAGTAATTCACAATAACCTTTTCAAATGATACAGCCCCCTTTCTGCCCTGGATGTTCCGACTCGTTATGCACCTTCAAAGGATCTCACCTGCACCTCACATGGGATTTTGCCCCTTCACACTGAATTTACTGAGGTATTCCTCAATAGCAAAGGTTTTCTTTTTTCCATTTGTGTCTAAATGCTTCCTACCAAAGCTTTCAGCTTTTTTCTTTCTCTTTCCCGGCTACACTCACTCTATTGCTGACTTCATGTTCTTGAAAAAGTACATGACAAAAAAAAAACCACCTCAAAGCAGACGACATCTATACCTACTTAGTGTTCCAGCACATTTTCTAGGAGCTACTCACATGAGATGCTTGCCTAAAAACCTAAAAACTGTGAAGGAAAGGAACAGGATCTCTGGTTGTAACAAAAATATATATAACCTAAATTAGGTGCTTTTTTCTTATCAAATATGTCAAATATAATAATAAGCAAATTTTGTTTTCATTTTTTTCACCTGTTTTAAAGATACTTCATGAGATACAAAGGTTCTGTACTAATGGATTATCTTAATCTATTTCACTTTAATAAAAAAAAAAACAAAAAAACAATTTAACAGCATCCTCAAATTTGTCTAGCTTACAGATGCAATTAAATAAATTCTCTGACCTTTACCAGCATTTTGCTGGTTTCTAGGCCAGTCTACCTGAATATTAGGTAGGTAAACTGAATTTCTGGAAGTTTCTATGGATAAGCTGTAAACTCCTAAAACAATGCTGTTCACCTGCAAGGTAAAGTTACAAAAAACTTGAGCCCAAGGCAGTGAGGTAGTGCTCCCAAAGGAGAAACTACTGAAAGACCTACTGTTTTTTCTCAGTTAATACTCTCCTGTAAAAAATTCTGCTTGATTATCTTTGAAGTTGAGCTGAGCTACCTGGAATTTGTACCGTACTGAATATAGTGCTAACATCATCTCTCTTCTGAGTCTATCCCAGTGTTTTGCAGGTCAGTAACAAATCTCTTACTGCTTCAAATTCTGGAAAAACACAGTGATGGAAAGACATAGAAATTTTTATATGATGATATATGTCAATACTACTTTATTCGATTTTACATATGAGTTAACAGAGGCACACACTAATCACTAAATCTTAGCAAGCAGACCAAAACTGGATTTGGAGAGTGTGACTTCTACTACTCTTCAACATGAAATCCATTAAAAATTACCTTGGTGTACATATTCCTTTGCAGCACAAGCTTTGACAGTTTTCAGATGCACTTCTGAATGAAAATGGGACACAAAGTCAACCTGCACTGGCAGAGAAACAAATTTAAATTCCAGCCTGGTATTACCAAAAATACATGAGAATATTTTTACCACATCTAGTCTGGCTTATGATCCTGTTATCTTTCATCTTCCATATCTAGAATGCTTTTACTCTAAGCCTCAACTTCTCCCTCATTAAGGAACAATTCTGTTTACATACATAAAAGCTACTGTGCAACCAAAATCAGTCTAAATCCACGGATGGCAGATGTGTTACAAGTTAACACCTGGATAACCCAAAATCTCTTATCTAGTCCTATATAATCCACCTCACAAATTGACACTAACACTGAAAAAATGACTACACACACCTCACTGCTCTTCCTATATTTATTTAACACAAATTGATGTCACAACCTATATCTCAAATATCTCCTCTCATGAATTATTCCCCTTCATTAATTCCACACATTTCATCCTGAGCAGTACAAGTCAGCAGAGGAAGCCTCATCGAAGCCTCCTTGAATGATAGCACTTTGCAGTCTCTCTGTCATCAGTGAGCCAATATATGACTTAAACAATATATATGGAATTTGTAATGGCTTTCTTTAACGGTCAGATGGAGAAATGGAAAATGGCACAGCCTACATGCTGTTACTGTCACATTACGATTAAAGCTTCCTGTGCTTTAGAATACTGGTTATCTCCTGCAGCAAGTATAAAATTATTTCTCACCTCCACAGGCTTTTAATTATTGTCAGACAACTATTCCACCAATTCTTCCACATTTTTGAAAAAAGTTTTATGAAAAGACATCCTGATTTACAGTCTTGCATTTTAAAGCGATACAGACAATTCCAAAATTGTATTTCTACATTAAAATATCCTTTCACTGATCTCTTTACCAGTACTGACAAAGGCGACTGTGAATAACAGACTGCAAGAGAAAATTCCCCACTTTGCTGCTTTGGAGTTTTCATGCTGTTTCTAACATTTGTGCCCAGTTGGCTTCATTACTTCATTATGATGATATTATTTTTTTTTTCCTAATGACAAAATATAGCAGAACCATGAAAAACTACTGCTAGGCATCAATAAATTTGTGCATTTTTAACTTTTTTTAGCTTAAGTTGGCTACACATTTCAAGCCAGTTGTTTTGCCCTTTAAGGCCAATTTAGTTTCTTTTAGGCTTGGCTAGACTCAGACATAGCTTAAGAACTCTTCCAATCAAACAGGGCCCAAAAGCTGCTTGAATCACAACTTTAACCACCTAGACTTACACCCAAATATTTATGGTGAATCAAGACTGGCTAATGTTGCACTAATCACTACCTTAGTTCCATCCCAAAATTGTTTATTTGTTTAGAAAGAAGTGTCAGCTGTTATGTTATCCATCAGCTGCGTCAAGCTCCAACTAAAAGGTATGGTACTACTCACTATACTGTTACTATATTTTAGTTTCTATGGGTCATTAAAATTACTTTTTTTGGTTCATGCCATGCCTTTCTGTATTTGCTCTGAATATAATTCAGCTTTCTTACTAGGACTACCCACTGGAGATCTGCTGGAAAGCTAGTAATTATTTAGTTATGACTAATTGGGCAGGGAGACTTAAGCCTCTAGCATGACCAACTGGGTGGCCTTAATTTGCTGCTAATGTTATTGGGCTGTGATACACTAATGTTCTATGGGTAATAGCTCTGAGCGGGCAGAAATATACAGCAGATGATCCCACAACAGATCTTTTCTGTCCCATTGTGTGATAACTCAGCAATATGCGACAGGAGCAACAAAGGTAGAGCAGCCCAGTGCCTAGCGAGTCAGCATTTATGAGAAAGGCGATGCTCTCAAAAGGCTACCCTGCCTTTGAAGAGGTTTGGAAATAAGTCACATCCCCCAGAAAATTCTGGGTTGTACCAAATCTGGAAAGAGAGCGAGTGTAAGAGCACCAACAGAAGAAAAACACTCTCATCCAGCACTTTTTTCTTGTTAAGTACTAAAATCTGAAACATAAATAGATAAACCAACAACTTTGTATAGAGATTAAGTGTTAATTTAAGGCTTTCTTTTAGCTATCACTAACTTAATTACAGTATGACATCATCAGTATTATAAACTTGAGGTACTTACTAGGACACCTGTGTTCTGTTTATTATCATTATTGTCCCAAAAACTCCCAAGTAGGGCGTGGTGTCAATACCACTACAGAGCAAACAAGTCAGTCACAACTTCATACCCCCTCCTTGGAAAGATCCATTGTCGTGAAAACATTATAGAACTAAAACAAACAAAAAACCCACCACCCAACAACAAAACAGAAGTAACAGACTTTGGAAAAACATTCTAGAGACAGGAAACCCTGGGGATTTTTTTTTTTCCCGAAGGAAAACAAAGCAACGAAGACTTTTGCTTTTTTTTTTTTTTAAAGGAAAAGCTTCAGCAGCACTGAACTTCGGGGCGGGAAAGGGG
>JAHREE010000118.1:23001442-23015871 GCA_033628505.1 Tringa tobata | reverse complement strand
GGCCCGCCCGGGGGGCGGCCAGCGCAGCCTAGGCCGCGGGCAGGCCTGCTGCTCGCTTCCCGCCCCGCTCACCACCTGGCCGGCCCGGCGAGCAGGCCGCTCGGAGGGCTAGTGCCCTCCGCGAAGGCAGAGGAGCAGCCGGGCCGATCTCTGGCCTAACGAGCCGTTCTCAACCCGCGGGGCCGCCACCGTTTGGATGGGTGACAGGTTCAGACAGGGGTCACATACGCAATTTCAAGACTGATCTTTCCCTTCGACCTCCTATAAGCCAGTCCTGCCCCTCTAAACTGTATTTTCCTCCATCCTTTGTTTTTTTTCCTGCAGCAAGGAGCTAGAAAACCCTTGCTGAATCACTGCTGTTGCACAAGTGCTTCACTGCGCTGATCCTCAGCACCGTCTTCTGCTTTAGTTTGTGTTCCGTGTGGTAAACACTAACTGATGATTTCACAGGTGTCAATACAAACCTTCATTTAATTGAAGCTCCCTCCTGTTTCCACCAAAAAGAAATCAATGGCAAAAAAAGCTGTGTACTTCTCCCAAGGGGGAGGAGGGAAAAAATGCCTCCAAAGCTACTACCAAGAATTCTTACAAACCAAGTTGGTGACATATGTAACTTATGTCACCAGCACACCATCATTTGAACAAACTGTGGCAATAGATGATGTGCTTTCCCTCTGTTTAATATAGGAGTGTTTCAGGTAGTGCAGCCAGCTGTCAGATGACTGCCAAGGATAGCACTCTAATAATTATTTTCTGTTTTATAGAAAACAAGTTATTTTTTTAATTAGGACATCTTGCACGAGTTATGTTTTCTAATACATCTGCAAATTTTGAAAATTCAGATGATCACTTTTCTATTGACCTAGTGTGTTTCCTTATCCCCACAGACAACCTCCACCTTCCACTGCAGGAATAAGCCAAAAGTACACAACATTAGAAGTCAAAAGTTAGCATTAGAAGCAAGCTTGGTGTGTAGCCCAAAACAGACTTCTTTGAATAGAGTTATTTGGTATTACCTAAATTGTTAAAATGTTAACTCAGCTGCAGTGAGCTTAGTGAACAGTGCCAGTTACATTGGTTTGAAAGACAAACTTTGTGCACCTGATGAAAAAAAGATTAGTTCTGAGTATAGCTGGCTCACTAAGATGGTAATTCCAGAATTAAATTTAGTGCATTTTTAGTTTTATCTAGGCTATCGTTTCATTACATGTTTTTAAAATTACTTAAACCTAGTCTGTCAAGCCTATAGATAAAGGTTTGCAGCACAAATCTGATTGATTTTAATGCTTTCTCTAGGGTGATCTTCATAGAAAGACTTCAAAGAATTCATTTTAGGCAAAATAAGTGAAGTTGTTCAGATAAAGTAAAATGGATCCTTGTTCAGTTGGAGTTCAGCTTCAAGCTACCAATGAGTGCCACAGGATCTTTTATACCCGTCACACTGGCTTCAAGACTAAGCAAGATCTGTCTTCGTCTGATCTACTGTTACTCCAGCTTAGGACTGGAATAACCCTTTCAGAGAACAATACGATCTGCTTCCACCATGCAAAAGTTTACATTGAAAGATTTGAAGACTTACAAAAATCATGTTGTGATCCCTTTAATATACACAGAAAACTATCGAAGAAAAACTTGCGAGCAATTGACTTAGATGACGCAACTTTTCTAAGTGCCAAGTTTGGGAGGCAGTTCGTACCTGGTTGGAAGCTTTGTCCCAAATGTATGCAGATAATAAATGGAAGCGTGGATGTTGAATCCGAAGATCGCCAAAGAAGAAAACTTGATTCAGATGTATGTATATGGATCAGTTTTACCACCCTGCTAAGATCTGCAAGCTATTGGAATTGGGCTTCATGCAAATCCTACATAAAGAAATTAAGTTTTTTAATAGATATATGAAAGGGTGTAGTCTTGTATGGGAGTTTACTGTATTTAAACCTTTATTTGGAGGACCTTAAAAAATCCTCTTTCCTAATTTAATATTATAGCCTTTTAAATTCAAATGACTGTGTCTTCTAGGCTGACTTACAATTCATAAGTTTATGTAAATACCAGACTGCTGCTGGTATTTTAAGCTGTTACTCAAGCCTTGCAAAAAACAAGCTGGTGTGCTTAAAAATGAGCACCGCAAATGTTCTTCCTAAGGATGCTGAGATAAACTTCTGGTTTAGTCTGTTCAATTTAAAAAACAAAAAAACACTTTCTCTAGAAGTTAATTACCAAGTGAACCTGCACTGGGATGAATTAAGTGTACTCTTCTTGTAGTGTCTGTGCTGTGAAGGCCATGGTGTTTGTTCAGGGGCAGTAATAGACCGGCGTGGGAGGATAATGCTTTAAGTGCTGAATTTGGAATACAGCTTGTACATTGTTGGATGCATTATTCAAGATGTGTGCAGGTAATCTGTAGAAGAGTGGGCAACCAAATTGGCAAGAGCTCATCCATGTGTGCCCTGTAGCAAAGCAGAATTTGTTTTCTAGAGCCGTTGTCCCTTTCAGCTCTTGGGCTGTTGTTCAACTGTATTTTTCAATTATATGTCAGTATGGTTACGAGACTGATTGGGAATGAAATTTGAAAACATTGATTAAAACTGCTACTATAAAGCTTGCATAGGTTTTTGATACTAGTACAGTTCTCCAGTATAAAAGTTTTAAGACTGTAGTTGTTTCTCCTGGGAAATCCAGTGCTTAGAGTTGAGGGCAACGGTTTACCTAAGTTATTACAATATTCTGGCTTGACTGGACATTTTCTTATTAATTTAGATTTGTATTTGTAATTAAATGAGATTTTGTGTCTTTGTTCAGGGGCGTACAGCTAAGGCTTTAAAGTCTCTACAGTTTGCTAATCCAGGACGACAGACTGAATTTACTCCTGAGACCAGTAAGAGGGAAAAGAGAAGGCTGCAAACAAAAAATGCATCATTTAATTCAGACAGGTGAGCTGTTTCCTGTATTTACATTATCTTTAACTTTCACTTCAAAATTAAATGTCCTTGTAATGCTAACACTTTCTAGATGGCTGTTTGCATGTTTATGGATTGCTTTTTTGGTTTTGAGGATGTTAAAGCTCACTGTCATTACTAAAATAAACAAAACAGAAGATAAAGTGTTTAAACATACAATCCGTATTTCAGGCAATTAGAATACAAACAAGTATTTGTTAAGACATGACAATACTACACAGATCATAGATGAAGCTATTAATTTATGCATAAACTAAAATTCCAATATTAGGATAAATTTGAATATATTATGATAAAATAGACTACACTTAAAATACTGGAGTTGTCATCTTTCCATAAACTCAGTATTTACACTTTGTAAACAAAAGTGTATAAGTGATGACCTTACCTTCCTTTTAAAATAGGAAGTTAGTGTCCAATTTGGACAATACTAGTTAACAAGTTACAACCTTCTAACATGACTGATTTTAAAATCACATTTTTTACAGAGGAAAGGTATATGCAGTTGAATTTTGTCTGTCATTTTCCACAAAAAGTTTGGACCAATTCAGTCTTGTCCTGGCAGGAGAGTGATAGAAATCCCACGTTAAAACGTGCAAGAAAGATCTCATTGATGCCTATCTCCTGCTCTCCACCTAAGTTTAACCTTACAAGACAAAAACAGATGTGCTTCTAGATGTGCTTCTCACAAACTACAAATCCTTTTCCCCTCCATTCCCCTCCATTTGTTTCTTCTATTCAATTTGGGCACAAGTTGAAACTAGGGACATTTTGTTGAGCTGCTTTTCTATGTATGTAGTAAAATGCTGGATCAAAAGTTGTGGCATCTCTGACATTAGAGCTATTCAGAACTCAACTAGATGCAGTGCTGAGCAAACTAATTTGAGTTGACATGGCTTTGAACAGAGGTCCCTTCCAAACAGTTTTTCTGTGATTCTGCAGTTTAACAGAGCTGTTACAGAGATGGGTAATGATAAAAGCATAAAAAATATTTTTAAATTAGGATGTGCACTCCCTAAATGATTCTGTGTGACCTCCTTTGAATTACAATGACGTGTTACAAAAGAAAAGTAAATTAAGGGAGCATTTCACATCTGAAAGGTAATCTGAAGTTTACATCCTATAATGAAGAATATTCATAAGTGCTTGAATAAGCATGCTATTGAAGAAATAAAAATTTCTCATGCTTGAAATTATTTCAAAAGCACTATAGTGGAGATACAATTAGGACTGAGAAATGTTGTCAACATATATACAAGTTCAAGTAACATATATACATCTTTTAAATTAGCGTTGTCTTAAAATGAACACCTGAAGAAAGCAAACTTCTTTCCACAACTATTAGCAGCTTGGCATTAAAAATATGTGGGTTTTTTAACATGGAAATAACTGTTGTTTTCATTAAACAGGCAAGTTATACCAGCCAAGAGTAAAGTCTATGACAGCCAGGGCCTACTGCTTTACAGCGGGATGGACCTCTGTGATTGTCTCGATGAAGATTGCCTGGGATGTTTCTATGCTTGCCCCAAGTGTGGCTCCAACAAGTGTGGAGCAGAGTGCCGCTGCGACCGCAAGTGGCTATATGAGCAAATTGAGATAGAAGGAGGAGAAGTAATTAAAAATAAACACGTTGGGTAGTGTGTATGTGCATTGTTTGTTCTAAAGATATATTCCATGCTTTGATTAAACTCAGCACATTCGTCATTTAATGGTTTAATAAAAACCATTGAATTTGTCATGATTCACATGGTTAATGTGCTCATTTTCACATTCATTTTCAGCATGATTATGGAAATACTCTTAATCATGCTACTGTCTTTTCGCACTTCATTCTACCTTGTATTCAGTCTTATCAGTCATCTAAGAAGATCTTATTGAATAGTTGTTCACTGTATTTAAGTATAAAGTGCCCATGTATCCCTCATTTTTCCTTCTCTATTTCAGGATCTGATGGTTTTAAATTTATTTTATGTGAAACACTCTAAAAGTTCTCAGTGAATTTACATGCAGTATTAATAAAGCTCTCTCCAGTATTACTAGTGAATGCTGTGTCTTCTATAGATTATTCCAGCTACATCTGATAAATTCAATCCTGTTCATTTAAATGGATTCAGAGGCATTTAGGATTTCAGATCCCATGCAAGTTACTGGGATTTGAGATCAACTTATCCTTATGAATTCAGGCCTCACTGTTAAAATGTTATTAAACTGCCAAGACGTTGAAAAACATGTTAAAGAATTTAAATATGGTACTGTTTTGTTGGTTTCTGTATAACAATTGAAATAATTTTGCTGTATTGGTTACCAGTCTGTAATTGGGCTAGACTGGTACTTCAACAGCTCTTTCCACACCTTTTTTTCCCCCTATTTACTTGTTATTAAGGAAAGGGTTTACATGCAGCTGAAATGAATTTTAGTGTCTGTTCCCAAACTAAAAATATCTACACTGCTACAAAAAAACCCCACAGTTGGATTGAAATTACATTTGGCTGATGCATTAACCTATCCTCACACATTTAAATTAGAAAATCTCTTCCATAAATCTTGTATTGTAAAGCTTCAATCTTAGTAACATTAAGTTTCATCCTTTGGTATTTTTGTTGTGTTTTGGATAAATTTCCTATTTCTGTGGTAGACTTGGAAGATCTGCGTGTTTATTGGGTTACATTTATTCAAGAATACCGTTAACTATTGATTGCTGAGGACTTACTTGGTAAGGTAAGTGGGACCACATGAACCTCATGAGGTTCAACAAGACCAAGCACAAGGTCCTGCACCTGGGTTGGAACAACTCCCAGTATGAGTACAGGCTGCTGAGAAGGACTTGGGGTTACTGGTGGATGAAAACCTGGACACGAGCCAGCAGAGTGCAGTCGCAGCCTAGAAGGCCAACCATATCATGAAGTACATCAAGAGAAGTGTGGCCAGCAGGTCAAGGGAGGTGATTCTGCCCCTTCTGCTCTGGTGAGACCCCACCTTGGAGTGCTGTGTCCAGCTCTGAAGTCCTCAGCACAGGAAAGACATGGACTTGTTAGAACGGCTCCAGAGGAGGCTACAAAAACGATCAAGGGGATGGAACCCATCTCCTGTAAGAACAGGCCAAGAGAGTTGGGGTTTGTTCAGCCTGGAGAAGGGAAGGCTCCAGAGAGACTTTGTTGCAGATTTTCAGTATTTAATGGGGGCTTATAAGAAAGATGGGGACACACTTTTTAGCAGGGCCTGTAGTGGTAGGACAGGGGTTAACGGTTTTAAGCTAAAACAAGGTAGATTTAGACTAGATACAAGGAGGAAATTTTTTCACAATGAGGTTGGTGAAACAGTGGCACAGGTTGCCCAAGAAGGTGGTAGATGCCCCATCCCTGGAAATGTTCAAGATCAGGGCTGTGAGCAACCAGATCTTCCTGCGCATTGCAGGGGAGGTTGGACCAGACCTTCCAAGGTCCCAAATATTCTGTGATTCTATGATAAAGTTGGATAATCTTGCTATTTGTTTAGAGTATTTTCTTTTCTGGTAAGTGTCGAGGATTGTGCCACTAAAATCCAAAGTTATGCTTTGAGTTGTACTGACATCTGCTGGTCCTAGTGAAGTATAAGCATGAACAGACTTTTTTTTTTTTTTTTGGTCAAAGCATTGGCTGTTCTGCCAATGGATGTCTCCCTCATTGGCCTTGGATTCCAGCCACATTTATCACAAGAACCATCATGAGAGTTCATTTAGGGAGAGCAACACACTCTACGCTTTTCCAGACAGCAACATCACAACTGAGTAATACCCATGGCTTCCCTTACATGCAAATGGCATTTAATATGTTTTACTTTTTTGACAACAGAGCATGCTTATCCTGACACAGCAATTCATCTTGTGTGCCTGATCCATATTGGGAACTGTTTCAACTCTTAAGCAACCTTTTGAATTAGATTAAAATATAAATAGATACCTCCATGAAAGTGGGGGGGGGGGAAGCTGGTCCAATCGTAATTTTTTATATATTTATTATTTTTTAAATTAGACCAGAGTCAGCAGTACCCATTGTTAATAAACTTAACAAGCTTCTAACCGTTTGACAAATATGATCTATCACGGGTCAGTCCACAGTTAGGCTTTGGATTCAGTGACTGTTAACAGCATTTCACTGAAGTGAAATGTGAGTTTACCGGTAACCTGAATTGCCTAGAGCATCCCATTCTTAGAACTGCATTTCTCCATCAAGTCTCTGAAAAGTTAGTAGATTCAGTCTCTCATTTTACAGATTCACTAGCCATGAGTACTTTCCCAAATAAATGATTCAGGTTGTTTCCTAGCAAACTGCATAGGACTGCTCTTTGACTAAAAGCCTGCGGGACTGTTGGTTGCTACAGGAGACTTAGGGTTTTTTCCAGTAAAACAGGACTTTGTGTTAGTCATTCACACGTCCTGCTTATTTAGGATATTTCCATTTAGCTGCTTTTCCTCAACTTGCCTAGGTTGTAGCGTGTTACTAAGTTCAATGATATGTTTTTATATACTTCGTGCCCTCTTCATTTATTTTTCTGTTAAAAAACATTGTTGCAAGTCAAACTGTATCATCTTGCTAGATTTAAAATGCTTATGGCTATGAATTTCACTGATTTTTTTCCATATGCTTTTATAAAGACCACACAAACTTATCCTGTCAGCATAATACACCACCTATTTTATCATCATCTATAGTGATTGCGTTTTGTTCCCCATAATATACAGACCCCATCTTTCAGAATTACTCTACAACTAAGCCTGTTAAATAGTACATTCTTTTACTATAGCCAAAGGAAACAACTAGTTTCCATAAAAGCCAAAGTTCATAAACCAGGTATAATAACCACTTTAAACTCTGCATGCGCTAAAGAGAAAAGCCAACTGCAGGTATACCCCCGTTACCATGTTAAAACACGATATTAATAGCTGTGTGAGCTGGCACAGGCAGGATGCAGGAACAACCACAAAAACAGGGATGAAATGCAAACAGTAAGTTTGTTGTCATTACCTTGCCATCCGGGGGATCTCCGAAGCAGCGCCCCGGCAGAGGCGCACAAGCGGGGATGGAACTTGGTCCATTCTAGAGGATCAGCAAACCTGCTGTTTTCACCTGTTAAATCAAGGATTCACACAGGTGTAGTTTGCCACTGTGCTTTGATCTTTCCCACAGCAGGGCAGGAATCTCGAGCACATTTGATGGAGTGCCTCTAAGGCTATCACAGGCCTGTGTTATCTAAACGCAGGTGTTCTGCTTGTCCAGCACACATTTTTAAAGTTTTATTTACCCTAATACTGATTTCTAACTAGTCAATATTATACGAATGACAACCCTAAACAAGCTAAGCGGTTCTCTCCAACTTGAAGTTATACATGTTTTTAAATTCTAACTGTTCCTAGAGGAACAGTTTATTAAAATGATTGTATTTGCATTTAAAGATTGTTAATTACAAGTTGCACCTAGTATTTACCAACGTGGAAGCTGTAAAAGGAACTATTCTTATATTCATTCACCACTATTAGATTTCAAATTAACAGCTCTCCTCCAAGCATATTAAAAAGTATTGTAAGGGGGGGTGAATGATTGGGATTAAACTGGCCGGTTCACTCTTTGTAGAGGTTTTGTTTGAAACTCGGTGTCTTGCTCTGGAACCGGCTTTTACATTTTAGGAGTTCCTCATACCCAGCAGAGGGCATCAGCTTACTGCAAACCTGACCAGGAACAGCTTCTGGTGCACCTCTTAGAGTTGCATCCCCAGTCGTCTGAGCAGAGGGGATTTCATTATTGGACAGGTCCAGGAATGGAGCCCAAGACAAGAGGTGCATTACTCAACGTCTGTGAGGTTGAAATATAGCAGACTCAGGTACAAGATTGGCAATTAAAATTGAGAAAAAAATTCCTCTTTGGTTTTTATAAAAGCTTCTCACCTATCCCTTCCTCCAACTACTTTGACAATTGTTAGTTCTTTAAGTAGGAATGAACACAATTCTTTGCAGACACATTTACAATTTACAGTGTTTCCTGTGAAACCTTTCTTTAAAGCTTCTACAGGAGGATTCCTTTAGAAATTCAGTATTAGGTAGCTGAGAAAGGGACTCATAGCAGGATCCTGCAGTCGTTAAGGAGACTTTCTGACATTCACACTGGTGCCACTGCCAGTGTGCAGCACAGAGCTGAAGAACCACACGTGTCCTGTTTCCCAGACAAACAGATAAAACACTGACAGTATTTTGCCAGAGTAGGTACAATAGTAACCAGAAAAAGTCTAGCATAAGTTGTGGTGGAAAGCGTGGGGAAAGATAAGAGGGGCAGCTGAGGATGGGAAAAGTTTCCTTGGGTCTCCTACTATTATTAAGCGGTGAGAAAATTCTTCCCTTTTTCCCCCCAGCTTCCCTTGGCAGCCCTTCACACGTACTCACCAGCAAATTAAATCTATACAGCTCACTAAAAGATTTGCCTGTCTCGGCTCTAGTTAGCAAAATATTAACTAGAGCACAACAAACTCAGTTCTCCATCTCTCCCACAGGTGACAGTACTACCTACTTTAACCTCCTCAGAGTAAACAGTGATTTAGTGTCCACACTACAACAGTGTTGTAGTGACTACAACCAGATTTAAAAGCAATTATTTTCTGTTATCTTCTGATTTTCTCCTTGCTATTCTTCCATTTGTTCTTGCATTTTACTTGATAACTCTACCTACTTTAAATTGTTCATTGTAACTACTGAATTAATACTGTGAAGCAGACAACATTGATTTCCACACAAACAAAAAAAGAACAAAGTAGTCCCAGCAAACACCAGCTAAGCATCCAAATTTGAGCCTCTTACCAGAGCCATCAGAACTTAAAAACTTCTCAAAGAGAAATCACTGGGATCATACTCAGTTCGCAGTTCTTAAGGTCTCTTAAGCCATCTAAGAAACGGGTACAAAGGATTAAAGCATGTCCTTCAGAGCCCATCCCAGTAGAGAAGAAACAAGCATCATAATCTAATGTATATATAAAGACTATAGAGCAATTCCATTAACACAACTATTTCACTTAAACGTAGAAAAAACAGATTTTCCCAACTTTCAGTAATGAAGTTTCCTAAATTTAGTGTTTCTCATTCTAGTTCATCCTTCCTAGGAGTACCTGATAATCCAGATGTATTCAAGAGAGTGAGTTATCTCCTCACTTCAATTTTCTGTTGCAAGTTTATAACACACACAAAAAAATATTCTAAACCAAACAAACATAAAAATCCCCACCACCAAACCTCCAA
The DNA here is from genome assembly GCA_033628505.1 of Tringa tobata. Classification (NCBI taxonomy): domain Eukaryota; kingdom Metazoa; phylum Chordata; class Aves; order Charadriiformes; family Scolopacidae; genus Tringa; species Tringa tobata. Next base: position 23,005,653 of record JAHREE010000118.1, on the reverse strand, counting down.
GCTGCTCCTTTTCTTCTGTTTTATAAGACAGCAGTGCTCTGGCAGGTGACTGCCTTGACAGTTTCCAATCAGACGGGCTGGGGTCCTACCAGGTGACTTCAATCTTATTGCAACCTTTCTCCTGATGACCAGCTCCTGTTAATAGGTATTAATTAGAGAGATTATATTTCAGCTTAGTTTTCACTTATTGTCTTTGTGCTGCTTCCTGGAAGTTTCAGCTCAATCTCTAAGAAAGGAGAAAAACAGAGTCATTACTCTGTTGAATACACTGTGTAGGATGCCTAGCCTCCAGCCAGGCTTTTTAAACGGTACGGGCTCCTCAGATCGTCACCGAGGGGGCCCCAAATCTCAGCTACACTGTTCCCTCAAGCCAGTTTGTCTGTCTATTTGATTGGCAATAGCAGGCTGTTCTGTCTCACTGATGAGCTCATATTAACAGTCCTATTGACTTCAGTGAAATCATGTAGGTGGGTAAGCAGACCAAACAAATAGTCAGGCTTGGAGACTGGGACACGGCAGCTGAACACAGAGCAGTAAAATGGATAACTTTTCATGTGCTTTCTGTTGGATGCGGTCATAATGAGCTAGCTGGGTAGAAAGCACAGAGTAATTAACCTACACTAATGAGAGTTGGTTACATCTCTAGATAAACCCAGAATTTTATTTTTCTCAAGAGAAGGTTTTCTTCCTACTGTTGTTCTTTGGGTTTGTTTTTGCTTTTATCGAAAAGCTAGAAAGGCACAATTCATCCAGCCTAGTCTGTGCCAGCTACCTCTGCTTTATGACTCCCCCGTGTTAATTTCTTGTCTGTGAACTGCTGACTCTTTGAAGTAAAACATTGGGCTAGTTCTGGTTTGGAGCAGATGAGAATGCGGGGCCATTGACAAAGGACATCCATCACGGGCATCGCTGCAGAAGATGTCTGCAGTTTCTCCTCCTCTGGTGTGAGTGAACTGCAACATCCAGCACACACACACCCATCCCAACCGGGTGCCTTCGTCCCCAACTGGAGTACCATGCTGGGCCATGGTTTTCCTCAGGTACTGTCTGAGCACATACCGATTCCTCAGTTTTAATTAGTATTTTTCCTCCAGAATGGCAGAATCGAAGCCATTAACTTTGCTTCTGTAATTTATTTGCACAGTGCCCCGGATGGTCTAAGGCTGATTCAGACCCTGAACCCCATCAGATAGTTTTCACTTCTTCCAAATCTTGGAAAAGCTGTCTGTATGTGTAAGTGCTTATAGGACTGCATATGAAATTGATTCAGCCAAACTAGTTGGAGCTCACCTCTCAGAAATACAAGATGCAAATGACATGGTGTAAGTTGCCACTGATCAGAGTGGATTTATTTGAATCTGCCCAAGAAGGAAGATGTAAAAGCACTTTTCTACCTAATCGCATGTTCTGTCCTGTAGGGACAGAAAGTAAGTAACGGGAACCTGCGTTTCATTGACTTTTATTGGCCTTAACAATTATTCAGCAGTTAACTGGAAGGTTGGAAATTATCCTTCTGCATCTTCTGCTTCAATGTAATCTGAAAGGCCCATCCATCACTCAATTACAGCTGGTAGCTGGCCTGGTGTTTTGATACTCCCATGTGCAACAGGGAGAGCTCCTGGAGGAACGGAGCTGCAGCTCTTTTCGCCTTTACATCTCTCGTTTCCTCTGATTCCGCTAATTTTGCAATTTGATTTTTTTTTTAAAGTGACTTGAAAACCCTTGCCTACCATCCAGCACTAGCTGCTGATGCTTCTCACATGTCAGAAATTGCTACTGACATTTCAATTTTGCTTTATTTTTCCCCTTTCCTTGACAGTATTATAGAGAACATTTATATTTGAATAAAAAGCAAATAATGCATGTCAGAGTACGCATCAGGGAATGTCAAATTGTTTTTTTCCAATTACAACTCTATTTCAAAGAGGGTAATGCAATTAAAGGATAATTACTAGAAGTGAAAAGCCAAGGTTATGATCAGAAATGGTTACCCTTTCACTTCGAAGTCCTGTCTTGCTAAATAAAACATTCCCGTGGGGCAAGTTACTCTGCATATCTACAGCTACCCAGAAGAAACCAAATGTCTGGCACTACAAGTAGAGCGGGTCTTTGTGTATAAACTACTATATTATGAAAAGAGGACAAATATAGGTGGCTTTGTCACTGATTAATAACGACATAAATTCACTTCAGGATAGACTATTAACAATATATGAGTGGTGTTTTACAGGCAGTATCATAACATGCTTTTAAATACTCACGGTAAACTGACATTATTTCCTTAATTCTGAGCTGTATCATTTATGTGATAAACTACCAGAAGAAAAAAATAATTAAGTAGTTGTCAATGCTTTGTTGGGTGGCTATTGAAGGTGCTCAGCACAGTGCTTCATGGTAGTCCCAAAGGAGGACCCGGGGAGGTTGTCTACCCAGCAGAAGGGATTCAGTGTGGCAGGTGAGCTGCAAAATGGAACCTTCAGACCCCAAGTGGAAGTTCAGCCCACCAGTGAGGTGCAGCATCCTCCTGCTGTGACAGACAGGTCCAGCTCTCTGCGGCACCCCTGCAGCAACCTAAACCAAGTGACACCAGTGGCATGGCTCCAGATTCTCATTCCTGTGACCCGGACCAAAACTGAGCTCAACAAGTACGTTTGTACTGCATCCCTTTAGCTGCCTGCAAGACCACCTTCATTGTCCTTTCGGACATCAAAACTACGTGCTCCACCTGAAGCCCTGCCAGAGGAGACCTCCTGCCTTCTTTTGTCCTCCTGTGCCCACGTACAGCAGAGCCATGCCTTTGGGACTAGCTTAGAGAGGGGTTTCGGTGTATCCCCTCTCCTGTGGAGGGAGTTTCCCGATGCAGTTTGGCTCTGTCACACACAGGATGTTGTGGTGAGACAGAATTTTTCTTTTTCAGAGCTGCTTTCCCCTCTGAGCTGCTGTATCCCGGCTCATCTCGGGGTCCATTTGATGGGAGGACAGCAACAGAAGAAGTCAAGCTGTGCGAACTACAGGAAGCTAAAAATGATTTCCTCATGACACAAACATACATCATTAACTAGCATGAAGCGTTAATTAGCATTGCCCTTTGTCAGCCCCTGTGTCACTGCTGGTGCCCTGGGGAATGGGGCTTTTTTTCAGCTGGGCTCAGAGGAGACTAAAGGGGGATCTAAAACCAGCTGATAACTATGGGAGAGGTAGTTATAAAGGTGAGGGTGTTTCAAACCTTATGCAGATAGAGTCATGGACTTCCACCCTTTAAAAATCTGAAGCTGGTGGATAAAAATGCCTTCCTGCAGCAGCCTGTCTCCAGGAGCTGGCTGGTGTGAGGCTCAAGTGTCACAAACCATTAGTAAGGTTTTGCCAATCTGTTTTATTTAAGTGCATGAAATAAAACAGCAATCCTTTATTATTAGCTGCTTTATTTGACTGGTAATAGAGCCTAAAAGGGGCCGGGACTCCAATTTGCTTCACTTTGAACCGCCATTTGCTGTAAGAGCATATATTCTCATTTTCTACAAGACTGTCAGTGGGACAGTGACTGAGTCTTGATCCCATTTTTCCTGTCTTCAACTTTTTTATGGAGATGGCTGACAGGCAATGCAAACTACATGTAAGCTGCATAATGTGAGAAAGACTTATTTTAGCAAACGTTCAAAATTAGTGTCAGCTAATGAAAAATGCAATGTTCGTAACTAAGCGTGCTAAATTTCCTTTGCTGGGCTCCACAAACTCATGGTATCTTCTCAGGAACCAGCTGCAGAGCCCTGGGGGGCTACACAACTGAGAGCCTTGAGGGGTTTTTAACAACCACCAGCCTTTTAGTCACAGAGAACTTACTTCGGTGGCTACATGATCTTTGGACAAAAAGGGAGAAGCTCAGCAAAGTCACCAGGCAGGGACTGCTCTTGTGGAAGCTGGAACTTTCCAAGGGAAAGAGTTCAAGAGAGGGCTGTCTGGAGGTCAAAGTCTGGGGAGAGAGCGGGTGCTCAGCCGGGCACAGCTCTTCGTCCCTCTCTGCTTCTCTAGTGGGAAACCAGCAGGTGAAGCTGAACACATAGAGAGATTGTTTCCCAACACTGACATTAAAAAAAAGCCTATAATAAAAAGTAAAAATAGTATTTATTTATAAATATTTATATTTATTAAATAATAGATTTATTTCTAACTTCAGCCTTACTTCCAGGACATCTATTCTGCCTGCATCCCAC
>JAHREE010000118.1:22973077-23001164 GCA_033628505.1 Tringa tobata | reverse complement strand
GCGCTCCTCCGTGTACAAACTAGGTGACTGGGGCAGAAAATCACACCGGGAAATAATGATCCCTACGGAGCAAACAAACAGCGGATGAACAGCTGAGCTAAAGCATTTCTCTCGTTCCCTGGAGATATGTCCTTATCTCGATAATTGGAAGAATAATAAATAAATAAAGAAAATGTCTTATTTAGCTGTGGTGGTGTTGTTGGAGTCCTTTGTCTGTAGCATACCCAGGAAAAACTTTTGGATTGATCTGGAGTCCACAGGCCTATTCTCTATTAAAGTGTATTAATGCCAGGTTCTGTGCAATTAGTGAAAAGTCAATTCCCATTACTAGTTAACAATATTGAGTATCTGCTTTCTTTAATAAAAAGCTATGTCCAGCATAAGGACTATAAATCGATAAGCAGCCACTTTCTAAATCTATTCTGTCTCCTCCAAAAAGGCAGCGAGCGTGCTGCCGTTTAGAAGGCAGAATGGATTGAGGAGGCGATCCCTGCCTTTGGAGAGCCGTGTGCCTGCTGGGGACCCTGCCTTCACCACAGCTGCGTGGTTCCTGCTGTGACTCAGCGACGCTTCGGAAAAGCCCTTGCTCATTTCTAAGAGCTGCAGACACTCAAACCGGCGTTACAACCCTTATGTTCATTCAGCAGCATCAGAGACCGGGTTGGCAGAAATCCTCCACGGGACAACGTCTTCTCGCCTGGTTGAATCACATATATGCTTTATGATCCAGCAGCTGCTGGAAGCGCTCGGCTGAACGCAGGATAGACCTTGGAGGTATCTAACAGCTCCTACCAGTGGTGGCCAGGGTAGCTGGTGTCTGCTGTGGACAAGCCCTATTGACAGGGCAACTAAGTCAGGCTTCAGAGTCATATCTCACTCTTATGAAGAGCCAAATATTTAGGCTTTAGCAGTAGAAGATCTGCAGTTCACACACCGCTGCCACCTGGTATTGCATATTCACTGTGTTAATTCTATGAGTAATAGCTACGTTTTGGTAGAACTCAATCTCCTGTTGTAGGACTTGCTTGTGCTGGACCAGCTGCCCGGGTGGCACGCACATTTAATCCTCACGGTGTCTAACAGAGCAGTCTACAGGTTTCATACTCAATTTGATCACCCTCAGCGAACGCTGCGGCAGACAGCTGAAAGTTATGCTGTCATTATAGAGGAGCAGCAGAGAGAAACCTCTCCTAAGTACGCTTTAGTAATGCTGTCTCCTAGGACAGATTTCTTTATCTTTGTGTATTTATTTCCAGTCTCATTTGGAGGTACAGGTATTCAGGCCAGTAATCAAGAGCCATCTGGGTGGCTCACCTCACAGGAACCACGCAGCCCACGGGGGTTGATGTAATAACTTACACTGTTCACACAAGGGGATGAAGTCTGATCACATTTGGTCCTCTGCTTGGATTTGGAAGAAATTGCATCCTACCACGATGGCAGAGATTTCTGCATGGGAGGAACACCTAAATGCTTAGCTGAAAATCAGAGAGGAAGATGTGGCAAAGGTCTCTTTGGTGCCTCTTAAAGCTTCCACGTGCAGGTTTCATGTCTTGTTAGCCCTCAATAAATGAGGAAATATGATTAGACATGAACGATAGAAGTAAGTAAAAAGGAATGAGAAAAATTTGTCCTGGGTAAGAAAAATGAAAACAAAACAATAATTGGGGGAAGAGTCAAAGGAGACTGATTGTTCTGCTCCTGATACCCGAGGTTTCTTTTGTTTAGTATTGGTTTCCACTTGTGGCCCATGGATCTACAGAAACCTAAAGGCTGCTTCTAGGAAATGAATAAAAGCTGGCTAAAAGATGGCTGCTATTTGATAGCCTTTTATTTCTTAAGGGCACCTGCAGTACCAGGGGGAAGGGGGAGAACTGGGCAGCAGAAGTTAAAGACTGCTAAAAGAGAGAAAATGTATTTTCTTTCTTTCCAGAGAAGCAAGGAAATAAAGCTGCTTTGCCTGTTTTAATGATCACTTGTTAAACATCCAAGAGCTGAGTTGTTAGTCAGAATGAATGTAGATGCAGTTCAGACATAGACAAGACTATTTGCAGAAATTTGAGTTTTATAGACACATTGACAGTACTTTTTCTGAAAAGTATTGAATTCTGATTTAGCTGAGGAAAAGAAATTATATTATGCGATTTAATTACACAATTGTGACTAACACTTTGTTACAAATACCGAGAAGTGAAAATGGAAGAAAATGCAAGCTATCTGGTCGGTCAACATCTTCTTTTAAATTGTTGACTGAATCTTAATAATGAATAAATCGGAGGAAATTGCAATCTGCTTGTGGAAGTTCCAGAGAAAGAAAAAGGAGATAAGCTCATAAGGTAAATTATTAATGTTGGTATATTCGCTTTGCTCCAGTTATTTGTAACATAGGAAATGTGATTTGCGTGTGTATGTCATTTTAATATTAACTCAGTTGCCAGCTCAGATCTAAAATAATGAGACAGATCCTCTCATTTCCAGAGAAGAATTTTTAATGGAAGTGAAATCAATATGGCAAAAGATTCAGCCCAAAGAAAGACTAAAAACCAAGTGTAGCCATAATGCCTGAGGACAAGAAGCTTTAGACTCTTTATTTCCTTCACCTGTGGTGTGTTAGATGCCCCCACACACATCGAAGTTGGTCAGTAAGGACAAAGATGCGTGCTTTCACCTTCGTGTTCAAATGCACGCCGTGATCTTATCTGCAGCCCGTTTGATTAGGAGCAACTACAACATTATAAACAAGAGTAAAAAACCAGCTGTGTACAGCTGCCAGAGCCTGAGTCAGAGTCAAGAGCTAGCAGTAAAAGTTAACATCTTGATGGGATGTTGCTGGGGGAGCCTGCATTTCAGCATTCATGTTGGACAACGTCTCTTCTTTCCATTTACATCTCTTCCTTATTATGCTTAAATACAAATTTCCAGTCCCTTTTTTTACACTATCTATAAATATCTTCAATTACACAACAAGTGCAGGAATACCATTCTATTAAAGGGAATTGTAAAGTATTTTTAGATTTGATCTTTTTGTTAATTTGTTTTCAATGTTTCCCAGAAACACCGTGATTTTAGTATTTGCAGCTGGTAACCGTGGGACAACTCTGGACCCTGAAGCCTTATACTTACACCCCAGCATACATACAGATCCACTATCACTTTTCAGGCTTTGCTTTGCCAGTGCTTCTCAGCCTGAGAAGGACCACCTCTGGGAACGAGAAGATTGTCAGGAGCTTCATGAACCCATCGAAATCCAAGCAGGGGCGAAGCTGCTTTGTATGTTGTGGAAGAATCACTGGCACTGAAAAAGGGTCAAGTTATCTCATTTACCATCTCTGGTTCAATATCACTGTGTGTGACCAGACGTACATTGGCCAGAAAGCTGGGGAGATCCCTCAAGAGAGTAGAGCTCTTCTCAGGGCTTCCCCTGCTTTCTGGTACTGCTGCAGCTCCATCTCTCTGGTCTTTGCTGAGTTACACCTGCTGCATTTGTACCAGAAGGAGAAGAATGAACTGGAGAGCTGGCTCAACCCCGCAGGCTGGCTGAGCACCCTGTGGCTTTGTGGAACAGCATCCATGTGAATAGGAAGGGTCATCGTTCTTTTCAGCCCTTCTGTGCTCAGCCCCTTGAAGGAGGACTTGAGCCTCAGCGAGGTCAGCTCCACTTAACGGTCTTTTCAGAGACCTCTGCAGCATGGCCTCACTCCGGGAGTGAGCACAAGGCACAAGGGAGGAAGATACACTCATAGGAAAAGCTTGGGCTTATCCATATTCACCATGGATATGATCCTAGGCTTTTGGCTTTCAAGACAGGGGTGATACAAATCATTGAGTATAACCATGCATCTTGCTGTAGCTGATTATTTTTGATTTTGAACCAGTGGTCTGCAACTCCTTCTAGCATCATTTAAACAGTGATTGCAAATGAACTGTAGCAGTAGGTGGTCTCTTTCTAGCAAAATCTGCAAACCCATATTTTACAGGCCTGCTTCTTCTAATAGGGAAGGCAGAAAACAATACAGTTTGCAGGCTTGAAGGTACTGGAAGTAATTTTTCAAAATATAAAGCTTACTGCATTAGGTATTTCTATCAGCTGCAATGCAGTTGCTCTTCAACATCAGCCCCATGCCCAGTGGTTAGAATTTGCAGGGCTAAGCCACACTGTATAACTGTATGGTCTTGTGGTGACTAATAGCAGCATGAGAATGAAATATTACTCATCTCATCCAAAATCTGTTCTCCCTGGGACACGTACAGCAGAACCAATAGTGGAAGTTGGCTTTTTTTTTTTTTTGCGACTTGTTCAAAGTTTGTGCTGAGTCCCCTGGAAGGATCATCTACAGACTTCATTGTACGAAAATAATAGTGTTATCAGGCAAAATTCAGGTCTGATTTTCGTAACACAGAAGGATAGTGACTCTGGTGGGGTTATGTCTGGGTAAAAATGCCTCTTCATTTAATTCAAGGGGTGCTGGACCAGAGATGAAATCACTGTGGAGTTTGGTCCAGCATCTTTCTCCTTTATAAGACTGGCAGGGATGTAGAGCTCATATTGTTTTGGGGCGGATCCAGCTTTCAAACTGAGCTGGTATTGCTGAGTTGCCCTGCACAGAGGCCAGGAGTGTGCTGGTTTCTTAAAGACTTAGAAGTTTCCCCTCTTCTTATTTTCCACTGACTGATTCTGTATTCCCCAGAGGCTCCTCGTTAACAGCACAGGCCATTGCCAAAAATTAAAAATAAAATAGGAGGGGGGCAGGGGGGAAGAGGAGAGAAGGGATAGGAATAACAAGGCATACCTGCAGCAGTCCTTGCTGTATATTCCCTCTGTGTCCCACCGATGGTGTCATGCGGAAGGGAAATTGTTCTATCAGTGACTATGTTAGATTCATGACCCCACCACAACCTTGAATTGGCCTTTAGTTGTCGCTGATGGGAACTGAAGAACAGCTCCTGTCGACATGATTGCTGCTCTCCAATGAATCAGAACACGCAGGGCACAGAGCAGCACATTAAACTAGCAACAGAAATATATCACTGTACTTTTATATAGATGTATTGCTTTTGCCCAGGCATATAAATGATTGGGCTATCCACTTATTTTTTTTCCAAGGACTATAAATTAAAAATAAGCTAAGGGTTTTGAAATTATGTTCTCTCTCTCTCTTCCCCCCTCCCCCCCTTCTCTCTTTTTTTTTTTCTTTTTTAAGCTGGGTAGCTATTTTAGGTCTACAGTAAAACATTCTAAAGGTAATCTTACCGCCTATGTCTACTTGACCATCCTTTTTCTAAAAGAAATCTACTACTGCAGTTCTGGCTCAGGTAATTTAACACTTCAGTGTGATCACACTAACTGTATGTATCCCTGTGCTTCTGCTGCTAATGAACACTTATAGGGCTGTATTTTTTAATTTAGTAAGACATGTATCTGAAATGGCAAAATCTATGTATGTCGTGTTTTTCCCCCCAACAAATATTTCATAAAATAAGATTATTTCAATATACCTAACCAAAGGTCACTTTGACTTGAAAGTTAGTTTGATGTACAGCTGCATAATTTAATGTAGTGCCTCAAAAATGGAAATGCTTCACCATTAAACTGCATTTAATTTTTGCACCTTTCTCTGCTCGCTGATTGAATCATCTTTTTAAATCATCCTTTTGATTCAGAGGTGCTATCACCAAACTTGCAGAGATTGGGTTACATTTTGTCCATCGCACATTTACAGCTTTTTGCAAACAATTTATCACTTACCAGCTTTGCAGCCAGATGTGGAAGGAAAAAGCAAGCTGCTTCCCTTGCATTCTTTCCCCATTTTACGTTTCTCTGGGATGAAACGCAGAACAAGAAACCTTCCAGAAGTCCATTTCTTTACAGCACGAGGCCCGAGGCAGGCGGGTACCACAGCGCTTGTCCCAGTGGAAAGCCAGCAGCCCTGCAGCTGAGCTCCACAAACCCTCGCACACGCGAGCAGCCCTTGGTCATGCAAGTGGAACAACTGACTGTCACGAGGCAAATTTTTCCTACAAGAATCTGTGGGACTGAGCCTGCCAGATTCTGCTGCTGTTTGTTTGGTTTTTTTTTGAATGTGTTATAACAAGACCTTTACTTTTTAAACTTTACTTTTCTTGGACTAGCTGCTAAAGAAGAAGTTTGGTATTATCCACGTGTCTGTGCATCAGATGAAATGAATTTGCCGTCCACCAACACGTGACCTGATCAAAGAAAAGAAATGAACTGGTTACAGCTATTTCTCCTCAAGAGTCATAAACACCATAGTAGCAATTCCTATGTATCTCCTCACCAAGCTTGGGATGATTAAATCTTTACTGTACACGGCTTACTACCAAAACTAGTGAGGTATAAATAAAAACTTGGCTGCATTATTATCTTTTTAAAAAGATCAGTAATTTCCAGATGTAATGATATTATGGTCATTCGATATTTTGAAGCTTTTAGCCAAACACTATCCAGGATAGCAACGCTTCACCATGCCGTGGTCTTGACAATATTTTAAAATTAAGTCCTTTTTGGTCTTTTGAGCAGCAAGTGTAGTATCACAAAACACTTGCTGGGTGCAAAGGGAAGGTGCAAAAAAAGGGAAGGTGCAAAAAAAAACCCCAACCATCTAACTGCCCAGAAAGTAACAAGACCTCCGTCCTCCTGCTCTGTTGCCACCTGGCCACTGTACTTTAATTCCTTAGCTGTTTAACTGCCTCCCAATAAATCTCTCTAAATGCTCTTGGGCACAGCCAGGGTTTGCTGAAATCTTCAAGAGTGCTATGCGCTTCAGTACCTACCTTGTGCTGAAATCCTGTCAAGGCCCACCATTAACCCAGGGATTAGCGGCTAATGGGTGGAGGGCAGCAGCTCCTCTTCGTTGCGTTTTTCTCAAAAAGGGGAACCACAGTTGTAGGAGAAAGGATTTATAGGGATCCTCTATGTGGAGACAAACGCTTTGCTGGCTTTGAAGGAAGGCACGGAGGCGGGGATTCAGCCGCCATTTTCTGGCCGGTTCGGGCAGCTCTGGGCAGCTCTCCGTTGAGCCTGTAGCCTTCCAAAATGGCGGAGCAGTGAAGTCCAGAGCGCTGCCCGGAGAGGCCGGCTGTCAGGCTTGGACTCTGCTTTCGTAGTGCCACCAGCTAGACAGACCAGTCTCCCCACAGATTCAGTCCTTTTAAAAAAAATATATATAAAAAATTCTATTTCAAGAGAAAAAGGTACTTGCTTTATGGCTGAAGGACTGCCCCAGAGCATCTGGTTCTCTCCCTGCAGCTACAGCTGCAGTTTGCCATGTGGCCTTAGGAAAGTCAAGTAGCCGGTATTTGTTTGGTGAGCTGGGGAATTAGGAATTTTGGGGCTCTTTTTTTCTGTTTTAGAGAGCTGCTGTAAGTCTTGACTCTCTAACAGCTTTAACATACGGTAATTGTTTACGAATTAGCTTTTGAGCATGACTGGTGCTAAATTCTAGGCCTAATGAAGTTACGTGTCTGGGAGCTCACTCCTAAGCTGCTTTAGGTTGTGAGAATAAGTCTATTTTCATTGCTCTGCTGTCAGGCTTGGAGAGGGACCGCTGGCTGCAAGGGCACTTCTTCCCCTCTGTGCCCATCAGCGGGGTGCAGAGGGGGCAAAGCTAAAGCGTGGTTTTTGGAAAGGGACGATCTCTTGCTGAGCTGGGGACGAGCAGAGGGGTTTCCCTCTGGAGGAGGCCGCACTAAGAGTAAGAGTAAGGCTGCGAGGCCAGCGAGTCTCTGCCAAGCTCCAGGGGGGAGCATGCCCGCATGATGTTTTCTTTCTTAAAATACGAAGTAATTCTCTAGTTTGGTCTTAAAAGGCAAGGGAAAAGCTCTTGTGAGCAGCCACGGAAAAGAAAGAAAATGAGAAAGTATCAGAAACTGTTTCAAAGTGGGGCAGCGGTAGCCAGCGAGCGGCACGGCTACTCAGCGAGGTGCTCTGTGCCCAGAACTACTTAAACCCAGCTGTGACTCAAGTCCTGTCCCTGATCTTAAGTGAGGTGAAGTTATCAGCTGTCTTGTAACTACCAGTCCCCAAACTCAGATAAACTTAAAATATTTCCACCCAGAAAGTATAACTGGCACTTGAAGGACACATAGAAAGTCATTACTGAAAGGCGCTAACTTTTCTGATAATAAATTAGTTTTCTGACTCCCTGAAAGCTCTGTCAGCCCAGACAGGAGATTGTTTTATAGCGCAGATCTGGCATGCTGTTTACTTATTGATGTTATGAATGCCTGTGATTTTATTTAGGGCTCAGGTTATCACCAGATGTTGAGATTGTACAAGGGGAAAAAAAAAAAATATCTTGCAATGTCCTCGCCTGATCTACTCAACTGTTCCTCTGGCAGCTCACGTGAAGGGGAAGGTTGACAAATTTCTGATATCAAACCCAGCTGTCAGAACAACACGGGGTAATAGCTGTCCTTGTCAAACGCGCCAATTAATTCACCAGCGTGTCAATGTAGGTATAATTGATAGACTCCACAATCTGGCTGAGTAATGAAAGTCAAAAGCATTACTAAGACCATTTCACCTCCTAGGAGATCCCGTAATCTAACCTGAGCTGTCAGCGCTGCAGTGAGGGGCGCTTAAAAAAAAAAAAAAACCCAAACAAACATTTTTCTGTAATAGTAAGTAGAGGTTTCATATGAATTTTCATTTTAAGGGTAGAAAAGGATGTGAAATGAAAGAATACGAAACAATGGCTTAATATTGTGGAGTGACAGTTTTATCCAAATACTCCTTAAAGTAGAATAGAAGATATAATTAAAGGAATTGTTTTTCTGTGAGAATCGATCTACTCTGGAGGTCTTTCGTTTAATGAGGGAGTTGTTTTTAGAAGAAAACATGCCATTGTCTTAAAAGCTGCGGCTGTGGGAAGGCAGTGTCAACTCAGCAGGGTCATTAGCATAATCCTTTGTCTGACTCAGAAATGTTTGTTAAGACTTCTAAAACAACCAAAATAAAGTGCTATCAGAGCTTCCTGACTGCTGTGCTAACCCATCCACTTCCAGTATAGATTTTGTTTTAACAAATGGTTTGAGGTCTTCTAGCTTCAGAGGGTGTTTTTTATATTAGTCACTCATTTTATTAAATAAATAAAATTTAAAAAACACTTTGTTCTTTATCACCACAGCACAGGGATAAGGTCATCAGACCTACAATCAGACCTACTATGATGGCATGTGCAAGCCAGAACAGCTCTGTCAAGTCAGCTCTGCCAGCAGATGAGTGCTCATAGCCATGGACTCAACAACAACATAATAAAATACAGAATAAATTCTTCAGGGATAAATCCAAAAACCATACCCACTAGCAAGATAAGGACATGAAAAAGAAGGGCAGTGCCTATCACAACTGGGGATACTGAAAGCGTATCTAGACTCATCAGTATCATTTAAATGCGCCTCAGAAATACCTGCTTGCTACAAAGAGCAGGGGGCAAATCAACCCTGCTGCTCGGTGCTCCGGGGTGGCACAAAGTGTCTGCCTGGGGAGGGGACCAAGCCACCTGGGATTTTAATGCATGCTCCAAGAGAGTCTGAAATAAGAAAACGGAGCTTCCGTGAGAATTTAGGACAGCATTTTATGGGGAGGGACTGCAGTATTGGTTCTTTATGCAGTTCAGGAGATGATTGAAAGACATTACAACCACAGGCAATGATGAGAAAAGCAAGTGGAAAAGGCTGGGCGATGCTGGGTAGCTCTGCTTTCCTGCTTCCTAGGATTTATGTACTTATGGATGAATTTAATACTTGGTGATCAAAAGAGTTCAAATAGTGGTTGTATTAATGATTTCAACATAACCTCTAAATCCCAGGATGGCAGTAGAAATCTTCAGCTTGGTCTTAATCTTCTGACACTTTTTATTAAGAGCTAAATTAAGTGCTGTTGCCTTATGATAAAGCAGCTTACAGGAGTGTGAACTGTACTATTGTCACTATAGTGTGTGTACACTCTGTGCTCTGATCTCAAGTTCTAGTCAGACCAGCTAGATCTTTCCCAAAAATGAATTACTGAAAGGGAAATCTCCTGATTGATATTCTTTTGCCTTTTTTGTTGATACTTGGTTAATTCTTATCCAGTCTTTTTGTCTATGGTTCTGGCTCATGTTAGCTATGGAGGGATCAAGGGGTGTTATTGTTGCAGATATCCCCAGAGGAGACAAGCCCAAGCCCTCCCATCCACGCAGACTGTTTTGGCCCACAATTGTCACTCTTTCTTCCTGTTTTCACATTAAAATTTTGTTACCTGTTAAAGACAACCTGTGGGGCTCCCAGCTCATACAAGTATTACGCATCTGGCAGCAAAGACCTACCTTTTTGTGGGGAGTTTAGCTCACCTGTGATCTGTGTTTTGTGGCCAAGGAAATATTAATATGCCTCAAAGAAATATGAGAATCACCTCACCATTACTCTTCTTCTCTTCCTCCCATGTGTTCCCTAAAGTATATTGATCTTAGATGTGGTTGTTTTCTTGAGCCAATATGAAGACAGTGTGTCTGAATCAAGGATGGAAATAAGTGATATTTGAAGCTGTTCTCAAACCTCAAGACAGTTTATTCTGGCTTTGCTGTGTCAATCCCAAAGACGATTCAGTTTCTAAGTTAGGGGTACTCTTGTCTGCTAATTAAAGGTAATGACATCCCCAAAGACCAGAACTGTCAGTCCTAGTCTTCACTTTGGAGCTGTAAGGTATCATAAGATCCGATACTGACTGCCTTGAATGAAGGATAGGGACTTTGGGGTTGACATGCTATTGCACTCCTCCCATCGCATTATCAGGGGGGCTGTAAAGGACACTCATATTGCAGAATCAGATGGTAATACAGAAGCCAGATAAAATAGTTTTTGTGGTTTCTTTGCCTTCCTTCCATCAGGGGCCCCAGAACTGGATGCAATATTACAGATGTGGTCCAACAAGTGCAGATGACAGGGGTCTGATCACTTAATCCACTGGCTGTGCTCTCTCCAATACAGCCCTGATGCTGTTGGCCACCTTAGCTGCCATGGCACTCTGCTGGCTCACGTTCAGCTCACAGCCTGCCATGACCCACCACTTTTTTCCAGCGTGGCTGCTCCCCAGTACCGTATCATAGGGTTAGTCACTCCAAAGTGCAGCACTTCATGTTTGTCCTTGCTGAATTTGGTAAGATTCCTGTTGGCCCATTCCTCCAGTCTGCTTCTGTCCCTCTGAAATACTCCCGGATCTTTGGATTGAAAATTAAATGCTAATGTTGTTTTAATGCTCCTACACATGCTGTGAGGAAGACAAGATGTTACACTGGCAGGTGCCATTTCTTAAAATGCATCTAGGATATATCCAGAGAAGGAAAAAAAAAAAAAAAAGGGGGGGGGGGGGGAGACAAGGACACAGAGCATCTCTCCAAGCTCCCCCACCCCTTCAACCTGAGGTTAGTTGAGTCCCTGTTTGGTATAAGATATGTGGCAATAATATCTCAATGTTGTGGCCTTCAGTGAATGCAAGGTTTAAGACTTGAAGGAAAGACATCCATAAATTCTCTGAGTGATGAATAGCTGGCAGTTTCATTTGAGTACTTTCTGCTACAGATGTTTAACGTTTTTTTTCCAAGGGCATACACCAGAGAACAGAACGAGGAGATGTTTTAATCTGAATACTTGCATTTCTCTTATGAAGCAGGCTTGGTCGCTGTGGGCTAGCAGAGCCAGAGCAGTTGCATGTGGAGTATCCAAGTCATGAATTAAAAAATGGGAACACAAACAGGTTATGGTCTTGGCAGAAGCCTGACAATAACGTGGTGTGTTTTGCTGGGCAAGGTGGAAGATGTGACGTTCCCAGCTGGCAACTGCTGGTAACTTAATACTCCCAGATGGAGACGGAAGGCGATGTGATATTCCCAGCTGGTAGCCAAGGCCTGCCGCGGTGCGTTCCCATTCGTACACGTGGCTTCTCCATACAATGAGAAGGGGTGGGCGAAGTGTAATAAAGCAGCTGGTCTATTAGAAGATAAGCTTTGAGGAGAATAACACAAACATGCAGAATCCCCTTAATCTTAAACTTTATTAGCCTAGATAATAGGCTTTGGTAGTGACAACAATCAGTCGAATCAGTTGAAATGCAGAATTGTCTTGGCTCCCGCGGCACCTGCCGTGTCAGTCAGTCAAAAGCCATCTTCTGCTGCACAAAACGGTGGCTGCTTGGTACAAGCAAGCTAAAAGTTTTGTTCATTTATTTTGAAAAGGCAAGGGAAAGCTGGGCATCCTCCCTTTGCAGATTTAAGCGTGCACTCTGAACCTGCTGTCGGGGAAAGGCTAAAGCAGTATGAAAGCCTGCTTTTCTTTCTTCCCCTCCGAGGAGTAGGAGCAAGGCATCTTTTGTCCACTGGAACCCACTTGAAAGAGTAGGAGTTGTTATTCCTGCTCTGAACTAGGTCAAGTTTCCCAGTATTGAACTAGCAAGAAGAAGGGGAAATATCATGAAATCTGTTCGCAATGTCTTTATCTGTGTCATTTTCAGTATCTCTGATGAAATTAATCTAGTTATCTAAGGCACAATTCCGAAGAAGAATCTCATTCTCTTTTTGGTGGAAAACTCGGATCCCCAAAACCCAATGCACACTCATGTGATACCCACTCCTGTAAGCGGGCAGGTACAGAGAGCTTTCAAATGAAAAGGCATTTTACTTTATAAATGGCTTTAGCTTTATTAATTTTTCTGTTAGGTTTTTTTGAAGTTAATTTTTCCACCATCCTACGATCAAAGTCCTAGTTTTTTTGCCTATGAGGCAAAAAAATATCTGCTTACCACAAGCAGGTTTTTTTTAGAAATATTTCAATATAAACTTTGGTTAAAAGAATAACTACAAACGGACAGAAGGCAAATTTTAAGTCATGAGAGATAAGAGTAATGCTAACCAAAAAAAATAGTGCCAATTATTTCAACTTTTTAGTGCCCTCTAACAATAGCTGCACAGGCAGTGTAGCAGAAGCTCACAGTGGGGTAGGAAAAGGGGCTCACTTAGGGAGGGGGTGTTTATACAGGTCCAGGCAGTGTAGTTAAACAAGTTTAAATGTTATGAATATTAAAGCTCAATCTAGTGGGTTAGATTTTGATTTTTAGTCTTGCCCACAAATCCAGGATCTTTCCCTTTTAAAGTCTAGCACTTCACCATCTCTTCTGAAGAAAGTGATGAGTGAAGATTTCACACAAAAAAAAATAATAAATTGAAACCAGCAGCATATTTTGACTTGCAGAACTATAAACATTGAGGGAACAAAAGGTGAACTGAAGCCTGTACCACTCTCTGCCTCTCTCAGAAGGGAAGGGAAATTAAGCCTGAGCGAGGTGAGACGAGAAGCCAGCGGTGGCCCCAGCAGCCTGCCAGCTGCACACAGCCAGCGCTGGAAAAGCGGCACCATGGCAGACCAGATGCCATCAGGCAAACTGGCTGGATAAGAATTGGGAAACAAGGAAACCTAAAAGAGGAGCTTAATGCCATCGCAGCGGAGCTTTAGGAGAAACGCTGCTCCGAGTCCGATTTATCTCAGCTGAGGTGTCTTCGAAACTCAGCATCTGGTCCAAGCGATTCGGGGGCTTCTGACCAGCTCACAAGCTTTGTCGCCCTTGTGTCTCTGCGGGACTGAGACAAACTCCCCTCCTCCTTCAGACAGTTCCACTTCCTCTGGTAGACACGACCAAGACACCTCAGCTTCCTCTGCAATGCTGTATTGATTTTTTTGCAGTCTCTCCTTCCCCTAAGGAATTGACTGCACTAGATCAAATTAAGAACAATCTGAGCATTTAATGGGGCTTCTTCAATACGATGAAGTTTGATTGCTTGAAGTTGAAGTTCATGATAATTATTTATGCTGACAGCCCCCTCACAGGCAATAAAGACTGACCCTTTCCTCAAGGCCTCAGTCTCTCCATCAGGGAACTGTTTTGATCCTGCTGTGCTTACCTAGTGCACATACTTGTCATTATTAAATATGAGAATGATGATCAGAGAACAAAATGTCTTCTACTTCTACAAAAAGCTGGTATCAGAATTCTGATTATTTTTTTTTCCTGTTCTCTGTTACCAAACAGAACTCTTGTGCCTGCCTAGTATTCGAAGTGCTGGAGCTCGCCTGCAGTTTTGCGATTAGTGGCAAAACCTTTGACTCCGCTGGGTGCACAGCCCCAAATACAATCCATTCGTGATGAAAATCGCAGCATTTCTGTATTGTCTATGGGGCTTGTGCTGAGGATTGTCTATAATCACAACTCTTTGAGTCAGTACACAGGTTTATCTGCAAGGAGGTATTTTTCATGAATGACAGAGAAGTTGAAAATACATCTCTCTTGAAAATTCTTCAGCCCTGTGATTAAACCCCAACCTGGTTGGGTGTAATGAAAACAGTCTTTAAAGTCTGTGAGTGTGTGTGCATCTGTCCCATAAAACCAGCTGCCTTAACACCTGTGGATGCTTGTCAATGCATGAAGCATCAACACCCTTTTATCTGGGTGAAAGGCACACATATAAAAGTGAAAACATGATGCTGTTGTATATATATCCGCACATATAAACACACACACACATACAGTAGCTGTCCACCTAAAGCTGCTGTAAATGAAGCAGTTTAGCTCCTCAACCCTCAGCAAATTGTGCAAATTCACAGCAGCTGATGGTCTGCTTCAAAAAGCACGAGGCAAGTAAGGAAAGAAGGCAGTTTTCTGAATTTTTTTGTTGTTGTTGTTTTTTAAATCTTTCCTCCCTCCACAAAACAACAGCTACATTCATCCTACTTTTCTCTGGAGCATAACTGTCAAAATATAACACATTTTGGGACAGCTCTGGCCCCATGTGTATTCTGCTTTTTTATAGCTGAGAGAAAAACAATGAATATGGCTTTCACACGAGGAATATAGTACTTACCTAGCTTGTTGAGTCCTCTTTCTGTAGTGGAAAGGATGGCTATAGTGCTCTGATGCAGCTTCATAAAATCTTCATCGTTCCTTTGAACAGGCAGCCCAGGATCCCTGCTGTTCCCATCACACTCTCTCTCCCGAGCGCAGGCTTCTTTCTCTCTGCAAGTTCTTAGCACTAGAGCTTTTAAAGGCAGGAACAGCTGCCTGGCATTACTCGGTAATTCCCCAGCCAAGGGACCGAGTAGAAAAATTAGTCTCTTAACTCCTCGAAATGTAAAAATGATGTTATTTAAGAAAAGAGTTTGTGTTACAGTTAGAAAATGTGAAAATTAAAATGAAGCTACGTGAAGTCAGCAGACCTTTGTTGGGATGGCACTGGCTTTTCACACAGCAGTAACACAGGTGCTGGAGCAGCACAACTCCACACCCTCCGCTTTGGCTGGACAGTCGGGAGGCCGGCTGCTGACCAAAGGGGAAAAGCACATTTCATAGAACCACAGAATAGTTTAGGTTGGAAGGGACCTTAAAGATCACCCAGTTCCAACCCCCTGCCACGGGCAGGGACACCTCCCACTAGACCAGGTTGCTCAAAGCCCCATCCAGCCTGGCCTTGAACATTTCCAGGGATGGGGCCTCTTTTGAAGGGTTCCCTTTAGAAGGCTATGTTTGTTTCTTGGTTTTGTTTTCATTTCTCGTAACTTTAACTTGTCTATATCTTGGTTTATCCATTCAGCCCATATATCAAAATAGATCTTTTCTTGGTGGATTGCTCTGAAACCTAACGATAGCATGGTCAATATCCCTGATGGGCCAGGCAAAAGGAGGATGGAGCTGCCCCCCAGTACAGGTCAGGGTTTGCATCTGGGGAGGGAGTTGGCTATTTTGAAGCAGGGAGGGGTTTTTTGGCAGTATGACTTGATGTGATTAAAGAAGAGGGTTCAAACCTGCTTCTCATTAAAAAAAAATAAAAATAGAAGTTGGAAGGCAGGGAGGCCAGAAGGAAGCTGCTCTGTTTCTTTAAGCAACAGAGGCTGTGCAGGCTGCTCTGAGGAGCCATTCAGGCCATTCAGAGCCCCGCTGAAAGTTTTTCAGTAATTCTGAACTCCAGGTGACCCTCGCAAGCCATAATTGCTTTAGCATAGGTTTGACAACAACAGCAAGAAACTCTCTAAAAATAAGCACAAGCTTAAAATAAATTTCCACCCCGGAGACCCACTCATGTAAAGAATCCAGTACATCTCCTGTGTTTTCCTTGATTAGCATCACAGTTCTTGGCAGTTCGAAAAATGACAGTTTCCAAGGGATTTCCAATGGCTCCTGCTCCAGTTTCTAACCTGGCAGGGAGCCAGCCTGCTCTGACAGCGGGTGGCCTTTAAAGGGACCTCATGGGGCAGCTCCAGGCCAGCATCTGTGCTCATTCACCCCAATATCAAGCTTTTTTAAAGGTAGGATATGGAGTAAACTCAAAAATTAATTGCAGTGCCTGGGATAAAGGTCTTCCCTTGCTTTGTAGCTGTAGCATAGTTCATTTAAAATGGCTACATCATTACTTCCACTGCAGAGTACCCAAAAGCTGGCCACCAAACCCATGCTAAATCAGTTACCCTTGTGTTGGAAGAATGAAAAAAAAGCTTCCTGCCCATCAGAAAGAAAAGGGGAAATTTTGGCCACAAGTGTTGAAGGAATTATTTGCTCTTGAAGAGGCGCCCACAGGACATATGCAGAGCAGAGGCATGTCCACTTTTAGAGGGTTTCCTATTCCAATGAACCACCTGGAAATTAGCCCTTATCCTGCCAAGGTTTTACAGCAGCACATATACCTTGCTGCTGCACTGAATCCAGGGTCCAGAAATCTCAAGTGTTCACTGAATTTGATAGAAAGTAACTCTTCTTTCAGTAGGGAAGAAGAAAGCATTTTGCTTAAAGAGGATGAAGTTTGCTTTTTCTGGCTCATTCAGTGGTGGCATACAATGGGGTCCTCTCAAAGGCGAAGGACCAGGAGCCATAAAGGTAAAAGCTGTCAGCTCTGGTTTATGGATCACAGGATGAGTTTTGATTTGTTGGGTAATGGAGAAAAGAACCAAATTATTGTTCTCTAGCTCTTCTTAAGGACATTTTTCTCAGTTTGCAGGCCGCTTTCTCACAATACGAACTATCGAAAGTTAGAATGTACTTGTCCACTTTGCACACCCTCCTTTTATTAAGATTTTAGCGAATGATATGTTAAGAAAAAGCTGTTAGGACATTGGAGAACAACAGCCACATGGATGGAATTGTACATGGCGTGGCAGTAACCCAGGCTTCTGTGTTTTGTCCTTGTAGGAAGACTTCAAGTAAAGAAGTTGTACCAAAGAAACCTAAAGAAAATGAAATGTTTCAAGCTTTAAATACCAGGTGGTTCCAGGATGTGGTGTATGAGGCAAGAGGACACATATTTTCTCTGCATACTGTTGTCTGCAAAGTGGGTTGTTTTTTGGTTGTGTTTTTTTTTTTTTTTTTAACATATTTTCCCTCCCCTCTCACACAAAAGCTAAAGTTAGATCCCAATTGTAAACTGAAATATTCACCTGACAGCAGATAGGCAGATATTCCAGGCAATCCTAATGCGGCACTTTCTCCTGTGCCAAACCAGAGATCTGAATTCTGAGAAAAAGAAAGAAGTCTATATCCTTCTCTTGTTTTCTGATTAAATACACTTCTGCTCTATCATCATTGATGGGGTCAATTTGGTCCAATGACTTTTGATGAGACAAAGTGGAAGACTTGCTGTTGGCTTTTTTTTAAGTGCCTACATCTTAGAAAAAAATAGCTATATCAGCTTGCTAAATAACAAAACTCATGAAATTGCTTATTGTACTCATCATTTGAACTAGTAGTAATTATGCCTGTTATAGTAAAATGAGTTTTTAATGCTGATTAATGAAATTGCTAAACTGTCAAGACTGCTAGCCACACTTACGGGTCTCTGGAGACTGTCCCCTAAAATAGTTGCCATCGTATGTGTAATATGGCTTTTTCTGTAGGACCAGATGTGAAGCATATGGTGACCTATTACTGTAGGGATGAGCCACAAGTCCTGGCTGAATTATATTGGACAAACTACCCAAATAGAAAGATAACGTCCAGCGATCATTATAGGATCATAGCAGCTTTCTGGAGTGTAAGGGATGATGATGAGCTTGGGAAATTGCCTAGTTCAGTTAATCATTCCTGCCTGATACAGTAATACTTATATTCTTTTATGCTTATTTATATCCTAGAGGAATACCATGCTGCTGTGTGAGCAAACATATTGTATAATATATTTCTACTGCCTAGCCCTTGTTCTCTCTCCTGCCTGTTTCAGGTGCCCATTCCTACTGCTGGAGGGGAGTCCCGTGGGGTGGTGGTGAGAGAAACCTCTTGTGTTCCCCAGTGCCACGGTCAGCAGAAGAGAAGGAAACATGATGTGTGATTCAAAGGATACTGTACCACCCAGACCACAAAAAATTAGGCAGGTATTATGGTTTGAGAAAAACCCGTAACACTCTATTGTTGTTTAGACAATTATTCTATTACCTGATTACCCCTCCCCACCTGGAAAGGGGAATCGGGAAACAGAAGGAAACACAAGGGTTGAAATATAAATAGATTTAGTAGACTAAGACTAAATAATTAACAATAATACTGAAGAACCAGTATTAATCCCAATACTGATATAAGATACAGGAATTATACTCAGCCAATTATATCAGCAGGAAGCTGTGCACTCCCAGTAGTGGACAGCAAATGTCGGACACTGCCAGCGCAATGGCTTCAGGAGGAAGGGAAGGCCTCAGGGCTCCGTCACCGGGGCAAGGAGTTGTCTGGACCCACCGCCATCAAGGGAGAGAGAGCTACACAGCAAACTTTTCTAATTTATATTGACTGTGACGTTCATGGTGTGAAATAATCCTGTTGGCCAGCCTGGGTCAAATGCCCAGGCCTTGCTCCTCCTTGTCCCTGCACCTGGCAAGGCTCGAAAACACCAAGACCTTGAATCCCACAGAGCCTGGCTGGCTATAAAGTAAATATTTTCACAAATTCAGACACTAGAGTCTTCTAGAAGTACAATTTTCCGCAGTATTAGAAGAAAAGTTAGTCCTGTGTCTCTCAACCCAGGACAGCAGGAAAATAAATAAACTAATTACGTACCGAAACTCCCTGCTCTTTTACGCAGTGACACAATTGTAATCGGGCACATTTTACTTCCTTATGGCCACGCAGTCATTGGGGCAGGGTCCTCACTTGCAGGAAACCAGTCCATTGCTGCACTGAGCTCTGCAGGGCTGTTGCGAGAGCGCTCGTGTCCCCTGGCAGGAGGAATGAGGGCAAAAGTCTTTCCTGAATAACCGTATTTCCCCATACCCATTAACTTGATCGTTATCCAATACTGTACTCAGTCTTCAGTATGCTGGCAGGTACTATCCAGACCAGAATATAATGGACTGCTTTTCGGTTTTGCTACTGCCACTTTGTATTACTCTTTGGTATGATTCTGTCATTTTATGAACAGTTTAACCTATTTACTCATGTGTAAATGGACAATGGTTGAAGATTAGAGAGGCCTCATTTGCTATAAAGAGCTACTATCTTGTCTCAAAGGAAAAAGAACCAGTTGACCTAGATGGCAGGTCATCTGCTTCTTACCTTGGATGTAGCAGACTATCATCACAGTGTTGGCCTATGCAGACAGGAATAAACGCACAATAGCATGGCTACACACTGATTTTTAGGGGCCAGAAAAGTATAGACAGCTATTTCAGTAACTAAATATACAAATTAATACGCAGGATGATTCATAGGCACATGAAACGTGTTTGATGTTCATTTCTGAAATCAGTGTGTAAGGTCTCGGTCCAATTGGTCCACACACAGTGATGTTTGATTGGTTTCTCACACAGTACTATAATTGCTGCTGGTCAAACTTACTTCAGACAAACTGTTCTTGTTTGAATTCATATTTGGAGGAGGGAGAAAATTTTATTTTACCTCCATCTGAACACATTTCCAGTATTTCTTCCATTGCCGTATTCTTGGGCTTTAACATTGTTCCATCAGATAGAAGTGCTTCTCTTACAACCTCTCAGGTCTTGCAATTTTGCCAGTGATTTCCCAGCACCCAGTCCTGCATCCCACATGAGCAGTATCACCAGCTTCATGAAATGAGATCCACACAAACGCTGAAACTGCTTACTATAATTCTGTATTCATGCAAGGCTGATTTATTGCCGTAAAAGCCCTCTTCAAATTGTCTGGCAACAGAAACTGAGGTATTTTCGTTATATGGCCCAGTTTTCTGTGACAAATAATGCTACCGCAGCTTAATTGGCATTTATACAAATATTCAGGCCTGTAAACGATACTAGCAAAAGGCACAGCTACAGCTGGGGATGTCTGCATATGGTTACTACACTCCAGATAGATAATTCGTTCCTCGGAAAAGTCTGTTTTCATAGTAACGTGGCTACAAAGGAGTCTCTCAAGTGCCACTGTGTCAGGAAAGCACATCACAGGCAGAAGGTAATGACTGCTGACACCAGCCCAGCTTTCCTCTTGTTCCATATAAAAGCCAGCAAACTCTAAATCATCAGCGCAACCACGCTGCTTACCTGCCCCCATTGTTCGAGCGTGTCTTTACAGCAGGGAGCTAAATCTATCAAAAAACAGTTTAAGGAAAAAATTTACTGCACAGTGTTACAGAAGTCTGACTGGCTGCTCTGATAAAAATTAAACTGGGATTAAGATTTCAACAAAGAACAAATCCTACCCAAGGAATAGTGCTTTGAGAGCTACTACGCCAAAAAAAAAAAACAACAAACCAACCATTCCTCCCCCAGAGAAATCTGAGGTGGGATGATCTTAGAATTGTTCCTGTCCTGGGCAGACACCGTTGTAAGCTTTATCAGAAGGAGAAAGATTTCAGTAAACAGGTAACAAAATACTGTTTGTCTGACATTTGCAGCAGTCACAGCCTGTGTACCTAAGCCTGGAAACCCAGTATGTCTTTAGAATACCCTTTCTGGTATCCATTGGTTATCATTGGCTCAAATGATAGCTTTAACATGAAATGTTTTGTCCGCTTTTAAATTATTTTGTTTTTCCAAATTAGGATTAAGAAGCTGGCTCATTCTCATTGTAAGACCTTTCCAAAGAGCTGTGGGAACAGACCAGCAGCAAGCTGCCAGATCAGGAAATACGGACTCAGTCCTTAATTTGGCCACAGGTCACTGATGTGACTATAGCTCATTAGCTTAATTATTGTCTCACGGCTCCTCCAACAGTTAGAATAGCACAGTTACTGGCTTTTTGCTTACCCCGATTCTTGACTTGGTCTTCACAGTAAAGTGATTTTTCTTACGACATTGGACATGTAACACCTAGTCAAGAAGGTCTTAAGCCTTGACTGGACTGCCACTGTCGTGCAAATGAGAGCAGCAGCTTTTCTGAGTGGGTATTTGCATAGCTGATTGTTTCCTGTGGGGCATTACTTTAAGAATGGTAAATGTTATCTGCAACTTTCCACTGTGCTGAAGTCTAACCAGTAACTGTAGTGGCTCTAAAGAAATCTTGGAGCAACAGGTAAGATTTTTACACAGGACTCCTCACAAAACTGGATTTTTTTTAACATACTTCTAGATACCATAAGGTGATGGATTTAAATGCCAAAGTGATGGGGTGTCCAAGGGGATTTCTTGAAGATTTCTGGCAATATAAAGGTGTCTGAAAATTTGGCCTCAGTTTGATAACAGAAACCCAAATCAAAGATAAAAATAAACCACTTGAGTTTCATTTAAAGCTGATATAGCTATTGAATTTCAAAGTTTTATATCTACTATAATTGAATAATAAGCCTATTATTTGTAGTTTTAAGTCCATGGTATGTTCAATAGCACTTTGCACTAGAAGTTGTTTTGTTGATTAGGAGACCATAATCAATACAATTTAGCTCCTCTTAGGAATTGCCACTCTCCTGGCCTGAGCTGGGTTTGAGCCAGACGCCTTGTAGTGTCAATAAAATGCTCAAATACACTGTCTCCAAAATTCTCTGGATATCTCATACCACAAAGCCAATATGAACGTGGTATTACTGACAGAGCAGTAGTCTGTTTCTTACAGTAATGTAAAGATTTTGTACTTGCTTCAGACCTTTTAAAGAATCTATGCTTGTGATCATCTTCAGAGAGTTTGGACTATGCTAATTCATCACTTATTTGCCTGCTGAAAAAAAACCCGTAACATGCACTTTAGCACTTTGAAATGATTGATAAAAGTTTTGCTGTGTGTCTAATGGAGATTGTTCTGTTACCAAGAGCTTGATTTTACCTGTTTATCCTCCCTCTATTCTAGCTTGCTTAAAAATGCAGGAGTTGGCTTTGATTTTTGTTTTCTCTCTAGCTGGAAGTCTCCCTTGTCACAAGCCAGCTTGTGTTCCAGGATCCTGGGATGATTTTCACAGCAGCAACCCCCCCTTTGTTCGTGGGGCAACAAGGGAATTGGTTTCTCCATCTATTTGCAAAGGAAAGGATACAAAAAGGAAAACTGAAATTAAAGAGCCAGAACACTGCTCAGGAGATGCAGGTTCAGTTCTTACGATTGCAAAATCTCCGGCATGATCTCGGGCAAGTTGGTTATTTTTCAATCTGTGACCTCAAGAGGCTCCTTTTCTGCTAGCTGTTCCTTTAGACTCAGCCTTACACAGGAGATCCCTTGTTATGTGCATAATGAGCTCCCAAACAAAGCAGATCCATACCAACTTCGGGCAATACTACCTAGAGTGACAGGTAACAAAAAAGAAAAGTGACAATCCAATATTTTGTAGTTCAAAAGTCTTCTCGCTTAGGACTCTTGCACTCCCCAGTCCTGTTTGTAAAGCTTACAAGTCCTGTTGTACCACCAAGCCATCCACCTCGATAAACACCACCTTCCTTCTGTAAGGAAGAGATGACTGCAGGCTATTCATTCAGTTACCCTAAAATGAGGTACTGACACTCCTTTGTCAAACTCTCTTCCATGAACATAAACCTTAGGTACAAAAAAAAATTACTAAATTGTGTAATAACAACAATCTTAACAACAATAATAACAACCTCTTGATTGTATTCTATAATCAACAAAAAGCAAATTGAGCCTGAGAAAAACTGACAAAACAAAATGAAACGTATCCTTACAGCCACATCATAAATTAATTGTTACAAAACTGGCTGGCTCACGCCAGAGATGAGGTACAGAAAGTGAGAACTAGATGCAGAAAAGAAAATCAATATGGATGACTGAAAAATTATTTGGTGCACTAAAATTCACTCAGATCTCTGTTGCATTTACTCTTAATTAGGCTGACAAGAACTGGAGTTGAAAATGTTAAAACCCAACTTTGGCCTTCCATGTTGTACTTAGGCTGCACTCATTTATTAGAGTCCCTTTCTCTGTGCTTCTGCAGGACAGAGAGTGCTTTGATGGCTAGGACTTCCTCTAAAAGCACACTGGGTGTCCTACAAGGGCCGACAGCTGACATAGCTGTCTAAGTCTGATCATATCATGATTTTACCTGAGTAGCAGGTGAATGTAAATTAGAAACAATGATGGTGCATAAAAGACTGGTTACTGCAAATGAGGAATCTACAAGGAAGTTCGGATCTTTATCTCAAAATAGCAGCAAGACAAAATACACTGCTTTCTGGTGCAGGTTTTGTCCCATGCAGCTTTTACAATGCATTACTCTTCCCCATAAGAAGTTACATTGGGCAGGTAAAAGCAGGATTCCTGCCTGTCTATATAACTGCTAGAAAATATCCTCAAGTTTAAAAAATAAAGGGTGAGAGGGGAGGAGTAGGAGGCGCGCAGGGAAGGTGAAAAGAAAATTCCAGAAATGTTATTCAATCAGGTGTGGTCAAAAGCAAGGTCTCAAAGAAAGCCCTTGGGTCAATTTAACACAGAATGGAAGGACTACAGAAGTTTGGAAGTCTCCCTGCGACTTAAATTATAGATGGTTTCCAGGAGTTTCCTTAATAAAATTTGTCTAGGGAGAAAATATTGGTGTCAGCGAGGGGAAAAAATCTGATTCACGGAAAATGGAAAAGAGAAAGGCAGCTTCAACCAGGAGTTAGTCATCAATCTATTTCTTAGACAGAGTCTTGGCAAAACCCATTCTCCTGGTAGAACTTGCCTGGAGTAGACCAGATTGATTTGACAGTCTCTTAGCCTAATAAATGCTTGACCTCAAGGTCTGCTGAATTCACTAAATTCACTATGCAGAGAGAATTGGGAACCAATCACCTCTGGGGAACATCCTGTTCTGCAGCCCTCCCCTGATAAAGGCCTTGACTGCTTTCAGCCTTATCGAGATGACTAGATGAAAGCTGCTCTCAGAAGAAGAAAGGTTAATCGACTACGCTGCTGTTAATCAATCACTTGGAAAGATTCAGCACTTACAATAGGTAGGTCCCCCTTCCTGCCAAGAGGTTCTTGCATGTTAACCAGGGACCATCTCCTCCAGTTTGAAGGATGAGTAATAAGACAGAAACGCAATCCAGATAGATGCCAGGTGTCTGATCCAAAGCCAGCTG
Source organism: Tringa tobata (assembly GCA_033628505.1). Lineage (NCBI taxonomy): Eukaryota > Metazoa > Chordata > Aves > Charadriiformes > Scolopacidae > Tringa > Tringa tobata. The sequence continues at coordinate 22,976,678 of JAHREE010000118.1, read as the reverse complement.
AAGTCAATAGAAAGACTCCCACTGAGTTCAATGGGCCTGGATCAGACCCGAGAGAAAGACTTATTATGCCAGGCTTATTCTGCATACAGATATTGAGCTACTTTTAGTACTGAAGGATCCTCGAAAAGAAGCAGATTCATCACACTTTTGCCTCCCTGTGAAATCAAACTTCTTCAAATCATACTGTGTCCCATTTACCCCGACTGTCAGATATGGCCGACACCCAGCAAAGGAAAAATTACCTGCCCGTGACAGCAGACAGACACATAGACACTTCACAATCTCTAAAGAGTACAGAAAGAAAAAAATGCCAAGCTACTAATGTTTTCCTGGTCTTTTTGTAATTGCCGCTCGCCAAAATGATAAGCTTTCGCAGAAAAGGAAAAGCTAGATCAATTTCTGAAAGGACAAACGAAAAATTGAGGGATGAAAATTAGAAAGTTCCTGCCATGGAGAAGAACAAGCTCAGTGCTGAACAACCGACAGTATGCAAGGTGAAGCTGACAGAGCCAGAGAGAAATGCAACGCAAGAGAACACACGTGCCTAGGAAGTACCCCTGAAGATTAGGTATTCCTCTAAATTAACAGCTGTGTTCACCAACCACTTGATAACACACCTGACACACCACACAGCCCAAAAGCTGTATGGCCGACAGTTGAAACCGAAAGACACACACCTTTAGGACATCTAGAGCTATGTGTGCCACTTTGTAGTTTATTGCAGAGTCTGGTACAGACTTTTGCTTCCTCAAGGCATTGCTTGTGGTAGTTTCTCACTACCAGCCTTACCCAAGCCAGGCTCCTGGCTGAACTTGTGCCAGCCTTTACTCATCCAGCTCCGTCTGCTGCCAGAAGGCTTCATGCTGCTCAAATCCTGGACCAAAGCTGCTGGCTTGGAATTCTTGCTTTCGGAATAACCCAATTTTCACTAGAGGCAGATACCTGAAGTGGAGAATGACAGGCCAGTACCATGGTTGCACCTGTCCAAGCCAGTGAAGAGGCAGCAGGTCTTTCAGAAGGCTGGAAAGCAATCCAGATGCAGCAGTTATTCTCTGCTTATCTGGAAGTTCATGGCATTACAAAGCATCCCAGGCAATGGATCTTTCTTCCTTATGCGGTCACAACAAGCAACAGATCAGTGGAAGAGAATGATCTAAGGTGCACTATATATATTTGATTTCTATGTGCTCCAAGAAAACACCTTATCTGAGGAAGGACAGCCGTCTTAAATGTAGCCATCTTCTTTGCCAGTAAACAGCTGTGGTTGCCAAACCAATTCCCTAATCTTCCCATCGCTGGCTGAAAAACACCCACAAGACAGATCAAGACAGATCCTGCATATACATCCAAAAGGAAGGACTGATATTTGGTGACTTTTCCCCCTTTGGCTCAATTGATAAAATAACCAGCACTGCAAACAAAGCAGGGCAGATATCATTAAAGAGGGAAGGCATCTGTCTGTTCCATAAGGAAACCTCACAAGAAATTCCATGTTCAAAACAAGAAGTAGATTTAAGAGTTATAGCAGCTTCTTCCCCAGAGAAGACTTTGGTATAGCAGCCTTATAAATCTGAAAATTTCAGCCTAACTCCACAGCCATGTGTAATGGGCACTGCATCAAAATACACAAGCAGCTTACACTCTGCTGTAAGAGCCTAAAATTCGTTACCTGTAACCTTTGGATCAAAATAACATCAAAAGTTAACAACCTGCTAAGATGACTGGGAATGCTCTGTGTCTTTCCAGGTCTTGTTTCATGTTGCTGCAGGTGCGGATTCACGAAAACAATGCCTTCTTTTCTCATGTTTGAAACCGGATTTTCACAGCCGTAACTCCTGTTTTTGAAGGAGATTCTGTTATTACATACTTGACTGCATTGCAGCAATACCAGCAGGTCCTCTTGTGCTTGCCATTCTACTGGCACACGCTGAACCACTCTCCCCTGCCAGCCTCTTGCCAGTGGCGGATCCCACTGTAGCCACAAAACCAATATGAGATCCAGATAAAAAGTGATATATTTCATCCGTGACTATTCATTTCTTAACCCACACAGAGCACCTGCAGCTCGGTACTAATGACCAAGTGAGGAAGTACAAAGGTTACTGCCTAATCAATTTTTCCTCGTGTTGTCTGGAGCAGCATCCTAGAAGGCTTAACTGCGCAGACTTGGTTGCACTGCATTATAACATCTGGAGAGAAAGTCTCCTCTCTCTAAAAGGAATGGAAAGATGGATGGCAGGGAAACGGAAGGAAAAGTCTGAGTGCTTTATCGACCCAACTGACATCCTATGAATGATAAGCAATAAAAATTTATTGTGAAATAGAAAAGTGCTTACTTACTCTTATCACTGCCCCCCAAATTGTTAATGCCACAGGAAAATGCAAAGTTCCCTTAAACCACATATTTAAAAATCTTGCAATTTTATTTGCATATAAAGGCCGCTAGATATAATATCACAATAAATTTAAAGAAACAACTGCTTTTCTAAATTCCATTAACAAGGTAACATAAAATAGAACAAAGCTCAATAGCATTTACAGTGGTAGAACAGAAATAACTATCTGCAACAATATTTTGTGCTAGCGAGATTGCATTTACACACAGTGCAAAATAAGAAAAAGGAAATAAAAAGACAAGAAGAATATTTAAATATAAAGGACAACTAAGCCTTATTTTAGTTAGGCTTGATTGTATCCATTTGACTCTATACATGCCTGAACTACAACAAAGATTTAACTCAGGCTCTTGAAGGCCTTGAGCACTTGGAAAATGTGTCACATCCTTCATAATTTAGATGTGCTGTACAGCATAATTTTGCAGATGCTATACTGGCAATATTAAATCCTAGCTTAGTTATAATGCACAAAAAATACATATATATATAAATTCATATTTAAAAGGAGTCCGCATTTACATTTTTTTTACTGCATGAAATACCTGCTCTTTGCAGCTTTCACCCCCAGTCTTTTAAAGCTAAAATAATTTAAAAACAAACAATAAAAGGTAGATATCACATACAGGCTGTGGCTATCTATATCAGTCTTTAACGTATAAACCAGGTAGAGACAAACAACTGAGAAGTCTATTGTCCCCTTGCTGCATTCTACTGTCAACAGAAACGAGTTTTCAGTATATGCACACATATCAAGAGGTAAATGGACCCCAAAATATTGTTTGTGCTACTAAAAAAAAAAAATTAAAAAATTCGATATAAGTGGAGATGAAAAGCTAACATTTAGACCTAGGGAAAAAAAGAAGACACTTAAAAAACCTCGACAATAACATAAGTTGTGCAAATTTGGGTGTTTTTAAATGCTGCCTATTTTTTTAGCTTATAATATAATATTAAAATAAGGTCTCTCACTTATTAAAAGAAAGCTTGGCTGTCCTTTTGAGAACACTATAACAATTTACAATGGCAAATTTATTGAAAAACAAAATTCATTTTACAAATTCACAATGCTTTATCAATTTAAAATGAATGCTGCATTTCCAAAAAGCACAACCTCTAACTTCTCTTGTTTCTTTTGTACCAGCAATTTACAAAAAAACAACCCCAAAACCCCAAACCCCACCCCAAAGCAAAAACCCCATGGTTCC
>JAHREE010000118.1:22905118-22972724 GCA_033628505.1 Tringa tobata | reverse complement strand
CCACCCACCCCCAATTTTGAAATAAACATGTAACAGAATGTAAGTTTTATAATTAGAAAATGGCAGTTTATAGACCTTCCCCAGTTCCAAATGTGCAGTAGTGCTTCATGATCCTTGAGGGGTTGGAAGGTCAAATATAATTGGAGGGTTGGTTGGTTGAAAGCTGACTGTACATGTTGAAGCATTGATGTACGTTGTGTAACCGTCTGTCATAATGCCATAACCTGTAGGGAGAGTGTGTCACACTTACTGTAATATAAACAAACGATACTGCCCGTGGGCACCTGCACCGAAAGCTTGTTATGGGATCAATGCTTTGGAATACAATTAAATTTATCCCTTCAAAATGATACAAGTTCCTGAAAGCTGCCACAAAGGCTTGATTGAAAAAATACAATGTACTGTGTCTGAGATAAGAACCGATGTTTTTTATGTACAAACTTTTTCCCCCCCTGTGGAAAATCCTCTGTTGCAACTGGATACAGCAGAAACAGAGACAGAAATCACACGCATTTTTTCAATTACTGAATTAGTGAGCTGTAGTTTGCATGCCTGTAATGTCTGTCATAAGAAAAAGACAAATCTGGAGCAAAAGATTTAGAAGTAACTTCGGTTTTGCCTACGAATCTCTTCTCTGGGCAATGAACCGAACCCAGTAAGCTTTCCCCGTGCTAGCCCCTATCATCCAGTTCTTCATCACAGGACTGCCAAGTGTTAGCACTGGCTTGGGAAACCTCAGAAACTCATTAGCAGGTTAAAATATACATATGTATATATTTGCCTTTTACATATATATACATATATATGATATCTACCAGTGAAAAGCATGACTAAGGAAAGGAATCTCCTGCTATAAACACAACAGAGCACTGGACATCAATGGATCACCTCTGGCTTAAGCAGAAAATTGAGGTGAAAGTTAAACAGATGAGTGTTTTTCATTCTGAAGGGATCTTGAGAACTTGTTCCCTGATAAACAAGCCAGAAGTGGATGTTAATCAAAGGTTTTTCAGCATGCCAAGGACCTGACTCCTCTGTAACACGCTGGCACCAGTTTCAGGATGTTGCAGACTGTTCTCCACCTTCTGAACATCTGGGCAGCAATGCTCCTGTTCAGAGTGTGCCTGAGGAGCCAGCAGCAACGCTGGTTCTCTGCTGGCCTCGATCTCTCCCGCTGGCCTCACGGGAATAGGACGTAACAACACCCTGGCAATTTTGGGCAAAGTGGAGCAAACTATAGCAACCCACAAACTGAGGAGCCTTCATTCAGCAAATGCGATGTGAGAAAACAAATGACAGCAGAAGAACTGAGATACTGAGAAGGCAGAAGTCCTTCTTACAGACGTTCTCTCAAGGGTAAGGAAACTGGGGCTCCAGTTCCACCAAAGCAGAAGGTGAGAGAAAGCTTTGCCATTGTTTTCAGCTGACATCCACAGACAGCTAACAAAGAAGCTAGAAAAAATCTAGGAAGAATGTGGCACCAAATACACCTTTTTAAAAAAAAAAAAAACAACACCCAACCTTCAGAGCTTCACGGAAGAAGAGAACTTCCCATTGCTAACCCGCAGGGAAAAAATGTTTTTCTTTTAAACCATTATGATACAGCACAGATCACTGCTGTCTGAAAGCTAAGATAAACACAGCTACCCACAGTGTCTATCAGAAAGAATAATCACTTCAGAATTGCTGCACTGTCCACCTGTATTACTTTACTTATTTAGACTGGCAATTTTGATTTAGATCATCTCATGGTGGGAAAAGCCTTGTTTGCGGTTGTTCTTGCTTATCAACCAGGAAAAAAACCTGCCTCACCAAAATGTGTGTAAAGCCTCCGATGACTTAATATAATGTGGTGCGTGTTCATCTCTGCTGGAGTTGGATGAGAGTTAATTGCACTGTAAGAAAATGCTCTTAACACTTGTCTATTTCTTTCTGTACTTAAACAAGCCGTTCTTGCGTCTTCCGCGTAAGCTCCAAACATGACTAACTTTTTTGTTAGTATTCTTTTAAGAATGTATTCGAATGCTCACTTTTAATATGTGCTGCCACCCTTCCTATGGGATTTAACATGTGCTGCATGTCATCCCTCAGTGCTTTCTCACATTAATGTACTGATGTCGTACATTAAAATACTTTACTCTTCCATTACTTAACACTATTACAACTAGAAGTTTCATCATCCAGTGTGCCTACAAAAGCCGTAGACAATTTACATGTTTTAGCTAGAAATCCTGCTGTATTCCCTTATTCTTAATATGCAAGGATTAATATTTATACAAAATATCCAATCTTTTCCCAGGTGCATTAAAAGACTGCTATTCATGCCACTATACTTAAGGTCATGTCAGTATTTCCATTATAAACTCTTTATTTACAGATAGCAGGCATAAAACCCATTGTATGAAGCCACAGGGGCTTCAGAAAAACCAACACCGCTAGTTGAGAAAGCTGTCCTTTTTTTATATTTCTTTTATGAAGTCCTCCAAATCTTTAAGCCTACGGAAAACCTAATTAGAGTCAACGGAGAAACCTCCAAGGGGGACAATATAAAGCATTTAATGTGTAATTTTGAGTTCTAGGGTCACAAAGTCTTACACTCTCTCTCAGGCAGAACTCCTAGTGTTTGTCTCTCAGCCACACGAAAGCTACAAAATTGTATTAAATATTTAAGTATCTCCAAAATGGATTTAGTCTTTCAGTCTCTTCCACTGCCATAAACTGAGCTTATTGCTTCTGAAGCTTCACGCTCCTGATCTGATACTGACAGTGGGGAAATATCTGCTCTAAAATATGAGACTGCTGGAAGGTAACACACAGTACAAACTCTATTACAGAATGCTTTCAGAAATGTATGCAAAGCGAGTTCTGGCAATCTCTCCTCCTGATGTCTGACTCGAGATGCCCTCCTTTCTGCTTTTCCTTACACACTGACGGGAGGTGAGCTGAGAGAGTAAGTTGCCTTTGCTTTTCCTTTTTTTCTAGCACCTTTCTTGGCTCCTGTGCTTGGAATAATGGGGATCATTTTCATTTTGGCTTGCAAGCGTGGAGAATCTCATCTGTTTCTCTAACGAAGTTTGTCAAAATTTGAATTACTTTCAAATAACCTGTGTGGAACAACCTTTGCACAGTGAAAGATGTAGGTGGCTAAATGTAGCACGCGTTCCTGAAACAGTCTGTTTTAATTCTAGCATAAATTTACAAAGTGCTGTGCATGTAATCACTTCCCTCAATTCTCTCCCTGCTTTAGTCCAATATGCCACTATCCATCCTTTGCAATAACCACTGAAACACGTTTCTTTGAAATCAGCCTGAGATCGAAGAGGGCAGTAGTGCTGCTCCTTACCTTCATGAATCCCACCAAAGACATGGAGTTTGGGCCTTACTCGCCTCTGCACCGTGTTCAACAGTTCCACACAACCCACTCTCTGCAGCTCCTTTGGAACCCAGTCTCGAAAACCTGAAGGCAAAATGCAATCGATACTGTTAATTTTCTCTATTCAGGTGAGGTTTCATGTAGTCTTTCAGGAAGTCATAATTCACGGAAGGTTTATTACATTATCCGTAGTCATAACCTCTCCATTAAAGCACACAATGGCTTTTAAGAAATGTTTCACTGTCACTTTGTCTTCCTTAAGATTTCCTCCCTCCATCTGCATTAATATTTTTCTGGATGTGATTTGGTTTTTTAAACCGTGGCTTTAAACTCATATTCCACCTTGAAAACCTGGGACGTTTATTCCCGGCACCGCTGCAGATTTTTCTTCCTTTTTCCCCCGGCTCTTAGAGCAGTCAGCTTCCCAAGCCAGCTCACTGGTTACTCCAGAAACAAAATACCTCTGAAAGATCAACTGCTGTACAACCTGGTATACCTTTGGCGCCTCAAAGCTTTACAATACAGTCTCCCACAACTTCCAGAGGACCAGGGTCTGCAGATGTCAGGTTACTTCTGAGTCCCTGCTCACCAACAACAAGCAATGCCGCAAAATAGCTTCCAACAAGCTGGTGCTAATTGATTAGGTTGCCACTCAGCCCTACCGATAATATGGGAAAATGCATAAGACTTGACATGAGCTATGAGAGGATTCTGCTGCCTGGACTAGCACCGATAAGGATCAGCAGGGCAAGAAGAATGAGGAGGAGTAAAAGGGAAGAAATCTGGAGCCACATCCAACTGTAGCATCGTTCTACTGACTTTAAAGTAATTACACCCTGTGCCAAGTTTATCCCAGGCAGTGAAAACATGTTGTGACATGAACTTGACCAAATTTTGGAGAGAACAAAGAGTCCAGATACAGCTCTAACTCCCTTAATATTTACATAATTTATAAAGCATCATTTTGCCGATATTATCATGCAGACTGAGACCTAGACCCCCTCCTTTTAGACACAGTACTTGCAGCCAGTCTGTGCCTGTAGTTAAAATATTGTACCAACCTTGGAAATTGAACTTCATTATCTCCATCAAACCCAAAATTTAAGTACGCTTATTCAATTAAAGCATTCATTAGTGTCTGCAGCATTACATTATTGCTATATGAACCCAATTCAGAGCAGATGGATTAGCAACCCATTCAAAATAGCACCCGTGAAACATTATAAACATACTTGTGGGGTTTTTTTGCTTCTTTGGGAAAATAAACGGATTAAAAGAGCGGTATTCAAAGTGCTGGTTTTCAATATCTGGTACGCTCCACTGTCAGTGCATGGCGTATCACTGCTTTTTCAAAGCAGCACCCTGGTAGCTCTATTAAGCATAAAGAGAATTTGCAGATCGTCCTACTCTCTAAGTAGTATTAAAAGAGTAACCAGGATATAAAAAGAGCAGCAAGTAAATTACCAGTCAAAAACTTTCTGGACTTTTCTGCCTTATCTCTGCTTAGATTGCTGACTCTTAACTTAATTGTGGTACAAAATGTAAGTGGGTACTAATTCCTGACTCCATGGTCACTGAGCAGCTCTGTGGGCACACTGAACCAGCCTGGTACCACTTAAATGCTCTTTTATAACAGCGCCTTGCAATTCTGGGAAGTTTTTTTTTCTATATTCACTACCATCTCAAAAGTCGGTGGCTTCACGTGATCATTAGCTGATCTGATCCCTTGGATTTCAAGAGCTTCTTAAAACTCTGACAAAATCACAGTCTACCTACAGGAACAGTAATGAAGAAGAGACTGATACACTTTCTTACCCTGATCAGCTGTAGCTGTATTTATAAAAGGCAGATGCTCAGTTGTTGTAAAACCAACTGAAATATTTAAAATATGGCCCTAGACTGCTTGCCACATGTGTCTTAAAGAAAAGCAGTAAATAATGTGCAATACTATCTTGTGGGGTACAGCACAGGGAAAAAATAGTGGGAATTTTCAAACGGTTTTAGTGCGGTCTTTACTGACTTTAGATATGTCAAAACCGAGTACTCCTGCCTCTGCTTAATCATTATCTTAGTGTGTTTTTGAGACCATCAGAACTTAGTTTAGAACTTAGAATTAAAACGTGGTTCAGTAAATTATTAACATTTACAAGGCAGGCAAAATTTAACTAAATGAAAAACTTCAACTAATTAATGAAAAAACAAATTATGCATTTACATACTTGTGTTCATCTATCAGTAGTTTCAGTAAGGAATAATTATTTGAGAACATAATTTTATTCTTTCACAAATTTGCTATAAGACAATTAATAGCTTTAAAAATACTGTTATATATTCCAAGTTTTCCAAGGAAATTATGAAGGAGATTATGTGAATACATACTCCTCAGGTCTTGACTGTATCCCCTAAAACCTCAAGGAAACATGTCATTGTAGTGGAATATTTTTAAAAGTTTTAGTCAGCCTCTGAAAAATCATTTGGGATTGGAAACTGTTTGACAGATGAATATTACTCTTAAATAAAATCCCAAACTCTAATGGCTAGGAATCAGATCTTTGATCTTCCTTAGCTTGCGTTAAACAAAAAGTGTAATTTTTATTGAAAAACACCAGGAAGCTCAAGACAGCGGCTAAGCCTAACCATTGCTTCACACTTCTTCCAAAAAGGCCTTTTAATTCATGGTTTTGAGTTAGGGTGCAATTGCAGTATAGATTATAGCACTGTTATTCTTGCTTATTCTGAAAGTAAAATTCTCAGGCAAAAAAATCACACACAGCTTTTGTTTCACTTACCAAGGGGAGGTCCATGTGTCATTAGTATATCAATTCCCTCGGGAATAAGGTTCCACTTGTCTAGCAAAGACTGACCTCTGGGTAGGTTAAAGCCCCATCCATTAAACCACGGTGTCCTTTGAGAGAAAATAAGATGAACTGCATCAGTATAAAATAAAAATCTCTTCCCTTCTCCAATTTTTCTGAATTAAAGTAATTTCTGTGCTTCAGAGATGACTTGTAGACAGCCTTTCTGAAGGGGATGCTGCTAAAAAAAACTAGTTCAAATACATACACTAATCTACACTTTTAAATTTAGATTAATATCCAATGCTCTTTTTGTACAAGAGTATTCAGCCCTGGGGGTGTTTATCCACTAGAGAAAGGGAAAAAAAGTTAAAATAACAGACTTAATCTAAAGCTTTTTTTTCCAAAGTTTGGGAATGCTCAAACGTAAGACCTCCTTTATGTTACGCACGAAAACCAAGAAAAATTCCCATCAGTTTTTGGAGGCAAGAGACAAATGCTGACCACAAAAGGCAGCTAGTGGGTAACAGCTCGGCAGGAAGGCTGCATGATGCAGTGGTTATAAGCTCCATCTGTACTATGGCATTTCACTAAACTCAAACTTGCTTCGTTTAGCACTTTTAATATCAGAACGTTGTCACATAACTCGGCTTTGAACTCCCAAGCCTCCTAGAGGTCTGATCACACAACGTTTAACCTCACAGTGACTTTTGCAACAGATCTTATAATTTAAAAATCGTTTAGTATTTCTTAAGGAAAACGGAGATCCTCAGTCTCCACCACCACGACACAGCATTGCTCTGAGGCATTGGTTCATCCATCAACACAGGTGTGCGGTCATGAAAAGCGGACTTTCTAGGAATACTTTTTCAATGTGTAACAGCCAAATTGAATGGTTTTGATGCAGATATGTTATAATAAAGCCCTTCTGTATCAGGCAGGTCCACAGAGCAACTGCTCTGAAGAGATAATATTTACACCTGTTACTAACAACATTTCATAGCGCTGTTAGTATCTTAATAATTTTAAGAGTTTTCATCCACATGTGTGTTTCTCAGAACTTAGGCAACAGAATTTGACGGGGTTGCTTCATTTTCTAGGTCATATCCTCCTGGGTCCCAGCCCTCATCATTTGGGGCCATCTCTCTGAGAGTTCAAGCTACTCCTGCAGTCTTCTGTGTACTGCAGTTCTGAAAATAAAAATTGGGAAAAAAACCAAAACAAGCCAGCTGTAAGGAAAAGCATACCTGTTAAAAAGAGAGAGACCATTAGGAGTCCTACATAATGTCATTATGTAATCTTGCCTCCTGCACCTTCTAAATTATGCATATTTTCAGCCTCAAATACGCACTGAAGTGGAAATTTCCTGCTGAGATTACATCTCTAATTTTTATTTATTTTTTTTTTATTGAAGTATTTTGTTTGCCGGAGACAATAACGTGACCAATGCAGATTATACCCAGTTACATGTACAGTCTGAATTCCTGACAATCGGCAGCACGGGAAAACAGCAGGCACTGCTAATATAGGAGCAGGAAGGTCACCGGTGTCTTAGTAACAAATAATAGACACGTCCCGTGTAGTCCTCCTGAACGAATACTTATACTACACACACACACAGGAACTCTTTCAACCCAGCAGACTTCCTGGATGCTGGATGGACGCTAACAAGGCAGAAAACATTAGATGATAGTTAAACATTTTACGTAAGGGATGGGTTCCTAACGTGCGTGGCCATGAAACTTCTCCTCTCGCCGCTGGCTTACTCTGCACCCACTGAAACATTTAAAGAAGTTCATGTGTTGTAAAGCAAGGTCAGCGTACCTCGCAGGAGGTTTGCATGCGACCGATTAAAACTGAGGCATGTGCCTTAGCTTTCTTTAGCTGACTCACAAGTGTTTCTGCTTTTCTATGATTGACCTTTCTGAAACACAGATCTAAATTTCCTTTCCTATAACGTTCCTAGGTTTTAACGTATCAAGATTATCGTAACCTTCAGGGCTGCAGTTAGAAGTTAAAATATGGTTTGGCTAAACATTCAGCTGCTTAAAAAAACAAACACACAGTGCATAGGTTGAACTTTTCACTGTCAATTAACGATGCTTTCCCCACTTGCATTTCTCCTGCAGATAATGCTGTAGTTATTACACCATAGTTAAACCTGAAATGTGAAACCACATCTGTGATCTCTCTGGAGCTCTTTGGAGACTACAACCACAGAAAAACCTGGATTTGTCTGCAGGTTTTTTATTTTATTTTCTTCTGAAGCACTGGGGGAGGAGGAGGAGGGGAACCTGAGCTCCAATATATTCTTCATTCACCAGCCTCTGTAATTAGCTGTGACTAACAGGCACCACATGGGAATCCACTTGTAAGAAAACTTTCGAGAAACCTTCCCCATTATGCAGCACGTGCACAAAAAAAAAAGACAGCCAAACACTTTTTTAACATACTAAGTATTTTCATACAAAATGAATAAATCGGGGAGAAGAGCGGGGCACGGCTGGAGGAACACCTGGATCACAGATTTAGGTTTCAGGCATTTAAAACACAAAACTGGATATTGGATGAGAACACTGCACCCTGACTGCGCAACCCCAGAGTCCCTGCGTTTCAGAGGCGGCTCCAGCATCGCCAGAAAGCCAAGAGGAAAGAGGGCACGTTCAGAACACCACCAGTAAGAAAAAAAAAAACCAAACAAAAAAAAAACCAAAAAAACCAAACATCTTTATGGCACAGATTCAGGTTTAGACGAGACCACAAGGAAGGTCACCCCACGTTTGCGCTACGCTGCGTTGCAGTGCAGACAAAAAGGAGTTGATGCACTGCGAATGCCGTGAGCGGACAGATGAATAGCTGGTTACCCCCAGCAAACTTTAAATGTGCAAAGGAAAGACAAAGCCCGCGCTGTCAGTAGGCACCATCCTATCAGGGGATACCAGATAGGGATATTTCACTCCTCCTAGTGCCCTTTTTTGCATAGCTAAGAGTTAAATAGAGCCACATTCAACTTCTAAATAATTTAGGGGGGAAAAATTGTGCACATAGTTACGTGCCTTCTGCAACGTCTTCTGGAGCTGATCACTTATTGGGAGAAACCACTTCATACCTAGGAAGAAGTGTTTATAACGAACCTGTGGTGTTGCAATCAGGTGCAAACGATTAGTAAAGGCTACTTAGTCATTAGTAAATGTATTTAAGATCTGACATATTTCCCTTTCCTGAGAAATTTTAAGTAAAAGATGTCAGTTAACTCCTAAACACGTTAATAGTCTACTTCATTATTAAATAACTGGCAAGAAAAGAAAGCAATCGGCTGTTGAATATCGCCACAAGGAAGGTGCAGACATAAAAACCACAGGGATTCGTAACGAGAGATTACAAATGATTTTGTCATTTTACGTTTGACGGACCAGAACACATCCTCACACCCGCTGCCCGGCGTGACGTGGGTCCCGCTTGCCCGGTGTGTCAGCCCGCATCCCGGAGAACCTCACTGAGCCTCTGCTCGCCAGCACCACGCCGCACTCCACAGCATCCTTCACGTGCCATCAAGCCGTCAGAGATAATTCTTGATCCTCGGCTCACCTGACAGCTTAGCCCTCCCCTGACTGCAAAGCTTCCTTATCATTTAGGGATAGCAGTTATGCTGGCACCAGATGTGACACAGGGAATATCCTCATCAAAGGCAGACACCTGGCCTGTCGTTACTCTCTTCAGTTCTTCATTTCTAGGCAGGAATCCCCACAGACCCCCCTCCACCTGGCAGTTTGGAATGTACATTTTCTGTGATTACAAGAATGCTTATGCAGTAGACGGCGTATTATCTTCACACCTTGTGCTGCAAGAGACACAGACATCACTTGACAGGATACCAAGAAGGAGGGGATCTTAAACTTCGCAACAAGACTCACCCTCCTTTTGCAGGTGCATTGGGAGAACTTCCTGACAACACGCAAACCCATCTGCTTTTTATGGCAGCGAGCTGCCTCTCCAGTAGGTGATCTAAACTCCCTTCTCCCAAGAGCAATGTATGGTTTTGCTATTTTACCATTATATTAAAGCAAATTTAAAAAACCTGAACAGTGGTGCAGTATTATTTTATGACACAAAATCACAACCACTCCTTGGTGTGTACACCTCAGAAGCAACACTGTCACACGGGGAAAACAAGAGACACAAAGGTGATGGCCAAGTTCATCCAGGTGATACAGGAATTTCAACTCCTGGAACTTCAACACTTTTAAAGGATGGTATCTCCTACTACCTACTTTCATCTCTTCTCTGGCTCATGAATTTAAATTACCTCATCCTCAGAGTTCAACAGCTCAAAAGGTAAATGTACAATGAGACCTCTCAGATTCAGGTTTTCCTTTTACCTCCACCAGTAAATCCATTTATTTCAATAGTTACTTCTAAACAGGATTAGAAAAAAATAAATCATCTCATGGGGGTTTAATCCCATGTATTCTTTCATTCATTTTTTAAGGCTACCCAGTCCTTTAGGATAGTTTCAATTTTATCCTTAATCCAAAGAGCGAATGCACAGGAGGCAAAAATCTCTGTTTTCCTTCCCCAGGCCAACAGCCGAGCAGGTGTCTAAAAGGCATCACGAGCAGGAAGCACTCCTACCCAACTAATAAAGATAATGAAATGCTCTTTATTTTTGTCAGCATTCGAATCCAACACACAGACCTGGCTCACGATGGAGAGAGACAATTCCATTCATAGAATCATAGAATCATAAAATCATAGAATCATCTAGGTTGGAAGAGACCCTTGGGATCATCGAGTCCAACCATCTACCCTACTCTACAAAGTCCTCCCCTACACCATATCCCTCAGCACCACATCTGATCGTCTCTTAAATGCATCCAGGGATGGTGAACAAAAGCAGTGGGACAGGACACCGCTATGCACTCCTAGACTCGTTCAGTTACAGGACTGGCCCACAAACATGTCCCCAAAGTATCTGTTAGAGTCCTAGGCGAAAGCTGCAGCAGCGCAATGGACTAACAGAGAACAAACCACAAAGGGAGTAAAAGAAAAAGAAGGAAAAAAAAAAAAGCAGAACAAGGAAAAAAAAAGTGACCTTTGTGCACAGAAAAGAAAAGCCTTTCAATCCTCCTCCCTCCACCCCAAACGCTGTGCACAAATGTTTGGCGGGGCAGAGCAGCACACACGTGCCCGACTCCCTTCGGTCAATGGGGAGAGCGTGCCCAGTGGGAACAAACACAAAGGGACTGTGGCGTGGGGCGAGGGAGAAGGGGAAGGAGAGAGCCTGTGGAATCATGGAAACAAAAGGCTGAGGACGGCAAGTGCACAACGCACTAAGGACACACATTTTACAAGTGAAGAGCGTCTACAAAATAGGCTCTGAAACTTCCCTTCTGTGCCACAAAATCTTTTTTTTTGGGGGGGGTGGGGTTAAGCTTTCTTACAGTAAATATTCGAATGCTTTTCAGTAACGTAACAACCACCAAGAAATCTTCGAGGCAAAATGATTTCCTAAACGTACTCATTATATGTAATGCTGTGATACCAGTAAAAGGCAGAGCCTGGTGGCTCGAGCTGTGTTCTGCTCCCACTGGCATTCACCTGCTGTGCCTCAGTGTCCCATTTAGAAAGGGAGGACAATAATACACGGCCAAGGGAAGCACGACGGGGTCTGGTTCCNGACGGCAAGTGCACAACGCACTAAGGACACACATTTTACAAGTGAAGAGCGTCTATAAAATAGGCTCTGAAACTTCCCTTCTGTGCTACAAAATCTTTTTTTTTTTTTTTTTTTGGGGGGGGGTGTGGTTTAAGCTTTCTTACAGTAAATATTCGAATGCTTTTCAGTAATGTAACAACCACCACGAAATCTTCACAGCAAAATGATTTCCTAAACGTACTCATTATATGTAATGCTGTGATACCAGTAAAAGGCAGAGCCTGGTGGCTCGAGCTGTGTTCTGCTCCCACTGGCATTCACCTGCTGTGCCTCAGTGTCCCATTTAGAAAGGGAGGACAATAATACACGGCCAAGGGAAGCACGACGGGGTCTGGTTCCTTGGGATTTTGCTTACCCTGCATCTTTAAACAGTGGAAACTCTCACGCAAGTGGGTTACCGGCACTGTGACTATGTTAGCCGTGTTACTGTATGCATCTCCATATTACTGACCTGCACAAAAGTCAGCGAGTCTCTAAAACATACTTCTGCTATTTTTACAACGTTACAAAAACATGAATCCTCAACAGCTGCTAGTAATTACTTTTTTTTTTTTTCCCCTGCAGGTTTTCTCTCTTTCAACTTACTACAACCTCTAAATACTTTGTTAGTTGTCTGAATGACAAAATATTTGAGAAACACAACCCCCACCCATTCACGTGGTTGGAGAGAGAGAGGCTACACTGTGCCTTTTCTCTACAAACCAGTCCTCCACAATGGAAACTGCAGCAACCACCTCATCACCACAAGCTAGCAAGACCTAGTACTCTCCTCGCACCGAGCTGTTCTCCATTGCTACCAGTACAAACTGGTCAATGGAGTTTTTTAGCTTATACTCCTGTCAGATAAGAAACCTCAAAATTCCACTCAAACATGAGAAAAAACNCATCACCACAAGCTAGCAAGACCTAGTACTCTCCTCGCACCGAGCTGTTCTCCATTGCTACCAGTACAAACTGGTCAATGGAGTTTTTTAGCTTATACTCCTGTCAGATAAGAAACCTCAAAATTCCACTCAAACATGAGAAAAAACTTCTTCACAGTGAGGGTGACAGAGCCCTGGAACAGGCTGCCCAGGGAGGTCACGGAGTCCCCTTCTTTGGAGATTTTCAAGACCCGCCTGGATGCCTTCCTGAGTAACATGCTCTAGCTCTGGGCAATCCTGCTTCAGCAGGGGAGTTGGACTAGATGATCTCTATGGTCCCTTCCAACTCTAAAAATTCAGTGAAATTCAGTGAAACCTGTGCTTGGATCTCAGAGGTATGAAAGAAAAAGCTAGGAGCTCAACTGCAGCCATTCAGCACATTCTATGGACGTGCTGATGTGGACCAGATTATCGCCTAAAACAGGGACAGAGACAGAAGTAAGTGTAGTTTCAGCCATCCACGTGGCTGGAAAATGGTACATGAAAATATTTCCTTTATGCATCTTGCAGTTCTTCCCTCTCTCACTCCCTGCGCATCTCTGCCTTCCAGGCTGCTCCAACTTTTCTTGACAGGCAGCAGAGCTCTGGTCCCCAAATCTACAGCTTTCTACTTCTGTGGATACCTTTCAGTATTTGGTTTCTCTGAAGCCCCATGTCAACCACTGGCATCTTCTATCCTGTGTCTTGAATGGTTAGGGACGCATTTTGGAGGAGGAACATGAAACGTCTGCTCTATTCACAAGTTTTGTGTTAAGAATACCAGAGCACCACAGACAGTATTTAATAACACAACTTTTCTTTTGTGGGGAAGGCTTATTTAAAAACACACACAGACAAAACCAAACCCAAAACCCACAATAAACAAAACACAACAGAAAGAGGTTGTGTAAAGAAACACATAAAGCCACGCACATGCCAGGGCTTAAGAAACTTGAGGCCAAAGAAGCAGACAGACAGGAGGTTAAAATGCCAGCAATGTCACAGAGGATTGCAAGACACGGAGGACAGCAGGACACAGAGCCCCTGAGGACTGGAGAAATAATATATAATGTGGCAGAGGAGAGGACAACATGAGGAAGCCAATGAATCCTGGAAAGGAGAGGAAGGGAGTAGATGAATTTTTAAAGTTTATGACTCAGGCAACCTTTGTTTAAGTATCTGAACTGCTCATCAAAGAGGAAATTTCCTCCAAATCTACTGAGGTTTTCCAATCCCTAACTGTATTGCAATTATTTTATTTAGGGCTTTACTTAATGAGATCTGGGAGATATTTTAATATCCCCAAAATATGAAAATAATTCAAACTTGACTTAAGGGCTAATTTCATTCTACTTTTAAAAAGAACAGAATTACAAAGGCCTACTAATAAAAGCAAGTATTGGACCATGCATATTTCTGTGCTGCATATGGTTGAGGATGGCTTGAAGGATAGACCTGGTCTAAGCCACCAGCAGCCTCAGCTAGGTTCCATACAGCAGCTTCAGGGTGCTTCCCCGCATGGTGACAGGAGCATCTGTGACACTGTGGCAGCAGCTCAGGCATAGGAAGCATCATGCCAGACAGATTTACAGAACCTCTTCTTGTTCCAGAGTGGGCACATTCTGCCCTTCATGCCCATACTGCATCCCTGTGCAGGGTACACGCACCCTTGGAAATGTCAAAGGATGCTGTGGTATTGAGAAGAGATTGACCTCCTCCAACTGTTACGGTAGAATTTTGTGGTCTTTGTAGAAACATAGAGAATCATAGGATATCTATCTCTGGCCCCGAAGCTCACCACAACATATCTAATGTCCATTCTGAGGGACAGGCCAGGGAGAAAGAGGAAAGAAAAGGCAAAAAAGCAAATGCCTGAAATTTTGATTCAATTTTGCTCAACAACTGTGCATGTTATAGAATTATGCTTGGTTTCTTCTAAACATGATCATAATAAAGTAGTCATATCGCATATTAAGTTAATTTTCTACGTGCCTCTTGTTATCCATGCAGGAAATGTAAATTGACAAAGCTCCCACCACAGGTAGATCTGGAAAAGGGTTTTATTGGTAGCCCTGTTTCTGCAATGATAACACAAATAGAGTAAAAGTGCAATGGAAGTAAGGACCTCTCCAACAGATGCATATTTGTACAGATCCACTGGGATAGCGTGCTTGACATGCAAAAAAGCAAAATCTGTACAGGTGTAATTACATCCAGTAGCTTCTGTTGAATATTTTATATATTTATAAAAATACCAGTTGGAAAATACTAACGGAAAGATGGCTGCCTTTAAACTTAAGTTACATTTCAGTGAATTGTGAAACAAATGTTACAGGTGTAAGCTAGTATAAAAATAAAACACTCAGAAGAAGTTATGCTTGCCTGCCCTGTTGGTGAATTTGGTTCTTGTTCCTATGAAACAGCTTCTAGAAACTTCAGGGTTTTGAATGCTACTTAGAACAGAATTCTTTACCATCACTAGCGAGTCTCTGTAGTTCCTTCCAAAAGGCTACGCTGGTCAGAGAACAACATTATTGCTTATTCATTAATGAAGGCCAATGCCACAAACCAGAGAAATTCCAGATACATATTTTTATGTAGTGTGTCAGAACCTTTATGTAACTTTACATCTGCACCCCGTACGGCTCTTAATATATGTAACTTAATGACGCCAACAGGAAAGGCAAGTCTTCCCTCAGAGGGTTAGTTTTGGCTGGAGCTCCCTAAGAGCCGCCGAGCCGAGGTACCAGTTCATTGCTGCCCAGAGGGGCCACGGCCCCCCCAGACACCCACCACCAGTCCCTGCACCAGCTCCAGACCTTGCAGGTTTCTGTCCCATCTATCTGAATCCTGATGAATAAATGGAGGAGAACACCAGACGACGTCACTACTTCTACGGCACAAAACCCAGGCACAGATGACAAAGGAAAAAGCAGTAGTTGGGCTACCCGAAAGAAAGTAATTTTTCTCACTCTGTTCTCTGAAGATAATCCTGTGAAAACAGAAGAGACTTTCTCACAGTAAAACTATGGTTACAACACACCTAAAAAGGACTCAAAATTAACCTGAGACAGAAAGTCTCTCAAACACTTGGCTTACATCAGAGCTACATTTTGGTCTTGTTTTTGCACTGCTTTAGAGTTTTGCTATATAACCCACTTCCATGCTCCAGTACATAGAATCAAGAAGATTTTGGTCTTTGCACCCTTATGTTCTAGATGTCCTTGCTTTTCCTGATCTGATTTCCAGAGTTAACAAACCAGTTTGTTATTTCTGAAAAGTAAAAAAGCCAAAACCAAAACCAACCTAACAAACCCCACCAAGCACAAAGCTGCATCACAATCCCAGGAACCTGAAGGTTTTCAAAAACTCTTTCCAGGTACAAGTAATAATTAATTTAGCCTCAGAATAGTCTAGGTAGCGCACTGTTTATAGAGGTACTGTGTAGAACTAGGCTGACTACACCAAGAATAAATTTGCCAGAATATATTCCTAAGTGACTTGCTTAAAGCGAATCAGATAGTAAACACAGAACATCACCCTCCGTGATTTTCACTGTAAGTCTTTAACAATAAACCAATTATCCTTACCTACTCTGATATTTTAAAATCGGACACTGAGATTGCTTATTGCCAGGTGGTGCTGTTTATCTATAAATACCACCACTACTATTTTTATTTATGTTTTGCTCAAAATGCAGCTTAGCATTCTTCAAGAATAAATGGAAACTTTCCTGAGTGCCTGGTAGGAAAACCAACCAAGGTTCACATGTATTAGCCTTCCATGCACACATAGCCCACGATACTTAATTGTAGGAACTTGTAACATAATCTTATGAAAATTTACAAAAAAAGAATGGAAACAGTTAGTTATAATTAGGCCACAGGATGCTCCCAGCATTTCTTGTTTGTTTGAAGTCCGTGGTACCTTCCGTTTCAACTTACTCTTGAAGCTGGATGTAAAGTCTCTTACCCTCACTAACCAGATGAAAACAGCCAAAACAATTAAAGAGTTTCCAGTGTCACAATACATGCTTATTTGGCATTTAGATACAGTATAAAATAGCATGGCTAAACTTTAAGCAATAATATCGGTTTACTATTTAATTGTAAGTTTTAGGAAATGTCGTTTATTTAAAAGGTATGTAGGTTTGCTCCATTTATTACAGTCTTTGCTTTGTACAGAAATTTAACATCTGGCTTACTCAGAATTTCACCTTTACTGAAAACTGCAATCCTACTTTGGACTCTGCGGGAAGGGAAAATTAGCAATTCCTGTCCCATCTCCATCCAAAAACATCGCTACTTAATTTGTCAAATTCTGTCAACCAAGAAACTTAAAAAAAAAAAAAAAAAAAAAGTTGTCTGGGGAAAAGGGTGATCATGGATCATATCACACCTCCTTCTCAGCTCAGGCAACCTGAGGAGACTTGTATGCAAACAAAGTTCACACGTACAAAATCCTATACTCGGTATTACATGCACACAATGTGTGTGTGTATATATATATATTTATAAAATTACATTCATCTCCTGTTGCTCTTTGCCTTTAACATGGAATCTAACAAATAACTTGAAGAAAAGGCACAGTGCACTCCCAAACCAATGCATACTCCAAGTGTTATAGCACTCAAGCATGACCCCAGTAATATAAGCTAACATTTTCAGGTTATTACCTGGAGGAGCTGTCTTATGTATGAGCCAATTTAGCAAATCAATTAAAGTAATGCAGTTACTTAATCAACAGATGAACACCAAAAAAAAAAAAAAAAAGAAAAAAAAAAAGACAGAAGAGATTGAGATAAAAAAAAGCCCATATGAGGGTCATAAAATAAGCAGAAGCTGCTGAAGAGACTGCAGAGAGCATTCCGCCTCGCAGAGGTAAAAGGAGCATTGTTTTAATTGAAAAGGATCTGTTTAAGCATGGGTCACCTGCTTTTGTCAGCTTCAAGATCATTAAACAAACAGTTCAGATTACATGCAGGTCAATTTACACAACACTTAATTTTAGGCTCACCCACCTTCATGTTGTCCCTTCAAAGAGGTTTGTGGGAGATGCAGATTACTACAGACTGAATGAGAGTTACCTTGACTCTCTTGGTGAAAAAAACACCTAATATGAAAACTTTAATTAGAAACCATCGTAGTAGAATTTTTACCTCAGTAACAGTGACTCCACCTGATCCATAAAATGCTATTTGTGTTTTTTCCAGTTTTCACCTAGACAGAAGGAGAGGATTTTGACACCCACATCTCTCCAAGGCAATGTGCAACACCTAATTCCCCTCAAGAGAGCACTAATGGAATGTAAATAGGTGCAAGCAATCAGCAGCAAAAAAAAAAAAAAAGGCATAGGAAAAATGACCTTCTCATCAACCACCAGTCAGAACTCCAGGCTTTATGAGAAGCACAAGTTGCCTCCCAGTTGGATCTCAATGTCCTTCCAGAACCTCTGTGTATCTGGCCAACCAAATGGCTTCTCCAGGAACCCCAAAGCACCCTCTCCAGCCAGGGGCACCCCGTGGTGGGCAACGTGCTGGCACGATCAGACACTTCTGGTCCTACAACTGCAGTGCTACAGGCTCACAATTACCTATTTATCCCTTGGGATCATATACACTCTTATTTTTAAAAAACACACTTCCAAAGAAAAGTTGTGATCTCATATTCCAAGTTCTCATGTGAAGTAAATTTTTTACAGATAAGTTACAAGCCTATGAACTGGTGGTTTATAATAGAAAGGGAGAGTGACATTTAAATCCAGTGGCACTAGAATAATGGCTTTATATTAGTATTTTATGGGAGGCTGAATAACCACAGAGTTAACATACTGTATTTTCTGGCAATAAAAAGATCTGTTGAAAACAAAAGGTCATTTTATTTGATAATGTATACGAATTAGATTTGTATTGTATGGTCAAGAGAGTAAAGGAAAGATTAATTCTTAGAGGAGAAGTCAATATATCAGGACGGCTAGGAGTGGTTTGGTTTTAATTCTTTAACCATGTTGTAAAGCCTGTGGTTCATAACCCACAGCCGTATATTGCTGTACACTGTAGGTTTAATACAGACCCCGGACTTCAGTCTGATCCGATAAAAATCTGAAACTTGCAGTAGGCCATTACGTGGGCAAACTATTCATTTTATATTCACCTCCTTGTCGTGTCAGTGCAGAGGTCATCTAAAGAGGGGGCCTAATTAATCAAACTGTCAGAGCCAATGAGGAGGAGCATGTTAATAGGACTTTTATTTCACCCAGGAAAGCAGTGGTCTGACAGGAACCAGAAAATATGGCCTTGATGTTGCTGTTTATTAGCAACGCTGAGATCAGTGGTAATAGGTGCCAAGCAGCCTATGTTTGATAAAGCGCTGAATGTCAAGAACCTGCACCAACTAGAAATTAGACTGACAAGAGGCAAGAATCTCAGCATATTGATAGCTACCAGAGAGCAGGTAGGCTTTGGATGTGATTGCAAAACCGGAACCTGCGCAGGGCACAGTCTCGTTTCTTCAAAAGCAAACTAAAAAAAAACACCAACAAACCCTCAAAACACCATCCAGCCCATCCCAAATAGCAAAAACCCACCGGCTGTTTTCCTGCACTTAGAAGTTGAGGCTTTGTAATATTTAACTCTTATTCGGCATGCCACCAGAGCAGAGCAGTCCCGAATTCGGTACCACGGTGCCGCAGTTAAAGGATGGCCACGAGGGGATCCCCCTTGGCAGCGTAAATCCAGCACACGGCTGCAGCTCTGCACCTCTGCTACCCCTTCGGGGAACCCCCAGGATGGTAAATGGTGTAAGACTGGTCTAACAGCTGACACTAACGAATCCAGATTGACGCAGAGGCTGCAGCAGATGCAGGAAGGACGGCACGGGTAGGAGTAAGGTCTGTGCACCCCTTGCCTGTGTTAGATCGGGCACTCACCCAGTTAAACCCTGGCCCTGCAAAACGCAATGATGACGCTAAAACAAATGGGGCGACGACTTCATTCCTTACCCAAAGCCTTGCCACAAAATTGATGTCCTTAACACAAAGTGCACGCCCGTAATAAAGAAGAACACAAGCACATCTAAAAGGGAGCGAGTGGGAGATACCAGAGATGCTCACAGTTTTTGAAGGGCACTGGACTCGTTTTAGCAGCAGCCACGGCATTTGCTGTGTGGGTGATATATGTAAAATTTTAAATTAATTATTTTAGTAATGCACCCCTACGTGATTTCTCAGTCTGCAATGTATTTTAGACTTCAGGCCATGGTGGGCTTTATAATTAACTACTTTCTGAAGCCATTTTAATTAAATTTTTTTCCCCAACACCATTATTTCCAAATGAATAGAGAGCTAACATTAAATAGCCTTCTAAATAGAGGGCTGCAGGAATCTACTCTGGTAGGATAAAGCACTCGGATCCACACCCCTAGCAATGCCCACAGAAAGGTTTGAGCAGAGAATGTAGCAGCCAAAGGGGGAACCTTGGACACTGACAGGGCATGCAAGTCCCTGGTGAAGTCAAGAATCTTTCTTGGTGGATGAGGAAAGCTGTTGTGCTTACGGCTGCTGCCATGGATCCATCCTCATCCTGAATTTTTTTTTTTTTTTCCCCTTCCCTGAGAATACTCCATTGTCTGAATCTTCCTCTTAAAGCCAGCGATACTAAAATTGGCATCAAATGATGCAGAGCTGAGTTCTGTGCCTCTCACCGAGGTGAGTCAGCTTCCCAGGCAGCCACGCTCCGTCCCGGGGCTCGCAGCAGGCTGTCGGAAAGGCAGGAGCCCAGGGTAGTCCTGCCTTCTGCGCTGTGGCCAGCTGTCCCTCGTGAGCAGACTAGCACAATTCCACCCACAGAGACTAGAGAGACTTGCAGTAAGATATTTATCTGTCACCCATCTTGACCGGAGTTCGGATGGCCGAGCACGAAGGCACACAGCAGCGTTTTCTTTGGCAGCAAAACCACCTGGAAAACCTTCTGCCTCTCTCCTGAGCCTTCCCTTCCCCTCCATCCCACAGGCACCGCTCCCTTCTGCTGGCAATGCTGAGACCGAGATGGGGTCACTGACACCACCCGTGGTTAAAAAAAAAAAAAAAAAAAAAAGGGAAGATCTTTTCAGGTATTTGGTTTTAGTGTGTTCAAATCTGCAACAGCACAAATATGGGACTGCAGAAATGGTTATTCAGGGCAGGAACTGCTTCTCTGACGGCAAAACTCACTGAAAGCTTTACCACCAAACTACAGCCATAAAGATAACAATGCATCCCTACTGTAAAAGAAACATACGAAGAATAATTAAGAGAGCCTTCCTAATCTTCTGCTGTGACAATGTCCTTTCCAATAGTTGAAATAAATATTTCCCCTTAGAGTTTCATACTTTTAAATTTAAACAACGCAAGACATGCCCCCTATACGTTACAGAAAATATGTCAGATTGAAAATAAATGCAGAAAGCTAAAACGTGGTCCAAATTACTACCTTTTGGAGCTTTAGATGGCTATTTTCACAGCTACAAGAAAAATAAATGTTGGTGGATAAAACGTTAATGGTTATGAGCCTCATTTTTACATTTCTCAGTAGTAGCAGTGTTAAAAACTTGTATTAAAGTCATTTAACCATTAGCATATGAAGTAGCACAAATATTTGGAACTACATTAAGTATCTTTTTAAAAAGTATCGAAGAGGGTTTTTCTGCCATTGACTATGTATTACTTAGCCATTAACATAGTATTTTACTAGTGTTATGATTTTCTTACCTGGATGGTACTATTAGTTTATGACTGGGGGCGGTGGGGTGCTGAATTTTTTTTCTGATGCCACATCTTTATTTACTATCATTGTGTAGTCAGAGTATGACCAAGGAAACTATTTCTTCAAAGGCTTTGTAAAAGTGTGTATTTTAAACCACTTGCCTAACTTCACATAGATATTGCTCTTATTTTGAAACAAAAGAAAATCTGCACGTTAATCCCAATGACATTGCTATAGGCACCTTATTTACAGTATGATAAAAAAAAAAAAATGGTCCTTTCTTACAGCCTCATTAAATCTAAGCCTCATTTAACTACTAGGACATTTTTACAATGGGTTTACTGACATACTATGATAAATGTCTGTATAACATCCTTCAACAATAGCCCCGACTATAGCCATAACCACAATGTGTATAAACACTGCGTCAGTTTTAACAATGCACTGTCCTGAATAGTCGGAAGTGAAGTAACGTTGAACACATTTTTACTAACCCCCACAGCTCCAAACCTGTGTTTGGCTTTAAGTTTTTTTCATTGGTTTCTGTTTGGGTTTGGGGGGCCGCTTTGTTTTGTCTTCTCAGCGGGAAAAGAAACATTCCCCTTAAAATTAGGAGAATTAAGATGCTGAACTTTTTAAATATTACAGAATCCCTTTGAAATTTTGACCTAGGCAGAAAGGTTTCCTGAAATTTGATTCTTTCGAGATAAAAGGGTTGGCAGCAGGATGAAAGCAGCCCTACCCTTTTTTCCATGTCAGAGAAATGAATGGAATGGCTTATGAATACATGTAACTCACCCATTCAGGAGCCACTCTGGTGCCTATTTGTCCTGAAATATCAGTGTTAAGTTACTGTGCAAAGCAAAATAACTGTTAGCCAGCATGAACTCAATCCACAAGGACAATGAGGCCCAGGACATGGGGTTTAGAGACTTAAACTTTTCAAACTTCAAGGTAATGCAAGGAATTAGAAGACATTTCTGTGGGAATCATGCTTTCAAAACCCTTTATAAACAGTTAGCCATTGTAACTTACTCTCGCAAGGAAGAGATCAGGAGTATCAGCACTGTACAACAAACTAAAACTGAACAGGCTCAACTGCTTTCCTGTTCGTGGCTGGCCTCTGATTTAATTTCACATCAAATGATATCGCAAAGCTGGACATGGTAAACCTACAGTATTTTCACTGGAGACTAGGGTCTGACATTCTGTCTAAATGAAATTTCCCAGTTGTCCCAAGCACTTTTTATCTTATTTCCATGCTAGCAGTTTGAAATGTCACTATGTATTGCCACAATGACAGGTGAGCAAAGGCACAAGAAAGCAACAGAGCTGGTTTCTCCAATGAACCATGCCTGGAAAATGTGAAAATTTTCTTTTGCCCCTGGCTCCTGATCCACTCCCAGGTATTAAAGTTAACAGGGGTAGACTCTGCAACGTGACTTCATGCAGGCTGAAATATAGAACAGTGGTTAAGAAAACTTGGTATGTATTTATGTACATATATACACACATTATTAAAAAACACCACTAAGGGCCACATCTTGCAAATATTTTTTTTTTTACTTTACTACCATAGGTTCTCTCACTAAGGTTAATTAGAGACTGACAGCAATAAATCCCCTGTAATACAGAAGATTGAGCCATGTGGTCATAATACATATTTCATGTGTATTAATAGACTGAGGCTTGGATAGTATCAATGAAAAAATAAATACAGAAAACATCCTTCAGAAAACTTTAGTGTACAATCCCCGCTCACTGGGATTTTGGAATCTGCAAAGACTTCCTTCCAGTGACAGTGGGGAGAAGAGCATGGTGACATTTATCATTACGCTAACTGATGTATTTCTACTAACTACAATGAATTGCTCTAAAGACAACTACAAGATCAAACTCTGGACGTTAGTTTCTCTTTCCTAAATCTCTCTTTCTTGCTGTAATGAAATAATAACCTTCTGCCTTTTAAAGGCAACTTCTTTATACAGGCTTGCTTTTGTCATAGAGGTGGTAATCACTAGAAGAAAAATAGATGGGTTTATATTACCAATTAAGACCTAGATATTGCTTACTGTCTCTCTTCCATTTGAGTAACTGCTCACTCTGAGTAACACTCCTGTTAACCTCACCTCAATGAGAGAGGAAGACTTGCCACTCACAGTAATGACTCCTTATAGCAATGCTGTAAAAGGAGCAGTGAGCATTTGTATGCAGCAACCTCCACCGAGAAACATCCAGCACCCGCATCAATGTGTGTGAAATGCTGGTCTCCTTGAAGTCAATGTTCAAAATTTCACCCATGATTTATTTTTCAATAAGTCATCTCTCGCTGTTCTGCTCTTTGATATTGCTTTGCTTCTGGGAGCGCAGAAGATATGAAAAGGTGCATTTCTATTAGCAACATCCACTTTAAAACTTCACATTCTACCCTCTATATACGGCCCTGCTGCCAAACATTCTCTCATACAAGCTGTTTATTCAGCCTTCACCTGCCTTTATCCTCAGAAGAAAACATTTGGACTATCACAATCCTTTCTGCATAAAAAAAGAAGTCATCATGGTCTCTTATTAACTTTTGGAAACAAACCTTTGAGTAGTAGAGGTAGGGTAAAAAAAACACCCCATTTTGGCTAGATTCCCCTGAAGATATAAATCAATGCAACTGTTTTCTTTAACAGTATACAACCGAGGCACCAAATGATCAGAATCTGTCAGGACTGCGACGATATGTGTGAAACATACCGTATTTTGGGGATATATTTTCAGAGCTCAGTAGTGGGATGCATCTGAAACCTTCCTCTTCCAGGGATGCCGTTACCTGCCCCCAGGAGAGCCACAGCCCCAGCCATTTCCTTAGCTTACCATTCCTTGGCTACAGCTGGGAGAAAGAAGGGGGAAGGGAAGCAGAGGACTGCGGATGGTGACTTCAGTTTATTCAGTACTCTAGTGGTTAAAAAACTTCCTCAGAGAGTCCTCCTCATTCAGGAGACATGAATTAAATAGTCTGAAAATCCAACAAAAACCTAGAAGGATAGCCTCACCATCCGCTACAGCAAAGGCCAATAAGTCTATGCATGCACACACACACATACATAATATATTCCATATATATGTTTTCATATATAGAGATAAGAACAAGATATGCTCCATTATTTGCTAGGCAATTACAATCAAGTAAAAAAGTGCATAGAAAATGAACATGATTTGGCATGTTAAAGTAGTTTGACATGCTTGCATATCAAAACATTCAACTCCTTATCAAACTTTGTTCATCAAATGTTAGAGCAATTAAACTTCTGCCTGTAATTATGAATTTTTAAAAGGGATGTTTCAATGTCTAATTGCTTAACTGCAACTTGTATTCGGCTAGATGAATTATCAAAGTGTTTAAAATACAAGCTATCGCTGGCTGTCATCAGGAATGAGTTTTCCACAATGCGTAACATTTTTCAGTGTCTAAATCACTGTCACGATATCCTTACTGAAGTAAGTCTGTCCCTGCTGTAGCTTTATTTCTTACAATGCACCAGGAACAAACATGACTTGCTATATTATTAGGTACACTGAATGCAAGTCTATTAATACTACAGTCCTTATCAGCTAAAATTAGCCATTCAAAAGTCAAATGTTTGGTACAAGCTAGTTAGCAGGGCTCCTTTATAGCCAATGGACAGACAAGTCGTTGCAAAGAGTAATTCAACTTGTCCACAGGCTGATGTTTAAAGCAGCTGGGAGGGATTTCAGGTGCTGCTTTCTATCCCCTTTGACTTAAAAGGGAGCAGAGGACTCTTGCTTAGCTTCAATTCTCAGTTTTTTTCATACAAAAACCCCCATCAAACCTCCAAACCCCCAAAACAACTATAAAAAATTGATTATTTTTAAGGAACATCACACAATATACAAAATAAAGTTTTTGCAAAAATGTGGTGAGAAAGGTGTTTGTTCACATGAGTGTGCGTGTATATATACAGCATATAAAATCTGACACCTAAAAAAATATATATACCAACTTCTGGCACTATTGAAAACCCTTCAGCATGTTTCTTCTTTGAAAGTGTGCAATGCCTATAAGAAGGCAACTGTGATACTGCTTTTAAGTTATTTTAGTAAGGGCCCTTGACAAGCTTCACATAAAATATTCAGCATTGATGCTTTCAAGTCCACACAATTTAGCTTAAAAAGCTCTCCATTTTCAGCCCACATTATAAATAGGGTTATTATAAAGGTGGTGTGTGGATTAGATGCCTTCCCTTACCCTTCCCATCTGCCTTTCTGAAGTGTGATAGTACTGGACTGTATCACAAACACAACCTAAATTTCAAACAATTTAAAGCCATTTCTTTTTACTGTTAAAATTGTTTAGTGAAAGTCTTAATAGTTTTTAAGAAATTCAGAAGAATTTCACATACTCTTTTCAAATGGTTATGTTTACATCCCCAACAAGTAACAGCACAGCTGAAAAGCAGTTAGAATTATAAGGGTCCTCTATTATTTAGTCCTCTTGTATGAAACTGTATTAGCCATGCCTTTTATTGGGAAGACTTTTGTTTTCTGAACTAACTTCTAAAATTAAATCCTGGCTTTACAGAACTGAGGAGCCAATGCTACTGATTTCAGAGAGAGCTGCCTTTCATCCTTAATCTTTTACTTTTAGCTGCATAATGAACCAATACCTGCTCAACGTCATAAAGTTCTTAAAATAATACACCGAAATACTGGAAAACATCTACACGGTGGAAAACACAGCACCCATTTAACTTTTCAGACTATAGCTGCAATGGAGGACTCTTTGCAGGCATAAAGCAAAAGCTATTTTCAAATTCTTACAGGCCTGGAGACTTCAATGTATTTTTCTAATCTATTTAGATGCCAAAGGTGGCATCAAGATGGAGATACGGTTGTATTTCATAATGTAAATCTGCAATCCTTAATCAGGCAGAATTCCAAGCACAGTATTTAAAGTATGAGTATTTTTCTCATCTGCTAAGAACTTCAGGATCAATCACAAAATTTAAAGCCTACTGAGATCAGTGGAAAAAAAAGTTCTATTGGCTTCAATAAGCTTTGGATCAGACTCAGAGGACCACAGTCAGAAAGTTACCTAGGGCCTAAAAATGCACCTAGTGAGTTTTTCTAAAGAACCAAAGCAGCCTGGCTGCAGATGCTGAAGACACCTTTATGACTAAGTGCCTTCTGCATGGATTTTGAAAACCGACAGATTTTCAGTCAAACTATGCCATTTTTGCTATCGCAATATCAACATTTCTACTTATCTTAGTTTTCCTCATGACTTTTCTACATTACCATACCAAACTGTACTAACCAGCCATTTTCTGTATTCTTTGTTTCTTTGAAAATCTGGTGCCTCTCTTTCACTCTCCTTTCCCACCCACCCCTTCCTGTTTGGTACGCTTGGGAATTTTATCCTTGAGACTAGAACTTCATGATAAAATAGAGACTAATAACACTTTTGACTTCTACTTGTGTTATGCAAAGATATTTTAACTTCTGTTGAACTCAAGCTATAGGAAATGGTGATTTCAAACTGGACTTGATACATTATATGGTCATTGAGATATTTCCTATAAATATTTTAGATGGTAATTCTGTTCTTCCCAAAGACAGAATGACTTAATTATCAGAGCCTTTTGCTCACACTATTCATGGAAACAGCTATACTTTTAAAGCATATTTAAAGATATTAAATTATGAAAACCAGTTCACATAGGGTAACTATTGGGGATAATTATTTGATAGTTCATTATGATGACTACAGTAGATTTATTTATAATAAGTGCCATGTTTTATAACATGTACCAAAATCAGATACAACTTCATAGCCAAAAAAAGCCTCCTTTGGCACTAGCAGATTGAAAATCACTGCAACCTGTCAGTCCAGTCCTGTTAAAAACCAGACACACTTCACTCTGGTGTATCAATATTGCAGATTGCCCCTGCAAACAATTTCCTTGTCCAAAGCCACCCAGGTCAGTCTGCTCTCTTACAAGAGCTATGTATGCACATAGGTAAATATGATTTGCCATTTTGGATGTTTTATGATCTACCGCTTAACCTTTAAACCTATGTTTACCAAAGCCTCTACAAGCACAATGTCTTATTTTAGCTGGATAATATCAGGCATACAATGCAAGGCTTATGCACTAACTTCTGCTTGACTGCAAAATATATCAAAACAGAGTGAGGCCCTGTCTGTCTTGGGGGGGAGAAGGGGGGTGAACAACGCTCCCCTGTCTTCTCAGCTCGGATCTGACAGTCATTTACAGGGACTGAAACTTCATCTACCACTGAAATGAGAAGCTTGCCCATTAATTTAAACTGTATCAAGATTTAATCAGGTGAGTATTGGCAAGACATTTACTGCAGAGCTATTGCAAAACGTATTTCATTAACGACGACACTAAAACACTGGAAATCCATAAAGGTGGAATCAGAAGGACTGGACCAACCGCTCACTGAAGTCAATGGAAAGATGAAGGAGCTCTGGATCACACCTTGCTTACAAAGCACCATCTTCTTTAGAGCTCAAAATTTTACACAAAGGTTTAGAGGTACGTTACTCATTGTCTATATAAAATCCCCATACAATAAAATGTAAAGTGTAGATATGAATGGTGAAAACACAGTGAGGAAGCAGGAAGAGAACTAAGATCACACTTCCACAAACACACGCAATTACTGACGTGCCATTCAGTGGAGCAAATTAAACTTTTCACACCGAGAATTTGCAGGATGGATTCTTCTGCTTACTTTCAGCAGCCTCATCGCACATTTGAGAAATCAAGCATAGAAACCACAGTCTGTTAACTTCTTTGTTTCAAGTTTGAACAGCAACTTCTCAATGCTGAACAGTGACAAGTGCAGTGTATCTGACCAGGAGCCAGAGAGCAGCAGTCTGAGATGGATTTCCTGGTCAGAGCCAGGGAGCTGCCTGTGCTGCTTGGCTACCTTGAGGGTGGCTGTTTTAAAACAATCACCATGCTAATTAAAAAAAATCTAGTTTCTGGAACAGAATATAAGAACGAGCGGTTTCTATACCTTTACCAAGTTTGCCCTTTCTTGTCCGCTTTTGCTGGAGTAAAATGAATTCACCTGAAATATTACCATCTGAGTGGGGTGAGAGGAAAGTCCAATATAATTACAATCAGAAGTATTACATGAAAGCTGTGACATAGAAGTCACAAACCCTTCCGTTCCCACTATTTGTTCCAACTAGAATAACATCTTTTGCTCACACCAATATTTATCTCCTTGTCATTTAAAGAGAAAAACCAGTCAGACCAACTTTTAAATTCACTTACATACCATGCCTCCAGAAATGATTAATATTTCCTGAAAGGATATTTAAGAACAGCAACAAAAGCAAAACCTCCATTACTGGAACTGTGCAGAATTTCTTCTTGAACCACAGCTTATTCTTCAAACGGTCAGACTGAATTGCTCACGTCGTAAGGTCAGCTGCCACGAAATGATGATTATCTAAGATTTTTAATGCACAGCTCAGCATCACGCTTCTGTACGAAAGGCCAGTGCTTTCGACAGGTAGGCTGAAAAACACAATGAACTTCCACTACAGAAACGAAAAAGGCAAACAAGTCTGCCAGAGAGCCCTGGGGAAGACTTACCTGCAGCGCGTGCTTGCCCTCAGCCCTGATGGCTGGACTCCACCAGCAAGAGCACCATCCATCCCCACAGAAGCTCAGCCTTTGTGAAGCGTGCTACTGCTTTCCAGAAGTTGCAGCTGTGCGCAAGTTCACCCAACTTCATCTCAATTTGCGTTTAGGTGTGTTCCAGAAAGCATCACGCAACTCCAAGAAGCACAAAAACCCCTGAAGTCCAGCTTACTATGTATGCAGTTTTAGTTTGCAGTGAGTGGGATGGCTTATTATTATTTGTTGCTAGCTTTCACGATGGAAAAACGCTGAGGTCTTCACTCTTATCTCTTCAGAAGGCACTCAGTCGCCAAAAATATTTCTGACTTCACTGATTGGTCACTATCTTGTGCAATCTATATTTTAAGTAAGTTTACATGGGAAAGGATATTTTGGAATACACAATTAGAATAATTGACAACTACAATTAAAATAAAAATATGCTGGAGTGCCATTCAAAATCTTCAGCACATTGTTAGCATAACCTTCTCACATTGTGTAACTAATCACAAAACCAAGTATCATAAGCAGCTGCAACCCCGAGCACAATAGGGGGGAAAAAAGACTCTGCTAAGTAGAAAAGCAGCTTGGCATGTGTGGCTTCTCTGTTCTCTTCAGCAAGTTTATCACAGATGTGCAGCAGAAATTATTAAGGTTCAATCAACAAATTGTGGTGGGGAGACAAACTTACATTTCTGATTTAATTAACATGGATTTTTATTTTGAGTATTTATGTAATGAATTCTAGTTCATATTAAGTACATTATTACAGCTTTGGACAGCTAATTATTTTTAACATTTACCCTCAATCTGTAACTACCTACATGAAGTCTACACTTACAATAATATATTAAAATCATTAATATCTTAAAAAATAATCAATGTTTAATTGCTCCTAAAGTTAAAAGTCAAGCCACTGAACTGGCAGAAGTCTCCAAATAAGCTCTTAGAAGCACAGTTTGCTTCTAGAGATTTTTACAGCATTAGTTCCTACTTCTGGAGAAGATAATGTATTTTTTTATTCTAGTCCATACAAGTAGTTGATATTAATGTTTGATTAAAATAAAAAAAAAAAACAAAAAACCAAAAAAAACTGGGAATCAGAAACACAAAGGTACCACCTGCAATTTACGAATAAAAACTAAGTATGAAAGACTAAGACCATTATCTCTGCAATCTTGAAAAACTAGGAACAATAGATCAGTTTAAAAACAGAGACAAAGGTAATACTTTGTCTTATAAGATAAAATTTGCCTTGATGAACTTAGTTTTTCTTTATGGATTTAGAAGTTCTAAGGTAGTTTTATTCTGGTAAGAGAACAAATTTCAAACTGTTCACTGTGTTCACTCATAAATTAATTCGAATAATTTGCATCCAAAGACAGCTTGAATGAATGACAAAAAAGAGTTTAAAAAGCAGAATTCATCCCTTTATAACCAGAAAAAATGTAAATGTATATACAAAAAATATAAAGGGTAAAAATGTAAAATCTAAAGTCATGACTCTAATGTGTACTAAGCTATGCTGTTATTTAAATGAGGCAGTAACATGCTGTTCAAAGTTAACAAGAATGAAACATTGCCAATCAGTGACAATCAAATTTTTTCAAATATATAATCACTCAGAGATTTTTACAAGTACAAAATTGCAAAGTAAAAATTAAACACTTTGTTTCACAAACGGGTAACTTGGCAAATGGTAACATTTATTTTCCATCTGCTCCTGAGGTCTTTCCATAAAGTAATACTGTCTACCTAATCTTTCTGCAGCTCCTTTGTGGTGCCATCCAACGCTCTACTTCCCACAGCGTGCCCTTGCTCTGCACCTTGCCCCTGTTTATCTACCTTATCAGCTCAGGAAGAAATTTCTGCAAAACTCTTCCTCTGGTCACCGATATCTCTGGGAACCGAACCCATTAAGATATTTCTGACCCCTACTCATGCTATTTTAACTGTCTGATGTACAGGAAGGAACTGATAAAAATAGGATTACAATGCCCTTACAGACGAACTAGCAGAAGGCTTGATTGTGATTGATGCCTGAATAAATATACAATAACAGGCCCTACATTTCAACACGGCTTTTGATAGAAGGTAAGAAGAAGTGTCGGTTTTCACCGCCGGGACGGCAGGACTCTTTTCTCAAATACCTGGGAAGTGCCTTTGATTGAAGATTGAATCTTCAACTTTTGGTCTGATTTTAAATGAAGAGCAGGAGGCGGTAATTAGTAGGTAAGAATGAATATTAGTATTATTTTGTGAGGCACAAAGGTGCATTTCTTCCCACAGGTGCTTATGTGTGACCCACCCTCAAGTTCAAACGAAGGTCTAAATTCCTCTGAAGTCTAAATGTCTTTCCCATAGATAATCAGTGCCAGGGTGGGTCTATCGGAAAAATAAGCAATAATCCTATAATTATCCTAACAGCTCCAAAAATAATCCTAACAGTTCCATGGAAAACAAAGTGGGCTGGACTTGGAGCTTAGAGTCGGGAGGGGAGGGCTGGGATTGCCCAGGTCTTTGACAACTCACCACCTCCTTGGGAGAAGCGGCTCTCAAGAGGCATTTGGGTCCAGACTTAGTCTGGAGGACAGTTTCTATAGAAAAGGCACATTATCCAGCCCACGATTGGGTTCAGACAGCAACAAGAGAGCACAGTGTTTCAAGCAAACAATTTCAGATGGTTTTCCCCGACTCCACTGTGCTGCAGTACAGACTGAAGCCTGCCTGCATCCTTTTAATCTTTCTTAATGAACTGATTATTAACAAGGGATGCATTTACCATCCCAAACAGAAATTTCAGGAAGTAAACTCAGTGCACGGTTTTTATTAACATTACTCGTTTCAGAGAAGAGGGCTT
This sequence comes from Tringa tobata, assembly GCA_033628505.1. Classification (NCBI taxonomy): domain Eukaryota; kingdom Metazoa; phylum Chordata; class Aves; order Charadriiformes; family Scolopacidae; genus Tringa; species Tringa tobata. The sequence goes on along the minus strand of JAHREE010000118.1, from coordinate 22,940,668 downwards.
CAAGTGTCCTGAAATCACACGTTATCAGCTCCCACTTCAAGTAACACAGCTATCTATTCCACTTCAACAGTATCTCAGATACGCCCCTTCTTATCCTGCAAAAAATAGACACCTACTTAGCTTTCCAGCACAATGATCCAGCCAAGTACTTAAGCAAGTACACAAACTTCAAGCAGGCAAACAGTCCCACTGGCTCCTTTGAAACCATTCATGAAACTAAGTCTGCATCTGCTCAGTATCTAGCTGGATCACCTTGCTAAAAATAAGTTAACGCTAATACTTGGCACTTTCTCAGTGCTTCATGTGCTGAAACTACTGTCCCGATGGCAAGCGGCGAGGAAAGCATATTAATATTATGAGGTTCATTTTGTAAATGAAGAAATGAAGGCAAAGAAACCAGCTACTCCTGCTCCTCGTATGGCAAGACGGTGTCAGAGCTGGGACCCCCCCTCCCCTCTTCCCTCACCCATACGCTCCATCCTTCTGGCATCCACGTGGCTCTAACTGGAAGCACAGTCACCACAGGCAGCAGCTGCCTAGCAGGTCTGCAAACAAACTCTAAACGTGCAGTTCCACCAATTACAACAGTCTGCAGCAATTAATACACATCAAACGCTATAATTAAAAATAGTTATGTCATTAAACTGTGATACACACCAGCACAATATCATTCAAGAAGCAGAAGGCCCAGATCTCCTTGAAGATACGTGTTCTTCTACTAGCATAGTAACTGTGCTAACTGTTCATTTCAAAGGCATTTCTGATGTGCTTATGTGACCAGCTCTCACAAACTGCAGACACCTTTGCAGAGCACTCTCTCTCTTCTACACCAGGAGCCCATGATCCAACAGTTCACCTCCTGAAGAAACTAATGTGTTTATTGTATCTCCCTCTTACCTACTAGTCTTTCTGAAACAAAGGAATAAAAGTCTGAATTAAAAGTATTTCACAGCGGTCACCTACACAAAATTCCCTTTCACACACATGCATAAGCGCAAATCACACAGCTTGCTGATGGGAGGGTACAGTAATGTCTTAATGGATTTCTCCTCAGGGGTCCAACACAGTAAGAACATACACCAGCTAAGTAACACTGAAAATATATCATGTCACTTTCCATTACCTGCTTTACACGGAAAGCACTTAAATTCAAATGGGACATCCTTACATTTACCAAAGTACGAAGATACACACCAAACCTGCCACTCCTTCTCTCATTAGTCATTATTAGCGGATCTTATCGACGTACTAATTCTGTTCTGAAGTCATCACTCAACAAGACAGTAGATCCCATTTTAGTGTACCTAGCACCACATCAAAACTCCATCAAACCCCAGACCAAAGCACTGCAGCAACGAGACGCAAAGAACTTACACAGTACAGACTTGGCCAGCTCAAAATGTGGAGCACAACGGAAGGAGTAACTGTGTCCCCCCTGCAGTCAGCACACACTCCCCATTTCATGCTTTGGGGAATGAATCAGAAACCCAGGGAATGAATCAGAAACCTGGCTGATTTGGAGGAATTCTGTATTAAAGGGTAATACAGCAGCTCAGACCCAGCTTTACTGATTGTGGAACCGAGATAAAGCTGTCTCCTGGCCTCCCTTTCCTTCCCCCCGTTTCAGCGGGATTTAAATGCTTGCAGGATGACACCAAAATCACTGTCTTCAAAGTCTTTTAATACAGCATCTCACTGTTTGGTGTCACTGGAGAAGCTGCCCTCTGCAGCAGGGAGAAGCAAGAAAGCCGGGCTCAGAGCGGCCAGCGAGGTACGAGCACCACGAGTGACTTCTGCCTTCAGGCTGCGGCGCTCCCCAGCCCCAACCACCCAACAGGTAATGGCAACTGCTCTGGTTTGACACCCAAAAGGTGATGACAACTGCTCTGGTTTGACACCCAAAAGGTAATGACAACTGCTCTGGTTTGACATTAGTATAAGCTCTGGATTAGCACAGTCATAAATCAGGGCGGTGACCCACATTTTAATACCGTTTCTTCTCCCACTTCTGATGGTGCACGGTTGTGATTTGAACAGCACGCCAATTCAACCAAGCTGTGACAGATAAACTCTCCACGCTTCCCTTTATAATGTAAAAAAAAAAATCGATTTTTGCATGGAGCTTGTAAAATGAAGCCAAACATACGTAAAAGAAACAGAAATTTCCCAAGACTGTTTTTATTCAGCTGCTGATGACAGAACTTGTTATTCAAGTTCATATAGATGCACACAATGTAAATGGAAAAAGTCGTGAAGCAAAAGGTTTTTCCTATTGCAATTTTAAGATATGTTTGAATTCAAATGAAATATAAATTCAGTGGGCTGCTAACCAAATGACACATACCCCCAAGCTGCACAGCAAGGAAGCACTTAAACCCATGTTGAACTTGAGCAAACGCATAAATCTTACAAATTTCGCAAGGATGAAAGCATGCACTTAAAATTAAGGCACGAGTTTGCTGTTGCTTTTGCAAACAGGTGAATGAAATTTCAAATAGACATACATATATATATATAATTACAAAATAACGAAGCTCTGCCAACAATGGCTGCTGACAAACAAGCAATAGACAATTCAAAGCTTGAAATATTAACAGAAGAATTCTATCTGGAATACTTTTGTCTTTCAAATCAGATCCTGGAGAAGCAGTAAGAAACGTGGTGTTGATCTGTACGCCATGAATTAAGGAGTGATACTAAGAATTATCTCCTAGTAAGTCTAAATTCAGCACAGAATAAAATTACAGTGTAATTGGGGTGGGTGGTGGTGGAGGAGGTGTAATTGCTCTAAGAAAGGAGAATTATAGCTACTCAGCTGCTAAGATTTCAAAGTGCTCCAAAACCATAGCTCTATTTCATCACATTTAATTTTCATAAATATATTAAATTCAGTCAAGTCAGTAGATTAAAATAATATAGGAGTTTGTATCATCCTGGGCTTTGGCAAAACATGATACAATCCCTTTTCAAAAACCTAAAATTGGCTTGCCTGTGAGGACTATCACACAGATGAATAGTGGCTAAAGGGTTACAAATAAATAGACTGCAGCAGCACGAGGGAGGTGCTAGTGGATTGCCACAGGGATTGGTATTAGGATCAGTTTTATTTAACATCTTTATTAATGATCTGGAAGAACGGGTAAACAGTACATTAATTAAATTCACAGATTTCAATATACTGAGAGGTGTTATAAACATGACAGTGGGGAAAGAAATTATGCAAAAGGGGGTTAGAAACACTGAGAGAAGAAAAAGGGATTCCTTCTGAAGAAATGCAAGCTAACACATCTGAGAAGAATTAAAAAACGTAAATAATCAGTTGAGAGGAAGAAACCCCGAAAGCTGTTAAGCTAAAACAAAAGACCTAAGGGCAGCAGCTGACAGCAAATTATGTATGAGCTTGCAGCATGAATGGGAAAAAGAATAAAATGATCTGGGCTACACACATGGATGTATCACAAGACATCAAAAAGACAGTGTGACGCAAATCTGGACTTTCTGCAGAAGCAATGAAACATATGGTCGCCATATAGCATTAGTATTTCAACAGCCAAATATCTCCACTCAACATACAAGCACATTAGTGACATCCATGCAGAATAGCGGGGTTCTATGCCTCTGTGAAAATTTAAAAAGAAAAAAAGATGAAAAAAAAAAAAAAAAAAAAGAAAAATACACACCAGACAACCAATCAACCAGAAACCAATACCCAGGAATATAAAAAAAGTCACCAGAAATAAGAAAGAGCAAAAGAGAAAAATGGAAAGGATTAGGAAGACTGAGCATATCACATAATTGACAAAGGGCCTGAAAGGTACAAGAATATAAACATCAAGAAAGGTACAAGAAACCTTTAGGCTCATCTCTTCAAATATGGTACAATTTGGATTTTTTTTAAAAATGAAACTAACATAGGAAGAATATAAGCGGAACAGTAGTTCCCATTAGTGACACCTACTACACTAAGGAACAATCTTGAAAGGATTTATCTAAACCTTCTTTTCTTCATTCATTAAAACTAGGCAAAACATTCAAAAATACAGAGTAGGAGACGATCCTGTGATGGTAGAATGACTTAATAGGTCTTTTCCATCTCTAACTTCAGTGATTCCATAGAAGACAATAAGCAGAGAGACAGCCCTCTGCAAAATTAAATCACTGGGACTCAACTGGAGAATGAAAATTAAATCACAGAAAAGTATTTTCTTCTTTGTAAGCATTAGCATTAATCACATGCAAAAGTAAAATATTAGTTAATTTGATTCTCTGTGCCTTCCAGACTCTGGTCGAAATGAATCAATGCAGGAAGAGCGATTTCTCTGATAATTGGGGAAATGATAAGGAGGGAGGGGAAAAAGAAGAAAGAAGAAAAAAAAACCTAGCAGAAATAGCTGGTGAAAATGAAATTACCAGAAGGGGACTAGAGAGAACCATGTTAAGGAGCTTATTTCTTCCAAATTCCTAGTAAGAACAATATATATAAAATTTCACAGTGGCGGCTTTGAAACAGCATTATATGAAGACGGCTAGAAATGGAAATAAAATCACCTTGTACAGCACGAACTATTACTAATTTGTCTAAGTCACTGTTACGAGTAACCTGCAAACCTCTGAAAAATGACTTTACAGCACTTTCAAATGGTTAGCCCTCCCACACCTCGGGTTGTCACTGGGAGAAGGTGGTGGTAACCCAGAATCCCAGCTCCTCTTTAACCAACACAGTAGAGCGGGCGCGATGAACTCACGAGGCACGATACCTTTGGGAACCCCTGCTCCTTAATTGCTGTGAAATAGGTTACCGGGGTGCGCGCAAGCCGCTCGCTCGCATATTGGTGTCAGGATCACCTCAGCGATAAGGCACAACCGAAGGCATTCCATCTGCACTGCCTCACCCGAGGTGTCACGCTGGCATTTAACTCCGCTCTTTAGGCCACCAAAGGTCAAACGGGACAAACCACAGCCTAATAAAGGGGTTTGTAGCTTGGGGGGGAGGCAGCACAAAGCCTTTCAAATTAGCGGTGAAGTGATGGCACAAAGCGGTGAGGGATCAGTTCTCAGCATAGCCAAGGAGAACTCGGGTGCAGACTGGGCTGGTGGAAGTCAAGGCTGGACCAGTTTGCAAAGGCTGGTAATTTAAGCTGGTACACTAGAGAAATCGAGGCACGTGCCGTGGGAATACAGTAAAAATGGGCACAGACCCAGTGAGAGGCAAGAGCAGCAGCTGCCTCGGGGCCAGGGTTTTTTTTCCAGACAGCAGCCCAAGTTCTTTATAGTTCAGTGACAGACTTTATTGAGCTGGCAAAGAAATACGCAATCAACATAACAGAAACTTAGAAAAAAAAAATAAAAACAAAGGAACAGTATTGAAAAAAATAACCAGGGGTCTGGTTTGTTTCTTCTGATACTTTTCAAAAATAGATACTTTCCTCCTAGTGGGAGGAAGTACTGTATTTAATTAGAAGCATAAATCATTACACTTTTATAGTTAGTAATATCTTCTATAACAAAACTAGATTAGTTTCTCACTACATATGCTGTTTATTGTTCAAATTTTACAGTAAGTTTAATAATGGAAGTGTTACAGAACAGTTCAGTTTGGGGTTTTTTTGTTTATATTCCAGAAATTTTTAGGTGTTGTTTTTTATATATATATATATATATACACACACACACATCAGTAGAAATCTGTCTGGCTTTCTACCTACTGCAGAAAAACACGCACTCTCTTAAATGACCTTCTAAATGTTATGGGGATAGATTTATCTTTAAAATTCTCTAAAACATTTTAAAAGCTTAGCCCCCTGTCTGTAATCAAGGCTTGAATTTTAATCCTCGCATTTAAAGACAGGGCAGGTTCTTCTCATTCAAAACGCACCTAACGAGAGGTTCTGCTGTGCCAGGCTCCATCCTGCCGCCAAGCTCTCCATCAACGCGGAGCCACAAATGTCACTAACTTAAGCAATTTTCTATAGGGCTGCAATTATTTTCCCCTTTCTATTTTCCCCATCCTACAGCAACACAATCAAGATGTAAACACAAAGAAAGTGCAGCAGACACATCACTGATTTCGCTGCCATTTAAGACAACCCTAGGAGCTCTGTGCTGCGGACTGATGAGGAAAGCACATTAAGCACTTGCAACAGAACATCCAAGTAGACCTGTTTTGCAGCCTGATTAATAGAAACAACCTCCAAGGACTAATCACAAGTCGAGCCCTGTTTTGTAGATTAATAGAACAAAGGCACAAGAGAATAGGGAAGGTTACAGGACTGGAATATAAATAAGAAAAGGTGTACACTCTAGGTAGTTTGACTGCTAGTAATTATCAGCGGAAGGCACATCCTTATGGCGGGGTCTCGCTGTTCTGTGCTAAAGCAGCTCACTTCCAGATGGACTATCAGCCTCTGCTTCTTTCAATATTTTATCTGTATTTTAACACCAAAATTCATGAAATAACAACAAAACAATATCTTTCTCTGAAACAAAGTGCACTTTCACCACGTGCTTTAAGTATCATATTAATTGCTATTGCGATATGGGTGATTATAAAATTTGCAGGAACTACACTTTTCAGTTTTATATACAAGGACCAGCAAATACAATACTGGTATATAATAAATGACTGTTACTCAAAAGACTGCTACCATGCTATGGTAGCAGATGCTAAGACCCAGCAGAGATCCCCCATGCCCCATCTGACCCTGCGAGGAGGTGTGCTGCTCCTGCTGCACCAGCCTGGCCAGCAGATTTTCCTGGCCCTGAGCAGGATTTCACACATGAGGAAAAGGTACTCAGGCCTACAAATAAATTCCTTCGAAACAAAATGCAAGATAAGGTACGTTTTTTCAGTACCTGGAGTTTTGCTACTGTTCAATGACAATTAGAAGTTATACGTGAACTGTGTGGAGTGTCTACACAAATACCATATAGGAAATGATGGGAATTTTTCTTGCCTCTGAGGAGAACTAATTCTCTGCTTTTGAAAGTATTCAATTAGATTTGCTATAACGAAATGTAGTGAACCCAAAATGTTGCATTTGTGCCTGCTTCAGGGCTCCAGAAGCATCCCAGGTACCACTCACAGCCAGCACTTCATTAAATGTGTAATCTGCTCTCCAAAATCATGAGTGAAGTGAAAAAGTTCTTCTGACTCCAGAAAGGATGGATTTCATCCTTCATGTTTCAGAATACCTTTCTATCTACACAAAGATTTAACAATATACCAAACTCTATCGGAGTGATTCATACTTATTTCCATCTTTTCTAAGGTTTTCCAAAAGTTCTACCTCTTCAAGTGCTATACACATAAGAACCCAAGCAATGTCATTCTTGAACCTTATAAATCTATTTTTTTTAAAAAGAATCTTCATGTTAGTCAATGGAAGACATGCTTTCTTAAAATGGTGTTTTCCAGGTTTCTCAATAAATATAAAATCTGAGTTATACTCACAAACAGAAGAGAGAGACAAACTCACTAAGAACTGAAAAAACAAATTCAGGTACCCATAATAATGGGGATTACAGTGTATTGGGGCATCCCATACTAAAACCAGGAACAATTTCCAACTACAACTTTTGAATTACCACTCAGTTTGCCTTTCTCTTCCATTTTCCTGTAATGCAGGACATGGAAGTGTCCCAAGCAGCCCAGATGGAACATCAAGAGAGTGTTAAAGAGAACACCTTTCTCGCAGTCTCTTTTTATTACATTCCCAGTTTTGGAAACAAGAGGCATTAAAATCTGTGCCAGGAAAAGGAGATTGAAAGATTCATCCTTCCTTCTTACATAAAGCTTTCCTACATAAAGTTTGAGACGATACACAATCCATAAAGTATATTCTCAGGGTACAAACTCAAAAACCTTACTGAAGAGGGCAACACAGTTAGCAACTGCAAATACCAGCTTCTGCTGGCAAGATACACCAATCCACGTGCATACAGAAATAAACTGGCTTTCTGAGGAACCAGACCATACAGCTTTGTTGGTCCTACCCATCCAGCAAATGCTGCTGAAACACCAAAACGGAAAAACAAGAGCTCTCCAGAAGCAGAGGATAGACAAGTTGGCAGATCTGCAGATGAAAAATACTCAAGTACTTACAAAATTACTTGCAAAAGAAATATGGTGACACACTCATCAGATGATTTCAAATCACCATGTGCTCATTTTCTAGGAAGCATTATTTCCTTTGTCAAAGAAGCCACAGGTTTCCAAGCATGACATGCATGTCAGTATGTAAGGCAACTGGCTAAGCATATATATAGAAGGATACTGGGTTGTTTACACAGAAGGCTTCATACAGAATGCTAAAGAGGAGGAATACAGAATGGACTTACTAGGTGGCAACTCCCATTATTTATTCCCAGGTACACCGTATATGCAGATCACAAAACCATGTCCTTATTTGTGCAATACCGCAGCATGTACTGTAATTTATCCTTGTGACTATTTTTCACTGAATTTTTAGAGTTGGAAGGGACCATAGAGATCATCTAGTCCAACTCTCCTGCTGAAGCAGGATTGCCTAGAGCATGCTACTCAGGACTGCATCCAGGCGGATGTATGGTGTATGGAATCTGGATGTATGGAATTTTCATTCCATACTATCCAGAGGACAGAGAGACAAGGAATGCAGCACAAACTTTATTTAGGATATGATTTTTCTATTAATGCCATTGACCGTACATTAAAAGATGACTATGCAATAACAAGATCAGCCAATATTTTTTTTGTCTTCATGCACACACATAGTTAATGAGCAGGTACAGCTCACCTTTTGGGTCTATGTCATATGGACTGGGCTATGCTGGAGCGGGCACTTTTGGATAACCCAAACCAACCAACTGCAGAGGTGGCAGTGAACCACAACTTGTGAGGCCTTTCTCTACTGACTCAAGGACATATGCAACTCAGCCATGTCTACCAAGGCACAATGATAAGCTGCTGACATCTTCCTGCTTAAGCCTTCTCTCTGTGTGCACATATACAAACATAGCTCTCAGCTATATTAAGATTTCGATATTTAACTAGTAGAGTCAGAAACGTCAGCAACTCTCATACTTTAGAGATGCACCCAAACCATAATATAGACTAGCATCTAAGCATTTTAGAGGTGGTTATAAATACCCAGCAGTCTCATTGATTTTCAACTGAATCCATGAGTGTTGACCAGTTCTGAAATAAGGTGCCAGATCCATTCCACTGAATGGATTCTCATGAAAATCTGATGAATGTAGCTGTCATTCTTGACCTTTATGTTCAGATTCATGATCAGTGTTCTCTTATTTGAACTGCTTGTGCTTTATTTCATAGCCTTTGTGAACTACTTTAAGCATTTTATACACATCGGGGTAAAGTCAGCATTCTCTATTAGTATTAGATAAATATGACCCAAAAAATCATCTTGAAGACAATCATAAGAAATCTTATCCTTCACTGGAAGCTAACAAAATCTAGTCACTTGCTACTTTACTTACTTTTGTAAGTCAAGCACAGTTTTTCAAACATAATTTCTCTTCCATTCCTATTGCATTTTATCACCATGACATAATGTGAGCTTTATCAGCAGCTCCACCTGAAGCAACGTACATGCTTCCAAACTTTATCCTGTTTGTCCTGAATAGAAGAACTACGAAGTGAGCCACCCGTAGACACCTGTTTCACATTCCTGACAGTGTGCAGGACAAGATCTACCTTCTCCCTTGTCATCCCCCCTCAATCTCATTCATTTCACCTCATCTCACACCTTCTAACAACACTTGAAAATATCCCCATTTTTCCAACTTATTTCAGCAAAGCTCTTCATATGTATATCTGTATTTAACTGATAATTATATATTTAATTAAAGCTTATTACTGATCTCACTGAGTCAGTGAAACTACCCACGTCCCAAACTTGGCACATTTAGATACCTTGCTTGAAGTAGGGGGTTTTGGGCTACATATTTCCAGTGTGGGTTGAGACTTGCACCGTGCAGGTATCTGTCCCATGCAGTCTCTTCTCGCTCAGGTTCGCAACTCCTGACTTAGAAATGATTCCTTCATCCAATGCTTTTAAATCTGTGTTGTTTGGATCTAAATATCCTGCTGAAAGCACACATACATTGGGACTGGATGGGCCTCACCCTTCCAGTGATACAGCCCTCTTACCCCTAACAACAAAGTCTTGGTCTGCCACTTAGTTCCCTGCTGAAGCCCTGGTTTCTCTGGCTCAGTAGTTCCTCCATAGGACCTCGAACCTCCCTCTGCTCTGAGCTCTTGCATCCAGGCCCTGGCTGGCACTCACCCATGCACCCTCCAGCAGCCTCTTCCTCTGTCACCCCAAGCATCCAGCTGCTCCCTACTTCTCCCTGCTTGAGGTAGACCACATAGGGGCAATGAAGGAAAGAAAGGAATGGGGCACCATCCAATGCAAAATTCATCCTCACATCAGCTCCTCAAAGCTCAAGCCCCTCTCTTACTTCTCCACTCTCCTACTGTGAAAGTGGTTGTCCTCGAGTGAAATAATTTTTCAGTTAACCTTCACAGCGTGCTATTTTCAGTTTTGTCTTTCTTCCCTTCTGCACTAGGCCACCACAAAGAGGTATGGATTCATGGATTCATGGCACACATGCAGCTAGAAGAAAATGGAAAAGTAGGAGTCCTGAAGTGCAGAAGCCGCACAGAAGAATTTATTCAAGCAAGCATCAACACGCAACAGGGTCCAATCCGGTAAGGAACAGCATACCTCCACATTTGGGTTAACTCTCCCCTTCCCTCCTCTCTCCCCAGCCCCCATGTCCAAGAGTTTTCAGCCTTCCTCCCAAGAAATCTGTAATGGATGAGCTGAAAATTTCCGTTTTGTAGTATTCTCATTAATCCCTGCTCTTCCTAACTCCTCACTGGTTGCAGATGCTTTCAGTCTGCTCAGTGCACACAAATGCCACATTGACCACTGTGTTATTCCAGTGCTCAGCAAAAGGAAAGCAAACTTCTTGTTCCTGGGCAGCTGGGAAGTAAAACAAACAAACAAAGATCCCAAAACCCCAAAATGAAACAAAATTACAAAGACAAGTACAACTTGTGGGTTTATATTTGCCCAACTTCTATATTGTTATTGAGCAAACCACACTTCAACCAATGAACAGGAGACCACTATAAATAACTAGCCCCTCAACAGCACAGCTCATGCTCATTCTGGCTCTCTGCTTTTTTGCAGAGCACCTACTGAACTCCAGGAAAACAGAGCAGAAGTCAGAGACAGATTCCCACAATCACCTGTGTGTTTCTGCTCTGAAAGAGTTCAAATCCCTGTTTCCACACTGGGAAAGATCCAAAGGCGTTAGGAGAGCCACCATTTTATGTTGGTTTTACCTGGCTAGAATTTCACTCACAAAAAGACACTGTTTGTGTGTTACACTAGTAATGAAAACTCTGAAGTTCTTATTCCTTCTGAAGTTAAGCCTGAAGGAAAGGTTAAGGCTTCATGATGTGCCCCAGTGCAGAGATGAAGAGCCTTCCAATTAGCCAGAACAGGTTAGCATCATAGTATTCAAAATTACTTATGAGACAATATATTTAAAATCACAAACATTCCACTATTTATTGAAAAAAAGGGGAAGAAAGCAAGCTTTTAAAACTAAACAGAACATATTTTTTTTTCTTGGAAGCGAATCTGATATGAAAGAGAGTGAAGAAAAATCAGCGACATTCCCAACAAGGCAAAAAATGTAAACAAACTGCTGCAATTCTAGACCGAGGGGAATACATTCTTCGATCCTAAAATGAGAGACTTGAGGGACAAATGCCAAGAAAAACGAAACAGAAGCCTGCACCTTTAAACACAACCATGCTACAGTGGTGGTGTGTTTGCTTAACACACAGACAGAAGACTTCAGTCTTTGCCAATATTTTTCTCATTGCTGACTTCTACTGCATAAACGCCGGAATTCCTGAAAAACTGGTACAACACCAACAGTCTTGTCCAGTCTGCCCCTGGCTTCCTCACTGCTGAACAGCAATGAAGAACTTTAGTGCTGAGTAGTCCGATTTCTATTCCTCCCTTTTTTAGGTGTGAGCTAATTGCCAACTAAGAGTATGAAAATTAAAGAAATGAGATCCATTCCAAGCCCTCAGTATATCTGAATCCTATCGTGTGACTTGCCAATTGGTTTTCCAGTCCTCACGCTCAATATCTGCTGTTAATTTGCTTGCTATTTCAAGAACTTGAAGACTGTCAGCAAAATCCGCGATGCATTACAAAACTTATAATTGAAAAGAAAAAAAAAAAAACACAAACATCATCTGATGCTTTTCTGACAGGATAAACACAAAGTCTGAAAACAAGGGAGAGGTACTAACTTAGAGCTACTTGTATTAAAATATGATTGCAAATGAAGCAGGGAAAGAACTAGAGTTATAGAAATTATTTCAAACTGATGCAAAATTATTTGATTAAACCCCCCAAATTTACACTGGGCTAAAAAGAAAAGAAAAAAATGCACAAAACATCATTTTAAAAGGAGATGACTGAACCTGTCTATACTTTCTTATGGCTGCATTATCTATGCCAATTAAAATTTTGCTTCTGAAAAAGAGTTAAGGCACTTCCTCTAGAGTTACTAAAAAAAGCAAATGAAAGCCTGGGCTTCGCAGAGGTGAGCGATAGTGAGCCGTTTGTTCTTGACCTCTGGATCACCCTACAGATCAAATTCTTGGACATAGGAAAAACCCACTAGTATTCATTAAAAGCAACTGGGAGGCCAGCTTTGTGCTTCTGTTCTTGAGACCTGAACAAGCTACAACTTGACAAATGTGCAGGATATTGCTGAACAATGCTGCTGTTCCTGTCGGGAGGGAAGAGCTTTATTCCCAGCTTCATTCAGGATGAATTGATTTTCATCACAATGATGCAAATCGCAGATCTCAGTCACTATATAAATAATCAATTTTAATCTTTTACATTTGTGCTTTTCAGTTATTTTCCATAAAGTTGATTCCGGTAACCATTAAAATGCATTGATTTATATCAAATCAGCTTTTATATTAAACGTTCTCCTCCTCAAAAAAATTCATCTAGCTATAGTTATATAAATAAGTATATATCCTGAAAGTCTTGGGTCTTCAGTTTTACTTTTCAATCTGCTAGATATAGGTGGAATTTGCCCACACATTTTAATAGCTAAAAATAATGTAAAAGATTGCTTTATTAGATTATTTTATACTTACGGCTTATAACTTTTTTGCGGAAGTTTTATAGAGAACAGAATTCAAAATTCTTAAATAAGCTTATTGCCTGGTTATTCATGAAATTAACTACCATAAATTTCCATGCACATAAAGTTTATCAGAATACTTTTAAATTTCAACTGGTTTTGTCTTTCAAGCAAACCAAAAAACCTACCTGTAGAGCTGATGAACAGAACAAAATAAAACAGGGGAAAATATTCTCCCTGAACAATTGTTTCTGTCAAAACATGGTTTAAATAAATCCTGGCTCCAGTTAACTGCATTTCTCTGGTGGTTTGAATGCTTTTAAAGCTTCATTAGAAAACAGACATTGCTAGAATATTTGTATTCATAGCACACTACAGTAAATCCAGTCCTTAGCGTGGATGAACAATTTCAAATATAATTTAAAAAACACATGTATTTTAAAATAACAACATTTGAATTTAAATAAAACTTATACATATTCACTTACATATATTCAGCGCCCGAAGCCAGAGTAAAAACAGACTGTCTCTCCTAACTCTTTTACAGATACATCAGTATGAGTTACGCTTACGTATACTTCACAAAGGGAGTTTGAAGATTTAAAAATTCATATATCCATTACAGTTTGTATTTCTGTCCTGTTCAATAAGTAGCCTCAATCTCAATTTTTCAAAGGAGAAAATGTTTCCATTGGAATCTTTAAGAGTTTTGACTACATAAACTATCAATAATTTCCCCACCAAACAAGCCAGGTTCATAGGGGCAAAGTCAGAAGGAAAAGAAAGGAGGGAAATGTTTTTGTGGAATGTTCTGTGTAGACCAAATGGAAAATCTTCAGCCATTTTGCTCCTTCAAGGCACATCAAAGAATCTCCTATTTAAGGTGTGAAAATGTCCTTTACATTCTCCACCTCTGAAAATGAGCAGAGCTATGAGTGTGATTCGTGTCTCACTCTTGCTCTTTTCCCTTTTAGGGGTTGATACTTCTGTTTTCAGCTCCCCTCCAGCTAATGCCATTTAATACTTTCAGAACCATCAGGCTAAATTCAAATTTTCTGCTCCTTAGAGGCTGTTGATATGCACCACCGCACATTCCAATTGCAAATACACATGAATGCTCCCGTGTATTGTAAGTTATTTTCTACATACAAATTCTACTAAATTGCAAGTTAGGAGGCACAACTTGAATTCTCTTAGGTCTTTAGAAAGCTTTCAGACGTACCATGAGTAATAACATGTAATGAATATGGACTGATATTTCTTTTCTGTAGTTACACTGAGTTGGCAATTTACATTTTCTAAATAGATAACTTATAGCCAGTTTTCCCAGTATTCTGGCAATTACTTCTTAGAAACCCCTGACAGGCCGAAACCTCCAGAATCACAGCTGTTATTCTTGGTTTGATCCCTCTTTTTAAATTAAAACCAGTAGCTTTATCAGCAAATGAGAATTTTTTTCCCTCTGGAAATACTTACAAAAATGCACATAAATTGAACATGTCAACTTATCTCATTTTAGGGTTGGAGCATCTTCTGGGTTAATGACTAGTGTTCCGCTTCTGTGACAGAACTAATTGGGGTAAGGAGGCCATAAATACATACAAAACCCCCACAAATTCTCTTCCTTTGGGGTAATCTGAAGATTTATAGCAGTAGAGTGCAATGTGATTGGAGGGGAAGGAGGAAAAAAAATTAAGAAGCGCTAACAGGCTCGTCTGATCATTCTGTCTCAGTTTCCAGGCACAGAACTGGTTTGGAACAGATTTTTCTAATATCTGATGTGACTTTTCCTTCCTCTCAAAGATCAACTAAAATGCAGGAACCTAGCTGAATTTTCACATTTTCCAGGAACTGTAATTATAAAGAAGAGAGAGAGAGAGAGAGGGAGAGAGAGAGAGAGAAAGAGAGAGAGAGAGAAAGAGAGAGAGAGAGAAAGAGAGAGAGAGAAAGAGAGAGAGAGAAAGAGAGAGAGAGAAAGAGAGAGATGACACATCTCAATGCTCCAAACACAGCCCAAACACTGCCAGTTGAGCTAAAAAACTGTATTCAAATTGATAGCCTCAACTCCACATCAACAGTTGCTCAACACATGCTTTGATAACAGTTTTTCATAACTGAACACAAATGAAACATCTTTTTAGAGAGAAGTCTGCACTTGGTTGGAGCTCAGCATGCCTTTCTAGCAGTCTAGCTTTATTTCCCATTGATCACTAATTGGAAAAAACCCAGTTATCAATGGATTATAGGAAGGACTAATTAAGATTTCTCTTCCATGACTAGCTCAGAATACATACAGCATTCATTTGTTATGGTTAAAACAACTCAGTTCCTTGATGTGGCATCCCTTCATATTTCAGAACAAACATTCTAAATCCTTGTGTATAGCTGCAAAATGAAAGAATTTCTAAATGCAGCTGGAGACAAAAGGATAACAGATTGCCCTTATGGATTCAGGAAGCAAAAGAGGAGAAAATAGATCACTACATTTTGCCAGTACAGATAAATGTAAATGGGAAGGCATATCATGCAGTTCTCTATTTCAGAATAACAAGCTCTCTCTTCCCCAGACTTGGATCCTATGTTCTCCAGATCTCTCCAGCAGGTCTGTAGTAGCAGAACTCAGGTAAATCAGCCACAAATAAATTTGAAAAGATGCCTCCACTT
This sequence comes from Tringa tobata, assembly GCA_033628505.1. NCBI lineage: Eukaryota > Metazoa > Chordata > Aves > Charadriiformes > Scolopacidae > Tringa > Tringa tobata. Next base: position 22,924,810 of record JAHREE010000118.1, on the reverse strand, counting down.
CATAATCATTGGATGCCTGCAGAACACCAGCCCTCTCAGTCCAAGTGAAAAAAGCTGAACACAATAGCTAACCTTCCAGCTCACACAGCTGCTCACCTTGCAGCAAGTCTCAAATCCACCTCACACTACCCAAGGCCTTTATGTGCCCTGTCTTCTTCTGTGTTATATGCTACTATACTAAAAAAATTACTTTGAAATGTCTTTAGGAGAGGATTCCTAACCTGAATTGAGATCATCTTTCCCAATTAGCTGATACTGCAGGATTTAGAGTTGTGGGTTTTTTTCAGCTGAGCAATGTCAGGCTGATTTAAGCTACTAGCTAAAGGCTATGACTTAAATTAAAAAAATCAGCAGCTTAAGTCAAGAATGTGAGATACAGAGCTAGATCACAATTTTCTAGCCAGCACTAATGTACAGATATGACAGAAAAAAAGCATTGTCAGAAGCATCAACGTGTGTGGTGCTGTATGAATCATCAAGGCCTGGGGGCCAAGTGAACTGTCCACAGAGATGAGATGAAGGGGAAAATTTCTAACATCTGTATAGGTTTGTCCCATTCTTTGGTTCAATCCCTGCCATTCCCCCTTCCTATTCTACTTTCACCTTTAAAGCAAGGCCTGCCATCAAAAATATAAGTTCTAAGCTTATAATAAGCCCTTCTTATAGGTGTGCATAAATTAGCATCTAAGTACTTCAGCTGACAATTGAGAATGCCAAGTAGCATAATGATTATCACCATCACTGAAGTTCAGGTTTCTGGTAGAGTCTCAAAGGACTGCGGCTGTAGTGAGCACGAGAATTTAAAACAAGTGCTACCCAAGATTCTGCAGAGATATCAGGCATCACAATTAAACAACGTGTAGAAAAAACAAGGAAGAGTTTCCTCAGTACAAAACTGGACAGCAATTTTTCCTGCATATGCCCATCCCGGTGGAATGAGATCAAAACCGGCTTGAAATTTTATCACAACTTTACAAGCAAGAGAAAAAAATGCCTAGAACTGATCAGAAATAATACTTAAAGCACCTGCTGCCTTGAGCTTCGTGTGGTGTGGGTGTTAAACGGTACCATACTAATCTATTAGCACAGCAGACATAAACACCTAAAGAGGACACAATATAATTGAACTTCCTTCCCTGATACATACTAAGGTGCCACTGCAGTTAATCCACAAGCACAGAGTGGATATCGAGTCCACAATTGTTTAAGTGCATTCAGCAGGCAGAACAGAAATAATTACAATTCTTTTTCTCGTATTTCACACACGTGGCTAAATACAGCCTATTTATCCACACACAAAAAAAAAAAAAAAAAAAAAAATTGGCAATTGCTTCAGAGCGGCTTATGGCTAAGTTTGATACTGTTCTGCAGGGCAATGCAACAAAGCAGCTTCATGCATTTTCAGCAGGAATGACTCCTGCTGTGGTTCAAGTAATAAACAGCAAAGAAAGTTTAAATTGAGACTTACCACGGGGCACCGTATATTCGGAATCCTTTAACTGTTACCTCTGAATCTTGTAAGTAAATACTATTTGTCAGGAGTGACTGAACATTGTCAAAGTCCTCTGGTTTCAATTTGGACACAGAGGGAAAGCGGTAGTAATCTTGTTTAACAAGGTCTGCCATGAATTCCTTATCAAATGTCAGTTCATGATTCCCAGCAATCACTATTTTATATTCATATGGTAGGTTTCCTGAAATAACAAAAAAGAGGACTTAATTAGCACATTTTCCTCCCACACCAGCGTTGCCGGCACAATAAGTAGACAGCTAGCAGTGACAGAATGAAATACCCAAGATCTGTGTGCGTCTCCATGCTGAGCATAAGTTATTAGTAAGTGCTTCTTTTCCACTGAATGAAGCTGTGTTAAAATGTAAAGTAACATCACACAAAGCAATGTCATAATAAAAAGCATTAAACAAAACAAGCTGGTCTGTACCAAAGCAGCTCCAAAGGCGGCATAAACTACCACTGCTCCCTTGCTTTCAACTGATGACACACTGATTTAGATGTGACACTGAGTTCTACCCCTTAATTCATGGGATTGAGTCAGAGTCAGTAGTTGTGTGCCCTAATCCACAGGAGTGACCTGCAGTGAGACACCTCGGATGGGCAGACCGGAGACTGCAGTACACCTCACAAGCGTGTTATAAGGGTACCAGGCATGCAGTACTGAATTAGGCTGCTGGTGCTGTTGGGTTTTAAATGATGCAGTTATTTGGAATAATTTGTATGGAACCCAACAAGAAGTGGCATTTATTCCAGCCAAGACTGTTCTTCAAAGCTCCAATTCACTTGCAATGGACTTGCACTTTATTATTATAATTCAGCTTATGGTGGTATCTCATTTCAGTAAGATACACATAGAAGAAATCATGAAACTCAAGTGAATAAGACATCAGGTAGGAAATGTGGTTAATTTATTTACCCTGGGGGGGTCACAGGGCTTGATCACCTCAAGTCAGGGCAACTATTTTCATCGTTTGGAATGAGGCATGGATCAGGCCCACAGAGCCAGATTTTTGGAGCTCAGAGACAGATTTTCAAGTACTTGGTACCAACAATCAGTGCCAGATCTTCCAAATAAACATACTGGGTGCTGAGCTCCCTTAAAAATATGGTCCCATACTGTGGTGTCTTCACAGAAGTCAAGTTCTTTTACAAAATCTGTCCCATTGTGACTTGCCAAAAATCACATGTAAATTTGCATCAAAGCTAAAACCAGACTCACATTTCCCTTCTCCTGCCTTCACCATAAGCCTGATTTCCTAGTCTTATACCAAATCATTCATTTTGATGTATAATCCTAATAATAATTTAGAAAAGGTTGGTTTTGTTTTGTTTCATAAAGGCAGCAAAATGAATGTGGAAATCTACGTGTCCATCTTCCAATTCTGGTACTCCCAACATCTGCCCCGAGGAACACAGAATTGGATGCTATGTATTTCTCATGAATACAGTTCTCCTAAATAGATGTGGCTTTGCTAGTTTAAAACTTGTCTTTCAACTTTCAAAACTGTTTGGGTTTATGGTTTGCTTTTTTTGGTTTTGTTTTTTTAGGTAAGTTTCAAAGTAAAGCTGTAAGTATTTACACGAAGATTAACTTTCTCCTAAATAAGTTAAAGGAAACCAGTCAAAAACCCTCTGCTTTTCAATATTTACAGCACGGAAACAGGAATTACACAAGATATGTATATAAACATCATCTTTGCAAAATTAGTTAACTCTGGATAGAGCAACAAAAAGCTATAAATCCCCTGAAAAAAACATAGCAGACATCTTCATAGACACCTCACATCTGAACAAAATGCAGATCATACATATTCATAGCCCTCTGTGGTGCTGCATTAAATTAAAAGCTGGGGGAATGCAATAAATGCTCCTCTACGGTTAATGCTTCACTCCTATACATCTTCCCCATCCCTGCTACGTGCTGCTCTGCAATTCATTTTTATTTAAAAACTCGATGTGGCAGGTACCTACAATTCCTGCTCTCTGTGACTCCTGGGCACAAGGTAAAATTGCTATTTTCTCCTCTCTCAGGAAACATAAAAGATACCACAGGCATGAAATTTGATACACTTGTCATAACTATCAATTCCCCAAAACAAGCTAGATGTGACTGAATTCTTGGAGAAGTAGGCTGGAGAAGTTAAATTCAGGTTTCTGCCAAGTTATCAACATTTGCCAGTTTTAGCTGAGAAAACTTCTCATCTTACTGGATAAATGTTCAGGTTTTACATTGTCTCCCATGTATTTAGATAAATTTGAAAATCAGCACATTTTGATAATATTATGTCCAATTACGTCTGGAACATTTTGCTTGAAGTCAATGCTTTTTTACCTTGACATCTTGAACGAAAAAAAAAAAAAAAGGCCTAAATTTGAAGACACACCAGGCACAAAAATTACAAACCAATGCTGGCATCAGTGATTTTTAAAATATATAAATGTAACATTATACATGTTATATAAGCACCTGAAATCAGTAAGGAAAACCAAACAGTAATTACTGCAATTGGTGTCAAGACAGCTGTTGATTTTATTAAGACTACAGAGAGGCTCTCCTTGGTCAGTTCTTTGGAGCCAAAGACAGGGGAACAGCCTCTCCCGGGTGCCACTGGGGAGCTCAGGACACCGCCACACCACTGAAGTCCAAGGACCCAGCGCCAGGACTGAGGAGTAAGGCAAGACAGGCCCCAGAGGAAAAACCCCATGGGGACCAAAGTTTGCCACCATCTTCCTGTATGTCAGCTGAGCATGTCAACCATAGCTGCGAGCTGGAGAGTCACCAGTGCTGCTGGGGATGCGATGGCTACAGACCCAGGTCCCCCATCCAGCAGTGAGACGAGACGCGCTTCACTCCACACTCGTACATACTTTAGTATTTCCCATCGGATGGGAAGGGAACCAAGGTCTGACCAGGCTCCCCATCTAGTTCCCCAATTTTAGAACCAGTCACGTTTTGCCTTCCTTTTCAGGAGCTGGCTCGGGAGCCAGCAGCGAGAAACATGACCCATCAAAATGGAAACGCATCAAACGCCAGGGCCAAGCAAAGGGGAGCAGCAAGAGGAGGTCTCATCCATTTCTTTCCTCTTCCCTCAGGAAAGGCTATATAGCACTAATCACAGTAATAAATTACCTGCAATCAGATTAGCTATTTATTCGTCGCATTCAGGTTTTCCCTTCCTGAAAGGCCCTGTGGCAGTGCACAACATTCATTCTCTCCGATACAATTTATGAAATATTTTGGCATCTTTTCTTTTGGCAGTCCTGCCCTTTGCCTCTAATCTGCTGACCTTCTGAGTTTAATATGGAAGCATAAAGAGTCACACACAAAATCTCCTACTCCATGGTATTTTAGCTTCATCTTGACCAGATTAATCTCTGCATATCTACATCCGTGCTGTCTGTACAGAGAGAGACGCCACGGCACGATACACAGGTTGAAAGGCATTTCCTCATTTTCCTTCACTACGTTTCTGTTTGCTACATTTGGTCTTTATTAGTCTAATTTCCTAACTATTAGATTTTCCATCATGCATCCATAATACTATGCATGCTAATTTATACTGTGAATCTGGAAAACAGATAGAAGAATTCGCTTTCCAAACTAGGAAAAGAGTTGGATCTGTTTGCTGGGATGAAGACTTCAGAAACCCCAATTACCAACTCCTAGGGTAATAAGTGAGTTTATATCAAAAATACTTTAAATGTTTAACAGGTGAGATCAAAAGGCTAAAATTACAGGTACTAAAAACGATTAGGGCACCAAGTCTGTGAAGCGGAGTCACGGTGCAGTATTTGAAATCCTATATATTTATGTGTATATACACACACAGGGTGTGCGTGTGTGTGTGCATGTGCGTATCTTCAATATATATTTATATTATTTTGACTAGGATGTTTTCCAACATTTGCCCACAACAGTAGAAGGGCACAATACAATCGTTGATTAAGAAAATACTGCAGTTAGAGAAGTTGTTCTTCTAGGAGACAAAAGGTCAGTATCACTCTTGCTTAAAAAAAAGCAAAGATAGTAAAATGTGAATAAGTTGTAAAAACGGAATTTTTTATAGTAAATACATTAACCTGGGAGTTTTGGAAGATTTCTGTGACTTCTTGTTTAACAAGTCAACTCTGAAGCTACAGTCCCACATACCTTTGTCCCCTCAGTGTTCACCCTCACTCCTGTGCCCCCGCGCCTCTTTGCCAACACAAGGCTTTGGTGGCCATAGCGGATCAGGAAACTGATCCAGCTGAAAATCAATGTAGCAAAAAAGGAATGAGGCTTTGTGAACGCTGGTAATGCAGGACTTCCTTTGCTGAGTGCAACCACTTATATCACTTTAAAGCGTTAGCTGAACAACAGACTGACTTTAAATACACCTATTACATGGGATGAGAGGGGAAGCTGGGAGCTCTGGGGGGCTGTTTTTAAGTTGTTGGTTTTTTAAGTTCACCTTAAGTACTGGATCCTAGGAGTCCTTTAATCTGTTGAACCACTTTCCCCGTTTTAATGTCATGCTTCATACAAGTACAATTTAGTCACACCACCCAAGTTCTGTAGAGCTGCCAGACATGAAAAGGAGTCTAACTGGCAATGAATGTTGACTGCTGAGTCCCTATAAAAATAGAATATCACATTATTTTTTGACTACTGTTACCTAAAAAACCCACAGGGAAGTAGGGTAATAAGAAATAATGTGATACCAGCTGTCTATATGGTAGTAGAAAGCTGTATTTACACACAAATGCTCCACAAGTGCTTTTGATGTGAAGCTCTGAATTTGCATAGACATGCATTAACTATTCAATCCACACAACACTTCCATGAAACGTGAAGAGTTTTCATGCCCATTTCATCACCTCATAGACCCTTTGGCCATATGTTGGGAAATGGGCTGAGAAACCTTGAAGTATAAATCTTAGTCCCTTCAAAAAGAGGGAAATCTGTACAAATGAGATGCCTGTGCAAGTGAATCATCTTGAATTTATGGTACATCACATATGCTTCAAAAGTGCAAAACTAGTCACGAAACATCCACCCATAACTAACCACGTACACCTCCAGAGATAAACATTGAAGGAGCAGATTCTGTGTTGTTCCTATGGATTTCCAGTCCCCACAGCAGCCCAGGTTGCTATCAGTTGTGTGGCCACAGCTGCCCACCGATGGGCAGCAGGCGGGAAACCAGCAGAACCTGCTACTGGTCAGCAGCTCTGCAACTCATCTAGAGGTCTCTCATAGAAAGCCCCCTGCATCTCAGGGCCATGGTTACTCTCTCTTCCCAGCATTTACAGCACAATCACAACATACGCAGGCCCCTTTCAGCCTTTTAAAAGAAAGACAGAATATCTCAAAAGGCTCCAACTTCTCCTTTGGCAGCAACAAATGAGTTAGACTGTATAAATACAGTTATATAGACTCCAGCTTTCAAACAATAAGCTGGACTTCTCTCACCAACAATCAGCTGCAGGTACTGAGATCCAAAACCCAGTAGGAAAAACAAACATCTTTTCTAAGATGATATTGACCAGCTGACTGTGCAAATATTCTGGCTGTTTTAATGAAACAGCCCCCACAAAAAGTCCTCAATGGAATAGCTAAAACTGATGTCAACCAACATGCTGGCTGAAAACGTAATCCGTGAATTTCTATGCATTATACTTCTCTGTGTCTGTAGAAATCTACAGAATTAAACCATTAAAAACAAAAAAGCAGGCAAATAAAAGAACATGCACAAACCCAGAACATGCTTCTACAGAAGTACAAAGAACTGAAGTACAAGGTCTCTCAAAATCTTGACGAAAAGTATTTCACCAGCTTTTTAAACTGTCTTCGGTTCAGAAGCCTCTTTTTTTTTTTTTTTTTCTCCTCTCCAACATTGGAGATGGAAAAATAAAGGCAAAACACACATGGGCAATGCAGCAAGAGGAGTAGATGAACGAAAGTTTAACTGTTTTGCCTTTATGCAAAGAAAACATCAGACCACAGCACAGGGAGAAGCAAAGGCTGAGACCCTTGAATTCCTGTGATAAATCTAAAGCTTGTACATTAAAGCTCCCCTTTGTTGAAAATGCTGTTAGACACAACAAAACAGAAACGTTAGGTAAGTGCAAGCTCTGCCTCTGACCTTTCACTCTGTAACCGTCAGGCTTCATTAATTTTCACAAGGCCTGACAGCTCTAGCGTTAATACTCACACTTGCGGATCGAGCCACACAGCAGGTTCAGACTGCTACCTTCTCCTCTGAAACTCATGCATTAGGATTTCTTCCATGCTGGCAATGGAAAACCAAGTCTAAGAAACATTAAACACAAAAAACTACGTTACAATAATGCCAAGGTTGAGTCATAAACCCATGAAAGCAAGGAAGTATTGAGCGACTCTTGCTTCAGCACCTATAGCTCGGCCATGCAGCGCCAAGGTATTGCAGCAAAGGCGGTCCTGTCCCAGCGACCGCAGCTCCGGGTGCTACTGAACCTACGGGGGGCACTTCAGAGAAGTCTCAGGCTGCAGCATCAGTGGTACCCAACGCCAGGTGCTTCCACTGCTTCTCTCTCCCATAGGTGAATATAGTGAATTTTGCATCGCAAAGCGACAGGGCTATACGCACCGCGGAACCTAGTTACCTATGGGTCTGATTTAACGATGCTCCGCATTGGTAACAATTCCTTGCTTTTATGTATTTATGTCTCAACCATAACATTATTCTAATGTAACTGTTTGTGATTAATATCCTTCTCCTCTCTCTTAAAAGAAAAAAAAAGTAGCATAACATGAGACAACCTTTTGTTCCACATTACAAGTGCTCGGCTTTGGTCTTAAAGTCATTTTAATTTCACTAGGCTACTGTCAATTAAACATCTTTTTCTTGAAACATGGAAAGCGTACTAAAGTTTGATCATTTAATACAAAATATTTCTTTGTTTTGAAACAGACACAATGTGAAGGTTTTGTTTAGCCTAACCTCGAAACCAAAAAAGTCTCCGGATTTTGCAGCTCGCAACCCTGCCAACTTTAGGTGTAAGAAGTCCCCCCAAATTGACTTTAAAATTATGAAACTTGAAACAGAAGCAGCACAGATTTCTCTGCTTGTTAGTCCCTGGAAAGGCTTTCTTTTCAGGCTTGTAATTGTGTAACCTAAAAGATGGAGTTTTCAAGGAAGGAGAAGAAGAAAAAAAGGAAAAAAATAAAAAGGTTGACAGCTATGAAGTTTCTCTTTAAATTTAGAGAATTCTGAAAACAACACCCTCCCTGCAAATCACAATAGCCTTATATTTTCCCCTTCATTTTTAAAAAAAAAAGATTCTTGCAGAAACGGTAGTTCCTGCTACTTTTCCCCATAGCAAAGCAATACATAAAGGAATACCCACAACTGTATTGGTGCTACGTGTGCACTTTCAAAGAGATTCTTTAAATGAAATAGCACTCACACAGGGAAAATACATAAGCTTTTAAGGCAAGAACATCTTTCTTTTGGCAGAGCTGAAGGGTGTTCCTCTAAACAGAATTACCCCATATTTACACATATAATGAAATTTGCACCTAGCCCCCTGCAGTTTAAGGTCTTTAGTGCATATTTTGCAAATACATTGAAATATGCTGTATTTTGTCCAACAGAATTTTCCATTTTCTCTTGTGATCAAGATCTTAATGTACCAGGGCTGACAAATTTCAGATCGATTTCAGCTTGGTGTGGTTTCAGATGGCTCCAATCCTGAATTCTGAATACCAAGGCTAAGAAGGGGAACAAACTCTGTCTTCACAGTGCCAGTGGGGCTAAGTAGAAATGTTCTCCTTGAACTTGATTAAGACTAAATTGAAAAGGAACATTTTTGGTTACTATTACATTAGGCTAAAATATAGAAATGAACCCTAATACTATCTAAATCTAATATGAAAAAGCCATCTCTATTTCAAAATTTTCAAAGCATTCTCTATAAATGCATCACAGATCAATTTACATGGTACTTTTGCCAATAAGCAAAACGAAATCACAGGTTCCAATTGGCTTAACTCATATTGGAAAGTGCGAAAGCAAATGCTAGAAAATGCAATTACTGCAAACAAACTCTATTTTCTCCACTCAGGAGGGAATTTCAGGGAACATTTTATTGCCCTCAAATAATATTTCTAAAGGCATCAATACACAATTCTATTTTCTTTTTGGAGTCTCCACACTATATAACCTAATCCTCTATAAAGAAACTCACCAGATTTTGAAATAATATATTGGCTGTTGATATTACCAAGTGCACTCACATATTGTATCAATTTAAATGATTTTTCTCTGTGAATCTTGAGAATATAAAAAACCAACAGTGACTTTCTGACACAAACAGATCTGGACCTACTTCCCCTAACATACCCTTTGTCTTTGTAATTTACAATTCCAATTAAGTCTTTTTTTTTTTTTTTTCTAAAATAAATGAATAAAAGCCATCAATATGGAGGTCATCTTGAGAAACAATTATATAGAAAGTAATTAAGCTAATCATAATTATCACAGACAATGCCTTGGTATTTTCATGTACATATATTTTCACAATACAAAAGGTCACAGAATAAGGACATGATTTTCCTGACAAAGTAAAATCTTTATTTAAAAGAGAAACAAGTCTGGTTATCAATTCTTCACTACTTGCTGAAGGAAAATTTACTGAAGGAAATGAGTATTATGAATACAGGACTCAGATCTAGATTCTGCCCCAAATTTTTCTGCCTTATTGACAGGGACCATGTGAGCAGCAGAACTTCCTTTTCTATCCATAGGACTGAAAACCACACCTCTATCAGGGTACTTCCAATATCTACCTATCTTAAGATAAACAAACAAATCAATCAGGAAACACAAAGAATCACCAAAAAATATCCTCCTGTTTCTCTCCTCTCTGAACTTGTTCCTGTTATTTGTTTTCTCATGTTTCAGTTGAAGTCTTTGAGGCTTATAAATGCACAAAGCAGTAGACACACACCTCTCTCTATCCTGCAGCCTGGTAAAGCCTAGTCAATATTTCTGAAAAAAATCCCTCTAAATGTCTCCTTTTTTCTGTATCCCAGGAAGGCAATCAGAGCATTTCTTATGAGAAGAAAAATATCAAATACATAAACAAGAAACTTCTGATAATTTTTAAAATTTTCTTTCTATAATACAGTGTACTTTACATAACGTCTCAATTTTTACACTTGGAACTGAAATTCTTCCTTTCAAAACTATAATTTGAGAGTACATTACTGGTAAACTACAAAACATAGTTTTGCTCAGACTTAACTAACTAACAATACTAATGTAATGTGGAAAAATTCCCATAATGATAAGGGGGAAAATAGTAAGCAGGGACACCAAGAGTAATTACGAGGAAAATAAACTGAAGAAAAAGGAAGAAATAAGATAAAATATTTTTTAAATATCCCAAAGGTTTTAAAAGCATGGACTGCTGTCTAAAAGAAAGACAGCAGCTTTTAATAACTCTGTAATATTCTTCAGTGTGCTAAAGCAATTAGCTGCTTTTGAAATTTTACCCTATGATTATGTTTTGTGCTTTTAGTTGTCAACATTTAAGTATAAGAAGCAAGTTTGATATTTGAAGATGATTTTAAAAATATATTCTGGCAATGCTGATGTTTGTTGGGAATTGTTTCTTCCTTTTTACGTAGGAAAGGGGGAAATCTAACACCATCTCTGCTCCTTAATAAAACAAGGATAAAAAGCCTCCCCCATATCCATATTACAGAAGCAGCCCAATATCCATTTTACAGCACTACGTACTGTATTTCAGAACTATTTCCACAGGCCTTTCCTGAAATTTGTAGAGGATGAAAACGAAAGAGAAAGCACACAGAAAACACAAACAGAAATTATAATCAACTAAAAATATTCAGGCAGGTCTTTATGAATTTCCACTATTATTTTCTGAATACCATGTTTAAATTTATTATTCTAAATAAGCCTAAACATTCCATTATAGCCTTTCAAGATGAACTTGGATACCAGGAATCTCCTGAGCCCTGTAAGGAAATTCCTTTTAATAACCCAGCCTACAGAGAGGTTTCTTAGCTACTAAAGGAGACAACCGAATCGCTCCAGCTGTATCATGTTATTACAAGGAACTGAATTCCTCTTCTGCAGTGTTTTTTTTTTCTCTGAACCACCTAGAATTGCCTGAGCAGAATGGCACATAGCCTCCGATACCTTCCTTGTAAGGTTAAGCACATAGAGTAACCCCAAACACTGGCGGGGGGGGGTGGGGAGGGGGAGGGAGAGAGAAGGAAACTTTAAGCCTCTTCAATTACCAAATCATATACGTTACAGCATCCCAGGACCTCATGACAGACAGTTAAGATCGAAGTATTTTAAAAATCCAAGGCGCCACTCTTTGAATTTCAGTGGGCAAACTTATGTGCTGAAATACCTCCTAATTGTCCTTTCAAAGGAAGGAAGGACAAAACAGATGAATGAAAAATAATATATGTAAACTCCATTCTACAATATAAAGAGTTTGCGTGCTTTATTTGTGGCGGTCCTATCCTTGTTACTCCAAGTACATAGGCCTTTTGCTGCAGCCATCTCTGCTCCTTAATAAAACAAGGATAATAGCAAGGACCGAACGTACTAAGGTAGGTGAAAAGTTTTTCAATCAAGTTAAATGGATATGTGGGGTTTATGGTACTTATATGTGTGCATTTGAATTCACAGTAACATTTTCACAAGGTGCCACAAAATCTCTGTGATGCAGCAACTCTTGTTTCCTTTCACGTACAGAAACACACAGAGGATTCTGGTACATGAATACACACTTCTCTGTAATCAAACACCGTCATTAACTGCTGGGGCACACAGCATTTGCAATCTTTCATCTAGTATGCTTTCTGCAGAGTAGGGTCTCTCTTGGCTTACCCATTTTAGCCATCATTTCCAGACTTTAAAAAAACAAAAACAATCAAAAAAAAAAAACCTGGACAAAAAAGGAATGAAAAAGCTGCCATAAAAAGGCACGATATGAAAACCTCAAGTTTTGCCAAATAAAGCGACAACTACAGTTAATCAGAGCTGATCATTAAGGCAAAGCGCTAAGAGAACGGCTATTTCAGTCACTTACACAAAGGTAACAACTTAGTTCTTATTTATACTCCTTTCTGCTAAGGTTTTGCCCTTTCACCTCAAAGGCAAGCATCATTGTTTTTACAGTTGGCTTGACGGAAGCATTTGTTTATGAATGGCTGTATTGCTTCCACTGGACCTGTACACACATCCTCTCTGGAACCCACTCTGACGCCGGGATCTGCTCTCCTATCTCCAGCCCAAGCTGTCAGTCACCAGCTCAGTGGCTCTTCCTCCCCCTGGCCCCAGGGACAGTGGTGGCCAAGCAGCCTCTTGGCCACTCTTGGGAATTACAAGAGGGGATGTCAGTCCAGGACATTTACTCCCAAGACCACGTATATATGGCCACACCTACATTATTTTATTCCCAGTGACCACCAAAGCTTCAGCAGGGACAGAGGAGAGCAGAAGGAATGACCTGCTCAGGAGAAGGCTTCTGCACAAAAATGCAGGAAACCTCAACATTTCCTTTGCAGTTCTTCTGCTTATTTCTCAGCAGTGAACACAAATGCCAAATGCTGCGTAGAGAGCGGGGAGTCTTAAGAGTAATGTATGGGGAACAGCAGCTCAGGTAAAAGTAGGGAAACAGGTGTAACTGCCATTTGCAGCTCTGTTTTAAAGTAAAATTCTCTGTGTTTCTGTGGCTGGTCACATATAAAAAAAAATTAATAGCAGCATTCAGGAGAAAAGGAGTTATTGCACTCTGATACCCAGTCTGGCCTGTAATAGTAAAGACTCCAGTTCATTAGAAAAAACGTACATAATTCTGAGGTCTTTAAGGTTCATTTATCAACAGTTATAAGAAATTCAGAGTAGAGAGTGCTCCTGAGCTCTCATTTCTTAATTTTATTAACTTGGGAAGAAATGATGCTCTGGTAAAAGCAAATGAATCTCCCATGCTTTACATCCCTGTGCTCTCTCCTTTCAAGCCACTGTCCCTCCCCTAGTTTGATGTTATTTTTATTTTCTTCTGTGTTGGCTTTGCATCTTCTCGCCTCTGACCTTACACTGCTGTCCCCTGTTGTGCTGCTTTGTTCCTTCTCTACCAAATGTACCACCGATAGTAACTGGGGGTTCGGAAACAGGCACCTCACAGCTGGGGTGCAGGGGATGGAAAGAGGGAGTAGAAGAGCCCTGTGAAGTGAGGCAGTGAAGTGATCCGAGTCTTGACGCAATCTCAGGTCCTGAGAAACCCAGTTCCCAAAGCTGTGGAAGGGCCACCACGAACCGGCCCACGCATGGGCCAAACGCCATGGGACGCCCCAGCCTGGCACTGGGGTTTCCTGAGAGAAGATGCTGCCTGTGGGTCTTGTAACCACCCTACGGAGCAAGCACTGGAGCAAGCACCACTACTCACACTGTCACACTCAGGATGACAAAGCAGGACAAAGAAAACACAGATTTCCTTAGCTCTGGGAGAAGGGTTCTCTTCTCCTTTTTCTCCTCACCAGTGGTACCAGACTGCCCAGGAATATAACACCCCTCCTCTGAAATCAATGTACTCCCTAAATACAGTCAATAAAGACTTCAAGCTCTTCCAATAGGCAAGATGGGGATGAGCAGGAGAGCTGGAGTTGCACAGGTCTTTCTTTTGCAGCCCTTTTGTGCCAGGACGCGTCGCTCCCAATACATAAAACGCACGCAGAATTTGTCCAGGCTCAAGCACTCAGCTTCAGCCTACTGCAACATGAGGTTTAATTAACGAGCTATGCAGGCTGGTTATAGCCAGCAAGGAACAACAATCTACTTTGCTTTAAGAAAAAAAAAAAAAAAAAGAAGTCAGTAATTCTTGGAACATTTATTAACCCCCTAGTATAGGCAATTACTGTAAGATAAAGGTCTGCCAGTCTTGCATTAACATAAAGTGCTGCACGTTGCTTTTCTACAGCATAGTAATGTACCCAACAGTGCAAATAAATGCTAACATTTGAGTTTTAAACTTGACTCAACCCCTCCCCCCCCCAGATCTACACATTTTTAGCAGATCTTCACTCTCAGTGGCTGCTTGGCTACAAAAAAAATAATCATTTTATACAAGCCAAAAAAAAAAAAAAAATGCAGGATGGCATTTCACTCAGATACTGTTTTGTAGCTCAGTTTAAGGTAATCTCATGTGTTTCCCAACATGCAGAACTGAAAAGAAGAAAGGGGGGGTGGGAAGCACAAAACCCAAAGATCATTCCTGCTGTCTGCTACGTTCTGTAGTCACATGCAACACTAAAAAAAAACAACAGCGGTGATTAAAAAAAAAACAACAAAAACCCACGACTTTGTAATAGACAGGACACTGCCAACCAGCTTTAAATTGAATTACACAGCCTGCTAATCTTTATGATGAAATAAAATTTCTTTGAACACTACACATTATACTAAAATCTGCAGTGCTTTCTCCCCCCCAGCTCCAACCTCTCTCTGTTAAAAGCAACTCCCCCACCCCGAAACCATTGTTCTTGCTAAGCAGGAACATCATGCTCTACTAACAGAAAGACTTCTTATTTTAATTAGATATTGTTAACGTGGTGTGTGTGATGTGAAAATTTAGGAGAGAGGCATTTTTGCACTTCGTATTTCTGATGCGAGATTTAATTTGTGACAAAATAAATTGATGGTGCACAAAGACTACATACTTTGACTGCTTTCCATTGAAATCATTCTCATGCTACGATACGCGGCTGCGGCAGCAATGCTGGAGGAAGAATCTGATGACAATGTCTGTCAAACTTTCTACTTGGGTGGCATTATTTGTTTCATGCCTGGTCAATAACAACAACCATAAATCTCTGCGCCGTTTTGAAGTGGATTTTCGGGAAAGAGGGGACTGAAAGGAAGAATTATTTTGGTCATTGTATAAATTTGTTTTGGTTATGGTTTGTTATTTGAAACCTGATTATCCCCCCCCCTTTTAAGACAACAGCAGTCCAGGGAAGCAGATCCAAGAAATGACTGAGCAATTATTGTGATTGAAAGTCCTGTCCAAGAATTGTGCAATACTTTCCAGTGCTCGCTGGCTCCTTTCCTTCATTGAAAATTACCAAATGACTATGTTAGGTTTAAACATATAAAGAGCCACCCATTCCAGAAAATTATTCTCTTTGAAAGTATATTTCACCTGAGCCTAATTTTCTAATGGCTCTCCAATAACATCTTAATATTTGGTTTGACTGATCATGGCAGGTAGTACACAACCTGTATAGAGAATTTTACACTGTATCTCTAGTAAATTAGTGACTATAATGTAAGAAAAAAGCTCAGTTTCTCTGCATGCCATTAGGAGATAGTAAATAACAAGAGCAAAACAAGAAACAACTGATCAGAGACGAATAAACTTACACTACTCCTCATGCACAAATTCTACTTTAGTCAGGGGAAATTTTACTATCTTGACACTCATTTCTGTACAATTTCTTCTATTTTACCTTTTAAGTAATACTTTTAGGGCTCTGTTTTCTACAAAGCATCCAGTATCTGACTCTGAGCAGAGGAAGCAGCTATAATAACCACAGCACAAAAGTAGAATTTTGCACTTCTTTCCTTTTTGATTTCACATTTCACTGTAGATTGCTATATCAGGAAAACATTATTCAGCCTATTACCAAAAATCCACATGACTGTATTTTCCCACTATTTTACAAATAGAATAAAATGTAACATTCAATTGATTTTTTTAATTCCTCTGAGAAGAAAAAAAATGAAATTGTTATTAATGTATCTAAAAAGTTGTATGCAAATAAAAGCTGAGCACTGAGGATTAATTTAGTCAAGCCATATGGGAATTTTAAACTAAGTACAAATGAGAATTTAACAGTGATATTAAACACAGTTCAAGTCAGAACAAAACCAAAAGAAATACTCTTAAGTAGTGATACTGCAATAAAATCTAAATAAACTTGGAAGAAGCTTTTAAAAGCTTTACCATAAAGACAGAGTGAGATACATACCCCAGAGAACCAAATAAGTAAAGAAAACCCACCAAACCAAAAAAAACCAAAAAAACCCAAACATTTTTGAAGACTAGATTTCATTGTATAAACATGGGGGGTTTTGAAAGAAATTGCATCAAGATGTTCCAAACTCATAATATTCAGCATCTATTAGCAACCGGAATTAATAAGCAAGTAGACACAATAAAACCGTCTGTACAGTCTTGCCAGTGCACCTTCAGGTCTCCAAAATTCCACAGTTCAGTGCACCCTAAATGATTCTATGATCTCTGAAACAGGCAGCCAGCGTGGTCTGGATCCTGCAAATCACACAAAACTCCTGACAGTATCAGAGGGACATCAGGACTGTAACACCAACAGAAGAGTCAACTCTCTTCAGCAGCCAGCTCAACCTCTTATTAAAATAAGCATATCCCGTTCCAGTGTCTGAAGCCTAAAGAAAATCCTCACCAGAGTCACCGACAGAAGACATGGCTGTTTTCAGAATTAGACTAATAGATTTTCCAAGGAGTTGCTTCCCTCTCTCCCAGAACAGCTGTGCAAAACTCACACACACTTACAGGATTAAAGCTACCTCAGCATTTTCTTTCACTTGCAATGAATGCAATTTTTTTTTTTTCAAGTGCTAAGAGTTTTGTTCATCAAAGTGGTATTTTATGTTTAGTCAATTATTCATTCTAGCTGTAACAAGTAGAGCAATATAGGGTTCAAAATATGCTCCAGATGGTAAAAACACAAATCAGAAATAAATCAATTTATAAAAATAGGAAAAGATTTGTTTTCATTGCCATAATTTTACTGTAAAATATTCATAAGCTTCATTCTGGTTTTTAATTAGTTCAGAATAATTTGAGCTAGTATCCCTCTGAATTTGGAGAAATTTAGAGCTCACTGGTTTGTTTTTATAAAAAAATGTCATGTTAGATGCTAAAATAATTCACTTTTAAGGAGCAAAAGTTCTCAAGACCAAATACTTTGTCATAATGAAAGTGCTTTCAGCATACATTAGCAAGAGGAACACAGTCACACAAAACCCTAAAAGAAATGTGCCTGGACACAAGACGAAGCCTAGATAAAATGAGGAAATAACTGGGCTGGACCAGAGAGACTGAGAAAGGATGCAAGAGGAATGTGACCCTGAATTTTTAAACAGTGGTAAGAGCTTGATCTTACTATTATACTATTTTGGTTTGTTCAGATTAAATTATACTATCTTCAAGACCACTGTTTTGGCAGGTGTCTGGCTTACAGTTTTGAATATAATTTCAGGTTCGTACAGTACTGATGAAGTGAAATCTAAGTGCAGACTGGAACCAAGTGTCTGTCCATAGCTCTGGGAGCAACACCACACTTCCAGTGCTCTTCCCATGCTGTCATCTACTCCATCCAACAGCCAGCAATTCCAAGCTGAAGCAGCTACTTTCAATAACCACACATTGACACAAAAATGAACTTTAAAAGAACTGAAGATATGTTTCTGAGTACCACATCCAGACATGCAGAGTGTAACAAGAAAACCACCACATTAAAACAGTATAATCATTCTTTTCTTCTCACTTTAACACGACAGAGGAACTACCATACAGAAAAAAAAGCTAAATTTTTCTTTTACCTCTATCAACATTGTTTATACTAAAGGCAAGGATATATTCCAGGTAAAGAAAAATTTGTTTCAGTACTAACCCATATACATTTCGCCACTATTCACACAGCTCCTCAAGTCATTATCCCACAGAAATTAAATGAAACATGCATTCAAAATAAAAGCAAGACATGAAAGAAAAAACATAACACAGTCAAGTTGCTGAACTCCAGAAACAACTCAGGAAACACCTAGCCATATTTTATTCTCAGCTCCACGGACATTAACCAGCAGTGAATTCACCTAATGGATCTATCCATATGTACCACTGTAGAATTTTGCCTAATTCATCAAGTAATAAGCCATACATTAAAAATAAGGATGAAGAAAACAAAAACCAGAGACCTCTCCTCCAAAACAGAACACAGTTAGGCCATAATAAAGAGACAACCACTAGACAAAAAGTCTAAAGAACAAAACTGGCGATTTGAGAAAAATTACGAAACCAGATGCAAATTATTCACACAAGTAAGGATAGGCTCAATCAAGCCCATACTAATTGAGCACAATAAACATATAGTCACTCATTAAAGATCTATCTGCCTGAATTTATCTTTGCTTTCTCTTCAGTTCTTATGAGTTATTCAATCACTTCCCATCACGCAGGAAAGGAAATATTGCATTATGAAGACAGAGCTATAATTAGATATTCCTGTATTTCATTTCCCATATATGACTGAATGAGAATGGATGGGAAAAATATGAACAGTGGTAATAATAGTATGTTGAAACATTCTGTAAGAAATATATCGGGCACAGAATAACGTTTTAATTCTTCCTCAGTACCTAATGCTGTGTTTACTGCAAGGTCAGTTAAGTTACTATAACAGATTTTTAATGAAAACAATTATAAATTTAAAATAACTGTGTTTAAAGCATTTAACAGTCACTAAGGTCAAGTGATTACAGCAGTTACAAGACCCGAGGGACATGTTCACACCAAAACAAAGTGAATAAATTACCTCAGCCAGTGTATGTAATCACTAAGTGACCACAGAGGTTATTCAATGTATGAGCCCAGGCGACTTTCATGCAAAACCAATAATGAAAATTTACCAGCCAAAGGGGGGAAAAAAAGCATAAGAATTAGTAAAAGTTGCAGGAAGGGCTGAGAGCTAGGAGCGGGAAGGAGCATGTGGAAAGCGTGTTCTGTGATTTGGCTGCAGAGACAAGGAAGAAGGATGAATGTTAATGAAATGGATGGACAAGATGCTGAACGCATTGCTCAGGTGAGATCCCTGAAGAGTTGTAAAGAGATGCAAGACCCACAAAAGCCAAAGTCGCAGGGTTGACAGAAGAGCTCTCAGACCTGTGTAACTGGCATATGGAACAGCCAGTGAAGTACAAGCAACACAGGGGTTCAGAATAATCATCTTTTAACTTTTCCCTTGGCTTTACTGCCAAGAAAATTATGGATCGTGATTGTGTCTTAGTTACCCCATGATACAGTTCTAATGGAGATGAGACCCTGTTGTTTTACTGCAGAGTGGGTGGGATGCG
>JAHREE010000118.1:22869740-22895164 GCA_033628505.1 Tringa tobata | reverse complement strand
CTAGCAGGCTCCTACCTGGGCTGTGAACGTCATCCCTTCTTCTGGTGGCCTGCTCACCTCACAACCCAACACCTGGGGATTACACCCTGGCACTTCTGAAAGCTCTGTAATAGTTATGCATCTGGCCTTCACTGCAATTCAACAGGAGATAAAAATAATTATTTCAACCCTGCCCACCACCAGCCTCTGCTGAAGGAGAGCACGTACCTATGAAATTCAACAAATTCTTTACCGTTTGCTCCAAACACAGTGCATCCAGCTATCTTGGGCACTCTCCATCACCACCAATACTTTATTTTTCCAGTGTTGTCGAGTTAGCCCACTGAAATACTTCACAAATTATTCAACTGGAATAGTCATGCTCATGTAAAGATGCAGTTAATAGCATTCTGGAATAATTTAAATGGTCATATATTATATATACGTATATTATATATAAACAGATATGTATATTAATACAGCAATCAGGAAACAATACAACCTAACAAAATAACCAAGTATCAAAACAAATGAGCCTTAAGTTCATAAACAATTTTGGGCATCTAACTTCCTTCACAGACAGCTGTTAATAGCTGCTTATCTATCCTAAGATATTTTGCACTTTAGAAAACTGGGCACTCTGGTTGCTTTTCAAAAGTTTATGTAAGACGCAGAATGAAATCCCCGAAGCCAGCTGAGCAATGACTACTGTCTAAGATCATGACAGTAATGTAAGATCTGTCACATTTAATGCATTTATGACAAGGATTTAGAAATCAGAAGGGACAACGTAATCTTCATACAGTTCTATAAGGACTTGTTTATCAGATAATTACTTGGCTCTACTAAACTGCCCTTACCACTAGTTGTTTTCATTTAGAGTAAGAGTCCCACAGGTACCAACCTCAGATTTACAGTTCCTCACACGCTGCTGAAGCTGAATCAAACACCACCACAACCCAGGCTCTGATTTGGCTTGCTCAGCTATCGCTAATTGGTATCCTCCTCCAAAACCAGAGTTCCCATGGCATTTCCAAGACACTGGAGCTGTGAGCCAGCCGGCCAGGTGGTGGCCCCTGCCTCCCCACTGCTGCTCCCGGGTACTGCGCGGACTTGGACTTGTACCCCGTCCTCACCCATCAGATCCCAAATTTTGTCATGGCTTCACACTTTAAAAAGCAGAGATTAAGTAAATAAGCAACAATGAGCAACGCAGAAGTTATCATGGGGATTTTGACAGTGAGGTAGGAGGGCTGAATTCAGGAAAACATTGGGCCTTTCACATGCAAGGAAGCAAAGGACTTGATTTAGGATGTCATGCTATGGAACAGACATGTTAGCTGTGGATTTTGGCCCAAGCTTATGCTAGTTACTCATAACGATGTCTTATAAATCAGCAGTGTTAGAAAGTACCTCTGAGACAGAAAGGGCAGTGCAGCCCTCCAAGAGTCATAACTGCAGGCAGAATTACACTGGGATCCTGTTTTCAAAGAAAATTTAGAAAAGACAGAAGCGCTACTTTTCTGAAAGAAACAGAAATTTGGATTCCAAAGGCTAACTGTGCATGGGTGAGTTCAATTACTGAAAACGCAGCGCTGAGGCAGGGTTAGCCAGTCCCCGGGAACGCCTGTGCTTAGAGAGCTGAGCCCACAGCCTCTACGCTCCCCTGCTCTCTTGGGGTTTGAGATATGCAGACCCCAAATCCCCTTTTACAGAACAATTCCCAGGAAAGCAATTCATCCCTGAAAACTAAATAAAAATCTTAAACTTTAAGCCAGGAGGAATTTCAGTTCCTAAAATAGAATAAATCACTCTGATGAATGCAGCACCTATGCCGGACAAAACATTTACAGCGCAGAGGCCACATAATTTTACTCTTTCCCAGACTTACCAGATGCACGAACAGCCCTGTGACATACGGGCCCCTGTCCTTCCCAGACTTTGTCACATTGTTTGCTGTCTTTTCATCTCTTAACAATTTCTCCACTGGGTTACATCTCTGACTGAATTTGTGGGTTTGTTTTTTATGATGCCAAAATTAGCGTTCATTATCGATCCATTTAAGCACAGACTTCCAAGTCTGTGTGCCACATAAAATCTGTATGTGTTGTTGCACTTACTCTTGTTGTTTTGGGAGTCATCTGGAGACATGCTATCTAGTAACTATTCTATATTAAAAACATATCTATATTACTAGCTTTTAAAAAGCCACCTACACGTACTCACTATGAAGAGTCATAGTTTTATTTATTTACAGTTTAATTTCCTCTTGCAAAACCTTCATACTCTTCCTGCTGCTCCTATTTTCAAAATTGTTAAACCAAATACTCTTTCAAAGATCCAGTTACCTTAATATATTTATTTTAGGATTAAAATGGAAACACTTTCTGCAAAAACACTTTAAAAAGCTTGCTTCTAAGTGCTCTTAGTTCCCCTTCCTCAGCTAAGGCAACAAAAGATGATTTTGTTGAAACTGGAAAACAAAAGCAATTTCTTTTCTTCATCTATTCTTTCTTTGAATTCATACCTCTGCCTCTAGATATGCTCCCTCCAGCATGGGAAGTTCAGGAGAAGAGAAGAATGGGAATTCCTGTGAAAACTCCTTGCTACGTTACTTAAAGTATTTGTTACTGTAGCCAAACCACACAGCTTAGTTCTATTGTGCTATTTGTTACTTCTCATAGAGCCAGTCCCAATTCCTGGAACTGGGTAAGACCTGTGGCTTAATTATTTTTGTCAAAATATATCAATAAATCTCTCACTTGAAGTAAAATCTATGAAATGCATCTGTATGCCCTGCAGATGTTCAAGAAATGGACTATTAGGCCAACTTCAGAATTTCAGAATGAGGTTTTAATGCTACAGACCAGAAGGACTACATCAAAAATCAAACTGTAAATGTGTCTACATTTTGGAAAAAAAAAAATTAGCATCTGAATTTAAAATCTTCAGCTCAAAACATTAATGTTAAGTCTTTAAAATGTAGTGTCATTTAGTTTCGTTTATCAGGCTGATATGAGCATGGATACGTTACTAAAGACTTCAAATACTATCAGATTAAAACCCAAAACTCCAGCATCAAGTGTAGTCCCCCATTCTTCATGGAAACTTACTCAAAATATTTTGAGCTGGTTCACTCTCCCAAAGTGCCAAGGGAATAATGTCTCTGTGCCACAGCCGCTCGGGAGGCAGTTCCCCAAATTTGTAAGGCAGCTTGGAAGATCCAGGCACTTTCTTTTGTCCTCTACCAAAGCACTCTTATTTCTTACAATCATCATCATGACAGCATCCTTCTCAACACCCAACATTTCAGCTCCCCAGTGTGCCCCAGCTCTGGGGGCAGAGCCACAGCAGCGACGGCACACATGGGGACACGTGGTGCCCGTCTGCAACACTTCAGGGACGGCCAGGCCGAGCAAGTCCATCACCTCACCTACCACCACCAAGCACCAGTGAAAGGGCCATCACTAGGCACACACCAGAGCCAACAGCGCAGTCAAGTCCAAGGCTCTTGGATGACAAAAATCCAGAAAAAGGCAAATTACACTAAGGAGGCTTGCTATAACAGCTTTGGGGTGGTGATGGAGACCACAGGTCTTTTTCCTAGGGCTCACCAAGCCCCAGGGCTTTTATCCAGGGCTACATCTCCATTGCTGCAGGCTCAGCCACCCATGCTTGAGGTGATGCAGCCGTGGCAGGATGGCTACTCTGTCCAGTTGGCTTTGCTCCCTGAACTGGCTCAACCCCCTGAGTCCAACAGGCCCTGGCACCTTTATCTTCTTGAGTCATCTCACCATGGTTGTCCTCCAACACAGAGTAGATGCTGGTTTCCCAAGCACAGCTGCAGATAGCACTCCTAAATGAGACTCTACATGATGAGGGCCCAGTAATAGAAACTGACTAAAAGGGAAAAGAAGAAAAAATATGTAGTACATGCCTAGAAAAGGGGGAGGAGGTGAAGGAGAATACCACCATCGAGCTGTCAATCACCATTTTCATTTTCTTGCTTAAGAAATCTTAGTACCCACAAGTTAAGCCAGACACCAGAGGTTACCATGGCTTTTCTCAGCCAACAGAGCAGCAAATAAACTAGAGAAAAAGCCAGGTGAGGTGGTAGAACTGGAAAGAAACCCAGCAGGGCAAACGCTCCTGTTATCGGCATGCCACTGAGATGGCAACGGTTGGTTCAGCCAAACGCCTGCCATCAGGGAGAAGAAGCAAAAGCCAGGGCACCATGTAAGAAAATGACTGCAAGTCAGCAAACTCCATGGGGCCACCTTGGCACCTCTGCCTCCTCTTCCAGGAGCTCCTTTCCCACACCCGAAAATATGGCAAATACATTAACTTCTCAGTATAATTCAGTTGTAACCAATTTCCTGATTTTGAAAGGAAAACTTCAAGAGCTTTGATGAAGGGGACAGGCAGGTTATCTGATCATGTTGGACCTTCCAATGAAGGATGGACTGTCTACAAATTGTTACAGCATAAATTCAGTGCATTGTATAGATACCCAGACATCTCCAGCCAGAAAAATACGTACAGGCACATACACAGAGCTGATTTTGTGATACAACACATGCTGAATGACACAAAGCCAAATACTCATTTCCTCTCAATAAACACAATGGCTGTCAAAACATAGCATTGCTTTAGTTGGCCGTTGTCAGCTATTAATTGTTAAAATCATACATATTAGTGCTTTTGTTAACTTGACTCCATCTTCCAGTATGGTCAAACACCAAGAAAATATCTGGCGGCTTCTCTGACTAAAAATAAATGGGATGCAAATACACCTCAGCACTCTCACTGGTAGATCTTTGTATAAGCACATGTATTTAAGAACTGACTACCCCAAATTAGCTAGAAAGCCACACCTCTTCTGGAAACCTCCATGTACATGTGTCACCCATCAAAACCTTAGAGAGAGTTCTGGAAACTGTACAACAAGAGGTCTGATATTTATTTCTAAAAATGACATTAATTATGTCTTGGTGCAATGTGGAAAAAAAAAATTACATTTACAAACCCACAGGAGAATTCAACGCACCACTCAGCAGCTTACTGCTAACGTTTCCAACAATTATAGCTGCAGGGAAATGATGGATCTTTTTATTACAGGTTTCGGAGCTGTTTTACTTCCAGTGAGATTTATGAGATTAAACAGAAAAGGCCTATATTATCCACTGTCATCATTTGGGCAAACTTAAGAAAACCCTCCTTTATAAGGAATTTATAATAATACATCTTCTCAGTCCAATATAAACCTCAACTAATTCAGAGCCCAAACTCTGTTAATCCCAGATTCTGGTCAGTAATAAAACCAGGAAGAGGTAAAATCCAGATTTTCCATGGTGTTTGTTGGAGGCAAATAGTCAGCTGTTTTTTTTTCTGAAGGACCTAACCTCTTTTGGTATTAATGGGAAATGAGAAACTGAATTGCTTGAGCGCTTTTGAAAATCCCATTAATCATCGCTTTGTAGATGAGATTTCAGTCAATGAAATACTTTCTAAAATTTGGGCATAAGTGGCTTTCCAAAGATTAGAGAAGCAAAACAGAACTGAAAACAGTATCAACACCAGTATCAGCGTCACTCGAAGGCCCAGCCAAAACTTTCTTCTTTAAATAAAACACTAAATTGCCATTTTTATGCTGATATGGTTTCAATTAGAAGTCATTAAGAAGTACTTTTCCCACATTCTTTTGCTGTTGTTGGGGGAGTGCTATAAATTAAGCCTTCCCCCCACCCCGAAAAAAACTCATTTGTTGATAAAACTGCACCCACTTGGAAGGTATGTCAATAAGGTCTCTACACCAAAGGCAGGTTTTTATCTTCCTATTATAAAGCTCTACAAACACTGACTCATTAAATATACTCCAGGTATATAATCCAGCATCCCAAACCCCAAAGAGAAGTAAATTTAGATAGAATTTTAATTTAAGGACAACAAGATCTGAAAAATTCACATTTTTGTATCTCAGCCAGGGTGACACTAAATTAATGTGTGGTATCCCTCCAATTATTTCAATCGCATGAGTCCTAACACAGGGCAGACTTATTTCTAAGGTGGAAACCACAGAGAAGGCTTGAGCCTTTGAGCCCTTGCTTCAATAGTAAAACACTTTTTAGAATTGTAATGCAAAAAACCCACCCCAAAACCAATAGAAACAGATCTCCAGGTCAGATTATATTTAATTGGTTTTGCTCTAACCTGACACATCAAAATGACAACTTTCTCAGAAATTATTAAGATTTTGATTAGAGGGATAAATGTAGAAAGCTAATGAGATTATTTATAACTACAATGTTCTGTCAAAAAAAAAAAAAGACTTGAATAAGCATATATTGCAGTATATACTCCATTTTTGATGCACACTTGCATTTAGATAAAATCTAGAATGTCCTAAAATAGACAGAATTCACAAGCATAACTCAATAGCTTTTCTTGGACATGACAAATTCAGCAATAGACAATAACTCTTATGGAATAAGGCAACTGGGCAACTGGACTTGAAGGCGCACAGAATTTTAAGGAGAACTGATTATCTTGTAGAATTTGCTACCAAATCAAAAATCTATCTTCATGTTTCAGAAACAAATACTTGGTGTTTAGACACCCACAGGATTGAGACTGAGAGTGTTTGCTGAGAAACACCTGAGGTTGGTTCTGATTTTTTTTTTTTGCCAATAAATATTTGGTCTACAGTACAGTAACTACTTGAAATTTCACTGAATTGCAGCTCAGGAAATACAAGTGTTCTTCTTTAATTCACAAGCTAAATAATACGGTGCAACTAAGAACCTCTGCACTTAGTCTCCTCAATCACTTTACTTTCTGACCTGAAGGTATCACACTCCCCAGGGATGAGATGCAGCAATTCAATCGCCATGCAAGCAAAGCGTTAGCCCCCTCCTAAACAGAGAGCTTAATCACAAGTCTCTCTGCTGCTCTGACTTATGATTTGACTTCCACAGGAGTGATGGAACCGAGTCCAAAAAAATCTGTTCAAAGGAAGGACAATTCATGCTGGGCAAACACCATCAGCTCCCATTTTTAAGTTACCGAGGGCATAGAGTGCCATCAACATGCCTGTGAAATTGTCACTGATGTTAGTAGGAGATCGGTGAACAAACAGAGCGGAACGTATAACTCAAATAAAAAGAAATTTCCTGGCATTCGTGCAGCATGAGATACTATTTTAAGGAAGTAAATTGGAAGTCACTGTATGTTATCTAGAAAATCCATTTGTGGATCTGAACAGGTTTAAAAAATCTGTCCCCGTTAGGGTGTATAAGCGCTAACAAACTTTTTGAAGATATTAGTAATAAAATGCTTCCCTGGGCATCTAACACTATTTTCCTAATAAATAAAACTCTTCATAATAGCTATGCTGTCTTTAAAGGCCTTTTGCTACTCAGTCTCTTGTACGCTAATTATTTCAGCCCTTTTCAAAGGTTTCATCCTCTAGCTTCTCTTAACGTTTAAGAAGCTTTTTGCAGAGATGATAAAATACAGATGGCACTTTAGCTGTCCTCCTAACGTTAAGCTCTTGTTTTTAACAGGAATAGAGAGGAGATTCTTAACTAGCTTCTACCAACACCAAAACACAGGTTCCTACTCAACATCCAGGTTACCAAAAGGCTTGGTATGTTGAAATGGTTGATTGAAATTATGTGAGCTTTCATATTCTATAGTCACACAGCTGGCCTAATATTTCTATACTCCCAGTAATTCTGTTGCCAAAAGCGCTGACACCAATCATTGGAAGTGCAACTTGAATTCCAGATTTAGACTGGTGAGAGATTTAAATCAGTCTCAGGATGTATAGAAAAACATACATTTACTTTATATAATTTTCTTATATATGCTCTTAATCCTTCACAGTAACTTTTCTGGAGACACAGAAACGTAAAAGACTTCGGGCATGAAATTTTACTGGAGAAAATTTTGCACTTTTATCTTTCTATCCTTTATCTTTCTAGTGCAATTGTCTTCATTACAGCTAACACCGTCTCCCTGACATACAGGTCTAACGTGAAACCCAGTCACAGACAGAACTGGATTCAATCAACAAAAATGCTGCAATTCCTTGGTGACTGACCTGGAGAGGGCCGTGGTGCGCCGTACCGCAGATACTGAAAGCAGGTTCTTTTATTTGTAAAAGATTGTGCCAAATACATTCTCAGCTAAAAAGATGCTACCAGATAGCTTTCTCCCTCTTACAACTTACAACAAGGAAACTGCAGGTCAAATAGTACACATTCCACAATATTTCAAGATACAAACATTAGTTGGAGGGAGAAAAAGCTTGGTAGATAAAACTACAGCAGGGGGAAAAATATCTCCTGTCTGCACTAGCAGAACACCGCATGAACGTAGCTTCAGCTGGAGATACTCCTTAGAAATGCACAATTCATTCTGACTTACTTTCTTCCCCCCCTTAATTTTCTTTTTCAAATCCCACCCATTATTTGGTGTTATCGTACGCTTTCTTCTGAGCAACGAGTACTTATATACTAGAGGCCACTGAACTCAGCACCAACGTCGTCTCACAGAAAATTAAAAAAAATAACTCATGGATAAAAACTAGCACTGAATACTTTTGTTGCACCATCACTATAACTTGTCTATGGCATTTATTTGACACACATCACATTTATACAATATTATGAGAAGCACTGCTGCATATACGATCAGGAGGTTTTATCAATAATGTAGTTAAGAGGCAGAGGTTTTGTGGGCAACCACAGAGTTATAGGTTATCTAAGAACATTTTTGTTTTGCTTATACTTCTATCATAAAAATTAATGACTTAGAAGTCCTCAGTGGAAGTATCCAGGACATTCATATTTATCAGAATTGTTACTGACTTGTGCACTTAGCAATTATTCTTACTGTGTTAAGCTATTTATTTCCAAAGATGTATCCCAAAAATCAAATAAATTCAAAAATGAATTATAGTCAAGATAGAAATCTACCTCAGGGATACTTTTAGAAAACTCAATTTAAAAACGCATTTACTTTCGCTTCAATGCCTGTAACAAAGGCAGAGGAAAAGAGGGAAGAACAACAGAATCATTTTGATTTCAGTGTTATCTGCAAGTCAATTCCAAAGCCAAATAAGCTGAAACCCCTCAATATGCAGCTTCTGTATGTGAATAATAGTAAGGTATTAATCACCTGTGTAAGGTATTAATCAGAGGTTATTGCTAATTGGACAAACCTACTTAGTAATCACTTAATATGCAACAGAACACAAGACCCTGAAAGCTTTGAAAACCAGCTGCTTTCCAAATCCATACGTTGTACGCTATCAAAATTTTGGTTCACATGGCAGACGTAGGAATGTGCAGCAGAAAGTAATTTCTATGGCGAATACAAAAAGCAAATACTTTGTAACTTTGAAATTTAGAGAAAGACTATCACCATGAAAAGCTCCAGGAAGGAGGGAAACAAGCTGCACCACGTAACATTTTAGGATACTAAATGAGATGTGGGCAATGTAATTTCACTTACATGATTCAGTTACAAGGGATGTAGATGCAATCTCACTGATTACACTTCAAAACAAAAGAGGGGATTTCATTACTTCAACCAATGCATTAGCCATGTAAAAACTATGAAACATCCTATCTGCAGCAGAAAGAACAGAAACCACCATTTCACATTTAGATGGGAATAACCATGGTGGGTGAAATTCATCCTGTTGTAGTAGGTGCTGGTAAGGCGTAAAATTAAAAAGGCAACATTTAAGCTCACATATGGTGAGCTTAACCATTGTACGTACGGTCTCATGCACAGTGATGAATTCCACCAAACTTGTAATTAATAAGCTTAAGACAGAGAAACAGCTCAGATCCCCCAAACCATGAGTTAAAAAAAAAACAACAAAAAACAAAATTAACAACAAACCCCCCCCACACCTTTTTATGCAAAATAATCTTTTTCATTTATGTAATTTATCTTCTGGTTTCTTGAAGCATGAGAACAGGAGGAGGTTACTCTGAAGTAAGACAAGCTACATGAATTAAAAGTACCTTAGCTTTTCCTATATGACTCCCCAGGGACTCTATTTATTAGGCACAGTCCTGTTTTCTGGTTTAGCTTAAGCACTTTTCCTAGAGAATACGAGTGTCCACACCAAAAGAATTTTCACAGTACCAGCTGCAGAACAGCCTTTCCTGTAGGAACTATCTGAATCAGTTTCCTTACATGGATACACACTTGTCTTGGTTTTCATCTTCATAATCCTCTTAGTACTTAAAAGGAAAAGAAACATACATAGTTTTAATATGCACTCTGATTATTAAAAAAAATTAAGGAAAGCTTCAGCTACTTGAAAATTCACAGCAAAACTGACAAACTGGCAAAACCAAAATACAGAAATATATGGAATATCAGGGTGCACTCACTGTAAGCTATACTAACTTGGATGGGTTGTTNATATATGGAATATCAGGGTGCACTCACTGTAAGCTATACTAACTTGGATGGGTTGTTTTGGATTGTTTTTTTTAAATGCTCAAAACCATTTTTGCTCTAAGAATATGTGTAAAATTGTACCCACCAACCCATCCACAGCAATTTCTCTCAGCGTGCAAATGAAATTCCACTTTTCTTCCTTGTAATATGGATCAGGAAAAGATACCTTCCAGGGACAGACTAAGAGAGAATTCCACAACAGCTCTGCAAAGCTATGGGAAAAAACAAATCAAAACAAAACCAAAAAAACCAAAACAAAAAAAAAACCACAAAACAAAACAAAAAAAAAAACCAAAAACGTTTATATGACTTTTCAGAAAGAAATCATTACTAGACATTCTGTAAATGATATTACCTAAAACTTCCCACTATCTTTGACACACTTGTAACTACCAGGATATTTTCTAAGTAAGGAAACGGGCTGATTCTCCAAGTTGCTTAAGGAGACCAAAAAAAAAACCAACAAACCCAGACCCACAACTGTTAAAATCTGGGAACAGCTGTCCTAACCATTTCTTCCTCTACATCTGGATCCATTTGTTTTTTAGTTTTCTTTACATTTCTGCATTCTGGCGTTGCCACTGAAATTTCCAGTTGGACAGCACAAAGGGCTTATGCTCCCGCTTGCTGAAGTCAATAAAGTCAAAGTTCACAGTGACCGTAATGGTACAGGAATGTGAGCTAAGTGAAACTACTTTCTTCACATCGATACTTTAACAGCCATCTATATTACACAAAATTAGCAGTTAAGATTCTTACTTCTTTGAATAAAGTAGCTAATTTCCTGCAACCTTTCTCCTCCTTTGTCCCTCCAAATTTTTTGGCAATCGAGAACAGACTTACAGACTGTTTCATAACGAATACTGCCCTTCAGGGCAAAACTGGCAAGATACTTCACTCTGTTCCAGAAATCCCTCCTGCAATTGATTATTCCATCTAGTTCTACTCTACTGGTTTACTTTGGCCTATAAAATCCCAAGCTCCTTCATCTTCTGCGGACTGTGAAGATTTGAGACTAACTATACCCTTGAAGGGCAAAACTGGCTTTTTCTAGAATTAAAAGGCTCTGGTCAGTCTGCCTTCTGGAAAATCAACTGCTCAGAACTTTTCCTCAAGAATGGTTTTGTCTGAAGGCTGCTGTAGAAATCAAACAGTAACATGCTCAGAGGCTTTCCAGAAGCAAATATTTTTGCATAAGAAAGCATCTCTAGCACTTGCTTTTTGCTGTTGGTATTTCCTATAGTAACAAGGATCACACCTATTTCTATATAAAACAGAATCACAGAACCACATGGGGTTGGAAGGGACCTCCGGACATCAGCTAGTCCAACCCCCCTGCCAAAGCAGGTCCACCTAGAGCAGGTTGCACAGGAACGTGTCCAGGCAGCTTTTGAATGTCTCCAGAGGCAGAGACTCTACCACCTCTCTGGGCAGCTGTTCCCGTGCTCTGCCACCCTCAAAGTAAAGAAGTTCCTCCTCATGTTTAGGTGGAACTTCTTGTATTCAAGTTTGTGCCCATTTCCTCTTGTCCTATCCCTGGGCACCACTGAAAAAAGACCGGCCCTGTCAAGAGGACAGGGGCTGGTCTCCTTATCAAATAAAATGTTAATTGATTTCTTTTTAAGTAATGATCATCTTCAACCGATGAAGATAACATCATGCAGTTCCAAAAAGCTATGCTGGTCTTGCCCACACAAATGACATTTTCTTGTCTGAAACACAACAATCTCCCAAAGACTACTTCTCATCGAAGCGTGTCACCAAAACAGCAGCAAATACAACTCAGTTTAACAAGCACGGGTGCGTATTTTTTGTAAATCAGCTAATTAAAGTGGCTGACGATCACCTCCATATAGATCAATGGCAATCACTGTGTCACGGTACCCTTCCTCCTGAACCACGCTCTCTCTGAGCACACCCCAAACACGATCCAGTAAGTCGCTCTGCCCTTGACCTTTGCTAAATAACCCTGCCCATAGAACAGCCTGAATTAGACTTGCCATTGAGCTATTTCCCAGTATGAGGCGACCTGCCAGGTCTACGTACCATCGGCCCCAAGCCCTCAGCAAGCAGCGGGTATGCCTCGCTGCGCTCTCCACTCCGACAAGCCAGCTATCCGAAGGGAATCTAACCTCAAAGGAATTTAACAAGGTCTCTGACTCCTGGCATGTGCCAGTCACTTTTCAGTTCCCGGCCTGATGGCAAAAACGTAATTCCAATCCAAGCGTGATGGGTACATGCTTATATGTGGAGGGACAACTGCAGTATGGCACAAAAGGAATTCAGCCCCGGGACATTAAGTATGGCCTGCCACCAGCTTAACAAGGCGTCAGAGCCGCACACGGAGGATAACACAACCTACAACCACTTTTATATTCTGAAGTAAGGGCAGGGAAGTGCTGTTGGCTGCATAAGCTCTGCTGTGATTTTTCACACCACTAAGGAAAACAGAGGAAACTGTTAACCACGAAGACCTGTTGTCTCCTCCTAAATCTTCCCTGGAGGTTCTCAGCTTGCGCTTCTCTCTTTCATGAGTGTCCCACCAAGCTCTGACTCATGGGAGATAAGAACTTGTATCAGGAAGCCTATCAAGATGATTGCCTTTACCACCCATCCCATTCACAGATCTGATAAAGGCCGCTAATTGCAAACTAACAGCGTTAAATACACATGCACAGACTTGGCCCTCCTTAGAACTCAGAGAGAGTCACGAGGGGTTCCATCTTTCAGGAAAAAGGTAAAAGAGGCCTTCTTCCTCTCCCACTAAGCCAGAACCTATACTGAGACCCAGCAGACAGGTGGCTGGTCACATCCTCCCAACCACTCCTCATTTCCAGGCACATTTTCACTCAAACCTCTTCCCAGCCCCATTCCCACATTCATAGTGCAGCTGCACTAACAACTGTCAAGAGCCAGTACTACACGTTAGGATTTCACATTCAGGCATCAGGGCCTCGGAGGGAGGGAGCATTCACAGGACAGCCACGCAGACCTAGACCTCATGGACTAGCCCTGGAAGTCGTCTATCCTCTCCACGCACCAATTCAGCTTACCAGCACAAGCACAGGAGAAGCAACAGGAACACTGGGACACAGCAGGAATGAAGGTAGTGTAGCTTCAGCAGAAGCTACAAGTTGGATCAACACAGATATTTCCCTAAATGTTAAGTGGGTTTCTTCTCCTTCCAATTAAGATAAAAATAAGAAACTCCTTGGTCTAATGAAAGTTGTCTCTGTTTCCAGACCCAGCTTGATCTTGCATCGTACATTCGACTTCTAGATGACTCCTTTTGTTAGAGACAGTATTAAGTTTGGACGGGGAAACAGACTTCCTAACAGACAAATTAAAAGCAAACAAACAAAATGAATAAAGAAAAAAAGTAAAGCAATTAACTTTAACATATTGAGATAACAAGAGCACTGACTGGAGTTTCGTTGTTGTGCTAAGGGGATGTATTTCACAACCTTCTACACACCTTTCTGTCCCAGGTTCAGTTCTAAACATCCATGCTTTTTTGTTACTCTGTATTTTTTTTTATCATCCTTGAACAAAGCTGTATCCTTATAGTCTCATGTATTTATTTGAACTTTAAAAGCAGCAAGTGATCATGCTGTATATGAAAAACAGAGTTACGGTCTGCTCAGTTTTACAGACTTTGTTTTTTTCCTTTTTTGTTTTCCTACAACCACTTCATTTTTTCCTGAGGGACAGGCTGACATGAATGCCACATTAACTGCCAGCTCTGTGAGAAGAACATTTCAATCACCCATTACAACTAGGAATCAGACTTCTAAAGTCCAATGGCCAGACGCTGTTTCATGCCCTTCCAGTAACCCTGCAGCATGGCTATCGCTGCCACTTCTTATCTTATCGTCGTTTCAAACATTGTCTGCTATGGTCAGACAAAGAGCCAGACCTAAACAATGATGGCAAATGAAGACTTCCTCCTCCCAACGCAGTCTTGAACTTCTAATGAAACTGATGGCTCCTTAGCGAGATAACAAACCACATCAGGGTTATACAGGGTTTAAAAATCCAAGTCAAGAGAATCTCAAAAGGAAACAAGCTTCCTGCATGTAAACATGCTCTCTGGGAAACAGGTAAGCACCAACTATATGTATACATACAAACATACACGCATGTAGAAACAAATATACACCATGTGAGGTTTTTTTGATTCCTTCATTTTTTAATGACAGAAAAAAAAAAAAAAGATCAATGAAATTCTCCTCTGTTACACCTGGTGAGAAGAAAAAAAAAATTAAAGGATGTTTTTGGCTCATTAGATTTTAAAAGGCGGCTGAAGCAGCTGGGAGTTTTCCAGAGTAAAGAACTCAACATTTTTTAGTTTCATTAAAATTCAGACAACTCTGAATGATGTCACTTACAGAAAATTATTTTTGCAATGTTTTTATAACAGTAAAAGACCTGGTATATATGAAACAAAAAACCTAAACCCAGGAAGGAGTAAGTCTTTTGCTTCCATAGTTTTTCCTCCATCTCAGTGCTTGCTGTCAAGAGTGTAAGCTTTTTTCCCCAGCATAATCTGTGTCCTCATTAGGCAGATCTGTTAACATGATTAACACTAGAACTACACCAGCAAACTTCACTAAAATAGATTTGGCCTCTGTTCAGACTAACTGCCCTTTCTTCCAGGGGAGTCACAGGTAGGAGCTCTAAATGAGGATTAAGAGGTTTCAAGGAGAGAAGAACATGCAGTCCAAGCCTCCACGTGACAAAGACCATCCCCTCATTCATCCCATCCCATCTCATCTTATCCGGGCACATGTAAGTGGGCTCGCTGACTGCCCATAGCACCCCAGAGGCCTCTCTACCAGGGAAGGTCCAGAGACACCACCCTGCAGTCCAACATGGGGTATTTCTTTTCGGTCCTTGCAGTGGTGCCTTGTGCCGTGACTCACTGTGGCAACACTGGCAGGACAGTTGGCAGCTCAGTGCTTCCCATCCCCACCTCTTTGGCCCTGCAGAAAGTCCGAGTAGAAATTCCCACTGATCTCCACAGGTACACTCAGGCTCTTCAGGATGTAGAAGTTACCTCAGATTATTCTTGTAGCTTTCAATAATGCTGGGGAATTCTTTACACCTTGTTTGGAAATCACACAAAAGTCTCATGTGAGTTCATTCTGGGTTCTTCGTAATTCACCTACACACTGAGCTCTAAACTGTCCAACACCACAAGACACACAAACCAACAATTTCATAGCTATGTCTCCTGAAGTACTTTTGCAAATGAACCGCAAAGTCAGCCATACATTAACCACAAAACCATTACTAATCCGTGTGGGTATCCAGTTTGATACCCTTGCCCTTCAGCAGCAGTGCCAGCCTCCGCAGTTCCCCGTCCCCTCTCGCTGCAGCTGGTTCCTGCTGGGCTGGGCCAGTACCACGGTCTGCAGGGATGGATGGTGAACAGGACTGGAGAACTGAACCGGGCTACACAGAGTTTCTTTCCTTCTTACTTCAGGGGATTATCGCAAATTCCCAGTTATGTTACATGTACGTCACAGACACACGTGGGAGAACAGAACAGCAAGGTCTATTCAAGTTGGCAGTACCACAACCCCAAGAAAAACAGGGGGCAAAAAAGCCCTCATAAAACCACAGCTTCACGCACTCATTGTCATTATGAATTTAACAAGCAGTGACTTAAACAAGCTCTCAAACCACAGTGTATGTTACAAAGGATGTTAGACTGAGCAGCTTAAAGCAGCCCCAGGTTGCAGCTCTTTGAGAAGCCACAGCCCAAACCAGATTGCTGACCCGTTTGGGAGGTGAACATCACATCTGAAGGTAGCGACAGCCCCTGACTGTGTGCAAGTGAATGCTTTCCTACCTCTGCTTCATCAGTGATTAAGCCAGATAAAAAAGGCAGAAATACCACGGGGAAAAAACTTTTTTTTTTAAGAGGTATTTTGCCCTTTTTAGCAATACAGCTCAGTTTAGGAAAATATTCCACATATTACTGTTTCTGCAAGGATAATGAAGACTTAAACTCAAAAATCTTGATCCCACTGAAACTTGTGACAAAACTTTATGCAGAAAGGCTACACTTCACTGTTTCAAAACACTTTCCCAGCAACAGTTACAAACCGGCCTTTCAAATTTACATGATGGGATATGTAGCTCAGTGAAAATACAAGTTCTTGAAGTTCTACTCTCTTACGATTTTCATAAATATTTAGGTCAAGTGCTGCAGAGCAGCATCACCGAAAGCTCCTTCAAGATTCACGCCAAGAGACTCAGAAGCAGCTCAGCTCCTTCTTACCAAGTACAGGGAGCAGAATTGAGAAAGCAAGTAAGCCTGTCAGCACAGGCAACTGGCTATATGCTATTCCTCTGTAAAAACTTAAAAAATGTAGAACCTTAAAAGTCCATTTCAGACATTGTGTCACTACTAAGAGCTAATATAACAGGAAATTTTAAGTCAAATAGTGCATTAGCCAAAACAATACCAATAAATAGCAAAGTTGCCAGGCTTAGCATTAAAATGAAAAACACTAATGAAACATAGTGCAGTTTGTTCGTACCATGTGCAGCCTAGAATCATGCATAATGTAACAGTGCAACTGCTAACAGCAGGCTCACAGAAGATAATTTACACTTGTTTTTACGGACATGAGGAACTGATCTTTGAAGTTGTCCCTAATGAGATTCTGCTTGGCCCTAACAGCATCCTGAGAGAATGCGCCGGTTTTCTCCTCTGCATCCGGTGCATATTTATAATGCAGAATCCAGACCTATTTAAATGGCACATGTGGACTGGTGTCCCCCCATGCCATCGCAAAGCCAGATCCTCACAGTGGGGGAAATACCTACTAAAACGTCTCAATTTACCTTCAAGTCTTTTTTGTAATTAGCCATACCACCTTTACTAATTACTAAAAGACACGTGGGGCTTAATGAATAAGGATTTTTTTTAATTTGTACAGTTGAACTCCTAACTTGATTGAGCTGCCAGGTCACTGGCAGCTGTATCACACATTGCAGAAGACATGTCACAAGGCTCCTCAGAGAAAATAGAAGTTTAGCTGTGTAATGGATCAGAAGACTTTATTCCAAATACACAGGCAGCAGCAAGACAAATAGAAAACATTTTTTTCATAAAGCAACATAGTCATAGCTTTAATACTATATCCACCTGTTTTAAAAGCCCTTTCAGTTACGAGATCTGCAAGAACCAACATCACTAAAATCTCAAGCTGCAACTGTTGCAGTAGCCACCCCTACAACTAGGAGATACTGCAGTACAACTACCACAAACTGGCAAGGAACACAACGAAATAATGTTCACAGAGACAGACCTCAACTCTGTCAAGCTCAAAGAGCACAGGTAGTCACACCTGTAAGTCACATGCACAGTAACACAACCCTGCTACAGTACTGGGCCAAATATTACTGCAAAAGTTAGGTAAACATTTAAAAATATTTAAATAATGCCTAACGTAACTTCAGTATGTGAGCACTCGGAGCACCGCTGCTAACAAGTGTCATTGCCCAGTCTGAGCTTCCTAAGCATACTTCTAGATACAGCCACCCATATACCACGTTTCTTGACTATCACTGTTTCGAGTCCAAGTATTCATGTAAACTACAGCCAATTATCATTTAGAGTAATATACTGGAGTGCAAACGAAGGCAGTTCAGGAAATGTTTTCATGCGCCATTCAATTGTTCCTTCTGCAGGTTAATGGTCTTCAGGAGGGTGCTAAAATCAGGAAGCTGGGGATGGCAACTCCAGCAGACACCCATGGGGCTGATAGATAATATACTTAAGTTATACAATCAAAGAGTCAGCTTTTTAACTTTCAGTTCTCTGCTTTTTTCTGCTTGGAAAATAGGAAAAAAAAATCCATAAATTCTTTGAACATATTTGACAACACTGTTCATGCCCTACAAATTCACAGTTTAAGATTAAATGACTTGGGACAGATAGCAGGATATCTGATTTTTCATTTAGAGCTCATTGTCTAATCTGACCCTAAACAAACAGACATTCTACCCCCTGGCAGCTGTTTAGCACCTTAAAAAAAACCTCAAAGGACTCTACTTTAGTTCTTATAAAGATGTTCATGTAACAAAGACCACCACGGAAACTGGTGTTCTCTGAAGAAACTCCAGTTTGAATGGAGGCAGAGACTAATCTGCCCTCCCGGTTCCACGTGAAGTCCCTACAGGTAAGAGAGGACAGTCGTTTGTGGGGAACTTATGAGGGAAGCTCTTACAGTAACTACAATAGCTCTGTGTGCATACGTGGAGAAAGAGAATTTGTTCCCAGCACACTGCCTGACACTGCTCTCAAGCACACTAAGCCCCACAGAAGAAAAATTGTAAAGAATTTAAAAAAAAGGAAAAAAAAATGTGCCTTTAAAGTCTCTAGGTTCTGGGCACAGCACTGAAAGGTTCAAATGACCTCGCCTCAGTATGATCACGTACAACCTCTTGGTCAGCATTGCCAGATTCCCCTGTGAACAACTACAAGGCTTAAGTCTGGAAGCTCAAAATCTAAAAAAGCTTTTGTTAGGAAAATAATAAAACACATATAAACCTGAAAGACAGACTCCGACACTACTGCTGCAGCAATAATGTGCCATATATTACTGCTACGTTTCATGCTAGAGCAAGATCGCCTTTGAACACATATGCAGACAGTAAAATCGTAACAAATGAAATACAGCTGCAGGTGCAAGGTGTGCTGAGAACCATACTTTAGGCCAACATCTTATCTCTGCTTATGGCTGGGTATTTCAGATCATTTATCCATTTCTCTTCTTCCATTATTTTCCATTAGTCAGCTCCAGTACATTCCTCTTGCATTTTATTGTACAAGTGTCTGAACCCCAAGGAAATTGTATCGCCTCTTTATAACTAGATATCCAGAAAATTGCCACTTGTACCAAATCTTCTATAGACCCTTATTTAATTAGAACTAATTGATCAATAAAAACCTCTCCCAACTTCTTGACTGTTTCAGTTTATACCTTTTAACTCTGCACTGAATAAAATGATTCGTAGAAGTTCTTTCCCATTCTGTAGAATGATGTCTTAAAAACCTAAGAGAAATATTGACTGAGAATAATGACTCTTGCATATCAGAGTAATAAATGATGGTATGAACAGGCTACCAACAAAGCCAGATGATCCAAAGTTAATTTTCAACTTAGATTAATGTTACTCTTGCCCATCTAGACTGAAAGTGAGAATTCTTCTCACAAAAATATGCTCTGTATTCATGATATCTACACGAATGAGCCTGAAAACAAAACAAAATCCTCCTAAACATAGACCATTTAAATTCCTTGACACCAATACCAGGATTTCCTTTCTCTGCTCTAAAAACTTACATTTTAAAAACAACCTGTTTTCCTGAAGGCATAGAATTTATGGTAATAGTTAACTAACGACAAATGATGAAAACTCCATGAGCTAAAGTCTTCATTTTGTTGCCAAGATGATGTATCAGGTTCTGAAAGCAACAGTACGTGTGATCCTTCCATTAACACAGCGGCTCTCTCACAAAGCAACAATGCAAAGTAGCCAAGCAGAACACCACCAAAGGTCACAGAGCAAAAAAAGGGGAAAAAAAAAATCATATACCACCCCTAGAGGATTATCATCATCATTTTAATTCTCAGAAGGCGTCTGAAACTCGTTTTACAGTATTTGATCTGCGCAGCCTCATTATACTGACATTTCTAGCAGAAAACCCGTGTAAGAACTGTGTGCAAACAATTAAAATACCCTCCAAAAGATCCAAGGAGTTGCAATATGAGTCACAACTCTCCCTCAGTAACCCAAAGTGGGTGTCCTAAGTGGAAACTTTCAAAGTAGAGAATAATAATGATAGCAGAACAAAATTTGTTCTTCTTGTAAACATGCCTTCCTTTGAAAGCTGCAAACATCAGTGTTTAACAAACAAAAGATGCTGGAAGATCAAAGTAATGTAAAGAGATATATAACAATTTATTGTTAAAACAATTATTAAAACAAATTTATTTTAAAAAATTTCAAGTAATTTCAAAGATTATACCTGAATTCTATATATTTTAATGTATAATTATGTATTTATTTAATTTAATTTATTCACTCCTTTCCACCAGAAGGAAAAGTGAATGCCTGTCTGACTTGAAATTTACAAAATAAACAAACCATAAAGGTGCCATTTCCCTCTTCTTTAATACCTGTTAATTATCATAATCTTATATGTCCACTGTTAACCAGAGAAAAGAAGTCCCTGAAAGAATCGTAGCTTAAAATTGAGGGAGCCACTTAATCTGGCCTTCTCTAAGTGACTGGTCCTGTCCCACTGGAAGCAATAAGAGTGTCACTAATCACTGCATTTAACAAGTACAGGACAAGGCTCCTATTTATTAAATATGCTGGACCACATGAAATTTTAATTCTGAAAA
Organism: Tringa tobata; assembly: GCA_033628505.1. Lineage (NCBI taxonomy): Eukaryota > Metazoa > Chordata > Aves > Charadriiformes > Scolopacidae > Tringa > Tringa tobata. The sequence continues at coordinate 22,874,276 of JAHREE010000118.1, read as the reverse complement.
ATTATTTTCCCCAAAACTACTGCTTCACCATTCACGGGAATGAAAATAACCCTTTGGTAATTCTCACTGCTGGCCAAAAGCGAATATGCTTTAAGAAACAAGCCTAGCGTAATTAAAAAGTAATGACTTCTCCCTGTGTTCCCTATATAAAAGGAGCATGAAGGAAGATATACTGGACTAGCACCTTTTTCTTCCCATAAACTGATACAATAGCTAAACATTTAGGAGTAATATGCTGACCCCGATGCTCCCAGTCACTACACTCAATTCCTTATACCAGCGAAATTGTAAACGTGGTAAATAGCAAGTTTCCTGGCTTACAAATATATCAGATAAAGTCCCTCTATCATACTCCTTTTTCCTTCCCTCCCCCATTCCCTCTCCATCTGCTGCCCTCCTGGGAAGGGAGTGCTACACTTAATGGCTGTGTGCTTTTAAGTCTAATGCGCTGGATATAAGTTAATGCCCGGTACAGTAAGTGGGGACTCTGCTGCGAGGAAGCCTCCAGTACTGATTTTTCCTTGTCAACATCCAGCGGAATCTCTGTAGCCCTAATGTCAAGCAAGCAGAGAGTCTGGGAATATGAAATCCACCACCTGTGACAAACCTTGCAAGACACCACACGGCACAATCATTTAAATAATTTTTTGGTAGAAAAATGAGAGAGTTGGGTTTTTTTTATTTATCTCCCCCCTCAAGACAATGATTTAAATTCACAAGATACACCCATTATAAAATAAGACGTATAAAAATAGGGGCAAGCATTTTCCTGTCAGTGGAGACTACACAGGTGAACTCTGTTGACAGCATTCTGATCTATGAGAGAAGAGAAAGAAATAACACGGGCTTGATCCATCAGAGCTCTGAAGAGGACCACTGTATTTGGGGATTACGGGTTGACTTACTCTCTAGCTACCCTTTCTTCTCCCACCCAGAAAGCTTCAGCAGCAGCATGCAACACCAACGCTCATCCAACAGCATTTTGTTTCAGCCAACCTTCATGCAGCAGAACCTGCAGGATGCATGCAGCTGATGTACTGGGAGAAATCTCCAGGTTTATGGAGGTTAAGACCAAGCTTTATGGTCAACTCTTCAGGAGAGAAATAAAATGACTGCAATTCCGGGTACCTAACGCTTATTGTTTGGAATACAGACCTGCAGTTTTCTGCTCTAACCAGTTGGGCATGTTACCAGCTACCGTACATGGTACTGGGTACAAGATTAACATACACTGTTTTTTTGTTTGAAAAAGGCATCACATTTAAAAATCATTAAATTAAGTCATAGAATCATAGAATTGTCCAGGCTGGAAGGGACCTCCAAAGGTCATCTACTCCGACCTCCCCGCAGTCAGCGGGGACACCCCCAACTCAACCAGGTTGCCCAGGGCCTCGTCGAGCCTCACCTTGAATATCTCCAGGGATGGGGCCTCAACCACCTCCCTGGGCAACCTGTTCCAGTGCTCCACGACCCTCACAGTAAAGGACCTTCTCCTAATCTCCAATCTAAATCTGCTCCCCTCTAGCTTAAAGCCATTGCCCCTCGTCCTGTCACTACAGGCCTTTGTAAACAGGCTCTCCCCGGCCTTCCTGTAGGCTCCCTTCTGGTACTGGAAGGCCGCTATTAGGTCTCCCCGGAGCCTCCTCTTCTTCAGTCTATTCACATTTACTACAGATGGAGTTGCTGGGACTTCAGCATTTTAAACACATACACATTTTGGCCACAGCTTCCTCATTTTATAATTAAAACGACCACACACAGTATCACAAAACTCGCTCTCTGCAATGAGACCTAAAAATTGCGATCTTAATGGCCCATGTCAAAACTTAAAATAAATGGGCAAAACCTGAATTTCCAAATCTCATCAAACAACAAGCTCTTTATATCTTCTGAAACATCTTCTATGAAATATGTGCAGGTACATATGCAGACACGCTTACCCCCTTCCTCTATTTTGCACTCCTCTGCATGCATACATGACAGAAAAGATCAAAAAGCCAGTATCGGGCCTTCTTCAAGCAGAAACAATCACGATGAAGTCCACGAATCTACAGTTGCGTAGGCCAAGTGTGAGTCAAACCACTGGAAACGAGAAACCATTGCTTCAGGGACCAAAGCTCACCATTTGCTGGAATCCTTTCTGGGGACTTGGAAAAACCTCGCATGAATTAAGAGGCGAGTGATTTTACCACACAAGACTGAGGGGAGCTCCTACCCAGCGCTGGCACTCCACCTCCTCTGCCAGAAGCTATGGGCAATGGAGGTAGCCAAGCCCTACGCCAAACTTTACTGTATCTTCAAATTAGTAACTTTATAGCTTGCTGTAAGAGATGCAAGTTTTAAAGAAATCTCCCTGCCTCACTGCATTTCTACTACGCCTAAGCACATTTATTTTCTCAAGTTACGCCACGACATTTTACAGAATTCAAAACAAAACTTATCAAGTGCTCTTTAGGGAACACGACATGCTTTTCCCCCCCACCTTCTAAATTTTTCCATAGATACCTATGGCAGGCAGCTGACTCAGAAATTAAGTCACCTCTGTTGGCGCAAAATTGGAAACACAAACTCAAAAAGTTACCCTGCAACGTTCAGTAGAAACCGATGTTTGTAACCAACACTCCAGCACTTCTGAATTAGTCCTGCATCAAAAATGAGCAAACTGCATACAGTAATTTAACACAGACCTCTAAATCCACATTGTTTACAGGGCTTTCCTTTTGCTTATTTGTCCAACAAGATATTCAAACGTGCATTTGTAAAATAAAATAACAAGATGTGTGGTAGGCAGCATTTCCCTTGGGCTTGGAATAGCCATGTGTCACAGGGAACACGCTCATCCCTATGGGCAGGGAAGACCCAGCCTCATTCTGCCACTAGGAGAAAACCAACAGCCAAACCCCCTACAAGGGGATTTGCAGTGTGGGGCCTGTTTTAAATCCTGGTTTGGAAATCTGTGCTCTAGAAGTTGTTTCGCAGGACAGACTGCACTCTCACCCTTCAAGCATTAAACAAAAGCAAGAATCTGCTGCTTCCACAACAATACCCCCACAACCCTGACACTTTAAAAAAATAAATTACAAGTTTCCAGTGACAATACAACATCCTGATTGTAACATACAACCATTTTTTTGTCTACTTCACAGCAAAGACCTCGCCCAGCGAGCACTGTCCCTGCTGCAACACAAGATCCTGTAGTAGGGACCACTGCTGCAGAAAGCATCCCTGATCAGATCCTACCACACGCCTCCCATAAGACAAGAAACACACAGTATATTGTACATAGACATGAAACTAAGTCAACCATCACTCAGCATTAGTGACCACTAAATGAACTACACAGGTAAATCTGTAACGTAGAATCAGATCATGTAACGAAAAATTCCATTTATAGTGTTCAACTGCTGAAACGGGGCCTTACAATTAAAGTGCTTGTTACCTGAAGTCTTTTTTCCATGATTAATACAGCATAAAAGAACATTAGCATGCATGCACATAAAAAACAAGTAATTTTCTTTTTTTCTCCCTTTTCAGAGTCTACCACAGGGACCAGACTGACTCTACAAAGTAGTATTTTAACTGCACGATTTTGTCAATGAAGAAATAAGGTGAAGAAATGTCCATCTCCTCCTATCCTTGCCCCTTGGCTGATCCGTAAGCTCAGTGCCTTCTCACCTGTGCTGGCCACCTCTGTAACCCGCTACTAGTGAGGTTACATCAAGAAAGAGATCGCTGAAAGTAGCTAATTGGAAAAAAAAAAAAATCAAAAAAACAACCAAACCACACTGAATGGACATTTTTAACCTAGACTATTTCAGTGGTATGAACTGGTGACAGCAAGGAGTCACCATCCCTGGAGGTATTTAAGAAACGTGTAGACACAACACTTCAGGGCATACTCTAGTGCCCAAGATTGTTGATTTGTGTCTGTGGGGTTTTTTCTTTTGGGGTTTTTTTTTTTGGTGTGCGGTTGGACTCGATGATCTCAAAGCTCCCTTCCAACCACAAAGATTCTGTGATTCTGTGAAAAGACTCTGCCAACACTACTTGGGGGGTAACAAAGCGCACGGCACAGGAGCAGGAACGGGAGCAGCAGGTCTAGCACTGAAATCTGTGTATCAAGGAACTTCCAGCCCTGGAAGTAACCTACAGGCACAGCTTTTGCTTTCAGACAACCAGCAGTAATTGCACAAGGCCCACACCTCACACTGAAGGGCTGACTGATTGATTTTGATAGGTATGGAGACGGCTTGGGCAGTCTGTTCCCACGAGCACGAGAGGTAAAGGGTTTTATCACCAATTTAAACCAGACCTGGCTTCCATCTTAGGACAGGGCAATCTGGAAATATAGTAACTAATAGTGCAATGGTGACAAAAAAATTATTTTAAACCTGTCCTACATTTATAATAATAATAACGTTGGCACTTTGACAACATCAGCCTTCCAGGGGTGTCAGAACATTTTTTTAAAGGTAGGTTGGTATTGTTCCTTTTTAGAATGACAAAAAGAGGTCATAAACTTAATGAATTTTTTTG
>JAHREE010000118.1:22621384-22855502 GCA_033628505.1 Tringa tobata | reverse complement strand
AAACATGGTAGAAGCCTGGGTAGGTGACTGGACTGGGAATTAGAAAGCTCAAAGACCTCCTTTCTGATGTCTGGTGACAGACAAATCAGGCATTACCCCAGCATGTCAGTGCCCTAATACTAAAATAAGCATTTACCTAATTCACTAGTTCTTAAATGTGGCCTGAAAGTTAGCAGTACTTGGGTTTTGCTCATACGAATCCAGAGTGGGACTTGGTTCTAGGGTCACGTCCCTTTCACAATCCTAAATGCTCAGCAACACCACCAAGCTGTAGTACAGTCACTGGGAGCACTGTTTTCAATATATGCCTTGACAAACTCTGAAACATTTTCTGTCAAGAGCGCATAACAGAACTCTTTTTACAAACTACTTATTTTTTGTTTCCCGGAGAACACGATGCTTACCAAAGATGTACTCACTTTCAGAAATCTGCTGGCCCCGGAGTTGCTAAAAGAAGGAAATGATATTTTATTTAAATTGATTAAAGGGTTTTCTCAGGAAAAGACTTGCATTTTATTGCCTTTCTTCTCTAATTCACAAGAACAGCATAAAAATGCGAGTCTGTGAGTACAGAAAACATCTTTATTTTGGCTGAAAAGTCAATACACACTTGACAAGAGGATTTCAGAGATAAATTTGAAAACTTCAAAAGTAAACAAGCTGATTATTGTGAGTGTCATAGGACTGATTTTTCTAGTTGGGTGAAATTCAAAACAGTGAACAAGCAGTTTTTGTTTACTTTAATATTTCCTATTTGGAACGTTAAAAGTGTACGTTGTACATGAAACCTTAGTCATATTCAGAGTTTGCTCAGGATTTTGTTTTTTTCATTTTTACAAAGCCAAAGTGAGTATCATCAAATGCACAAGATGCAGCAGTTGCATGTTAAAAATGATAAAACACTACAGTATCACAAAAAGCATACAGATTCTTCAAAATCTGTTACGTGATCTCTGATACAGTGTCCGGTTTCTGCCAAGCACAAGAAAGCTCTAACAACTTTTGAGACACACACAGGGTACTCCAGAGCAAACCACGGACACCCATCTCACTTTGCTCTTTCCTTTGGGAAAAATCTTCCCTGAGACTACGTGAAGCAACACAAAAAAAGATGTTATTTAAAGTCCACCTCTGAGAACTTGTTCCTTAAATAATAAGATACACAGAAAGGAATTTTCAAAAAGCCTAAAAACCTTTCAAGCTGTGTACCATGACATTGGTCTGTGGTTACAGTGCTCTCCTCACACAGATCCTACCTGGTCAGGATGTATATGTCATGTGGTGCACTACTGTGCTCCACAACCTCCTGCGTGTTGCTCGTTGAGGGTACTCTCAGAGTAAGCTAGCTCAAGAATATTCCATCGTTTGACCAAAGGAGGGAAGACCTGATTACAAGGCCATGTCTTGCTGCATAAAATAATCAACAACGCTACTTTAAGGGTGTTCCAAACTCCCTCACTCCTCTGCCACTTCCTTCTGCTCCCATACCTCAGGGATATAAACCACACAAGAAGAAAAAATTCCGTTTTTAAAAAAAGTGGACAACCACTGGAGTCAATCTACTCTGAAAGTCACTGGACTCACCGTATTCCAGTACAGACCACTGCAATTCTGCCAAAACCTGTATCGTAACAGGCTTGTTCCCCTCATTAAAGTAGAAATTCTTCAGCAACTGTGGAACCGACGACAACTGGAGAAAACTGTTACTTCAGGCTTCATGCCTCACTGAGCAGATACTACATTCCAGATTTGCAGAATATAGTTGGATAGATTAAAAGTTCTCCATTGCTCTCTTCCTCCATTTGTGGCCTGTGAGTCAGAGCATTTGATGTGTATGGTGGCCAACAATATGAAAAGAGAAATACATAGTATTAGATACAACAAACAAACAAACAGAAAAACCCAACCAACCCAGGATTCCAATTTTGAAGATACAAACTGGTTTTTAGCTCTTAGCTTCTTTCACTTAAGAAAATCACAAATCGGAACTGGTAGCAAATTAAACGCTAAACACTGAATTTAAAAAAAAAAAAAAAAAAAGCCTCTTGGCTGTTGATTTTTTTAAACTCTGCTGTAATTAATTTTTATCTGACTTTTACTCTCACAAGTATGGGCCCATGCACTAACCTGTTCAACACCCCAGCAAACACTACATCTTCAGGAAGAATCCATGGCCTCTCCATAGAAGTGCTCCAGCTTTTTGAGGAAAAGGACAATTCTCAAAAGGAAGTGAAGCTCAAGCCTTCTATCAGAATCTGCAGACAGAGAAAAGCACACCATTCTAATGCTGACAGAGCATCAGGTAAGACTTCTGAAGGAAATATCACTAGTTGTCCTCTGGGCATTCCTTTTATATTTGATGGGCCAGAACATTGTCACAGGATAATGGTTGTCTGCTGCCTTGCCCCTATTAAATTAAATTAAATATTTGATTGGAACTTTCCTGCTTGCTCTCTGTAGAAATAAAAAGTGATGCAAAAAAGCTGTAGGTGAATCATTTGTCCTTCTAAAAACTCCCAGTGTAACTGCTTGTCAAGTACCTAGAGAAGAAACCATTCCTATTACTTTTGTTTTGTTTTGAACATTCCACCAAACATTCTTTTTTCAAAACTGAGAAGGGTGTACAGGTGATTTATTCCTTCATAACAGAGCAGGCAGTGACTTCAGTTTTGTATGTATATAAAGATGCAGGTATTGTTTGATGCACAGCAGTTAATGCAAAGACATTACTGCAGGAACTCCCAGATACTGAAGGCTCAGGGCACAAAAGGTTTTTGGTGATCACCTTCTGGTCAATGAGCTGTGGCAGGGAGTACACAACTGTGGGACTAATGTGAGGTGTTTGAACACCCTATTTATTGCATATCAATTTACCTGTTTAGGAGAAGGTGGATGGCTTTTTCCTTGAGTGATCATTTTATCACTTAATTTGTCTACAGTGCATTGAGTCAAAGCCAATGGATGAGAGAACCTTCGGTTTAATTCAGCTTCAGTTCAGGCACTCAAAGCTCATTGTACCAAATAATTTCAAAACTTCAAATTCTGTCAGGAATTTAGTACTACAGTAAAGAGTATTACAAACCTCTCTTCTCCTTGACCTTTAACTTATTCCACAACTCCCTTCCCCCTTCATCACATAGGTAGATCATCTCATCCTGTAGCAGTGTCTGCACTACCGTTCTGTTCCTGGATGTAAGACTAACTGTGTCCCCATGAGTTTTGAGAAGTCACAGTGACATCAGACAGCTCCCTGTCTATGCCCTACCTCTACCCATGTCCTTCTGACTTCAGACAGAAGATTCCGTGAAGTGGGTTTATGTCACACTGAATGCACTCTGCAAACAGCAGACTCTACAAACTGAAAGTCCTGCAGACAGAGAAAAATTCTTCTCTCTATTCCTGAGAGAAGGTCCCTATTGCACCGAGAGTTATATATGGAATTCTGAACATCAGTCAAAATTCCACAAGGAAAGCAAATTGCAAAACTAAAATAGACCTTAGCTCTCAGTGTGAGTGAAGTGATTTACATGGTGGTGCAGAAGAGAGAATATTACTCCTATGCTACCTTGAAGAACGAAGGCTACAGATTTAACAGCAAATTTATCTGACGATGATTACTGTTGTCAACAGTTACTCAGAGTTAGCCTCTTTATATCTAAACAAATAGGCACCAGAGCTTCACTTCATGCCTTGCATAATTAACTTTATGCTTTTGACAGATGTAGGAACCATGGTCTCCAGCTCATCTACATCCAAGTCCCAAATTACCTTTGGGCCAGGAGTGTGGTCCCTTTATAGAAATTTGTAGGGAATTGTAAGACAAACATAATGAAAAACTTTTAAAAGGGGTCAGACGTTCCAACATGGAGATCTTTCCAATTTGAGCATGAAGACCAAGACTCCCTAAAGGAAGGAAAATACTTTCACAGTCATTCTCAGGAGTCTTGTCACTTTGAATGTTCCCAGTAACACTGCTGATCTGAAGGTACATGTAGACCTAGAGCCTGAAGCCAAAATCTTTATTATATGTTAACTATCATAATTATCAAACTCTGTTTTACAGAAAATACAGTTCAGGATGCTCAGGAATCCTCCCATTCTGTGGTGAAAGAATGAAGCTTGAATTCACATGGAGTGCTCTCTCATGTAAGATAGGATTCTGGAAAGAAATGGAGAAGATCTTACGGTATAATTTCTGGTTAATGTTGATTTTTACCCCTTGATTTGACATTTTAAAATCAATATTCCATAGCAGTTATGGTCTAGACTTTTAATGCACCCAGGCTGAAAACACTTGCTAAGAACCGAGGGATTCTACACTCTTTGTCTCAGACACCCTAGGAAAAAAAATCCTGTATTCCGGTTATTGTCTAACATTTGAGTTCACTGTTGGCAAACTGGTCCCTGCATGTCTTTGAGGCATATGGAAATTGATGATGAAAGTGTCTAGTGTAACTAGAAGTATAATTTGATGAAAACTGAAGCAGTGAACTGTGAGAAACTGCTAAATCAGTGTCATCAAACTCTGCTTGAAAAATAATGAAACAGAAATACCACTAGGACACGAGAAATGCAGGGCAAGGACTGTGAAACCAGAGAGTAAATACAAAAATTAAGGAAACACACAAGGTATTATTTTAATTGTTATTTTTGAAACGCGTGCCCAAAATACAATACAACGTTCCTGTCCAAATTCACTTTATGGAGACAGTGACATCATGTCTCCTCCAAATTGTTCAAGCCCAGATCCTGGCACAAGCTCTTCCAATAGAATCCCACGTTTGGCCCTGGCACTCTCGCCTGTCTACCCGTAACCATGTGCAGAACAAGAACAGCACCGTGGCCAATGCAAATCCTAGTTATAGCACAAGTCCCTCGGGGCAATAGAAAAAAAGACCAAAATAGAAAACATATTACAGTTTTAAAGCAATAATAGTGCTAAAGAAAATAAAACAAATGTAACCTCAGAAGTAAGATGACATTTATTGCCTAAAAGTTAACAATTCCTGAGGCTGTAAAAGTACTCTATAAATAAGCCCTGAAGATGGCAGTGAAAAGATCCTGATATTGCTTTATTCATATATTTTGAATGAAAACAAAACAAACTTACACAGAAACCTGAGAGCAAGAGGACAAAGGAAGTTACTGTATGTTTTAAGGATTTCCCTGCATCACTAAACACACTCAAATTACTGAAAAAAAATTAATGATTCTATTCAGTTGTGCCCACGTTTTGAGACAGCAACATGTGTATGTATGCTCAAGAAAGGGATATAAGCTTGCATATTCAAAGACTTGCCAGAAAATTTGTACAAAAAGATCACAGGGAGACAGAGACAGCTGGAAAAATTGGAGCAGGGTCTCTGATTTTCATGCCAGTGTTACACCTAATGTGAAGGGAATGCAGATGATGGACTGCATGCTATATATTATTCCTCCTGCCACTTAGCAGTGTGCTTGTAGAACTGAACAAGAACTGGGAAGTACAAAAAAAACCCAAACCAAACCAACAACTAAATCAAACAACAAAACAAAACAAAACAGGCCCAGAAATGACAGAAAGGGTGCTATTGTAAATTAAAATATTTATATCAGGATATTTATTACAGTCACAACAACATTTTCATGTACAAAAGGCAATCATCAAGATCAAGCAGTGGATATCAAGGAATAATTTCCTTAAAATGTAGTCTGACTTGGAAATTTAACTAAACTGCACCCACGATCTGACCATGGCACACACATAGCAGAAACCATGAAATGGAAAATATCTATAAACAAACATCTCTTGAAGGGCCTATACTATGCTATAAAAGAATGATAATAAGAAATTTCTGCACATGGATTTATCCAGATTAATTATCAATAAGCCTAATTAGAAAGTTGTGCTAACAAATATAGGAGACTTCTTTCTATTAGCGAATATACAGATAGGAGGCTTAGTAGAAAAAGGGTAAGTGGAATCTTGAGAGGATTTTCTGGTAATACATTCAAGTTTCTAAACTAATCTAGGCATGATTTCCACGGGTTTTGATGTCATCTTTTCCCATGAGGTCATCTCAAAACCTATGTGTTAAAAAGTCATTTTCCCTGTCAGTTACTATTAACTGAAAATAAGCACTTGAGGAGCCACCTTCTATCAGTTCCCCCCCCGACCTATTACCACAATTCCACTTTTTGTGATGTTATTACTGAAAATTCCGAAGTGTGATCTTATTGTAAAAAAAATGCCTTCTAAAAGAAAATCCTTTTATAAAATCAGATTATAAATCTCAGTGAGAATTTAACCAGGGTACCTTCCTGTCCACCCAGGGCTCCCGTGGACTCCTGTTGTGTGTTCAGATCAGCACACAGCGTAGCCTTTGGCAGTAGCTGAGAGGAGCAGATCACAGTGTCGGTTTGTAGCAGCCTCATTATCACAGAGACCCATCCATTGAGATGGCTCGCTTCTGAAAAGGAGAGGTTAAAAGAGAAAAAATTAAAAATACAAAAATGGCAATGCAAAAGACCAAGGAAAACTAGGGGTTCAGATCCCAGCTTTCCACAAGCCCCAAGTATGGGGCTAAGCCTACAAAACTCTATAGCCTCTAAAACAAATCCAGACACAAAACCTCCCCAGATGCCTCTACCCAGATGCAAAATAAACTAATAGTCTGACTATGACTCTTTTCCATTTAGAACAAGCTGTTAACCTTAAGAAAGCCAAAATCTAGAATAAACCTGGACAAATGTATATTTAAGCTTCTGCCCAAGCTTCAGACTAAAGGCTATACTTTATGTTGTTGGGTCAGAGAGCTACAGGATCACCTTCATCCCACTGAAATCCTTGGCTTCATTTTTAGATAAATTGATAAAATTGAAAGGAGCAGATGTTCTGCCCTGCCTTGAGATCAGACCCTTATATCTGAGATGAGACATTAGCTGTTGATATAAAAGCTTTTTTTTTTTAAGTATACATGATTTTTAGCCAGCTATTTTATATGCAAAACCTGTTAAACCATACGATTTCATTCATTGTTGTTTGTTTCTTTCTATTCTTTCAAGTTTAGCCTATAATAAAGCACTCTCTGAGCTTAAAAAGAAAATTTACATATGGGAGTTCTACAATGGGTAAATTACTTCTTCATATTTGGGGGTCTCTATTAAAAAGAATAGTGTGAGCCAATGAACAGTAAAGGAAGAGATCAGTACTGTCAGTCCACACTTGAATTCTTTCAGTTCAGAATCTGACTAACTATGTGCACTTGTGTTACTTTGAAACATTCACTCGTCTTCTGATGGATTTTCATCAGTGTGCTCTTTTCCATGTATCTGAGGGATCAGAATGCTACAGTTACCCATGTTCAATACTGCCAAATTAACAAGCAAAAAATCAATGATTAAAGCCCACAAGCCACATGATTGCCGTAGTCTGCAAGTTGCCAAATTTCCTTTTTTTTTTTTTTTTTTTAATTTTATACTTTGTTCTTGTTACATTGTTATAAGAGTCCCTATTCTGGTTTCCTATATTTATATTAGAAGGTGTGTACATACAGCACGTGTACTTACAGAAAACTTCCATGGCATTGCTGCTGAATGAGCTCTGGTCTCCCAGAGATCAGTGTGACCCAAACACCACACCCACAGGGAGCTCCCCCGATTTTTGATACGTATCTTTTGGTAGCAGGTGTTAGAGCCTCTGACACAAGAGAACCCCAAGGTTTTGGACTCTGGGCTCTGCACATGTTGTAATCAAAAATTTATTTCTTTGTGTGACTCACAGGAAAGAGAGTCAAGCTCCCAGGACTTTAGAAGTCTGGGTTTAGAAATGGAAACAACAGGAAAATATGCTGCTAAACTGTCCAAGAACTGGTCCAATAGCCACTGTCTTAAAACACCTCTGGCCATACCGATACTGATTTACTATTATTGTTTTGTACTTCCCTATGAGGAATGACAGGATGAGAGTCATCAGATGAGATATTTTATCTGATTTATCAAATAGCAATATTTTGTAATGACAAACCGTAGTTACAGAATAAGAGGATTTGGAAGGCCTCAGAAGATATCAAGTAGGTATATACTCTATAGACTAAAACCTCCCTTTTAAACCCAGGGCTGAAGCACAGGGTTCTCGAAGAGCCAAAGTCTGCATTCAGGGCTAGCAAGAGCACAGTTTTTCAGTTCTCCTCAACAGGACCGAAGCAAAATTTTGAGAAAGATGAATTTTATTCCTGTCTAGTACCAAAAAAGCATCCCTTCCAGCATCAGCATCATCCTATCACAAACCAGAGATTAATCTTGGATTTCTTTCCTCTTACTAAATCCCACTATTTTCAGAGACAATTTGGGATTGGCAAGGAAGGCAGGATCAGTTTCCTTTCAGACAGTAACCAAGTATTTGAAAGTCAATCTTGCTCCTACTGAAAGAGGTATGAGTTTTACCGTTAGTTTAAACAGAGGTGAGGTGAAGCTGCAGACTTACAAACCTGCACCTGTTAGACTTTTTTTTTTGTTTTTGTTTTGTTTTGCTTTGTTTTTAAGCTTGGAACACGGTCACTTCAAAAGCAAACTCAAACGTAACATAGTTGCAATGTAAGACTTCCTAACAACAGCAGAGTAAAGGTGTCACTCTGTAACAGAGGATGTTGATAATTGTGTCATCTAAGCTGCACAAATCTATATGGATTCTCTTTTAAACAGTAGCTGGTGCTAAATTCAAAGTTCTTATTTGCGAGCTAAAGACAGACTCCAGCAGCACTCAATGATTTATGCTGCCCACTCCAGAAGCCACGCAGCTTCAGGAATTATTATTTTTTGTTAAACTCCCCTTCCCACACCAGTTTGAAAGTCTCATCCAACAGAAATGAAGGGAATCCTAGCCAGCAGTTGATTGGAACACAGCCTCCTCTACTGAAGACAGGATTTGCATTTTCTGTGTAGAGAACAAGACAATTGAGAAGTAGTGGACCTAGACATATTTTATTAACAAAAGTCTCCACGTCCAATAACCCATTTGTCACTATTCTTAATTTTGTCTCTCATAACATTTATTTGGTACAGAAGGATGATACATGTTACATTTTAAATATCTACACTAAAAATGGATATTAGAAAATTCCATATTCTATTTTATCTGTCAGAGGTCATCAGAAGCTGTATTTCAAGAAAACTGAAGGCATTAGATGTAGTTTGCCCAGTAGATTAATACTGAGCTGTGAACTTTCATCCTCTGCAGCAAGATTTCCATCCAACTGACACAGAACTGACATGCAGTAACACTTACAACCAGGGGGATCCAATTTAGACAGAGTTCAAATGGTTTCAAGCTACTCATAGGTCACAGAGGTAAAGTATGCATAAGAGAGCTGGCTTTAATCAGAAGGTTTTCAGTAATGTCACACCAGAAGTGATAGGCCACATTGAAAATGAACTGGATGTTAGGCTTGAGAATTAAATTACCAAATATATTTAAATTCTCCGAATATAGTCTTTAAGACATTTTCACAAGCCCACAACAGTATGGATTGTTTTTTTTTTTTCAGAACAGTAGAAAAAGACATGGAGTTTTGCACAAGCCTGAAAAAACCTTCTTTCCCATGTGGCATCATATCTGTGATGTCTGTCTTCAGAAGCTTTTGGGGAGGAAACATGATCCAAAACAAAAACAAACCAGCTCCATTGTGGGTGACAGTCTGGAAATAATCTGAAAAAAGACTCAACATTTTCTCCATAACGGAGCATTAGAAGACAGGAAAATTGAGAGGGACAGGAAGGATTACAGTGAGAGAGAGGATTTAGGGAAGGCCAATTTTAATGCAGTTATCAAATGCTGACCTACTTGTGGAACAGGCAGGTGGAATCTCCGTTTAACATTTCATACTAAAGAACAATGTGAAAATGAGAGGACTCATTGAAAGATATGTCACTGAAAGACAAAGTGTTATTCTCCTGAGACTTTTAAAGGCCATATTCCACCCAGAAACCTCTGGATCTGTCAGGTGTTCTTATTTCAAGTTTCCCTGATCAGTTTGGCTGTATCCAAATCAGCTCTGTGCCCTCCTTTTCATGTAACTAGGCTGTGAGCTTTGTCTCTATGCCGTTAGAGATGCCAGAAAGTAAACTGGGAAGCAGCTCCGTAATACAATGAAAAGCATCACACCTTTTGTACAGTCATTCCTATTGGTTTCCACTCTGTTTAAGAACTGCTTCTCAGCAGAAATAGAAAAGCAACTACTGCACAAAGCCTAGCAGACAAGGTATGTTGAGTTTCTGAAGATTTTCATGGAGTTTTGTTACGAAAAGGATTAAAAATCCTTACTGCTGTGCCTGTCTACAATACCCTCTCCGGAAAAATTCGAGTCAATGCCACGAAGCGAGGAGAAAACTTGAAGAAGTCTGTCACTAGAAATACAGTCCTGGATCTCATGTCGTATTACAGCAAGTGTGTCTCAGCTCAGATCAGCAAAGCAGAAGGAAGAAACCTGGCAGGGTAGATCCAGGGTTTTCTTACTGAATACTCATCCAGAAGCAGAATCACAACCAGCAAAATTACACCTTCATAACCCATTAATTTCACTGCATCCTGCACTGATGATTTAAAATGTTAAAACAGGAAAGAAAAACTGAGAAAGTCAAAGCCAGTGTTTTCTTAAACAGAATAAATTAGGGCTTGTTGAGTTGCTTACTATTAGAAACCACATTGTTTCCAGTACCTGGCTCACTCATTTACCTCTATTTCAAGTAGCTCCTTACAGAACTCTAAGATGTGTAATACAGGCATAACTTTAAACACTGGCCTACCTAAAGTGTCCCCATTTAGATTAGTAAAGTAAATATTTTAATTTTCTTCCCAAAACTAGGAGACTTTTAAAGACCAATCCACCGCTGCTCTCTAAGTCCATATCCACTTTTCTTCCTCATACTGGAGGAACAAGCGGTTTATCACGGTCAGAAAAGCATTCCTCTTATGAAGTTGTGTCTTTCATTTGTTGCTCTCACTCACTGGCCAGACTAGTATCACAAATTTACGTGCACTATTCTTCAATTCTAATTACACTGCACAGCAAAATTTCCTACATGTTCTCAACATTGTAAAAAAAATGTAGCTGTACTACACGAATAGCCTACAGCAGCCAAATATTAAAAGATTCCTTCTTTTCTTCCAGCCTACCAGGTCATATAATTCTTGAATTATGAAAAAGTAATTTTTCTTACTTGTCATTGACACCTTGTCTTAACAAAATAAGATTCTAAAATAACAAGAACTAGCACACGTCCAATCACTCCAAATCCTCCACATAACCTGTTCAGCTCTTCCTATATTCACTCTGTGTAACTCTGAAGCCTTTGGTTGTGTTTCCATTTCCACGTGTAATTGCACAATTGTAAGATGATGGATTTAAGCATGCAGGGACTGCACCTAAGCAGAAGTGCAACACACTCCTGTAATTAAAATACTTTACAATTAAGTGAGATGCAGCTTTTCATTCACATTTTTGCTGGAAAACCATACTATGCTTCTTTTTGCCTTTTAACACATCCTAATGACTCATGGCATTTAAAATGGAGTTAAATATTTTTCTTAACACAGCTGTATACGTTTTATTTCATATGTTTGCCAAGATTCCTCATATATCCTTCCAACTATTACAGTATTCCTTTCACGTTTTTAATTTTTAGTTTCCAGGGTTCCATAAAATATAAGTTGCTGAATGATGCCTAAGCTCATGGCTGGAAGTATCTCTTTATTCCACCCCACAGCTACATAGAACCTTGGACAGACTTTAACATCCATCTTTTTGGGCTTCTTTTCAGAAGCTGGTCATTAGACTCTAGCCCCAGGTCTCCTCCTTGCTGCCTTGAAGCACTCCATCATTAAAGCACTAGCCAAGGTTCTCTTACCTTCTTCCACTAATCATGAGTTTTCCTAGCTCTCTCCTTAGAAATGCAAAAATCCCACAGCAACTAAAGAATTCAGCAGATTCCCAGGTCTTCCTACCAGAGAACAGTTGATACATCTGAGCTTTTCATCCTCCTTGAAGGATTGTATTTATTTTCACATGGTGAAATACAGAAAAATAATATATTGTTAGGATGCATCTCAGATCAATTGAACGTGAAATGGGAAACATGTTTAGTTGTACTCTTGAAATCCTTGCTAGCAGAACGCCCTTATGTGGCAATGATGGAGCTTCTTTCAATCTGCCACTAAGTGACTCCATCCTATCCTGCTTGTTAATGATCTGGCTTCAGTTATTCATCTCTCTTACCAGTGCAACGCATCTGGCACAAAGGCTTTCGTGCTAAAGAGAATCCAATTAGCGCAGAATGCTTCAATACATCCCTTCACCGATGCAAACTATCGAACTTTCACCATCATATCCTCTACTTTTTACACTGGAAAGCTTGTGAATCCTGAAGTTTTGCAATGAACTACTCACTCCTCCAGGAAAATATAGATTCTTAAGCAAGAAGGTAGGGCTCATCTGGAAGGGAGCAAGCACTTCCATGAAGGCTAACCTAAAACTGCGGAACGAACTGTCTTAGAAAAAGAGGGATCATCTCAAATATTCCCCACCATCTGTTCCAACTTCAAGGCACATTTCAGGAACTTGCTTTAAATTCAACATTATAAAGGAATCCACACACATATTTAAAAAAAAAAATAAACCCAAAACAAATATAAAGAGAAAATAAACACAAACTCTGCCAAAACAAACAGCCTACAGGCGCAGATTACTCCACTGGGGATCTTCTAAAATAAAACATCCCCCCTTACCGCTACTGAGCAGGTGCTGGAACATGGACGTAAGATAGAGTTTCTAGCCCTTCCAAAGGGCCACTTTGAGTGCCATTTAAGGAGTCAAGAGCACAGCACAGAACAGTAATTTTGCTGTAGAAATAAAGGCGACAGAATGGAAATAAATATGCCTTAACCTCAACATTTTATCCACACCAAACATTGCTCCCAGATTTCTCCTCACACTGCTTTTCTTTCATTGTCTTGCCAGGCTCTACTCAGAGCTGACACTTCTCTCCAATGAACTGCCTGACTTATTTTATGTCAGCTGAAAAAAAAATAATACCAATTACAAATAATGTTTTCCTCAGTGAATTAAAAAAAATACACAATAGCCATTCCCATTAAGCTGACACTGGATAGTGATGCTACACAGGACTTTAGATGCTTCATGTTTTTCAAGTGATTAACATCAAAATCTCTCTATTAAAATAAAGCAGTGACAATTATAACAGTTAAACGACCTCGTCTGTGTGGCTGCACACCACCTTTAACAAAAACAGCAGAGGATGTTTATTTTAGTCCTAAATATGATTTAGCTGTTGATTCTTCAGCATTCATATTTCAACAGCTGCCAAACCACTAAGCTATCCCATGAGACGCATATCCAAAAACATCCTTAACCATCTCCATTTCCAGAACAACAGAATACGTGGATCTGAACATTCTGGTGGGTTGGCTCATAGTGACCAAAGGGTCAACCACCTGGGAAATGATAGGAACCATAAGGGTTAACTTGTGGGCTACCTCAAAACACATCCCTGTTCTTTTGCAATAACACACCAAACTTAATGACCATCAAATAATGGTTTCATGATCTGAGATTTGGAAAACCTAGATGCATTCAATTGCTTTCTCTGATTAGGTCTGTACTTATTTGGCATTACCAGAGAATCTCAATTCCTAAATAATTAACCTACAACCAATATCTATGAAATTGCCTCACTAAGCTCACTATCCAGGACTGTTTGCTGTTAAATTAGTAGAATAAATAATTTACACCAAAAAAGTGTGCACAAGATAGTGCCAATAAACCTGGGGGAACTTGTTCATTATTTGCAAGAAAATTGGATGAAACACAATTCCCCAAGTACAAGCCATTCTGTAGAGTAAAAGGTGCATTAGTATTATTGCAGCATGTAGGGAACAAATGAAGTCTCACGACTGTTCTCTTCAGAGTATGCTCTCTTCATTAGCCTTTTCTCCAGAGCTATAAATACATGCAATATACTGTACATAGGAGAACATAGGAGACTGAATGTTTGCATATGAAGTACGTTTCTTATAGGAAAAAAAAAAGCAAACAGAAGTATTGTAGTTCTTTACTGAATAAGCAAGGAGCTAAAAGAATAATATTTAACACTGTAATGGCAGCTCTGTATCATTTGGAAAATCCTCAAATCATCTTTTCCAGTGGCAGAGGTTACTATTGCTCACTCTAAACACTCAAGAAAACTGCTTTGTAAATTTGTAATTCGCAGGATTTTTTATCATTGTAAGACAATTTCAAAATTAACTGTTGATGGAACCTATGTTTTATAAAGTTCTCATGGTTAGTCACGCAGCACTTGCTCCAGCACACAATGAATCAGTGAACATCTTCACGCTAATGTCACTGGGAGCTGAAACAGGCCCTTCGGCAAAGAAAAACAATACTGACTCTTGTTAAAACTTCAAAGAAACAGTTTAAAAATAGTTATTCTAAAGGCACATTCAGGATTCCCAACCAAAAATCCACATTTAAAAAATAAATAAATAAAATTCACTGAGAACAATTTGGCACAGAAACTAGAGCTGAGGCCAAAACGGAGTTTATGAGTTTGGCGTGGGCCCATCTCCCATTAGGTTCCTGAAAAATGCAAACTCCTGTACTCAAATTGTTTGTAGGGCTCAAAGGCACGGCTTTCCCTGCACAGAAAGGTACAAGGAAGAGACTCTGTCCTCTGTGGTTTGAACTTCCATTACAGAAGCACCGCTTCCCTGTCTTCCCTGTGTTACACAACCCCCTAAAGAGATGTCCAGGCATGGACTGCTCTGACCTAAAGAACCAGCTCCAAGAACTGTCTGCTCTTCAAGCTGTGCTTTTCCTACAAAGAGAGATGGTCACTAGTCTTGTGTTGTGGCTGCAGCCCAGGGACAGAGCCACAGATGTGTCTACCACATCCAGGGAGGGTGCAGCAGAGTTCCTGGCTGGATCCAGCCCCTTGTTTAAGTCTGAATTAAATTCTAGGTCTCAGCCTGATTTGTGGCAGTTTGTTGATTTTTAGTATTTGACAGGACATATCCTGGGACATGTTTCCTGACCTTGCTCTGTATTCATGCTGAAAACACAACAATCTTTTTTATAAAAATATAAACATTTCTCCCTAGATTATGAATCATGTAGTTGCCTGACCTGGGTCCCAATGCTTCCTGCAATCTATCTTATTTACTACTGAAAGAAACCATAGATATGAAGGCCAGCTTACCTGTTCTTCTAGAAAACAACACTGAGGATACCAGTTTCACTCATCTTTATCCCAAAAAAACAACGACAAAAAAAAAAGGTTAGCCCTGTGGAGTGAAAGGTGTCCCAATGTCATTGTTGCATGCAAGGATCAGATAAGCACCTGGTTTGTTCTGTCTGTGAAGACAGCTTTATCCAAATAAAGCATAGTGCATTTTATCATTCTGTAATGGAAAAGACCTGTCACTCTTTGAATATCATCATATGGTCGGTGGCCGGCAGATAATGGACTGTTAAGTGTCAAGGTGACTGGCTTTGAATGTGCACAAAACTAAAAATTATAGACCTGTCATTCCATAGGCAGGCCACAATTAGCTGTCTATGCAACTTGAAATTTCCATTTTGCCAGCTGAATAATCAATTGGCTACAGTTTCTCAATATAGATGCTTTTTTAGGCTCTTTGCACTCGGGATTTTATCTTTTTTATAAGGTTTTTCAAATAACTGTGCAGTGCACTTAAGCAGATGGGGTTAGGAGTGAACTGTGCAGTGATCTTCTCCTCAAACATACACAAATACATTCACCAATATTTTACAATCAACACTTTTAATGTTAATTTCCCTTAGCTATGCCCCACCCCATAATGTTTCTGCCAGGGATGTGGCGCTAAGGAACACAAGCTACACAGAATTCACAGCTTCAGACTTTACAGCTGTTTGTTTCTATTAACAATGTAATATTCTTTTTCTACATTTTGCTATAAGTCCACCCTGATATGAGTTAATAATACAAGATGACTTAGAAATAAAGTGTTTTCAATGGTCAGCTTCAAAAGGCCAAAGTATTTTCTTTTTTGAGAATTTTTTTCTGTATCATTTACAAGAAAAAATTAAGGTGGCTGGGGCAGAGACCTTATTTTATGGAGCTAAAACAGCAGAGACAAATACGGTGATATATCAATAAGGATTCTTACACTCTGCTTTGAACCTAAAAACCAATGCAAACAAAAAGGTTAAGAATCTCACGTCATATATTAATGTATATGCTGTAGTCCTTTTTGTCCTGGACAAGTAGCAATCATTTGCTATCTTACAGGCTGTCTGCATTTGAGAAAAAAAAAAATTGCTTAACATTGTGCCTGAATGCGAAGAAAGGTTTACAAAATGGGGAGCTCCATAAGTTCTGGGTTTATAAACACAATATCAGGACAAGTGCTGCCTCAATGTCTTTTTGATATGAAAAAGTCTTTTAAAGATGTGTTATTGCAAATCTTTTTTTTTTTTTTTTAGCTCAGTCTGATTTGTAGCACATAATGGTAGAATTCTTCCCATCTGGTGTGGAAATGCTACACACAGGTTCTGGCCGAAACCACTTGGAATAATAGAAAGATATGTGAGGTCATCACTGGACTTTAAATCAGGCTTCAATAAGTAGTCTTCCATTTTTATAGTACTTCATATATTGATAAAGCCTTTGCATGTAGTTCTGGGAGGTACACAGCAATACTCTGGCAATCCAAAGAAGTCTATGACTGAGTCCATAATTATATGGTATATGGGCTTTAGAGATGACTGGCTCAAGTGATNACATACACAAATACATTCACCAATATTTTACAATCAACACTTTTAATGTTAATTTCCCCTAGCTATGCCCCACCCCATAATGTTTCTGCCAGGGATGTGGCGCTAAGGAACACAAGCTACACAGAATTCACAGCTTCAGACTTTACAGCTGTTTGTTTCTATTAACAACGTAATATTCTTTTTCTACATTTTGCTATAAGTCCACCCTGATATGAGTTAATAATACAAGATGACTTAGAAATAAAGTGTTTTCAACGGTCAGCTTCAAAAGGCCAAAGTATTTTCTTTTTTAAGAATTTTTTTCTGTATCATTTACAAGAAAAAATTAAGGTGGCTGGGGCAGAGACCTTATTTTATGGAGCTAAAACAGCAGAGACAAATACAGTGATATATCAATAAGGATTCTTACACTCTGCTTTGAATCTAAAAACCAATGCAAACAAAAAGGTTAAGAATCTCACGTCATATATTAATGTATATACTGTAGTCCTTTTCGTCCTGGACAAGTAGCAATCATTTACTATCTTACAGGCTGTCTGCATTTGAGAAAAAAAATAATTGCTTAACATTGTGCCTGAATGCGAAGAAAGGTTTACAAAATGGGGAGCTCCATAAGTTCTGGGTTTATAAACACAATATCAGGACAAGTGCTGCCTCAATGTCTTTTTGATATGAAAAGGTCTTTTAAAGATATGTTATTGCAAATCTCCTTTTTCTTTCTTTTTTTTTTTTTTTTTTTTTTTTTTTTTAGCTCAGTCTGATTTGTAGCACATAATGGGTAGAATTCTTCCCATCTGGTGTGGAAATGCTACACACAGGTTCTGGCCGAAACCACTTGGAATAATAGAAAGATATGTGAGGTCATCACTGGACTTTAAATCAGGCTTCAATACGTAGTCTTCCATTTTTATAGTACTTCATATATTGATAAAGCCTTTGCATGTAGTTCTGGGAGGTACACAGCAATACTCTGGCAATCCAAAGAAGTCTATGACTGAGTCCATAATTATATGGTATATGGGCTTTAGAGATGACTGGCTCAAGTGATAACGGCTCGAGGAGCTCCTGATCTTCCCTTGTAGACCCACGCTCGCTTCCTCCCCCATAGCACAATTTACTCTTTCTGCATTTGTCCTATTTAAGTGCTTCCCCATCCTTTTTTTTGATGATGACTTTTAACAGTAGTTATTTGAACAGTATAATTTACAGCAAGTCATAGAAGTAGCTGTATGTACAAAGCTGAGGACGTGGCAAATTATAGCAAGAGAGCAAGAACGAGAGGCTGGAGGGAGCAGAGGGGAAAGTTCTTAAATACACATTGCAGAACTACACTGTTAGCCTGAATTTCTTCCCTGCTTTTTCTCCTCCCTCCCTCTAGAAATAGAAGGTTAGGCCATTAGAGAATTCAATTGGTTCCAGATGGACCCTTAACCCAGCTCTTCTAATAAAAACATTTTCCTGTTAAACAACCTGTGTCACATGGAATAGATGAAATTCATCTTTAGTATATCGCCACTGAAGCCTGGAAAGACAAACCTGAAGTATGGGTATCTGTATCTCAAATATAAAAGGGTAATGCAACAATGATTTATCTCACAATTAGGCAGTGGTAATTAAAAAAGTAATACTGTACAGGCATACAATACAAGCTTCTAAGAAAAGTTATAAAATATTATTGCTGTCTTTTTTTAAAGGCAGAGTTCCATTTTTATGTTTTCTATTAAATTCTTCAGAAAAATCAAAATATAACACTTGACAGTATGACTCCTAAATCATCTCTTTCGTGGGCTACTGCCATTGTTAACAAATGCTGTTTTATTTTACTTTATATATTTTTGATATATAAATCACAGCACCAGTTTTGCTTGTATATAAATCAGCGACAAAAATCTCTAAATTTTCTCTGCAGACCACGGTCAATCCTTTTTACGCGTAAGAACAAAACCTTTACTGTTCTAAATTAACACTTAAGGTACTTGGAAAATAAGAATAGCCTGTGATTTCGCATTCAGTAGCAGGTTGCTTAAGTAGCTCCCATCCTCCTTCATCCCAGCCTTCGTTCCGCCCCATGTGCCAACCAGTGTTTTGGCTGGCACAGACGTTTGTGTTGCCATGCAGTCAGCATATATTTTATCTTTTACCAGCTGGATCTATTCCTTGATCAAGTTGACTGTACTGCTGTGCAAACAGTTGTGGCAGCGAACGCAAGAGCTGGGAACAACCCGCCAAGAGGGCGGATAGATGCCCGAGCTGCTTAAGCTACAACTGCTAGTGAATAAATGCTCTCAGTACCACAGCCTCCGTAGCCTGTCTGTCTATCCTAGGTCCTTAGAGAGCTTCTATTTTGTTCCAATTTCTTTCAAATATATTTATTCACACATCATCTTTGCAAGAAGTGCTGCAATGCCCAATTTACAGCTACGGAACTGAACCGCAGCAACGTTTTCAAAAATATCTTTCAGAGATACTTAAATTCTGAGTGCCTACAACGCCTTCAAAATGAGCTTTTAATTGACCTAGATGCTTTCAAAATTATTTGCTTAAAAAAGCAACAAAGAAATGGGTTCTAGGTTAGCATCCTAACCAGTAAGCTGTCCTAGCACTCTTGCTTTGTGAATTTCCTTCCATTTTCCCACCAGAGATAGCTGTGATATAATTTATTACGATCATGAAACTGATTATGCATTCTGAAGTCAGCAGATTTACCTTAAAATAACACAGTGCCTCAGTGAAAACCATTACATGTTCACAGTGGAATCTGTCTGGGCAAATGAAAAAAAAAATAAAATGTTACTTGCTTCAGATTCCACCCACCCTCCCCCAACACACCAAACACTCACTCTGTTTTATTCTGTTACCAGCTGAAATAAGAAAAAATCGAGTGGTTTTGTCCATTCTAGAAATTAAAACTTTTACAAAGTCAGGGGCAGTGGATTTTCCCTCCCTGTTTCCCGAGGGACCTGCTCTCATGACGGTTCATTGTCTATTTGATCTTTCAGTATGTTGCTTTGAGAAAAGGGAAGAGCTTTTGCACTGCAGTTCAGAGCATTTTTATGGTGTCTCAGTCTATACAAACAGTCTGCATACTGTGCTATATGCAGAGGTTTTAAAGAAAAAGAAAAAAATTGCATCTCTGCCTTTTCCTTTCTGACATCTCTTTACCTCAGAAGACTGCTGAGTTGCCAGACCATCCACAGAGGCTGAAATAACTCGCCACTACATTGGCCTTCTGTCACACACACATGGTTATCTGCAGCCTTGTAGAAACACAACTTATTTTCACTGAACAATGCTTTCCTATGGAAGTTTCTTAGCATTCACATAGGAGACCCCAAGTCTCTGTAGTTCCTGTTTAGAGCCTAGAAAAATACCTTGGATCCTCAGTTATATGGAAACTTAGGAAAAGGGAAAAAAATGGGTAACTGGCAAAATGAAGACAGGGCATTTGCACAAAGGGCTAGATTATCTCACACAGAACAAGCTCCATGCCACCTCCCCCTTCTGTGCTATTGCTTCTTTGAGCAACGCTGCTTCTGCAGCCCTGTTTGTGATCCTTTTTCCCGTTCCTACCGGTCGGCCTCTCAAACTGGCAGGGGTGATGCCGTGATGTAAGGCGTTCAGCAGGGTAACTGCTGCTCTTCTCTGGGGAACCGCAAGGAAAAGAACCGCAGCAGCATCCCCCCGCTGCTGTCGGAGGTGCCGCGAGATGCATTGCCTCTGGCAGCGCTGGGTTTTATGTACAGCTGTACTGATAGTTGGAGAAGTTACCATGACATCAAATCACCCCCTCCCTCCGTTTCACTACATGGCATTTACATCTCCCTTCCAGGTGAAAACAGATGAAGCCACAAATACGGCATGAAATAAGCCGGTACCTACCCCTGCTCCACCTGGAGCTCGGCCACCGGCTTGGCTGGAGCAGGGACAAGCACCTTTACCTGCACCGAGATCAATATAACTTTGAACAAAAACAAGAGAATATCTGTTAACTCTTGGCTGCTACGCACACCTTACGGCTGAAGTCCAGCCAATTAAACTCTCAAAGCAGTAACGCTGCTGTCAAGACATCCAGCTGCTAAACGAGGTGCGGGCAAAAGATTTTTGCTTAATTTCTGAGAACGAGACAATATTTGCTAAAAACTACCGCTCTCTCAGTTCTGCTGCCATTCCACCTCGAAAGCACTACGTCTCCAAAAGCTGACTGCCAAAGCAATGCAGTTTCCTTTCTTAAAGCCGGGGGTACTTTCAGACTCTACATTAAAACTACCATAAATAATACAGCGGCTGCACGTGTCAAGTTAATATTAAAAACAGGGGCTGTGTGATGCATACCAAGTAGCCACGTTCGCCACCTACGTAACAAAACACCGGAGGGTTTCACCCCGGGAAATCCACCCTACTCCTTTTGGGACTCCCCTTCCACAAAACCATGGCGTGTGGCCGGCTGGCCGGCTACCGGGGCTGGAGGGCAACCAGCCCGCCGAGACGGCCGCGGGTCTCGGGCAGCCCTTCTGCCTGCTCCAGCCGCTACCCGGGGCCGGCGCGCTGACAGACTCCATTAGCATTAATGCTGCTCTCTTATCTCCCGGTGGCCGGCCCGGTGACGGCCGCCTGCCACCGCCGACGAGGCCGACAGCGCCAATGGGCTCCGGCTCGGCAAGGTCACCGCGCTGGCCGGGCTCGGGATTGGCTCCGGCGCCGCGGCGTGTTATTACTGTCTGATTTGATCGGAGGCAGGGGGTGGTCTCCAATCAAACAGAGAAAAGGTCCTGGAGAAGGTAATTAAATCCTGTCAGAGGCAATTATCGGTTCCAGGGCCATGACTCTGGCACTGAATGCAGATGATCTGAAGCTCTATTCTTGTAGAAATTCAAGAGGGCTTCTGGCACGGATCAGTTAGACATAAAGGAAACAGCAGGCTTTTTGCAAACAATGCGGCGCTGTATTTTGAAGCTTTTTGCACATCTTTTTTCCTCCCTGCTCTCAGAGTTTGGTTACCGCTGATCAAAAATATTTCCTTCTCCCCACATTCTCATTAATTTAATAGATAAGATTTACTTAACGTATTATACACATAATGACAAGCTACATAAGAGAAATTTTTTTCCGAAACGCTGCCCACTTAAAATGTCTTTCATCAAGACAAAACCGCTTTAGACAATAGAAACATATCAAATTATTGATGTTTTACTGGAAAAAACGAAAGCATCAGAATTGAATTATCTATCCAGAAGGGCAATGTCTCATCTCTAAATCCTATGGATGCCAAAAGGGAATAAATAAATGACTTCCTCCTACCACGGTATAATGATGCCAACACAAGTGTATCAGAAGTGCCCTGACATGGTGAAAAAGGCATGCATTTCACCGACATAAACAACGCATTGTTTAAATTTAGTTCCATGAAGCCTGAAATATTATTT
The DNA here is from genome assembly GCA_033628505.1 of Tringa tobata. Lineage (NCBI taxonomy): Eukaryota > Metazoa > Chordata > Aves > Charadriiformes > Scolopacidae > Tringa > Tringa tobata. The sequence goes on along the minus strand of JAHREE010000118.1, from coordinate 22,833,265 downwards.
ACTATACATTCTTCTTATTTTACTCTGATGTGACAAACCAGAGCTGGGAAAAATCTGAAATTTATACTAGAGATTAAAAATCGAAACAAAACAAACAAAAAATAAAATCTCACAGTCCTTTAACAAAAGCATTTTCCTGATTTTATATAAGACCTTTTTTCCCCCCAAGTGGGCATCAATTTATTATTTCAGAGCCAGATTACAAACTCAGTTGTGCCACAGTAAATCGGGATTGACACCATTAAAGTAAGTGGAACTACTTTAGCTTTTACAGAGGGCAGAAACGGGGCCTCCGCCTGCCTCAGCCTGGGCTGCAATCACTTCTTGCATCCGTGCACGGGGAAAAAAGGGAAGGGAAAAAAGCAGCAGGGTGTGTGAAAGGCCACGTTGGGAAACACTCCCACAGACTAACTGCGACTCTAGGTCTTCCTGAACAGGCTTCGTTCACTGGTAAGGTAACTCACTCTGCTCTGAATTAGTTTTAATTATCTCAAAATACCATGAACTCAATAAAAAATAAATTTTTACTTAACCCTTCCTTTCACTGAGTTCTGATTTGCTGAACTGACTTAGTAAACTGGTGTTTAAATATAAATATTGGTGCTGCCAACATGAAATTTAAATTTCACCCAGTATTAGTGTAAGTTCTCCGTTATTTCTGTGAGGGCACTGGGTTTTTGGTCTGGTTGGTTCCCTGCACTCTGCCCCCCCCAAGCCCCGCAGAGCCCATGCGCTGGCCTAGCATCATTTCATTTCATATGAAGGCACACCTGGAGAGAGGGGATTACGGCTGCGGTTTCACATCTCCTCATGCAGGTAAGGCATAGGGCTGGTTGAGAGAAATGAACTTAAGCTTTTCTCCAACGTTTCAATCACCTCATAGTTTAGGAAGAAGGTATGTTTGTGGTGGGTCCTATAATCTGCTGCCTCCTTAGTAATTACTTCTCCTCAGGAGCAAGCCCAGCAGAGGGAAAGACCTTTCTTCCTGCAACCATACCTGGAGGCAGGGCCTTCTCTCAGCCTGACCCATAGCTCATTTGGGGTCCTGCTCCTGAAACCACAAGGAGACCCACGAAGCATCTCCTTTTGGCCAGTAAGCCCACACTAAGAAAACACAAGAAAGAAAATCGCAGAGAAGCATGAAGAAAGAGACTCTACCATAAGCCTAAGAGAGCTAAGGCTCAAATCCCATGAGTCTTTATAAATCCATATGGACGCTTTCAGTCATAGAGAGGAAGGCCACTACGACTTTAGTAGCAAAGGAACATCTAAGTCTCTGTAATTCCTTCATTCTTGAATTTCAGTGTGAAATTACCAAGAAAGACATCACAGTTGGTGACAACCACCCCAGTAGTTTCTGAAATTCGGGGCATTTGTCAGCTAAGAGTTGAATGAAGCATGAACTCAGTTTACACAATTATCAAACAGCTGTCAGAGAGTGACCACTTCGGTGGCTACCAGCCTCCAGCAGTTTCTAACCAATGACAGATTGCCTATCAACAACTGGTCAGGCCTACCCTCTCCCCAAATATCCATCAGTTGGTATTAGTCAATTTTTCCCTTTGGAAAATGTAAAATTTTACTTCAGACTAGTGTCTCTGAAGGAAAGTACCGTTATTCCTAGTTTTCACGAGTAATTTCTGAGCATAAAATGGCAAAAAAACCCGAGCATCAGTTAATGTTGTCTTCAGCTTTACAGTGCCATCTCTGTCACTGCACTGTGATAACACAAACCCGCACCCACTGCACTTCAGATTCTTAGTCTCATCAACACAAACACATTATATGCATATTCCTGGGCCATTTTATAAAGGCCTTAGAGAATTCAAACTTTAAAAATTACTATGGTTTATACAGAATTGAATGATATTATTGACAACAGACGTTCATGTGCACTATCATTATCGCATACTCTCGCATTGTCTATAAAGGCACAGTCGAAAACAAAAGATTGAGGTAACTCCCCATGCTACAGCTGTCAAAGCTGGCTTCAGGATTCCATACATTTCTTGTGAAGTTGGTACGATCCTGATTATGCAAATGCTTGGCTATTAGAAGATAAGCACAATGCCTTAAATTTGTATCTGTATTTCAAAACATGCTCATTCATCATTTGACTCTCCTCATGTATAAATCTCTGTGTGTGAGACAGAGAATATATTTCTGTGTGTTTCTTTATACTTGAACATTAGATACTTTAGCCTTATTGAGCAGTAACCATGAGAAATAGCATTAGTCATTCCTATACCAAAATTTTTGATTTTTGATTCACAGGCAAGGCGAATCTTAATCATCTAAGTAAACCTAATATTTTGTTTACGATACAAAAAAGTGGTTTGTTTCATGGACACTCTACAACATTCAGTTCAAATCTACTATTTCACTTACCAGGAAATTTGAGCAAGCATAATAATAAAACTTGAAAAAAGCGGCAACAGTGACTATCAAGTTGATTACAAATAAATACTTCTTGAGCTTTTTTGCAGGTATTTGTTTACGTGGCATTAATATTAATACTCTTTAAAACATAAAAACAGAAAGGTCAATAAAACAGTTGATTCTACCAACCATGAAGGGCTAGATTCTTTTAGACAATCCACAGTCATCACATTACATACATAAATTTCAAGGAGCCAATATCCAATTTTCTGTGGTTTCTTTCTTCCCACACATGTCACACTTCAAATTCGTTTTGACAACTAAACAATGTTTCCTTTATTTCATTATAATTCCCTTATCTAGAGTCAAAGCTTCATGACAATTTCGTAGAAAGAAACATGAAAAGACTTTCTGGTAGATAGGTTCCTCATTTTAAAGATTTCTTACAAAGATACATTGATAAACAATCCAGCTGCATGGGGTATTGCAGGCAATATCTTACTCTTACCTTACCTCACCTCACAAAACCCACTGTAGTGGCAGAAACCAATTCTCATGATTAATATTTTACCTCCTAAATAAAAGCCCACCCTGCCACCCCATCAGATTATTCTTGATATCTCATTTATGTATTTTTTTTTTCTTGAGGCTGAAGCATCTGCGTTAATTCCCTAACATCAGCATACACACTTCTAATTTACTAAATGCAATAAAAAAACCAGTTGTCATTTGTGTAAGATATATTCATTCATACTTTTTCAGTTTATGTATAAAAGTAATTTCCTTTATTAAAGCATATGTATCTCAGAACAGAGATACAGCTACTGCTTACTAATGCACCACAACAAAGTGAATTAATGCTTTGCCAGGTTCCTACCAGCCAGCAATTGCAGAAAAACTGAAGATGCTTACCAAAAGAAAACTGCAAAAAGGAATTGGCAACACAACAGCTTTTTGATTCTAGGACCAGTTTGCATGCCAGACTTGAGTCCGAGCACGTCACAGAAGGAACCACAGAACTGCCTGGCTGCAGTTCCCAAAAGGGATGCCCCACCTTGCGTTGACTGGTGAAGTTCAAGAGAACTTCAGTCATCACCCTCTGACTCCCACATCCACTCCGGCAGTGCCAGAGGTGTTAGGAGGGTTATAGGATGCAACCTTATAACCTGAAGGGAATTCAGACCCGCTCCTCAGCTGAGGAAGTCTGGTTTCTTCCTTGCCCTTCAGTGCTCTATAAGGAAGGCCCGAATTTGCCAAATATTCTGACCTATACTGGCACCTATATTGCAGCAAAACTGCAAGAGATAGAAGGTAGGTATAAAAACAGCAAAGTAGCAAGGTCATAAGCAGCAAGAAAGAACTCAAGAAAATAGTCATAGGTTCATTAACAATCTCAACTGGTATACCCCCTGATTGTATCACACAGTTGAAAATGACATGGTTGGTGTTCCCTCAGTGCCATGCCATCAAGTTCAACATGCACTCTGAGGCAGGTGGGAAGACCATTTAATAGATCTCAAACACAGGGCAGGAAGGAACCTCCTAAATCAAAATTAATTGCTTGCTATCACAAGCCACATCATCATACAATCTGGTTTATAAATTAATCATACTCCATCTTAACATCTTGGCATCTCTATCATTTATACCATCAGACAGCATTTCTGGCATCTCCCCTCTCCAATCCTTAGAGATGTCCTCGTTTCCAGCCCAATTCTATCCATTTAAGACCAACTGATGCACAATTTGTTCTTGTGCCAATATTTTCCCTTCTCTTAAGCAGCTGTTTTGTCTGGTGTTCACTTTAACATAACTGAGCAAGCAAGCTCTTTTACAGCTTCACTTTGCTAGGCTAAACAACCCAAGCTATCTGAGTCTCCTCTCAGCAGAGAGGTTTTCTATCCCATCGATAATCCTTGTAGACTTTTCCTACACCTCTTCCAATTGGAACTTTATTACCGAAACAGGGGAAAGAACAGCATGAAATAATTTAAACGACACGTAGAACTGTCACACACATGACCGTAGCAGTTTGTGGTCCCTTTTGGGAATACTTCTCCAGAGATGTCATACTACTGCTTTTTTCAACAACTCACATCACGGTGAGGGTGAACTACTCACCCTCACCCTGTAATCTGCTAACCCATTCAAGTTCTTTTTGTTGTCATTTCCAATTATTTAGCTCAGATCTTGCAAAAGAAACCCTTATGACTAGTTTTCAAAAGCTTAGCATCATCCTCTGTAGTATTAAATGCCTTCCCATTTCCATTAACTTCAGTCACCAAATTCTTCCTTTATGAAGTTCATTTTATAATAACAATGACTTCATAATTTGGGGCTTTGCAATAAATTAATTACACTGTACCTGCTTTTTATTCCAATATTCCAATATAACATTATATACTATATAACATTATATACATTACCGTATAACATTATATATAACAATATAAACAATGCCTTTAAAAAAACTCCATTGAATCTACTTTCAATCAAAATTTTCTACTTTTAGAACAGATTTTTGTAGAATTCTTCAGCTACCTTACAGCTTTTCTCTTACGTCTCTCTACCTCATCCTTCATGGTTTTTCCCACAACCCATACAGAATAGTTTAATGAAGTCAGAATTAAACAAAAAAAATTCTTTACATGAATATTTTAATTTATCAGAGAGATGTGGAATAATTTATCTTTGGTAAATTCAGTGTGCGTTATCCCATTTTAAATCAATCTTTAGAACTTTTTGTTTATTCTTCATATCTTCTTTTAACTTCTCTAAAATTCTGATTACTATTAAAGCTAGAACAACAGACAACTGCCTAGGACCATCCTCACTACTATGAACACACTTCTTAAACATAACTTTTATTCTCCTGTCTTTTGCCACCATATACAGTTTTACTGATCTTTTAAGAATGAAAAGAAACAATAGGAACCATAGTTTCACGTACCATTAGTTTTTAGAGTTATTCACAGTTTTGTTTTGTTTTTTCTCTCCCACTTTCAACCTGCCAAATTTGTGTATTATGCTTTCCAAGTTTTCATTTTATTTTGGCTTTACTAAGATTATATTTTCATACTTTCTATTCTCACTAAGAACTGTGTGGCTTACTTGACAACCCCAACACCACTACCCAACTCCAACTGGTTTGGCCAAAACTAGATCATTCTCAGTCTACACCTCATTTACATGAAATGCAAGTCCTACTTTCTCTCAACACCTTCTTTTCTTTAAAAATATAGATAAGGAACTATTTACCATTGATTTACATTCAACTTGTTTCCCAAGACTAAGATATCTTGACTTTGGCACTTGTCATGTTGTACTTACTAGACACTAATTTCTAGTGGGATTTTCACTCTTAAGAATCTTTTAGATGGTTACCCAGTTTAACATCACAAAACTAGACATCAAAATCATCTTTACAAGCTTATTCCCTCTTGCTTAAGATGCAAATTTCAAATATTTTTTTATTTAAAGGTAGAGAGAATTTCCAGGTCCAAGTGCAATTCCAGAGTTCTACAGTCCAAGTGACTCCACCGAATAGCTCTTTATTTTGATTTAAGTAATTTCTTCTTAACTCTGAGATATATTTCTATTTAATTTGAAATTAATCAAAGAATTAACCAAGACAAGGCTTTTCTGTCTGAACAGCTTCTTATTATGTACTCACTGCTTACCATAGCATAGTATCACTTTTTATTTCTTTTGTAACAACTTGATAAAGAAACTCATCATTCTCACACTGAATTAAAATTGGGCCCTACCACCAATTTTGCAGTTTTTCACCCATTTTTATGTGGGCCGTTAAACCTTTTTACCACCACGCAATTCTCACAGTGCTCTGTCAAACCATGTAACAAAGTTCTTTACTTACAACCAAAATTTAGCCTGGTAGTGTATAGCTCATTGGGTCATTGTTCAACCCTCTAGTTTTGGCCATTCTATTCTTTGGTTTTCCTTTACAGATTCATTAGCACAGAAAATCACCTATTGTTTTAATTTCTATCTTTCCTAAATGAAGCATACTCTTCACCAGTCATGTTGCAGATAGCATCGCTTACCCACCTTGCTTTTAGACTGTCTATAGTGTCTGGTGTCCAGTTCATGCTATGTATGTCTATTCATCTTATTGTTGAGGTCCTTGGCATTGCTTAGCCCGTAAGCATTTCAAATGTTCCTCATGACATCTGCCAGTTTTCTAATCAGATTAGACAGTTCTCTTAATTACCTTGCCACATACATGACTATTGTTATCACCACCATTATGCCTTTCTTGATTAATGTTTGTAACAAGTGCCACAAGGCTACAGTGAGCTATGGGAATTGTCATAAATTCTTAAGTTTAATTTTCTTTTAATGATAGATTAGTATACTTTTCATCTCCTTAGTTTCCATTTAAAGGGTAAAATTATTTTACACAATTATCAATAGTTCTTTATATCTATATTAACATGCTCAAGTGAGCTGCCCTACTTGTCATATAGATTTTCTTTATATTATTTCCTTTTTTATAGAAGAACTTCTATAATTGTCACTCTCATGCTTGAAAAGCAAGCAGACAATATGGCTGACAACGTTTAGCTCAGTGTCTGAGCACTGGCAGCAACGCAGCAAACCCCTACTCATGGCAACAGGATCAAGACTTCATTCCTACCAGCGGCACAGTGAAGCATTAGACCTACTGCAAGGTTTAATGTTTGAGATCAAACACGTTATTATTTGTTTAGTTGGCATCTGGAGGATCCTAATATTTGTACTATTAAGTCCACCTTTGCATATTCTCTTGGTATAATGGGTATTACTTAAACAGAAGTCCCAAGTAGTATCTCATAAATTGATTTTAGGAAGAGACTGGACCAAAGAATATGGTACAGGAAAATAAATTAAATCAAATAATTTTTGTTATGGACCTTATACTAATCATCTTTTCCAATGCAGACCTTAAAAAGAACAGAATTAATGAGCAATTTGCTATCTGTTCTCTATTCAACACTAGTTTATTAGTATATGATAGAAATATTTCATTTTGGAACACAGTGTTTCTTCTTGGTAAGTAAAAGAACTATAGTTATAGCTAAGGTCTGGGGTTTTTGAAGAAGTCTCCTTTTCCTGTGATGTTTCATGACCCTTTTACCTTGAAGGACCCAATCAAATTACTCAGGCTGTCACAAGTATGTTAGAAAGTTTGATTCTTCCACAAAAAAAAAAAAAAAAGTAACGAAAAAAAAGTTAATTGCAGGCTGCATGCCTTTCAGGAACCTGTTATATCTCTGGATTAAAAAAAAAAAAAAGTCTGCTACTTGGGGACTAGTGTTTCTGGAGATGAGCAAAGGTGTTAAAAGGAAGTCTCATTAGAAAGACACAGTCCTCTTATCATTGCACTTCTCAAACAAAAGAATATATTTGAAACTATCCAGGTTCAAGAGAGAAAATTCTGCAATATTTACAGTTCTGCCACATGACAGGTGTTCATCCTCGTGTATAAAACCTACACACAAGGATGGGAAGAGACGTAGCCAGCTTCCTGCTTGGTTCTGTTCTGACCCCTCTGTTTTTCTGCCTGACCCAAATCAATATCCAAAAGGCTATCTGACAAAAATTAAGACAACATTTGACAAGTAATTAAAACAAGAGAATTAAATTAAGAGTAATTAAAAATTCTGCAGTATTTCAACGGTTGATTTTAAATAATAACTTCTGTCTATAAAGAGCCTTCTGTCTCTATTGATTACAATATACACTTTCAAAAGCATACAGATATCATTTCACCCATTGCTCATATTTATTGCAACTTAGAAGAAGAATTGTTTTATAAACAACTCTTTGAAACCGCAGAGAGAAACAAAAAAGAACTCAGTTTCCCAAAAATGAAATTAACTAATACAGAAAGAATACAGCTCTGGACTTAAAGCTCTGGTCAGCTTTAAGCCTTATTCATAAGGTAATACCCTGAGTGTGATGTCTCACATTAGCCGTATGGCACTAAGATGCCACTGCAAGTCTGTAGCAAATAAAATATGGTGAAGAAATAAGGTTGCTGCCTCCCAAAAATATTCTGCTAAAATGCTTTGCTGCCCTCTCCATTCCCAGGCAGCGTAAGGGATTATTTTTCCATCAGGTAGAGTCAGGTTCCAGGATGCTTTCCTAAAATTCATTATATTGTGCTAAAAGCCCAGAAGATTGCTTACATTACCATGTTTAGCACATATTGCTGGTGTTGTTGTATCTCAGAGAAGTTCTGTTTTAATCTCACTGTCAGTGCCTCCCTACCACTGTCATTTTTAGGATGGTGACAGATTTTCTGACAACGTAATTCCAACACAGCACCAGCATCACACTGCAGACACCACCATGTTTGCTCATAATAGAAGGTCACAGATGTGAAGGAACTGGGTGTCCCAGACTTTATGTGGATCATGCATACATATAAAATAAACAAAAATCCACTGCTTGAAATAAAAGTTTTTTCGAGTTATTTCAATCAAATAATATTAAAATATTTATTTCAACTATAACATGCTCCCTCTCCTATGGCCATATTTGCAAATATAAAAATTGAGCAAAAAAGAAACCCAAAGTGACTGAGGACAGTCAACTTTCTTATTGCACAGCCACTAATGATGGCTTATTTTTTATTATTCTTCATCTGAGAATTGTTTCAAAGTTAAAGAAGCCTGACCCCAAGAAAGTTACTGCAATTTATAACAGGATAATATTGGCGTAGTTTTTAGTGACAATTTTTTAAGGAAAATAGGAAGAAATTTTTATCTGTCTGTTGATAATAATTTTTTGAAAGTTAACATGTTGTCAGAACAAGAGAGAAGCACTGAGAAAAGGTTTTTGCAACAGTCTGCACTTATGCTTTTCATACCTGCACTAGGCAAACAAATGCAATGCAAACATTCCAGCCCTAGGGGCTGGGGGGTACCCTCACAAAACCTGTGGGCAGAGAAAAAAAGGAAACCATCTTCAAAATTCTCTGGCAGTATAGTTTTGTTCTTGCTAAAATGCAGTTAAACATGCACCATAAACAAAAGCATTAATCAGAAAGTTGCATTAGAATCCCAAGTGGTGCTGCTGCAGCAAGTTCTTGAAACATGACATAAAATAAGCTGAAGTTTCTTTTACATAAGTTTCTTTTTTTTTTTCATATTCATGGTACTACAAAGCAATTAAATACTTGTAATAGCAGTAGCACCCATGTGGAGGATAGCTCACACACAGCTTAGGCAACTAGAAACTGTTTTATTTGGAAAGAATACGTTAATATTGGCCAGGACAGCATACGGATAAGTCATGGTGTGACTTGTGTGACACTGACCGTGATAAGGAGATTATATGAGCTTGGCAAAGCGATAAACCTCTGTGGATTGAATAATTCCAGAAGCTTGGGAAGACTGGAAGCGTTTATGCTGTATGGAGTAGCACAGAATGCAAAGATCCCTGAGCCAGGGCTAAGCACGTTACCTGCAAAACTAGAAGCAGAATAGTCCCATCAGTGTAACGCTGTACTGCAGTTAGCTACCCCTTTTTTGCAGTTCACCACGATCATTCAGAAGGAAGCACGGGGAGCGGAATAACAAACATAATCAACAAGCAATGGGAAATAAATAATAAGAACCAAATGTGCTGGAAAAAACCAAATGCAGAACATCCACCTTGATCATTCTGTAATAATTTACCTGAAAATTCCTCCTGCACACTTGTAACTTTATCTGATTTATTCAACTTTGTGAACAGAATAAAAGACTTGTAAGGCAGACACACCAGGATATTATTTTAGAAAGCCACGTACAAATGGCAGAATCAGCATCAGTGATTTGTGACTACTATTGAAGAAATTAGAAATAATTGCAACCTTTCATTACAAAACCTGTCATTTGGTATCTGCAAGCAATTTGGTGTAAAACTAATCTTGACGACTGAGTCATTGCCAAACCTAATAATTTGCTGCATAAACTTTAAACCATTTAATTGCTCAAGGTGAATGCAAGAATCTATAACATTAACTGTTACTGTATCAAGACCCAATCATACAGTTCTTGAGTCAAAGAAACTGGGACTGTAGGATCAGGCTCTTAATTATTTTTTCTCTTTAAACGTAATGTGAGTTAATATGACCTTAAATTTCACAGGGAAAAAAAATCTATTAGTGAAAGACATAACAACATTTCCGTTTAGCAAGCTTATTTTGGATTACCCACATGAACATGAATTGATAAACATGCTTGACTGGGTTTCAGCATTTTGCAAACTTATACATAAACTGGTTCAGTAAAACACCAACAAACATAGCTGCACAAAGTAAAAAATCCATTCCTATTTATCACTAATCAGATTAAACCAAACAGATTTTTTCAATATGCAGACTGTGGATTAAGCATCCTCACCACTCCACAGGTAATAGCTATGCCTGGATTCTACATCCTACTCTCAGTTCCAAACAGTTGGCTAGCCCAACATTTCTCATTGCTATACAAAACCCCAACTCTTAGTTGATTATATTTTCCCCTAGAAGAGTTCCTACCCAGTTTGCAATTTAAAAAACCTCATTTTTTTATCTTTTTGTAAACATTATTTTAAACCATAAAATATCATTGGTCTGACCCTGCAACCCCTGAATTTTCACCAGTTTCTTGTAAATCCGATTTAAAACCAGCTTTTGCAATCAGTATCTGTAATGGAAATGATGTCAAAATGCTTCATTTACAGCCTATCTTCTTTTGCTACCTACCATTGTTATAAAATAATTACCATATACATGTATTCGTAGCATACCTACTTCTGCACGCCATTTTTCTGTTGATTTTGTTTGAAGGATTTGGAGAGAAAGTTGGATTGGCAAGGGATTTTAGATGCTCCCACAATGTGAAAATAAAGTTCAAGTCACAGCACGGTGCAAAGCATTATTGGAAGAGAAAAAGAAAGAACTCTGTCCTACAATGTGTTGAAAGCTTCCCAAATGGTGAGAGTTATTTCAGAAAGTTTATTTTAGGTAAACGAAAGCTTTTTCAAGGAAGTGGTAACATAGGATTACACATTACAAAAGGTTGCTTTTTAAGGCAAAGGGGAATTATTTTACTTCTCTTTTCAATATATCCTTCTTATCTATGAAAAAGATACTAGAAAATATCACCTGGTGGACAGTACATACGTGTGCATGTGTGTAGATTTTATTTTTTAGCAAAACCCAAAGCCACAAACTTGTTCCTTTAAAATAAAAAGTTATTAAATGAAAAAAAAACAACCTCTCCTTCGTGCTAAGGAATGAGTAAAAAATATACTAGGTCTGCAGTTGCAGAAGTATAAATATTCCTTAGAATACTATTTTTTCCACATTTCAGGGAGCCTTGAAAGATGAACTGTTAAAAATTCATTCTACATGTATCTCATGAGATCACAGAAGCTAAACAGAGTTCCTCCTCCTCTCCTGTCCCCCTGCTTGAGCACAGCTCCAAATTCTGAAACCACCATTCACCAGAGACATGGTTGAAACCTGAAACTCCACCTATGCCTGTGGTGGAGACAGGTTTTAGCTGCTCTTTGACATTTCCTACCACGTGCCTTTTTACCTTCCGAAAGCTCAATAGAGTGTCTGCTATCAGTCCCAAAGGAGACATTTAACTCTCTGCCACAAGTTCAACAATGACCCAAGATTTCCAGGCCATACAGTGCCATCCACTTCCATGACCAAGCCCCAGCCTTTTGGCACTATACTGCATGATGCACATGTCCTTTTGCCTTCACACAATTCACTCCAAGAAACTGCCCTCTGGAAGGGTGCAAAGTAATCAGTACGTATAGGGTGAATAATCAGTTCAACATTTGCAGCAATGAAACAAACCATTCCACACTGAAAAGAAGTTAGAGTCACCATGTCATTAAAGACATACATGTATCATGAAGATTGCTTCCCCAGCATGCCTGGCTAGCACGCATCGCCACAGTGTTGTCTATATACGCTTGAACCTACATCTGCTTGATAGGTAATCATTGCTTCTCCTGCATCTTTCACTAGAGATGGGGAGAACGAGAGAAGAAAGAGGAGACAAAAAGTAACCCTGTCTTTAACAGATGCCAATACAACTTGGAAGCTCACCAGCAGGTAAAGTCAGCTAACAAGAACAGTGTACTCCCCTGAGAGCGAGATCTTTTACGACAAGCCTGCACTATGTTACTGTAGAAAATCTGTGCCTATGCAGCAATAAAGCAACCCATTACTGCAAGAGAGAGAATTTACAAAGTGTTTCTGAACAAATAATTGGGAAATTAATTTGACTGTGATGTTGTGATGCAAAACTTATTTTTGTGACTGATTTTTTGCAGAGAGCTTAAAAATAAAATTAAATCTAGGAATTTTTTTTATTATTATTATTACTCCTACAAGTCTTACAGAGACTATAATAACAGAGCTTTAGTAGCTACAATTAAGAACTAATCCCCTAGAGGTAAAAGGAGTAATTTTTTACATATTGAAGTTGTCCCTAGATACAACTAAAGCAAGTAAAAGATTTGATTTCTCTCATGCATTTCCAGTGCAAGTGACCTCCGTATACAGCCAGGCACCTACATCAAGTGTAAAGTTAGCCGTTAATGCAAACAAGTTCTTTATTGATCTACTGCAGTGAAGACTTGAGCCTGCACAGTAAAATAACAAGGGGAAAAAATCCACGTACAATTAAAAAAAAGGATTTTTTGGTTTGTTTTAGTGTTTGTTAGAGCTCACAACCATCAAAAGCTACTTCAATAAACTTCACATAAAAGTGGAAATCTTCAACCATTTTTCCCTTTATCATGGTAGTCCAAGTATTCCAAGGTACAAATGACTGAAACAACAAAGGAAACAGATCGAAGTTTTATCTCATTAAAGCTATTCAAAGAAATTATTTCCCCCCTTGAACACAGTAGTGTGAATGTAACAAACAGGCACAGTGTGGAAGGTCTGGGTCATATGGGTAAGTAATAAACTACTGCTTCTTTATGAGACAACAAGAAAATACATACAAAGCTATAAAGGGATTCTTTACAAGGAAAATCAGTAAATGCAAGATCAACTTTGCCCTATTTATTCCCCCGATCTTGTCATGATGTAATCAAGTTTCAAGTTAAGTTAGATTTTTCTTACCCCCTCATCCACAATTTAAGCAACCAATGTGTTAAATCAGGGCAAATGGACTCTGGCTATCTAGACCCCAAGACAGCATGGCTGTTCACTAACATAGATGTAAAAATAGTTTCATTTTGGGCAAAGATCCTCTTCGTGCTCCTGAAGATTAAACAATGAATAGATTTTGGATGATCAATCACCATGAGATGAATTTTACTTCAGTTATAATTGGCATGTCTTCTCACTGCAATTCAATCAACAAAACCCAAGTTTTTTCCTTTCGCTCTAAAGAGTCTCATTACCCCACTAATTCATTTCGTTGTATAATAATACATTTTCTTCACTGTTACTAAGTAAGAAGGACAGAAAACCTGAGAAGGCTTCTGCATAAGTATGAGGAAAAATAAATACTTGCAAAGAGGAAGGTGGTCTTCTATACTAAAAATAGCTGCTACGGTTCCTTCTGCAAAGTTTCACTGACAAATGTTGCACTTTGGTTGCCAATGCCAGTACACATAGAAACAGGCTTCAAAGTTTGTATGGAACTTCAGAACCAAAAAAAAAAGAAAATAGAGAAAGAGGAAAGACCATGTTTTTGCAAAATTATATTTGCATAGATTAGGATTCTGATAAAGCATAGAGAAAGCAGAAGTCCAGTTAGCAAAAAGAGCCTTAAAATATCTATTATACAAATATTAAAGTTATTCAACCTAAACTCCTAGAAGTCCACTCTAATTGCTTCTCTCATATCTGGCATTGCACTTCAACTTCTGAATTCCTTAGCTTCCAAGAGCAGACTTATGGAGATGCTGTACTGTTTGATTTGGCACTATTCACAAACCTTGGCAGATGATCAAATAGAGGGCACAGAAGAGCAGGAAAAGCCTTAAGAAACTGTCTCAGCTGCTGTTACTGCCTCCATAGGGAGAAAACTAACTAGTAAGCACAAAGTAGCTGTATGTATTACTCTTCTCTAATTTTAAACTGCTTTTTTATATATGTATTGACCAAATAAACATCACCATTTCGACAACAGATAAATTTGCACCCAGCTTAATTTACATCTCTTCACTCTCCAACAGGTAGAAATTTTATTTTTTCCTCTTCACAGTATTTTGGGATATGAGTCACTAATGTTGTACACTAACTGAAAACTCAAGACAAAACTGTTACAAAAGGCAGCAGGAAGGAAACAGGACAATTTAAAAGCTACTTTACAAAACCACAAAGTATAGTACGATTAAAACTGGAAGATTTAAAACACTACATCTATAAATATCCAAGTGACATAAAGCTTCATTTTTTGCAATAGGGTTTAGATTCAGAGCGGTGTTCTGAACTTCAAGAGGACCCAATAATAAACTAGGGAGTCCTGAAAAGCTGCCAAGAAAATTCTGCTTATGTACAATACCAGGGGGAGGATGTCCAAGTCACACAGAGGCAGCACAAAGTAATCCCAAGGTCTTTACGCGACTGGAAATTCTCAGAAATGCCTTCCATGTAAACAGGAATCACCCAGTATCAATACAGTCACAAAAGCTTTTACATGCAGTTTTTAATTTCTGATAAGATCAGGCCATGTCAAGTGACGGGGCCCAGGGAAGACAGAAGAGTCGCTTCCCAAATCCCAGTTCTCCTGTTGGTTCCAGCAGGCAGCCGATACTCGAGACAAACCACGCAGTGTAGCAATGTCTTCCCCACCTCTGCTGACAGCACGGACCCTCCAAAACCTGCAGGGACGCAGAACACTTCCCCTTCTGTTTGTTCAGCATCGCTCCAAGCAGGAACAGGCAGGAGAAAGAGGAGGCTCACGACTGTAACAGGAATTAATGCTTCGAGCAGTTTAACTCCTATTCAGATTTTGACTTGGAGAGCTGCCAGGTTACCAGGGAAGCAAGTCATACAGAGCAGCTGTTGCCCAGTTATGATCTTCTCTCTCCCCAGACTTCCTCCACGTACACGCAGCAGATCTTTGTCTGCAAGCTGGGGCTTCTTAAGGCCCCCACAGCAGAGAGAAAGAGCTGGAGCTCTGCTCTTGGCTACAGCTTTGGCAGTATTCCCTCCCCGACCCTGCCCTCTAAGTGGAGAAAAGCACATTATGCTCTGCGCTGTATGGCAATGCTGGGGGATGCCTTTAGGGGAATGGGCAGCAGGGATGAAACCCAAAATAAACTTTTCCAGTTTGTGCCAGAAATACACAGCCTCTTCTAGCTCAAGAGTTATGAGAGTCAGACGACTCTCAAACTGTGGTCCAGCCACCAGCAGACAGAGTGCCACCCTTTGTAAACCTGGCATCAGGCTCTCCTTCAAAGCTCAGTATGACTTTTATGCACGTGAAATTAATCCTCATAGAGGATTACATAAAAGCCATCCCACAATCTTCCTCCTTTTCCAAGATTTTGAGATTACTTACCCTCTCCTCCTCATCTGCCACCCCTTCATGCACCATGCTTGGGGACAGACATGATACCTTAGCCAGCATGAAGGCAAAAAAAGTGTTTTCTCCTGACTGACACTTTCACCTCCTTATTCCGAGACCTTAAAGTCTTTTATGGTCAAATATTTGCCACGTTACAGAAGCTGATGTGAAGCTTCCTAAAATCAGATGTTTTGTGTCATGTCCCTTTTGAATTAGGAACACAAGCCTGAAGGTTTGCTGAAGACTCTATTTGCATATGTACATGTACAAGTGCATTAAACTGAAGGTCTCAGTTTCTATGAACTATACTACTTTGACAGGTATTCTTGTGACAGTTCAAAAACAAATAAAAAAAGAGAATGTATTCCCTACGGGCAAACACTTTACTGATTTCCTTCAAACTTTCTTTCTCAGGCATGGTATGATTGCTGGCTTTACTGTGCTAAAGCAGAACTGCCCAAGTGAGCAGCATCCAAGAGCCATGCAGCTGCTTTAGACAAAAAAATTCATCTAGCGGCCAAATTCCAGTTGCAGTTATGGTCCCTTAATGAAATTACATCTTAATGGAATTGACCTACTTATACATTAAGACTACTGTACCTAAAATATAACATAGACTGAAACATATTCTTTGTCATTTTAGCTGCAATTTGTGATATTGATTTTAACCCCGGATCAGACCTTGATCTAAGTAAGTGCACTGTGAATCCAAAAATCCTGACCTCCAGACCAAACATTTGTTCTTTATTATAAGTGCAGGCAGACCACCTCACATTTGGGTGACGGATGTGACCCCAATCTCTCAGTTAA
Organism: Tringa tobata; assembly: GCA_033628505.1. Classification (NCBI taxonomy): domain Eukaryota; kingdom Metazoa; phylum Chordata; class Aves; order Charadriiformes; family Scolopacidae; genus Tringa; species Tringa tobata. The sequence goes on along the minus strand of JAHREE010000118.1, from coordinate 22,816,547 downwards.
CACTCTGGTTCAGAGAGTAATCCTGCCTCCCACAACTTTATTGTTAGGAAAGCTATGCGAGAGTGCTCACCAAGACAAAGTAATGACTCTTAGTTCTCAGTGACACCAAAAGCTATCAGGGCATTTTCTTGTGAAAAAAAGAAAAAAAGCAAACCCAAAAGTAAGGGTGCTAGTTTGCAAACAGAAAAAGAAACTTTTAATTCCTTCATACCAGTGAAAGTTAAGGGGGGAACAGTAATTTAATTTTCTTTTAAAACATACTGAAGCATTCAACCTCCCATCACAGGGCCCTCCTGCCCTGATTTAGACATTCTTGAAAGATTTAATCATTGCAAGTAGAAGCATAGGGAACCTCCAGAGATTTGCAATACCTATATGCTGATCCTCCATACCGTAACTGAAACATAGATCTTCCACAGGTACTTCATTTCCTGTTGGTTTAACTGGGCACCTAAATGACTTTAAATCTATTTATGCTTCACCACCCCTCTTCCTCCCAGTACACAAAGGTAATACTGTCTCCTTGTTCCAAAGAAGGTTCATGACAACAAACTACTAATATCACCGAGTCATTTGAAACTGTATTGAGTTGCTTAAATAACTTGGAGGACCTGGGCCTCAGGGACTGTAGGAACGCAGCCATAGATAAGCCTCATACAGTGTTATAGGCTTACTACCTGTAGTGAATGAGATTTTGAAAAGTAACTTAATCACAACAACAGGATTTTAAAAGAAATTGTGATTCTAATTCTCCTACAAGTACAGAAGACAGGTCCTCTAATTCTCCTCTGTGCCTTTCAAATAATCTCTCTAAGGAATTATTAGACTTTTTATGACTGAACTATCCTCCCTTTACAAAGTTGACTCCACATCTAAACCATGGAGCAAATCAAATGTAGTGGACCCTTTTAATCCAAGAGAGCCTCTCTACGTGACTAGGAAGAAAGACTCTGTTTAAACTGATCTATTTCATTTCATAGGCAGTTATAAATGTTCATCTCTCTTTCCTTCTGGCAGACATGAAGAAGGGAGCAGTACTGTCTCAAGACTCATACACTGTACATCGTTGTACATTAAGTTATTAGAATGAAATAGCACATAGGAAGAACAACAGGAAGCAGAGGCAATTGTTCTGGAGTAGTATAATTACTATAATCGTCATTTTTGAAGAAGGAAATACTTAGGAAAAAAACCCAAACAACCCAGAATATAATCAAACTCACATTTACCAGTGGTTCAACTGATTCATTCAAATGGAAGCAGCATGGTCTACAAGGAACTGGCAATAAGGTTATATTTACTGAACTGCCAATACTTCCAAATGATAAATTAAAATACAAAACATCAGGACTGCAGAAAACTTAAGAGCATTCTCCAAGTTGTTAACAACTGTAGAGAACACATTTATGCAGGAGACATGAAATTAATTCACTGGATGTCCCTAGACTCTACTGAACAGCGGTAAACTTGACAGAAACTTTCCAAATGCCAAACATGAAAGGCCACAATAATTTCTGACTTAGCATATGAACTTTGATCAGTCGTTTTCCCCCAGGCCCACCATTTCTAGGTTGTGTTTACTTAGACATTACAGTGTTGCATGGACTTAACATGGGTTAAGTGAGTTCAGTGCCAGAAGGAAGTTCAGTGCTCATTATGGATGAGAATGCTTTGCTTTGGGTGTCTGATCTCAGGAGATGGTGCTAGAAAAGGAAACTACTTCAGCACTACGAAAGACAGAAATAGTGCAAAATCCTAAACACTTCAACTATTTTTGCATGCCTCAGTAAGCCTTAAGGATAAGATTCTGGAACAAAGACTCAAAATTTGTAGTTAATAAGTGATTTCAAAATGCTAAAGACAGACAAAGAGAATGCTACAAAAAAGCAAATGGAGGAAAAAAAAGAAAATATTACCATCTCATAGAAAAAAAAATGTGCTTTTCACACACTAATCCTCCCTACACTGTCACACTTTATTTTCTGCCTACATGCCGCCTTTACTTTTGAAAAAGATGACACGACAGTTCTTGGGAAGGTACCCCTTCATGACTATTTTATACATTTTTCAATGGCACAAGTAAGATTTGAGAATTCTGAACTTTAATAACAGAAAACATAACTTTCTGACCAGTCAAGAAGATTTGAAAAGATCTAAAACATCAACAACAATATAAGCAATCATAAACAACACCAAACACTTTTTTCAAAAAGCAGTCGGTAAAAGCAAGATTGTATTCCTACCAATGCATAGAAGCAGAAGAACTTTACCTCCTGTTTTCATAGAAATATTTAGTTAGAAATGCTAAAGCTCAAACCAGGAAGTCTGCATTTTGATAGATGCCCCAGATTCTAAGAGAAAAACATTAGGTTTTGAACAGGAGCTATGTCACTGTGACTGTGCTTCATAAAGGTCTCTTGTATGTAGCTCAAGAGCACATTCAGTTACCACCTTCCTCCAATAGCTTCTCTGGAACCCCCAAATCTACAGGGAAGACATGTAAAATATTAAAGGAAGTCTGTGAGAGGAAGCAGCAAAAAAATGCACCACAGTGTACTTCAGCTTTTTCAGAAGCATATATTCATTTGCCCTTCAGATCAGCACAGTGGGAGCCTTACATACAACATGCAATTCTGGAGTGATAAATTGATGTTCTCCCTTTTCTCAAAACTTCTTTATGGAAGAAAAAAGTTGCTGTGTGCAGCAAAGTAGAAGTATATGTACCTCAATGTCATCTCATATTCTAAGCAGGTATTGCTTTAAATTATTTTACTGACACAATAGATCATTTCTTCTTACATCTGTTTATCTGCCCTTAGACTGAGGGTCCTGTAAAGCACAGAGAGGAGCTTTCTGGAAAGCATCCAATTGCCCCCATCAAAATAATGACTTCTGCTTAATGAGAATTAACTCAATTATAATAAAGCACAGAGATGCTGTGTGCAACAGAGATGCTCTGGCTTGATTTTACAGAGACAAGTTGCAATGAAACTCTGAAATAAATGATAACGCCAAAGGAAAAATTCTTCACTGTTGTCAAACTGTTCGGAAAGTGTTAACATGGTTCATTCATTTTCAGCTGCAATACCATGTTGAAAACATACTTTTGCTAGTCTGCAGTTGATTGATGTACATTACTCATATCAGGCTAATGGCACTTTATTTTCCAACAGTAGCAAGTAATGAGTGACCTTGAGTGCATATTGTTTTGCTGAAAGGTTTTGTTGCTCCGTGTACTCTATGAGCACCCCCAAGGAAATGAGGGCCCTGTATTGGTGGTTTTCAGCAAACCTCATTTCTTTCATGGCTTTCTGTAAAAGAATTTGATACAGGGATAGAAGCTAACCTCAGTGAGTAAATGAAATATTGATCCACACTACTCTGGCCTTGCCTTCACCTTGTCCCAGGGCTGTGAGTTACTGACTTTTCCGTTTTGGCTGTAATAGGAATTATTACAACAGGCCTGTGCGAGTAATTACTTGGCATGGCAAAAAGGAGGGTCCATCATATATTTCTGTAGAGACGTTAGTTTCCATCAGCCCAGCAGTCTGCTTTTTTGGCCCTGTCTTTCCTACTCTTGATTCAATTCTTTTAACCATCATTAATCAAGTTCCTTGTCAGTAGAAGTTTATCAAAAGTATTAAGTGAGCAAGGTTGCATGGCCTCCTTAAAAAAAATAAAAAAAGCCCGAGAAAAAGAAGCACCAATGCAGGGCAGTAAATTTCAAAATATAGAAGGCTGGTTCCATGATATATATGAGTGTCTCTTCAGCTGGAATGAGCAGTTTGTTTTAGTGATAGATACTGTAGTTTGAGCCGTGATAGAATCCTTCTCAAGTTTATATGTCATAGACTATCGTTTATGAGAGACCATGTGTTTCTAAATGGTGAAGGTCACGGCTGATGGCAAAAGTAAAAGCAGTGGTGATTCATTAAAAATAGTTAATAGGGCCTGTTGTTGACAGGGATAAATAGCAACACGCTGCTTTTTCAACCCACAAGCAACTGGTTTAGGCAATGTTTCTTCCGTGTTTTCCACCACTCCTGATTGCCAGACAGCTGTGAACATACATAGAGACATAAGCAAGATTGCTTCCACTCTTTTAATAATAGATGCAGGATAGGTTCCCAGTGTGAATGACTTCTCTAGATACAGATTTTCCAACCAGCAGCTTTGGCAGACTGACTAACCATTTAGCTTGTAGTGATTTGTTAGCTAATAATCAAGTTTACACTGTACACAGAATTCTTAGGGACCAAATACATTTGCTAACCATACCACTGGGATCCCATCCTTCAGTTTGAACACCAACTAACATCTTGGTAGAGCACCCATGTAAAATTATGCAAGCTTTGCTGGCATAAAGGACACTAAGATGGGACCTCATGGCATTGGAATGGCTAAAATACTAATGATCTTCATTGTACCCTCAATCAGAAAAATGTAATTTCCTTAAGCCATTTTGAGTGTCAGAAAACAAACGCTTAAAATCCAGTTAGAAATAAAAGATTTTAACTGGTTGTTGTGGTGCTGTTCTTTTTGTTTTGTTTTGTTTTTACTTTATTTTTTAAATGCAAACAAACAACAATCATCACTAAAACAGAGGTTTGGTCGACTTAGAAAAGCTTACAAATAGGTTTTTCCAAACAGATTTGGGGCTGCCTTTGAAAAAAGAGTTTGTTGACTGTTCTCTTATGGACACAACCCTACAGTACATAAAAACGATAGCCCATGGTTTGCCTACAGTTTTTCTTCAGTTTATTTTTAAATACAGAGGGCTATGCTACTAATTTATAGACATTATTGATTAAAAAAATAATAATAAAAAAAAGCAGAGCAATGATTCAGAGCTTCCAGAGATAACATCAAATCCATCTGATTTTATCACACCTGAGTGTTCTGGGGTCAATGGAAAGACTGGACAGAACTCGACACTTGGGTTTACCAGACTTAGGATCCAGATTACTTTTAGAGTGAACTGGTGCGATTGCACTGAAGCTGATGAACATAAACTATTTTCTAAAATGAGAGAACTGTTTCCGGGACCTTTAGGCTTCATCAAACACACAAGCTTTAGCCCTGACAGTTTCTCATCCAGAACAGAGCAGATACAGAACAAAAACCTCTTATCTAATTCACTGTAAAAATATGTATTTCACTAAGGTTTGTTACATTCATTTTTAGTGACCGATTGGACAGACTGGAAAGCTGGAGAAAGAGGTGGTTCACATTTAACTTCTGGTCCTCCTTTGCTAACTGAACGTTTTGCTATGTCTCTCCTGGTGTTTCCCTACCTTTCTACCTAGCTAACACGAGAACAGGGAAGGATTCTCATTTTAGAAGAAAATTATGTTTATCATTCTGCTTAAATGGTTTCCTCCAAGATCTTTGTCTCAACTGTTTAGAGAGTTCCAATTCTTAGTTGATCTTGAAGCACTATCAAAATGAATATGATTAATGACTTCCCTAGGAGTTGATCGTACTCTGCTTGAGTGGACACTAGAACAATAACATCAGAAAATAAAAAAAGAAAAAAAAATCACAGAAATCTACTGGTTAATTAAAAATAGTAACAAAGAGAGCAAATGAAAGAGTGAATCCATTAAGGCTTGGTTAATTCTGCCATCTCCAGCCCTTTGTTCTTCACATGATACGTATGCTTTGCAGCTGCCCAGATCAGAGCTGAAATCCTGTAATTACAGATGCTCCCTCACTTTCCTTCCTCTTGTTTCACTGTGGAAAAAGAAATTTGATTTTTCCTTACTTGCTAGCCTAATACAGATGCTTTTTTAGGCAAGCTGGGAGATAGGTCCATGTTGTCTAGCTGATAACCCTTCTTAAATGTAGTCTTGTCTCAAATGTTTTTACTTTTTTTAGGCACTGATTAAATGCTACTTCCCTTGGCCAATCATCTGCAGAAACAACACCAGCCTCTAAATTAGAGGCACGGTGAAAAATACTTGATTACTAACTAGAAAGGTAAATGAGACATCTGTTGTGATTATTTTAATGCTTATATTGTGATACTTCTATAAAAGGACCAGTAACCCTAATATAGTCATCTTGAGAAAGACAGTCTGCAGTGGTTACAAATTGACTTTTTATGGAGAAAATAAGACTGTTCCTAACCTATTGCACCGATATTATATTTTGTTAATATTTTATGAAATAAAAGTCCTCCCATTAAGGGTGGCAAATTGCTTTATAATTATAGCACTTCACACACTAGAATGACTACTTCATTTTATGGAAAAAAGCTCAAAATACAATTTCATTATCATCCAGTGTCTTTTCATCCTACTAAAGGTTTCAGCAGAAAGCACTGTTATATGCATCTCAAATTTCTCCTTTTCCAAATATTAGTCCAATTAAAATAAAAAAAAAAGAAAATTATGATTCCTGTTCCATGCTGTTCGCTGCTAATGAAATAGTTGTGTACAGTGAACATTTGTACATAGATCTAGATGAATCACATGAACAAAGTGAACAACTATAAAATAGGGACCTTTTAACTTCTACATCTAAAGGTTGATTTATATACAGTATTGAGTTAACTCAAGTGGCTTAGAAACACATTTAGTTAAATCTGTGCAACTCCCTGGTGCAGTCTCCTTTAAATCAGTTTAAGAGGATCTTAAATCGATTTAGCCTGGTGTGGTTTATAGACCTGAACTGGTTTCTAAACCAATTTAGTTTAAATTGGTATCCAAGTTGTAATCAGACAGTGCCCAAGTCAATCACACTGATCTTAGTCCGAATCAGTACACTTTTTCCTGTCTCAGACAAGACCAAAATTGCAGGACTGAAGGTTTTTTTCAGCTTTCCTCTTTTAAAATTTTGATAGAACCATTACATTCTCCTGCTGGAAAGCATCAATAGTCTGGTTTATGTACAACTGTCTCTCCTACCTGAACACACCAGTGACAGTTTTGGCACCTGCAACTGCGAACTCAAAGGTTATTTGATTTCCAGTGGAGTGCTTTGTTTGTCTGCTAGATCATCACTGCAACACTATCAATATTACACTAACCATATTGCAAATGAAAACTCAGCTGATTCCTAATCCCGGGAAATACGGTCACTAAAATATTCTGATTCCAGAGGCATTATTTTTAAAATACCCTAATATAATCAGACAAGATGCAGAAACAGCTATCGATCATAAAAACAAAACAATAAAAAAACCCACAACCAAACAACCCCCCCAACCTGAACTGCGAGAACTTTGTGGAATGACCTCTAGAGAAAACATTGACTCCATGCTCACAAAGCAAGCAACAGCAAAACAGAAAATCACCAAAAACTCAACCCCAAATGGAGTTGCTTTTAACTCGCCTCCTGAATGGCAAATAAGTCTGAAGTGTAGCCTTTGAATGCTGAAGATTCGAGCCAAGTTAAAAGGCAAAGCTGGAATGAACTGATTTTCCATACGCAAACCCAAGACTTACGGACAGGAAAAGGATCAAGAAACTCCAGTCCTTCAGTACCGTGAACCCTTTCCAAACACAACATAATACAGAAAACCTTCTTAATATAGAAACCTTTCTATCCCTTTAGCTTCCTCCTCCTCTCTCGCCCCCCGCCCCAAGCATAGAGAGCAAGCCTTTTAATTTTACTTTTTTTTCTTTTCTTTTTCTTTTCTCCTTTTGATCACTGCCATGGAATCTTGTCCTACAGTTTTGTTTCTTGTTTTCAGGTTTAATTGCTAACCAACGAAGTTCAGTGCCCGGGGAAGGTGCAGAATGCATCTTCTGCATCTGCAGGATAAATGCCATTTCCTCCATATGTGGAGCATTGCCCCTGCACCGCATATATTTAATAAAATCTGGTATTTATTTGCCAAGAAGATGCAAAAACAAGTTGCCTTTAATTTAACTCATCCACTGCATTTACGTGTTATGAATTTCAGCCCTTCAGAGCTAGTTCACGGCACAGAAATACTTAGTTTGTTTAAAAGGTAAAATCTCCCTGTGGCACAACTTGTAAGGTCAGAGATTGAAGAAAACATGTCATTATTTCTGCTATGAAAATTGATCTACCTAACGGATTTTCATTGAAATATATTTCTGAGATAAAAAAATATTAGAAACCAACAGAATTTTAAACATTGGACTAAGGACATTAAAAACTAGGCACACCTTTCTATTCCTTCTGTCCCTCTCTGTAGATAAAAAGCAGTCAGGGTTGTCTTTTAAAATAAGCAGATGATATATTAGTCAGGATTTTATGAGGTTGTTCTTCTGTGATAATTATTATATTATTACATATTCACCCAAAGTCACAAGGAAAAAATATTCTGGGGTGAAATTATTCATGTCCTAATTTTTGCCTAACGTAGTTCGGCATGATGCTGTCGGTCTCCGTTTTAAGGGATCTTAGAGCTGAAAAGTGAGGGGTGGTGAAAGGGCAACCAAGACACTGAGTTGGCAAATGAAGCTGAGACAGCACACAGGCATTTGTATGAAACTTGCCTTTGTGTGTGCTTGAAGTGAGTTATGCAGGTCTCATTTATTTTAAATGGTTTGTTACTGTCAGGGACAGATTCCAGTGGTTTTGTGATACTTACTAGAACTTCAGGACCCCTGCCTACTGAGCATGGAAGGGATATTAATGAAGGAAGATGTCCTTACCCATTCAGATTATTAGAATGCAACCCAAAGATCGATTACTATTTTGGTCTAAATATCCCCCTACACAAGACACTTCCACATCTCGTTCTTTCTTGCATTTAAAGACTGGAATAAGAATGGCTTCATATTTCAATTACAGTGTGGAAGAAGAGAAGGGTCTAGCCGTCATGGTAACAGTTGAAAAGAGAAAGAGGGGGGAGCTATTTTTTCCTGTCTTGTTCTGGCTTGCAGCCCCCCTCTCACAGGGTCTCTGAGCTCTAGGATGACATCACTGCAACATGACCCCAGACCTTTCTTTCATTCCCAAATTCTATTATATATTACAATTTTTACACACAAGGACCCTTCAATTATTTCTGCACTGGCTCTGTACCAATATAAGCACTGGCAAAAATTCAAAACATTTTTCAAGGGAATGATTAATTGTATAAGTGTTCTGAGATACACAAAACAATATTCACTCATTTGAATTACCCTCTCAGGCTCTTACTGGCTGAGATGACATTGCAAAAGTTTACAGAACATCTTGACTGATTTCAAACAAAAATTTCAGGCGCATACACACTTGCCAACCGTCAGAAGCAGGTTAAACAGGCATTTTTCTCTTCACCTTCCCTTATATGACTTCAAACATGTATTTTTCTGTAAGCAAAACTATTTTTGCAGGCAGTTATAAGGCCTCATCGACTTTTAACATCATGTCATGCAACAAGTTTTGCAGCACATATGCTTGCTGCTCCCACCCCAGCGGGGTCCCAGGCACTGGCCCAGCTAGACCCAAGGGCGCCTGCCTGCTACCGCACTGGCCAGTCTTCGTTCTTTTCCACTGATGTGGCCTTTTATGAGTAACTGATGAAGACTCAAGTTTTAACCTGGCACTAAGGATTTGGTGTTTCATTCATTAGTATATACTTACCACAAAAGGCAAGAACGAGTCTTTATTTTCAGCATTTTGGGGAAGATGATCATTCTGCCATGTATACCCTACTTGCTTTGATAGTACTAATGTCTTAGATTAAAACACACCTCGTAGAAATGGTTGATGCACTAGAAGGACAGCACAGACTTCTTATCCAAAAGCAGGTCTTTTTTTAATTTAGCCTTATTGCTATCTAGCATATGGTCCCCAACATAATTAAATCTGAATTGCTTTGGCAGTAGTCAAATAAACCAAAGTATGGATAACCAAAATGGATAGGTACCGCTGTAGTTTCATAAGTAGATCCACCTGGGAGACACCCGACAATGTTGACTATTTCTGACTTTTTTATTTTTGTTCTTATGACACAGCTGTTGCTGCTATAAACAAAAAGGTGATACAAATGCATACTGATACGCAGCACATCACATTTCCCAGTCCCTCTCAATGGCGTTGTATTTTAACAAACTACCAGAATGGTTAAAACCAGCTAGTATTCAGAGTCTCCTGTTTCCAGTATCACAAAGAAGAGGAGCTCAAAGTCTTATTTTACCCTTATGTTCTGCATTGCTTATACCCCACTACAAAAAAATCGGGCACCTCTTGGAAGATTATTTTGTGGGAAGACTATCTATCTATCTATCTACACCATCACACTCCAAAGTAAATATTTGTACTTTTTGGTAGCTAACAGTGCATCAGAGCCTCTCCCCCTTCTCCTTCCTGTTCTCATTAAAATATATTTTAACGAAAATGTCATTGGCATGTCACATCGTTTCACCCACTGTCAACTCTCAGATGCTCATTATGCTTATTCTTGAGACAAATGTTAGACTAAGAACAAAAAATATTTTTTCTCTTAGGAGAAGTAAGATAGTATCAAGAAATAAAATATAAACCAACTCATCAGCAAACCCCAGACATTTTCAGAACATTGTTTCAAGTGTTCTAGTATTAATTAAATACCATAAAATTGCAACCTTCACTTTATTCTGTGTTATCTTAATTTTCTTTACATTTGTATTTGAAAAGCAATGTTTATTTAATAAAGGAACAAAACCAAAAAATTCTAAAAGCAAAGGGTTAGAAATGAGAAAAAATTTGATTAGAGATTAATTAGACTTAGATGCAGAAAAATGTAGATTCACAGAACAAAAGTACATGTAAGAAATCAAAGGCCTGGAAATCTAACGCTGCTAGCCAATGCTCTCAACCCAACTGATTAATTAATATTTTTCAAATCATCATTATTCCTAAATGAATCTCCACAGCAATTATCAATCCCTAGATAAAATTATTAGCACACATACATACATATTCTTTCTAATCAAAAGAGTTATGCAATCAAGAACTGAAAGCATGAAAGGACAAATACCAGAAGGGGGTTGAATTCTTGGAATGTTAAGGTCTTGTACTGAAATTTTATCAACCAGAGAAAACCCAACTAAGCCTAGAAATAAAAATGTAACTTGCTTCTGCCGCCCACAAGCAAGGATGCTTTACTGTAAAACTTACTTAAAAAATGTTTGAGGTGTTTGAGGGTAGCCCCACTGGATAAGAAGATTTAATCAAAGCAATGAGAGTTGTAGGTTTTGTGGGTGATCTGAGTCATTTTTCAGACAGTGAAAAGACTGCTAGTACCATCAGTGGACAAACTGATTACAGCAAGAAACTTGCACAATTTGAGACAGAAGTTTCATTATCTTACTTTTAAATTACCCACATTTATAAAGACCTTTGACTTCAAAAAGCACAGTAAATACAGCTTTTTCTTTGAGTTCACTCTTCAGGATCACAAAGCTGGGTCCTGTCCTAACACACACACTTTTGGGGAGAGAGCCCTTTTAAAATTTTTGTCAGGAGTTAATTTCTGACATGCACTTGTTGGGAAATAAGGGGCAAGGAAAGAATCTCTTCTGCCAGTAATATTCACAAGAAAAACACTCAAATGCTACCTTAAAATTGGCAGCTTATTTAAATTATTGCCTCATCTAAGTTTATCAATGGGAAACCAGGAAGTCAGATAGAGCTTTTGAAGTCTGTAACTTGAAACCTTTATTTTCAGCGGGTTTTGGGTGATGGCATGGCCCAAACCAAAATAAAGGTGTAGGTAATTATGAAATAGAAACTTCAATTCAGATTCCATCTTTCTGATCCACAAAGCCTATTTTTTCCCTAGTGCTTTCCTTTAAGCCAAGTAATTAGTGCTTTATGAGAGATCCTAATAGTAAAACTGAAGCTCCATCTGTGACTATTTATACAAATTACTTACCTCATCATGTATTACCAGTGGTGCAAAAGAAAAAGATGTACAGTATGTATTGCAAATTCCTGTATTCTCTTGGTATGATGCTTTTATGAGCTGTATTTTGTTTACAGACTAAAAAGAAGTATTGCCGAGAAGTAGTTGTAAATTACTACGAGAATTAAAGTAACCTTCCAGACCATTTTCTTGCAATACATATTTAAATAGCAATTTCTCAGGCTCCCCTTTGCAATCTTCTTAAGACGGGTAAATAATATTTTTATACTATGAAAGAGGTAGAGTTCCCACAGAAACAAATACATATAGAAAGAAAACCTTCCTTTTCTGTGCCTAACAATTTTCTGAAGCTTGATTTTGAAACCTTGGGGAAAACCGAAAAGACACTGTTAGGTGAAATACTGCTTATTGGAACAAATAAAACATTTTTATAAGCCTTGAATTCAATGGCAAACACGTGAGCCAGGGCAGAAGCTGAGGAGGATCACACAGCAATACAGAAATTACACCATTTTTGACTGAGATCATACTTGAAGATCAAACAATTAAAAAAAAAAAAAAAAGAAAAAGAAAAAAGGCAGCAAGAAAAAGCACCGCCTCGTCCTTCCATGGGTACACTAAGCCAGTGAGGGGTGACAGGGACATGGGCCTGCCAGTGGGATGGGACCGGTGCTGTGGCCCTGAATGAGGTGAGATCCCTTGACTTCCACAGAGCTTTAGAACATGACAATGCTACCATACATGCCAAAATGTCTGCTGATTGAAGAACAGAGACGGGAGCAGAGTCAGCTTCCCTATGTGAGGCATGAGGGAGGTGGAAGATGCCGCCATATTCTCTGCAGAGTTCTTTCCCCGCTCACCTAGGCCCGACCCTCTGCAGGCACCAAAGATAGGTGCCTCCTCCCCGCAAGAGTCATTAGACAGCATAAGCTTAAGCTCTGTTTTAATTACTGACCTTGCTAAGTCACAGGCGATTTACTCTTATCGTTTGGTCTTTAGACTCTGCAGCATGCCCGTCCCTGCATGCTTCACCTCTTCCATGTCACCCTCATAACTGTGTGCCCGCCAGGAGAGCAGCTGAGATGAGGCCTATGGCTAAGGGGCATTTTCTCCGCCTAATTTCTACAGACCGCAGTTGGCACAAACACCCTCCCCTGCCATAGTTTGGGCAACTCTCAGAAAGGGAGAAGTCTCGACAGCATCTACAAGGCATGTGCTGTCTCCCCTGCTCCCCAGAGAAGCTCCCCAGGTACAGACGGTAGCTTCGGGGTTGTGAGAAACCCCATAATGTTGCAAAATACACTCCAACGCCTAACCTTAAACATTAAATGGATCGCATGAATGGTTATTTTTCAGCATCGTATTCCAGACTCCTAGATCTCAAAAGGCTGCTCATACATCATGCAGTATAAAAGCTAATACAATTTCAGAGGGTGTAGTACATGGCCAAGGTCAGGAATGTTTTCTCTCTGCTGGCACTTTCTGAGCACTTAACAAAAGATTGTCTTAAACAATAGGTGTGTTATGATAAAGACAAAAGAGACTAAGTTCCTGACAAGGAATGAGATTGTATCTATTGTTTTGTATCTATTCTATACTGTTGCAGACAATGATATTTAAGAATTAGGAAGACCAAGGTAATGCGCAATTAATGATCTAATGGTCATTTATCACCAGTTTTTACAAACATCAAGTTTTGCTTCTGAATAGCCTGCTAAATACCCATTTGTAAATACAGATACAGGATTTGTGCCTGGCAGATACTGTGCCTAGTTGGACTGAAAAAATGAACGTGTGGAAACTGGAATGCAAGTATTTAAATAGTTCAGAACTACAGTATTCAAAACCGAAGTTCGGCTTTATTTGTTCTGAAAAAATACACCCAAGACAAAGGTCTTCTATTAAAATGAAGCTCTAGAAAGAAGAAGCTTGTAATTACAAATCTATTCCCAAATAATACTTTTTTTTTTTCTAAGTAAATATATGCAAATAAAGGAAAATGTTACCTTACTATCGGTAATGACTATTAGCAATACATTTACAAATGCTACTTGAGAAATAGTGGAACATAATTAAATGCAGGATTACCAAATAAAACCAACACACTTTTAGGGCATCTGAATGTTAGCCTTCCTCATGAAATATATTAAAAAAAAATAAATAAAACATACAGTACTTTGCCCAAACTGTAATTTGTCAACTGTTGAGGAAATTGGCATGTCTTTTCTGCTGATTTATTGGTTAATCCCAACAATTCACTGCAGAAAAGGCCAACAATGAATTACAATGTAAGGAAAAATTAAGCAGTGCATTTAAAAAGTGTTTAACTATACAGCTCTTAAAACAAATTTCAGAGTTCTCACAGACCTAGCTAAAATATTTGGGATAACACTGTAGACAATAATTTAATAGTTTCAAATATTCTCTCTCTTCTAAGTGTTACATCCTGTATAGTAGCATTGCAAATATTATTTCTTAGATTTGATTTCATATATATCTGAAAAATATATAAACCTTGGGTTCCCAAAATATAAAACATGAAGGAAGTGCTGGATATATTATGCTGATTTCTTAAGTCCTGGGACTCTGGATATTTCTATTAATCAACTAAGCAAATTACTTAATTTAAACCAATGACTAATCCTGCCTATTGCAATGGGAATACCTCTTGCTTAGCATTAAACAGGTTTTGAAATTCTAAAAAAAATATGTGTATGACTACACACTTTTAGACTTACCTTATTTTCACATTAAATAACCTGCAGGCCTTTAAAATACTGTCCATTTAAAGTAATATTTCAGATAAGTGTTACAAAAGCCACAGATTTAAAGTTTCTCAAGTGCTGAAGAGGAAGCAAGTTTGGCACCAGTGAAAACAGGACCTCAGGTTCCTCCCTCCCTGTTCACTCCCACATGCATATACAGCCTTCACTGGGAGTGAACTGTCAGAGTCAAATCTGATACCGGTTTTCACATTGTGTTTCTATGCTTGTTCTCTTTCCCTCTTTTTAATAATATCAGCTGCAGGTGATATGCGTAAAATATTGGTAATCAGACTTTACTTTCCCTTAGGCTTTACCGTGCAAGAAATGGAAAATATGGCATACCTTCAGCTGAGGTACTAGGAGCTATGCAAATTAAATCCCACTTGCTGCTTTGGGACATAATTCAAAGCCTATTTGTAGTCAATGGGAGTCTTGAAAAAGTACAGCAGGTTTGTAACAAACACATTTTGAGGGTAAACCTACACAGTGCAATACAGTATAGTGCAGAAAAATACCAGAGGCCGTTTACAGTTCACATCTGGTTTACACCCTCAGCTTACACCCTCTTTTTAGGTAACACATTTAAACAGTACATTGGGCTCCATCTTAACTCCATTTACATCTTCTGTCTCCTGATGCTTCTTTTGGAGAACTTTGCCAAAATCTCAATAGCTAGTTTTCAATCTGAATTTATTCAAAGCAAAATTATGCACATTTCTTCTCCCACCAGATCTACATTAGCTATATTATTGTCTGAGGGTACCAATGAACATGGTTGTTTATGGGTTGCATCACTTAATTTTGGCCCTAAATTATCTCCATAGTACTGTGCCCAATGCTCTGTAATTATGTCCTTGGTTGCCAATTTCACACTGCACCTTGGAATTTCTTTAAATTGAAGTTCCAGAGCACTTTTCAATTCCCTAAATTCTTCAGTCTAGTTCATTTAATTGATCCTTAATTGATACGTTTCTCAAATTCTTCCCTTCTGAAATTACTTTGGTATCTTTGTACATCCTTTCATGTAATTTAAACCGAATCACTTGTGATCACTTCTTTCAAAGTTATTATCTCCACATTCCTCATAACTTACTAAAATTAAATCTAAAGTATCATCGTCATATGGTCGGCTCCATACAGTACAGGCAAATTTGAATTTTGCCACTTTAAGAATAAGCATAAAAAGCTTTCCAAGACAGAATTCACTGCTTCTGTCTCTTCTCAGGCACACAGCATCACCTTTATCCTCCTACCAGAAGTAAGCAAGCAAATCTTGTCTCTGCCCTGGCCACCTACTCTTCAAGGCAGTGAACTTACCAGGAATTTAGTGAAGAGCAGTAGCCTGCTTAGCTGTGAAATGTGAGCTCCAGGTGACCTTGCTCAGCAACGCTGTCTTGTCATCCCATTTTGCACTCCCACACTTTGCTCAGCAGTAGTAAGAAGAACAAATAGCAATGTGGAGGCATGCACAGGCTGAGTTCATAGATTACAGTGGTGCTATACTGCTGCCTAGAGAAAAGCCATCCCTGTTTGTCTGGGAATTGCGTACAAAACTGAACCATGCACGGCACAGAGTAGTACAACATGAAACAGACTTGGGCTTTCAGGAGAATGGCAGCTCCATCAATTAATTAGCACTTTATCTATATTCAACAGCTAGCCAGATGATTCTTTTCATTGGCTAATAATTCTATACTATGTCTTCATTTCAGAGAACAGACAGGCTTATTTTAGAAATAACAATAATAAAAATAAATCAACAGAACTCAAACCAAATTTGAGGGGAACAATATGACAAGCGGTGGGATGACACGCCAAGGTTAGAGGGATGGGGTGCTAGCAAGGGCCCTCAGCCTCTTGCTCTGAGACATGCTGGCTAAACTGCAGCACGCTTTAAGTCTTACAGAGATAAGCCATGGGCTTCTGAGGTAATAGAAGCCAAGAGGGAAATACCAGTGAAATACCTCAAAGGAATTAAGGGGTGTTCCTCTACGAAGGTGAGACAGCAGACAGCTCAGCTGAAGTGCCTCTACACCAATGCATGCAGCATGGGCAACAAACAGGAGGAGCTGGAAGCCACAGTGTTGCTAGAAAGCTATGACCTAGTTGCCATTATTGAAACTTGGTGGGATGGATCCCATGACTGCAGCGCAGCTATTGACGGCTACAAGCTGTTTGGAAGGGACAGGTGAGGAAGGTGGGGTGGAGGCGTTGCTCCCTACATCAAGAAATGGATAAAGCGTGAAGAGCAGTCTCTGAAGAATAGCCCTGAGCAGGTTAAAAGCTTATGGATAAGAATTAAAGACCAAGACAAAAAAGGGACCCTTGTGGTTGGTGTCTACTACAGGCCACTCAGTCAAGGGGAGCCTATTGATGAATCCTTCTTACTCCAGCTACAGGGGACATTGCACTCACAGGCTCTCATCCTGCTGGGGGACTTCAACCACCCTCCATCTGCTGGAAAAGTAGCATGGGGAGCCGTAGGCAATCCAGGAGACTCCTCTTGGCACTGAGGATGCACTTGATCCCCTTGTCCAGGTCATCAATAAAAATATTAAACAGAACTGGATCCAGTACTCAAGCCCTGGTGAACAGCACTTGTGACCGGTCACCAACTGGATTTAACTCCATTCACCACAATGTTCAGTTAGCTCTAAAAATTAACCATTTTTCACCCTTACAAAACAGGCTAATGTGCTAAATCTGGAAGTAGCTGAGCAACGAGAATACAAAATATAAACCCTTAAACCAAATGAGCTGTTAAAAAAATGAGGAAATCTGGGACTTGAGTTGGTTTTTCGGTATGTTTTTGGGGGGGTTGAGGTTTTTTTTTTCCCTCTTTCTTTTTTTTTTTCATCACAAGCTCAGGTACCAGATTTAGGTCCCACCTAGCCCAGAGTACTTGACATGAACCACTAGTACCCACCACCTTTCAAGAAGGGAGAAACAGGCTTCTGTCCCATGCAGCCAGACTCCACTTGGTGTACTGGCAAGGACTGACAGGAAAAGCTAATAAGAAGCTTTCAGTTTTGCTACTCCCAAGCCCTGTATTTCACCATGATATATAATATTNCCACCTTTCAAGAAGGGAGAAACAGGCTTCTGTCCCATGCAGCCAGACTCCACTTGGTGTACTGGCAAGGACTGACAGGAAAAGCTAATAAGAAGCTTTTAGTTTTGCTACTCCCAAGCCCTGTATTTCACCATGATATATAATATTCACTGACCCATCCTCCATCATTGTCAGATCACATCTGCCACTTGGATGGCATGAGATTTTAAAAAGAGGCGGCACTTTGCCACAAACCACTTCAGTCAAAGGACTTCTACTATTTTTGTGACAGGAGTGCAGACCTGAAGGCGTTGAACTTCCCGCATCAGAGCAGATCTTGAGCATCCCAAGTCATCAGAAACCACGAGATCACTAGTGAAGTCCCAGAACTTTATCCAAACTGAGCCACTGAATGTTCCTGTCAGGATACTGGTCATGAGATCCATAACATGTAGTTACCTGGAGGGGTTGGTGGTGCCTATGGTATATAGAGGTATATGTGTATTTGGGACAGGCTGAAGGCAGAAAGCAAATACACGGAACAGCTCTGGTTAAAATACTGCCCACCTAGAAGGCTGCAACCTGCCTCATCATGCAAAACTCTTGCTACCTCCCAGAAAGAGCCTTTCCTGTGCAAAGAAAGGAAAAACAGGCCCCATTGTAGTCATATCTGACTACTGGCAAGTACTTAAATGGACAAAACTGGATTCCAAGTAGAATTCTGCCACTCCAACATTTTTACTCTTACCCGAGATCAATAGGCATGCAAAGGGCTTTGCTGCTTTACAAATTTTAGTTAAGGAAGATCCTCGTTTGATTTGCTATAGATACAGTAGTTAGGTTGCAAAAATGAAAACTTACAGTTTGGTGAGGCTGGGTACAAAAGCATGCAACCGTCACACGCTGCAGCAGCTTCTCTGTGAATTCTTAGAGGCTCTTTAGGTGCTTCAGCAGCTCAGTCATGAGGCCAGTACACTTTGATCAGCTCAGGAAAACACACTATGGAAAAATTAGCAGATTAGGCTTCTTATTACACTGCACACCAGCACCAGTGACTGTTAGAATTCCGAAAGTAAACAGCTCCTGTACAATTAAAAAGATTTTTATTGACTCTTTAATACACTTGCAAACTACAAAGGTTTGGCAAAACATTGGTTCAGCCACATATTTTTGCATGTTGCTGAAGAGGACTGTCATGTAGACAATGCCCTTTTAAAAAAAAACAACAAAACCCAAGCAAGTACAAACATGCAAAATTGAAAATATTATCCAAGTTATTTACTGGAAGGTTTAATTTGGGTCACTCCAAGATTACATGGGCCAAAACTAATAGGAAATTTGTGAGAAACCCATCCAAACAGGCAAAAAAACATTTCTGAAGAACATTTTTCTAACTTGTCAGTGGAGTTGTCAGCAGAGCTGTCAGCAGCATTGTCCAGTAACACCGATGCAAGGCCAGATTCAATATATTTCTCTGCTTAAGAAAATCTGAACCTTCATTTCTCACTCCACAAGCCAAAACCATACACAGCCTCTGTCTGTGTGCTTTCAGCTTCTGCTGTTGATACTCCTTCAGTTAGTACAAAATATGTAAATATTTACCGAGACAAAACCAAACCAAAAAAAACCCCAGCATATGAAAAAAAGCGACTCTATTGCCTGGTCTCACAGCCAATTTCCTAAGATGCAAGTTCAAGTTCTTGTGGGAAAAGTAGTGAAGCAGCAGCCTTCTTTTTGTGCTCATTTAAGTTTGAATGATATGCTTTGTTCAATTTTCCCCTCTTTCATTGAGATGAGAAACTAAATAGTTAAGATTTGCTCCAAATCAATGTAAGTCTTCTGCCATTTTTTTTTTCCCTCAGCAGCTGACCTAAAGACTGTATTAAAAAAAATAATCAATTATTTCCAGATACTTAACTGTGATTGTGATCTGGAACCAACAGGATTACCAAGAAGAGGACATATGAGTATGAGGACCATCTGTTGGCTGAGATTGTCTAGAAACTAGATGGGACCTATTATACCCCACCAACAAATTACATGCCAAGAAATCACACCAGCATCTGACAGGTTATTACCAGGAAACCTATTGGCAGCTTATGAGCAGGCAATACCAATACTGCCTCAGGGGAACTATGCTGTACTAATTCAGGAAACCCACAGAGATCACTCTGAAACAAACAGATGACACAGCAGATGAGAAATTCTTAGCACAGCAAGAGTTGGTAGCATGATAACCTACCTACCTCACCAGGGTATGAATCTCACAGAGGATGAACTGAAGAGATGCACCTGAGAACTATAGGAAGGGACGAAGTAGCACTCTCAAAGAGGTATTTGGCTCCACCAGCACCACCTCACAGCAAAACTACCACTCAGCAATTTAAAAGATAAATTTTGTGACAGAATATATGACACTAGAGTGTACGCTGCAAAGCTTTTGTGTGTGTGACAAATTATCTAATTTCACTTGCTAAACTGTATTTGTAAAGTCCAAGGCCTCTGTCTTGTACATGTGCAGAGACTCAGCTTTTAAATGAAGTGATGCCATTTATGTTACACTTACATGTTTTATGTAATGCTGTCATTTCATAGAAAACCTGTATTTGTGTGACATTATTAATTCAGATAACGACAGATGTAGTTATTCAGTAAGCACAAAAGCTATCTTATCTCCTTTCCACATTACGTGAACTCCTTAGCTGCTTTGTACTTCTTAATTGAGAATTTTAACATCTTTCCAAACTTGAGATTAATGATCACTGTTCATTGCAATAGGTCATTTCCTTGGTCCTTATTCTGCTGTTTCAAGTGAGCATATGGGACCTAAAGCTCTGCTATTTCAAGGGAGTTTATGGGACTCAGCTATAGGGGCAGCTGGGAGATCTTTAACCATAAGGACAGTGCTTCATGGGCCAAGTCAGCCAATTCTGGGCTACACTTCAAACTTTCTGGGAGAATACTGGTGCTCAACAGCATGAGAAAGGCACTGTAGGCAGGGATGGGGACAAGGGTAAGGCCAGCACAAACTATGACATGCAGGTCTCAGCTGGGAAACAGTCCCTTGGCAATAGCTGGGAGCTGGCTGAGGACAGTCCAGCAACGTTGTTCAAATATTAAGAGCCTCCCCAGGGAGGCCACAGGATCAAGGATGGCAGAAAAGGTGTTTTGTAGCCACATATAGGGCACAGTCAAAGAATAACCCCACAGAATGTATGAGGTACCCAAATTCATTCTGATTTTAATGCTTATTGATTTTATTATACTGCTCTTACATATTGTCTGGTAGCACTTTATACATGTTTTATGTAAAATAAATAATTCAAGAAAGCCATCGTTTTCTTCAGTATAGTTTATGACATCATGAGAGCTATTTTTTGTTACTATGCTGACTGCAATGATGAAAGACAAAGGAAAACTGGGATCTAGACATTTCAAACGTGACCATTTTCTAAATCACAGCCACTTTTTGTGTTGCAACAACACTATGTTCAGGACTCTATTAGATATAGAATATAAAATAGTTCTGTACCTTTCTGGTGCTGTTTTTAACACTTTTCCTCCCCTCTGAGCCTTGATTACAACACAACATCCTCGAATACAACAGATTGCAGTCTGTTGTATTTTAATGTTTGTCTTTATTTCCCTAATATTTATTCTCCTTTTGTTCTGCTGTCTTCAGTAGCACTTGCATTATATCAAAGGGAGAAACTGCAAACTGAAAATGCCACTTCCAACTTAACTGGCTAAATTGGCATCTGCTTTTTTAACACCTTCTTGTCTACTGACAACAGCCAACCAATCTTAATGGTTAAAATCTGTTTGGCAAACTGCTTCTAGTAAGACCATACCATTCCTTAGGTACACTCTCCCTGAAACACCTTCCAGTCAATTATTGTGAACCACACTATAAGATCAAGAATTTACCTGTACGATATGTTTAACAGTGGTGTCTCAGTGTCAATGGATTTTATGTCACCATGTTAACATTTACACTCATCACTGAAAGGGAATTTGTAGATTATAAAACATGCTTACATATTTGTATTTCTAACAGCTGTAAACCTAGCTCTTGATCCTCCTGTATAGAAAGTTTCCCGAATTTACAGAATCATTGCAGCATATTGTAAATTACATTAAATGAATAAATGCTGCCTGGGGTACACACACACACAGAGCATTGTGCAAATCTTGCTGCAAGTTATCATTAAGTCAGAATACTGCTCACCACCCAGGTGTCTATTCTGGAGTGCAGATGGAGTAAAACAGGGGAAGGGATCAGGAGTTGGAGGCATTCAACTTTGTTAATTTTGTCCAGAAGGATTTTTCTTATGCATTTTTTCCAGTGCTCTCCAAGAACAACTCTTTCTTGAAATTTAATAAGCATATGGTCAAACCTCCTCTTTACTTTCACTCCAAAAAATCATCACAAAGCTTTATAACAGAAGGTTGCTGGACTACAAATAAGCTCAAACAGTAAGTAAATAAAATGAGAGCTTCTATTCACTTTTCAGTGAAAATATTGAGCCATTAAGTGTCAAATGCCATTCGCCATCTTTCACTACCCTACTCACCGGCTCCTACTACTTCATCATGTTTCTTAGCTCTGACTCAGATAGCACAGTTTTAGAAATGCTAAAAGTGCTAAAAATGCCAGGTGAATGAAAAAAGCAACCTGAAAAAAAAGAGCATTGTTTCAGAGAATAATGAAAGTCATTAGCATCTTTTTCACCATTATTGTTTAACAATCCAACAATTTTGGTCTTACACATCCGTACATTATATCATCCTACGCTTAAGAAGTCACACAGTCTGAGGGCAGCTAAAAAACAAACCCTGACAAAGACTGAAGTGCGATTAACAGACAGTCGGAAAGCATGATGAATCTTTACTGCAGCTGATAGAGTTGCACACATCAGTGCTGAAACAGTGATACGTCCAAACCACAGTGCAGTTGGATAAGAATCTTCTCATTTGAGCTACAACCAAAGAGATTACAGCTGGCAGCAGTGGGAAAGAGATCCTCCTGTCAGAGCATGAGGTGTCTTTCTGAAGGAATGGGAACCCTATGCTAATGCCTGCAGGGATTACAGGACCAGAAGGAATAGTTAATGATCATTGTTTAATCTGATAAACATACATAAGCCTTTCTCTCTTGTAACTTGCTCTTATCCATTCAGAACTTGAACACAATTATCTAATGTGCAGTGGTAGATGATGGGCAAATGGTACCAACTGATACTGGTGAAGTGGCACAAATACAGTTCCATTCAGCACCAAACCTACAAAACATATCTCCAGTGTCATATCAAAGCTGCTATTATAACTTCTGGTAAAATTCAAATAAAAATTAAAAAAACCCCTCAAAATCACACCACATTATTTTTCAGCCTTCTGATGCTTTACTGAAGGTATCTGGGGTCTCTGATCTGCCTCTACACAAGATGTGCACTTTTTTTTTTTTCTTACCACAAATATCATTCTAAGCTGTCATTAACACTTAAAAACCAAGTAATTGAACACTAGAAATGTATATAAACATTAGGAAACTGCTGGTGTGAGATACTTCATTTTCACTGACTCCAAGTGTGCATGGCCTATAAGAAAGAGAAATAAAAAGGTTGGCAAACAACAAGAGCCTTGTAGAGCACAGCTTCTTCCTGACTCATTTGAGAAGAAGTCAACGCCCACAGGTAGCTCAGTTCACCAGACCATGTTGCCTTCTCATGCCAATGAGCCAATGACAGTGGGCTGTGTCCTTCTGCAGATGGCCATCTGCAAACAGCCAGGTTACCCTGTTCTACATTCTAACTCAGTCTTGATCGATGGTCAAGATTTTCAACAAACAAAACACCAGAACACGTATGGCTGTGTCTTATTTTCACTGCTCAGCACATTGTCTGTAGCAACGGCAAAGCATTCTATGCAGCTTGTAAGTGAAAATAAATGTTTACATCTAAACAAATTTTGCAAAAGTTTTTGTTTTGGTTTGGGTTTTATTTTCCCAAGGCTAAACTAGCTTAAAAATGAAACTTGACACTATTTGCTTCCTCTGAATTGGTTGTCCTAAAGTTCTCAAGGACCACAAAGTGGCAGTGCAGGTACCCACAAGAATGAAAAAACCCAGGGGCTTTGCTTGTTTGTTGAAAGAGAACTTCCAGCATTAGTGTTTTATGTAGGAATCAATAAAACTTGTCTTACAGGCACAAGGTTTCTTGCTCAAATCCCATTGAAAGTATTTAATATTTTAAAATGCAAAAATTAATATATATGCATGTTTACTTACCTCAACAGTGGAGTTAGGTCCTACTGAAAGAAGGTGTTTGCTATTAGTAATAATACATAGCACATTAAAGGCCACTGTTGAGAGGACACTGTGCCAGTCTTTCTGCAGCCAGAGACATGAACCTATGAAGGGTTTCTAATCTGAACACAGACAGTACCAAGGAATTAAAGAGGCTTGGGGGTTTATTAATGCAAGTTTTGAATGCACATGGTACTGTTTGAACAAGCAGTCTTCACAGTTTTCGCAACCATTAGATATATATAGACAGATAAATAGATAGATAGATATAGATGTATATGGAAAAACCAGATAGGTAATACACATTTAGAAGAGCAAGGCTTTAAGACAGTTCTGTGTTAGTATAAAAAACTACCATGAGGAACAGCGCAGAATCAGGCCCTCTGTGCTGTAAACTGCGTGACATAATTATATGTTAAGACTGATGGAGTTTCACCTTGCAAATTTGCTTTTTTATTTGTCGTGTCTTAACTGGCAACATTTCTACACAACTTGCATTCAGACACAATTTG
The DNA here is from genome assembly GCA_033628505.1 of Tringa tobata. Taxonomy (NCBI): domain Eukaryota; kingdom Metazoa; phylum Chordata; class Aves; order Charadriiformes; family Scolopacidae; genus Tringa; species Tringa tobata. The sequence goes on along the minus strand of JAHREE010000118.1, from coordinate 22,792,102 downwards.
GCATGTTCAATGAACTCATAGATCCCATCTTCTTTCTCTGGATGCTGAGGCAGTTTTGATGTGCCCTTGTGCTAGCAAAGGGTTAAAACTTTTCTTATGTTCCTACTGGGTTGTAAAAGAAACTGCTGAAGCTGATCAATGACCACTGTTAAGACCTGGAAACCAATTATAAACCTGAAATTTGTGATGAACAAAGCTCTGAAACACTAGGATGAAAACTACTGAATTAGTCCAGTTCATTAAAATCATTAATAGTCATGAAATGAAAACCACCAGAGTCCAAAAAGGCTTAATGCCCTATCCATATTAATTAGATGGGAGCAAATCTGAAGTGAAAAGCAGCACATGCTTTGTAGAATTAGCAATTGCTCTCTACAGACTACACAGATCTCTATTAAAATTCAGTTTAATTAAAATTGATCACGTTAAGAAACTGATGTGGTTAATTAACTGAATTCCTGAACTTCTTTTCATACATTTCACAAATGCATTGTACACTGCTTTCCTGGGTGACAGCTTATGTCGCAGTGAAAATCTTGATTTCACAGGTTAATGCTGCGTGTTCCATGAGGCCTAAAGTTCCCGTGTCCCCCCCAGGAAACCCTGGCAGCACGGAGAAAACAAGAGGCCTGAGAAACTACCAAAATCTACCACCAGAAACCCTGGCTGGAGTTTAAACAGTTTAGCTTGTAGATCAGAGCGAAACTCCGGGCACACACAAGGAAGCAACGTTAAGATCTGTGGTCTACAAAAGGTCTATCATTAGAACTAAACGACATATACAGGGAAGACACAAATAGAGGCATACATTGTATCAGCAGAGACTGATGTAAACAGCCAAAGGACCTGGTCCATGCAATTAATAAACACCGGAAACTGCAACCATCTCAGTCCCCGTGTGTCCCACCAGGATGCATGAAATAACAGGGCTTTGCTAAAGGCTTAATCCTAGGACTGCCCAACAACACCGGGTTGGCATAAACTTCAGTAGTCCATATGGTGATTCCCAGAGGGTCGGCAACCTCCAAGAGTTTGCAGTATTATTCTCTAAACAACCAGGTAACCATTTCCAGAGTTTTAAAGTGGACTTGGAAGGGTTAGGTTAACGGTTGGACTTGATGATCTTAAGAGTCTTTTCCAACCTAAATGATTCTATAATAATCGAGTGCCCTGCCAGCTTCATGAGAAAGGCTGAACTGCATCTAATGAAGAGTCATTTTTATCAAGGAATTATAATACAATAAATATACAACAAAGAACACGATTTTACATAGGTATTTTACATACCTTTGATTCATATTCAAATCTATATGAACAATGGCACTGAACTTGGTATAACCACATCTTGTTCTTCATTATGTCTGACCACTACGTAAATGCTAAAAAAGGTATTTCCTTCTCCAAATACATTTTGCTAGTTGAGGTTCACTATTAACATTCAGCGATAATGCTGTATTTTGCATACAGATGTTTGCTACAGGCCACCAGTGCATATGGATGGACACACATCCGCTCTTATCTACATGTTTATATAGAACCAACTGCATTCAACTCCAGCCCTATTTTATATTTTTTTTTTAAAGCAAAGCAAAGCAACATCTGACTAGGATATAAGATACACGACTGACTCTTAATTCCCTCATGGTCAAACCCTTTTTAATGTCTTGGCCTGTTTCAGTAAAATGATCATGGTTCAAGTAATGTAAAACACACGCATTCAATCAGTTTCCTTTTCCCTAAAGGCAAACACTTTCTTATCATGGTGAAACAGGAGTCGTGTACTGATGCACTGGAGAGCCAAAGTTCTTTTGAGCCTCATCAGAAAATTGAATACTTACTGCAACCTGTCATTTGGAACTGCAGAGTAAAACAAAAGCATAATGCAAACAAACACGGGAGGTTCGGTCAGCATTATCTAGTATCGCATAAGCCTAAACAGCTGCCTTACAAAATAAGAAAACACAAGCAAAGACCCAAAATCAAACAGAAAAATTTAACTCCGGGGAAAAAAATAATCTACAGCTATTCATATTTAAATCAGGATTTCATAGTCAATAGTTAAAATACAATCAATTGAAAGGAGATGCTCTTGATATGCTTGCCTTGGAAGAGGGGTTATTTTAGGACAGCATTCTCCAAGTCACCACAAAGAGGGCAAGGCCTTAGCACAGCAGGTGTGCAGTCTTTACTTGAGCAGCGTCTTTCAATAATGTTCCTTTTATAATAAAAAGGGAATACTCATATTGTGAAAAAATTGAATGACAGTACCAGTACAACTGGATAAAATAAACCAGAATAAAAGAAACCACATGGTAATTAAAGCAGGTTCTGCACTGGTAAAAAAACCTCTTAGAAAATGATCCCCTAAGTTGCCTTACTCATGTTTCTTAGGGACTACTATATTAGATCTTCTGTTTCTCAGATGGGCTTCAAAATTTCCTGGGCTACCAGGTCAAACGGCATCTCTTCCCTGCACAACAGAAGAATGAACAGGAGTTGTCCCTTTCTAAGTAAAAGTCAGGGGAACTGACAGGAGTCATGAGAAGTGACAAAAAGGGAACGAGAAACATACGAGGATCAAATCCATCCTTTACAGAACATGCCAGAGCCCAAACCCTGTGTGACTTCCCAGGCACTCCGTGCTTGAGGTTCAGTGTCTTCTGGATCCACATATGCCCCACCTCTCTCTCATATCCTGCTCCCTGGAGCTGCAACTCCAACAGCCCCCAGAGCGGCACGGCTCCCCAGGGACACACAGGTACCACACGCTGATTTCCAAAAGGGCTATAGGAAGCCCTTCCCCATCCATCTATGCATCCGTCCTCTCCCTGTCATCTTCTCTGGGGTCCCCAGTTCAAGGACAGGGAACTGCTGGAGAGAGTACAGCAGAGGGCTACAAAAATGATTAGGGGACTAGAACATCTCTCCTACGAGGAAAGGCTGAGGAACTTGGGTCTTTTTAGTCTGGAGAAGAGAACACTGAGGCGGGGATCTGATCAATGCCTATAAATACTTAAAGGATGGGTGTCAAGAGGATGGGGCTGGTCTTTTTTCAGTGGTGCCCAGTGACGGGCACAAGCTGGAACATAACAAGTTCCATCTAAACATGAGGAAGAACTTTGAGGGTAGCAGAGCACTGGAACAGGCTGCCCAGAGAGGTGGTAGAGTCTCTGCCTCTGGAGACATTCAAAACCTGCCTGGACATGTTCCTGTGCAACCTACTCTAGGTGGAGCTGCTTTGTCAGGGGGGTTGAACTAGATGATATCCAGAGGTCCCTTCCAACCCCATATCATTCTGTGATTCTGTGATTCCCTAAGAAAGAGAAATTCCAAAAAAAGAAGATCCAGTTATAGAAAAGGTCATCTCTGCTGCTGTCCTACCAAAACCTTTTTCTTGCTGCTAAGATGGTTTAAATACAAACGCTAGAACCATTTCAGCACTGGATGACACAACCTCTCATCAGTAGTGTAGAATAAAAGATGGCATTAAACAATGACCAGAAGCAATCTTCCCTAGTAATTAAAAAAAAAGGTTCAAACTCAGTTTGCACGTTCCAGTACCTTCAGCCCCATAAAGGAAGAATTACAGTTTATTCAGCCCTTTTTTTTAGCACAACCCTAGCCTACAAATAGTTTTCTGGTAGAGCAATCATTTGCACAGTAGATGTTTTATACAAGTTGCAGGGGAAAGAGGAACAGGGCTCATGAAACAATGCCATGCCACGAACAGGCACACCTCTTCCAACAAGTCAGACTTCATAATAAACAGTTATGAAGGAAATCACACCCAACAAAACTGAATGATACTTAACACAGAGATCAAATCATCAATTTCGTAACCACACAAAGCTACTATAACTCTATTAAAGTTAGTGGCTTACTCCTGACTTGTACATGAAACCAAGAAAAGGAAATAGAATACCCCTGATCTACTATTGCAAAGGCAGCATATGTAGCAGCCCAGTTTAAACAGATTAGGAGGACCAAAAAAAACCCACAATACAAACAAAAAACCACACCAATTTCTTTCACAGTTAAGAGCCAGAAATATCAGAACCAAAGCCATGTTTACCAAAAGGCTAGTTTAAAAACCAATAATTGAAAAGTATTATACTCCTTTATGTTGTCGCCATCAGTCAGACTATTTCATACGACTTACGTATGCCTCATACAGAAAGTATGTAAATTCAATAACCCCTCATCTGGGCTTCTACATACATCTTGGGCCCATTACCTGCAGCAGAAGGTACAGAATGCAGACTTTGGCTGGGGACAGGGTAGAAAATGATGTAAATCATTTAAATGAACATGTGGAAAATGAAGGCACTGCCAGAAAAAGTTACTGCTGGACCTCATTTCCAAAGTCTGCCCAAGTGCGTTCAAGAGAAACTGCATCACACAAATTCTCACAGCTGAATTTGGACAAAACCAGGCAATATTAATTCTCCGTAAAGCAGTACTGCAGCTACACTAGGGTACAGTTTAGCCCAATATCTTGTCAACTTGTTAGCATCAAATCAATGAATATATAAAAATTATGTGTCTCATGCCTTCCTATGCATAGATTTAAAGATTCCATGGAATATTAAGGATGATTTCATTGTTTTTCAATGACTTCCTAAATAGGTATGGTGAAGAAACAGCTGCAGTCAAGATGTAGATCTGATACGTACTTCTCCCTAGTTTCTATTTCATAATTTTATTTTCATAATGATTATATAATTTCCAAAATGATTATAATTTCCAAAATTATTATTTGTATTCAATAATTCAATAACACCTAAAAGAAGTGCTGTGTTTGTACACTGAACATTAAGTGTTCCCAAGAGTTCAGATTCACCAGGATTTTTTCAAGGGAACATTTATCTTGGCTGTTTTCTAATGAGGAATCTCTCAGCAGCGTCTGATGCAATTGTTAGTGTCTGACACACTTGTTAGTGTCCTGTGTTTTGTCATTTTCCTTATTGTCACCCTTCATCCTATAAAAATTGTCAAAATTTAAAATTAAGTGGAAACAAACTAAAATTTCAGGAAAAGCAATTAGTAATTGGATTTTATATTTGAAAGTCTCCCACGCTATATAATTACATTTGAATGAAAAACCCCTATTCTTCTTGCAGTTTGGAAACGTAATGCTTATTTTGGATGTACAAAGTACATAGCTGCTTCATGCGAATTATGTATCTTGTCATGCTATTTTAAAAGTAGAATTATTTTATTTATGTGAGCACACAAAAGATAATTACTGCTAAAATACATGAATTATTCCTACAGTCAGATTAAAACCTACATATTACCAAGGAATGAAAAAAAAATGTTTAAAAAATTACAAGTTAAATCACCAAGAATGACATGGAGAATGCTGGACAGGAAGGAAGATGATACTTACAAAGTGCCCATCCTCAGTAAGTTCAGTTACAGTTCATCATATCATACCAGAGCCCCTGTTTCAATAATCTATTCTTGTGCTATGCATGGAACAAGGAGCTTTGAAGCAACCTCTTGTGTTAATTTTGCATGAAAACACCATCTGGCCCTAAACAACTATCTAGGCTATGGATCTGTTATAGCCTAGATATGGTCAACATGATACTGAAAGGTCAAAGAAGGGTCTAATTATATGCCTTAGTACTTAGAGGCCATGGTCACTGGAGCATGAACATAATCACTCAGGCCAAACAAGACTCATTTATAATTTTAATTATCAGTGAATCAGACATCTCTCAAAGAGATGTTCCATGGAAAAGAATTATATGACTGTTGCTCAAAATAACTGTCTTGTCTTGTTTGTCTCTAAAATAACCCCTTGAGATACCCTCAGCTAATTCCCTGTTGATATATTTAGAATCCATCAATCTTCTCAACCACTGCATATTAACATATTTGGAGTATTGTATAATTGCACACAACAAAAACTTTGTGTTACAACAGAGTTTTTAAATATCCAGCATTCCAAACCTAAGAACTATCAGACTAGGGCTGACCACACAATTCCATTCACTCCCTTGTGTGCAATGATGCAACATGTACAAAACAGACCGTAATGACATTTTAACTAGTCTCTTGCATTTCTTATTGTATGTAGTAGAGTTTGTTGGGGGATGGAACTGAGCTGTAATTAAAGGAACGCCCATTTTGGCTGTTGGGGAATAAAAAAGTTATGTTTTGAAAGAGACCAAGATGATATTAAAAAAAAAGATGTATCAGTTGATAAGCTGAGCTGGAAAGCATATACGACTTCTTCACCTGGCCTGGATGCTGTATGATGCTATATAAATCACTCAAATCAGTTTTTTGCCCTCAGGTGGTCACTAATTCCTCAATTTTCTTTTTGTCAGCCCTGACTTCAGGCATGGCTTTTGATTTACAGAAGTGTCAATACAGTTCTGCAAATAGAGCACGTTCTAAAGTGACCTCAATGCAAGCTAAGCTTTCAGTATATGAAGCGCTTGTTGTCACTAAGTATTCTAAAGTGAATGGCCTAGGCATCTTACATTCGGTATCCAAAAATCAGTGCAATGGTTCCCAGCTCTTCTGGAACAATCCTTGTAAGCACTGTCTTCCCATCCTACTCATCCCCAACTTTCCTCAGTTTTACTTTCCCACTGGACATTCACTATGCTCCCCACCTCTACCACCAGCACTCGACCAGCTGGATAGACCACACAGCTCACTGCTCCTTGGGAGCATAAACAGGGCTGTTACTGCAGCCAAAGAGGACCACTGGAGCCATAGTCACTGCTGGAGGCATGGCTGTGCTGGATAACATAGCTACAATGATCGATGAAAAGCTTACGAGAAAGTTGTTAATTCAGGGTCAGATAGAAGCAGCAGGCGCTAAGATAACACCTCACACTAGAAGATACAGTTACTACGTACAAATATATTTATACAAGCTATAAGGGACATGAGTTCATAGTGTTAAAAATGGCGTACCGTGATTCCTAAACAACTCCAACTAACTACTCCAGAAAAAAAAAAATACCCTCAGTTTCCTTCTCTTTTCAATAGTCATCACTCAGATCACTGATAAAAGACTTGAGTCTGTTTTCATCTTCAACTAACACTAATGTCTCTATACTTGTCAATTTGCTTTGTGTGATTGTGTGATTTTGTGCTTATATGCACTTTCTTTACATGGTGTTTTATGTACTACTGCCTTATTTACACAATTAGCATAATAACAGTCACCCACTTGTCTGCTGGACATTTGAAGACCTGTGAAGAGACATCTCTCACAGCCTCTGTCACAGGGCTGGCTGGACTCTTATCGCTCCAAATAATCTCAGCTGGGTCACAATGGGGAATAAGCCTTGGCAGGTCAGCTTCCTGGGGAGCATCCAGCTGTCCTGTCAGCCCAGCTTCCCTCTCTGAGCCCAACTGCCCTCATCACCTGCCCTCTGCCAGGTTTCTGATATAGCCTGGCTGCACTTCAGACAGTGCATTGTGCCTAGGGTGCACCTTCTCCTGCTTGATGCCTTGGTCTCTGACCGCTTTTCTCAAAGGGAACCCTTACAGCCTTAACCAGAAAAAGAAAACAGTCTACAGCTCAGCAAGTTGCATATGTTCACGTTTAACTGACATGAACTTCAAGGGGATAATTCAAAGGGGGATAGGGGATAACTTAAAAGTTAAGAAAGTACCTAGTATTTTGCCAAATCTGGTTACTAACAGGGAGAATACCCTCTACCACACAGCTAAAATGGCTCCCTTTTCCACTCATTAAACACTCACCTGCCACTGAACGCAGCATTTAACACCACCACCACCAAACTGGAGTAACCTACACTTGTGGATTACAGTATGCTCAGACATGCAGAAGAGTCCCCAGTCCTGCTCACCTCATTGCCAGATCTGTTGAGCAAGAAGCGAACTGAAATACCCCATCTCCTTCCAGAGAAAATGGCTTCAAGCTCCAACAGGGTAGGTTTAGACTAAACATTAGGAAAGAGTTCTTCACGGAAAGAGTGGTCGGGCATTGGAACAGGCTGCCCAGGGAGGGGGTTGAGTCACCATCCCTGGATGCATTTAAGAGACTATTAGATGTGGTGCTGAGGGATATGGTGTAGGGGAGGACTTTGTAGAGTAGGGTAGATGGTTGGACTCTATGATCCCAAGGGTCTCTTCCAACCTAGATGATTCTATGATTCTAAAAGCGACGGCAATGGGAGACGATGGGTGCTCAGATCAGGTCTGACTGACCGTCAGCAGAAGTCTCCGTGTCCACAGGCTGCAGGCACAGACACCACCAGTGTCGCAGAGCGCCACCGAATATACTTGAGACACAGTTGCAGTGACTGCTGTTCTAAGCACAAACCATACATAGTCTGCTTGCAAAATAGGCTTGCAATGGTAATAAATGCTCAGCTTTGCAAATAAAGTCTTAGGGAAACAAACCTCACACACACAGTTTCAGTACTGTATTTAATTTGCAAATCAAAAAGGGAATTATTAACACATTTGACCGAGTTTAACGCTACATCGTATACTGTCGTTGTTACCAGCCATTTTACACATGCATAGGTTAATGCAGATTTCTCCCATGCTTATAAATGGCTAGACAGGAGAAGAACAGATAGTTGTGTAGTCAAAGCAGCCGGAATAAAACACAGAACTAGAATCAAAGACAAAGATACTTATTAAACAGAAAAAGGTAATAAATTGGATCATTTGCTTCTATATTTATGCTTTCAATCGTTAATCAAATCCATTTCCATTTCTAATTTTACAATTTTTCTTTTCTTTTGACCTTTAATAAAATGTTTCAATTGATCAGGGTAATAAAAATGTGAATTATATGAGCTGGCACAGACAAAGAAAGACCGTTGAGTAATCTGTGTTCCAGATATAACAAGGAAAATGCCTGTGATCAAGTATGGGCTAAAAGATACTTCAAAAGAAATCCAAGTATCATATTTTTCACTTAAGAATTCAACAAAGAACAAACTTCTCTAAAAAAACAAACTATAAATAACCAAAAATAAAAGATTTGGGGTACAGTACTTGTCATTCAATTGACATACAGGCTCTATTTCCTCATTAATACAATTTTTTTTTAGCACAAAAAAGAACATAATCTCATCTGTTCTTGAGGTTTAGTTCAATGATAGCCCAAACACTAAATTGCTTAAACTGCTTCATAACTTACACACTTAAAATTGTTTTTTGGGTTTTCTAAACACCAGTGCAGAACTACGTCAGCAAGAATGTAATCAAAGCAAACAGCCTGCTGAGCCTGCCGAGTCTGCCAACCAGTAATATTCTTTGTTTCAATAGCTTTTCTTTGAATAGCAAAGTATTGATTTTCTACATCAGAACTCTTATACAGAAAGCATTAAAAGAGAAATTATACTTCCTATTTTTTCTCCATCCTATTAAGGACCATTGCTGAAGACTAACAATACAGTCACCAGAGATTTAAAATTTTGAGCTCAATAGATCAACCATTTAGGAATTCTAGGCATTTTTTTCTTCTTTTTTAAGAGTTCTTACTGTGGGACAATGCCGCTTCTGCCAGAAAGGATGGGGTTTTTTTCCCCTTGGATAGAGGCAATTAGCTAAAACTCATTATTCCATTACTATCTGGCCTCAGTTACCTGTGTTCCTCAAAGTATTCCTCACATAAAGTTCAGGCAAGCGAAGGCACCACGAAGGAAGGAAAGAACAAAAGCACAGAGCAAAGGGTACCAGGGGACTCATGGAAAGAAGAGGCTGAACTCTGGGAAAAGAGATCAAGGTCAGAGGCGTGTTTCGGAGGCAAAGGAAGGAGCAGAGAATGTACTGGAAGACTGGGGAAGCAACAGAAAGGTTGCAGGAACATTTGGAAGAAGTGATAAAGGGAACTATGGCTACCGGGAAACAAATTTTAAATAGATTCAGCACGTCAGAAGACCTCTCAGTTCAGAAAAATATCTACATGCAAGGAGAAATTCATAATGACAGGTGGTTCAACAACATCCTTCAGCAACATCCACAGCCTTCCATACTTATCAACAGTCTATGTCAACTTATGTTGACACAACATTGCTCAGTTAGCAATGCTGTGTAGCATCTCTTTTTCAAGGAATAGCAGCAATTTTTCTACTTCCAAACTTTGTAATATCTCCTCTTAAAAAATGCCAAGGAGCTAGAGAGCTATTACCAAGTCAAATCCAGTGGGATTAGTCATCTACATTGGACAACAAAGACCGGGCTCAGTTTTAAATTTTAACTTTGAAAGTACCAACATTTATTAACGTACTTGTTATCATTAGCTGAATGTCAATTTTCAGCGGTTGCGTTTCCATCATACTACGGTAATTTTAGTGCACTGTTACTTTGGCATCAGCATATTTTAATTAGAGTTAATAGAGCTACAAAGTGAAGATCTGGCCCCACTACAGTTACAGTATTGTTTTGAACATTTAGTTGAACAAGGGTGACCCTGACATACTGCTAGTGACAATTACTGCAAGAGGATCACTAAAGAGACAGGAGGTAACATATTGTCTTTGCACTCTGCCTCCACACTTGGGATTAGGTATGTCCGATACAAGGCACAGCGCTCTATAAGAAAAATGAGCAATGACATTCAAACTCTAGGCTTCTGATCCCAAGGAGGGAATTCAGATTTCAGAGTCTGATGTCTACAATGCATGGAGGAGCTTGGCATTTCAGAGTGGGACTCAAAACAACCAGTGCACTGAAGCCAGAGAAAAATCTGAGTGCACAGAGCATCTTAAATGCCAGAGTAAATACATTTATTCAGAGAGGTAGACAACTGCTAGCACACAGGGTACTGGACCTTCTTCTGAGGGTAGGCTTTCTCATCTCCTCTTAACAAGATCTGATCAGGGTTTCCTGTTATAATTTGGGTTTTTATTAAATGTGACTGATAGCAAGGTGGTGATTGCATTGTCCACCTTCATATACTGTCATAACACTCATACCTGTACTGAGGCTGTAAGAGCTCAAGTCTCGATGCCTTCCTTACCTAACGAGGTTCAAGTCTTTGTTTTCCAGCTCCAAGGGAAAAGCTTCTCCCCCAAGGTGTATATCAAGCTACAAATCGATTCCTGCGATTCCTCCTCCTGCTAACCCTGTGCTATTATACAGAAAGAAATACTGCATCAAGGAAAAAGCCCCTAACCAAACAAAACCAAATCAAAACAAAAAAAAAAACACACAACAAAAAAAAACAACACATGAGAAAGAATGAACATTGCTGGTTTTATAGAAAGGGTACTTTGCCTCTGGGTTCCCAGATTATGATTTCAGTTCCTGAGCCTATTTTGGGCTAGCTTCTACTCTAGCGGCAGTTTTCTGTAAATGCATAAATTTGTCCTGAGAAGAGAGAATTGAGGCTCTTTTCTAACACTGTCCGGCACATGCACTACTCCACCAGCTCAATCATTCAGCTGTTCTTCCAGCTGCACTATAACATCACTCACACCCTGAAAATTTCTGGCTTTCCTTTATAATGACTCTCATTTATTTTTCTATATTATAATCAACTCTTTTCACAGAAACATAGGATAGTTTGGGTTGGAAGGGACCATTAAAGATCATCTAGGTCAAATCCCCTGCAATGAGCAAGAACATCTTCAACAAGATCAGGTTGCTCATAACCCCATCCAACTTGACCTTGAATATTTCTAGGGATGGGGCATCTACCACCTCTCTGGGCAACCTGTGCCAGTGTTTCACCACTCTCATTGTGAAAAAATTTCTTCTTTATATAAGTCTAAATCTACATTCTTTTATCTTAAAACCATTACCAAAAATATTACCACTTGCTCTATTGCAACAAGCCCTGGTAAAAAGTGTGTTGCCATCTTTCTTACAAGCCCCCTCTAATTACTGAAAGACTGCAATAAGAGTATCTCAGCCTTCTCCTCATCCTTTTTTACCAGTTTGCCAGTCTTGCTCATCACAGGGGTGCACTTGCTTCAACCTTCCTTTTCTGGTTGACATACCTGTAGAAGCTCTTCTTATTATTCTTTGCATCCCTTGCCAAGTTCAGCTCCAGCTGCGCCTTGGCTTTCCTGACCCCATCCCTACACAACCAGGCAGCTTCCCTAATACTCTTCCCAGGATGCCTGTCCCTGCTCCCACTGCCTGTGCATTTCTTTCTTGTCCTTTAGTTAGATCAGCAGGTCTCAACTCTTGCCTTTCTTTCCTGATTTCTTACACCTGGGGATCAGGAGCTCTGTGGGAAGCTTCCTTAAATTATCTGTCAGCTCTGTTCCACTCTCTTGTCCCTGAGGGCAGTTTCCCAGGGATTCCTATTGAGTAACTCATTGAAGAGCTGGAATTTTTCTTTCCTAAAATTCAGGGTCCTGACTGTACTCTTTGTCTGATCCATATCCCTCAGGACTGCAAACTCCATTGATTTTAAGCACAAACTTATTTTAAGTTATCATTAGCTCAGTAGGGCACTATCTGCCCACAGAAAAACTCCCACCTTCATGCTTAAGGAGCAAACAAGTGACTGAAAACACCAAGTACCAATATGATACTGGGACTAGAAGCCTCAGAAGGAAAGAAATGTAGTAGCAGAATCCAATTAAAGAAGAACGACCAAGATGAAAACTTCATCCCTGACTTAAACAAAATCTAAGAGGAAGCTTTGATTACTACAGTGTGCTGGAGTATTACCACCAGTTCTGGACTAATAAAAGAATATTCAAACAAAAAGCATATTAACTCAAAGTGCACATTTTAATTTAATTAGAGGTAAAACAGAAAGAGCAGTAATAGGTCAATAATAATGACTTATTACTTCCTTTATGTGGCACATTTACAATAAATGGTAATTTACCATTAGAGAGACATTTTACATTTTTTCTGCTAAAGAAATTAACATTAGTCATGTGGAGAAAGAGAAGGCACTCCATTTCTAGCTTGAGGATTTGCATTCAACAAGGCAGTCTGAGGATATTACAGACCCCGTTCCCCCTTTAGCAATGCAGGAAGAATTAAAGCATAACCACGTATGACATCATTCCAGCTGTACGCTGATGGGCTACAGATCGTTTCATCCATGCTATTTGAAAAACATTCCACTTTCCAGTCATTAGACTTGCTAAATGGATTCACCTGCCGTACCCTTGGAATCATTAAAAAAAAGAAAAAAAAATCTTTGGCACAGAAGAGCCTTGCTTCAGTTTTTTTCTTACAGCTGAGGTACTATTACTTTTACATCTTAAAAATAACTTAAACATATTTTTCAATTACTCTATTGGAAAAAAAAATAATCTACATTATGTTTCCTGCTTTTATTCCTGCTCTAGGCTTGTTTCAAAGTTTCTGATTCACTATCTTCACAGAAGAGATACAACATGACTTCCTAGACAAAACTTGTCATTACCAAGGCTGTACTGTGCCTTAGTATTTTTAAATAACTGCCTGTTAGCCTGTTCCAAAGCAAAGAGCACCAGTTTACTGATCTGAAGTCTACTTCTGGTAAATTCCTTAATTATTTGACGTGAAGATAGAGAGCTGCTATTTAACACTCCTTCCAATCACAGGAAAATATCACACCATTTGTGCACTCATTATGGCTGCACTCTTAACTTCAGACTCATTTAAAAGCTTCAACTCTACAGGTGGGATTTTCAAAGCCGCCTCTAGGTCATTAATTTCTAATTGGACACCCCAACCCTCTAGGCAAGCTTTGAAAATCTCATCCTAAATAATCAATATTCTACTTCCTAATAACTTGGTCTGCAAAAGAGTCGACAGGACAAAACATTTAGCAAGCGATGGGGACTGCTGTGAACGTGGCTGGCAAAAAACAGACTGTAGATCCTCGTCTTAATAGTAGGATTATTTCCTACTTCCCACAAGGAGTGAAAGAGACCAGACTGACAAAAGAGGGAGGAAGAGAGGGAATCTTCACAAAAACCAAAGAAACAAATGAAAAAAATCAGGAATCGAAGCTTCATAGATCTCATGAAAACAGAAGAGATGCAACAGTGCTGTGCACTGCTTGGGTGTGTGTTCAGAGGACGTTTAAAACAATACAGTTCATATGGCAAAACTCCTGTTTAGGACAGTATTAAAATACTGTATAATTGCCACAAAGCAATGTATTTGATAAAAATACAACCAAATAATTAAGGCATCGTTACAACCTTAACCCCACATTTTTGAAATGCAGAAGATAGGGATTTAAGAGAGCAAAATAAAGATCCGATCCTACTGGGTTAAGTATTTTATATTTAACTGCTAGTTATAACATAAGATTTCATTCAGCATATATATCAGCCTGACTGACCAAATGAAAAGGAGAGACGTAATTACATTAAATCTAAGGCGATAGCAGGGAAAAAAATAATCAGTGAAACATTTGGGAATATCTCACCAATTCAAGACTGTAAATAATTTGAAACATACCTCTCCAAATGTACCAGAAAGGGGGAGGAGAGAAGGTAATCTAATATGGACCATCCCTACTCTAATTAGCAGGCATTCAAACAATTGAATTTTCTAGGGTGGAAGAAGGAAAATAACCTAGCTCAAAACCCACACTCATTTAAGATTTTAATTATTAGTTTCTCTGAGTTGCCTGTATTCTGTAACAGTTATAGAACTGGATAATAATTACTTTGTGGAGTCCTTCCAAAATACAATATCCTTAACCACCTTGAAGCAGAAAAAGGATTCCATCTGTTTTAACATCCTGTATTTTTTAAAGAAACCCCAAATCTTTAAATTTTGAAATCCGGGTAATTCAGTGTAATCAGAAGGACACAGCTCTTTCCCTCATGGTTCAGCCCATTTGTTCTACCTGCCACTCTGAGACCTAACACAGCTTAGAGCATTGTAGTTCTTACCACGAAAGACCTGATCCTTAAAACACTAGTTACACCTTGGCATTTAGTAGCTAGCCAGCAAACTATGTTTGATGTTACACTGGGCAACAGAGCATGATGAACAGCAATATGGGCAAAGTAAAGTCTGGCAACGAGCGTGGCTACAAAACCCATTTGAGAATGCAAACCAAGCAGCTGCATGTGGCAAATGCGTGTGTTTGTGTCTATTTATATACACAATCACTTAAGGCTTACTGCTGAAGGATACTCACTGCAGTAGCTACAATTACTGTGTTTTCATAAAATTAACCTTAAGTGACAAGACAAAATGCTTCCCCAGAATAGATCATAATAAGCATCAGAGCAGGTTATACCAAAGTTTAACAAAAAGTTGTACTTCTCCAATGGTTCCCAGGTTCAAATTTTCTAATATGTCCTTTGCCTCTGCCTTGATTTTTGCACAAGTAACCTGATGATATGGACTATGCATGCAAAAACACAGTAATAATTATACATTTTCACCTAATGTTTTTTTAATCAGCCTTTTTTTTTGGTAATAGGTATATCAAACACAATCAAGATTTTAGTACAATATCTGTCAAGCAAATTCAAGTTTCCCTACTTTCATAACTTCACAGTTGACTCCTGTTATATTACATATTTCACATTTAGTCTGATTGGAATCGGTAATCTGAAATATTTAAAAATATTCTGTTCAGTACCTTATCTGTAAGTCAGCAGATGATGTCTGGAAAGATGTAGTGTTATAAGTTTCAAATATTTCAAAATTCTTTAAATAGATTTTTGTATTTTGAGCATAACTAGGAGATGCATTTCTCACTTTTATTTTATAGACTCACTCTGTATGCATTAAAGGAAACTTTGCATAATGAAGGAGTTCAGCTTATACAGTGAAGAGGTGGCGTGGACCGAACAGGTAGTTCAGTCTTACCTGAGTAAGGTCAGCATCAGGATTTAATGTGCACAATTCCTTTCATGACTCAGTCCAAAGACTTAGTTCAGACTCA
This sequence comes from Tringa tobata, assembly GCA_033628505.1. Lineage (NCBI taxonomy): Eukaryota > Metazoa > Chordata > Aves > Charadriiformes > Scolopacidae > Tringa > Tringa tobata. The sequence goes on along the minus strand of JAHREE010000118.1, from coordinate 22,776,279 downwards.
ATTAATTCTACATTCTCCCCATTNTTTCCTCTAGTCCTGTCGCCTGTGACTTGGGAGAAGAGACCAACCCTCACCTCTTTACAACCTCCTTTCAGGTATTTGTAGAGAGCAATAGGGTCTCCACTCAGCCTCCTTTTCTCCAGGCTGAACAACCCCAGCTCCCTCGGCCTCTCCTCATAAGACTTGTGCTTCAGACCCCTCACCAGCTCCATTGCCCTTCTCTGGACCCGCTCCAGCACCTCAATGTCTTTTTTGTGGTAAGGGACCCAAAACTGGACACAGCACTCGAGGTGGGGCCTCACCAGTGCCCAGCACAGGGGGGTGATCACCTCTTGAGTCCTACTCACCACACTGTTCCTGATACAGGCCAAGATAATGTTGGCCTTCTTGGCCACCTGGGCACACTGCTGGCTCATGTTCAGCCAACAGTCAGCCAACACCCCCAGGTCCTTTTCTGCCAGGCAGCTCCAGCCACACTGCCCCAAGCCTGTAGCGCTGCCTGGGGCTGGTGTGACCCAAGGGCAGGACCCAGCACTCAGCCTTATTGAACCTTATCCCATTGGTCTCAGCCCGTCGATCCAGACTGTCCAGATCCCTCTGCAAAGCCTTCCTACCCTCCAGCAGGGTGACACTCCCACCCAACTTGGTGTCCTCTGCGAAATGACTGAGGGTGCACTCGATTCCCTCATCCAGATCATTGATAAAGATGTTCAAGAGAACCAGCCCCAGTACCGAGCCCTGTGGGACACCACTTGTGACCAGCCACCAACCGGATTTAACTCCATTCACCACCACTCTCTGGGCCCAGCCTCCGGCCAGTTTTTAACCCAGTGGAGAGTCCTCCTGTCCAAGCCAGTTTCTCCAGGAGGATACTGTGGGAGACTGTATCAAAGGCCTTGCTAAAGTCCAGGTAAACAACAACCACAGCCTTTCCCTCAGCCACCAAGCGGGTTACTTTTATCATAGAAGATCAGGTTTGTCAAGCAGGACCTGCCCCTCATGAACCCGTGCTGGCTGGGCCTGATCACCTGGGTGTCCTTCATGCGCTGCATAATGGCACTCAGGATGGTCTGTTCCATGGCCTTCCCAGGCACCGAGGTCAGACTGACAGGCCTGGAGTTCCCTGGATCATCCTTCCAACCCTTCCTGTGGATGGGTATCACATTTGCTAGATGCCAGTCAGCTGGGACCTCTCCAGTTTGCCCCTTGCACTCACCTCTCACACGCCACACTCTAGATAGGCTGCCACTGCCTCGCCGACCACAATCATCATTTTCATTTGATAATGTTCTATTAGGTGAAAGTAACTTTTTATTTTTAAGCGAAGCATCTAACACTAGCATCTCTCGTACATTTAGTTAGGCCATAAGGACTTAAAAGCCAGCTAGATAAAACTAGAAACAGTAAAAAATAACTTGAAATCTTTACACAATTTCTAGATGTGTATCGAAGCAAGCTGCTGCCTTGTTCTTTCTACTGATGACCACTCCACCACTCACTGGTGGAGACAGAACAGTGAATTAGCCAAATAATAGCTCTAGCACTGTGTAACAACGGACTTGAAGCAGGGTATTAGGTACACAAGTTGTCTCATGTGGAATAGGAGGGTTGCTGTTTTGGTATTAGTTAGCATTTTCATTTGTAATTAGGAAAACTGTGAAAAAACATACTTGTGATATTTACAGCTGGTAGCAATTTAAGATAAATGCCAAAAAAGCATGAGATTACAAAATTTGCAGAAACTAGGTAAATTAGAAACATGTGCAAACTTAATACGTGGCAAATATAATCCAAAGCACAGAGGGAAGAAGTAAACAAGCAACAGAGACAGCAAACTAACTACTGAAGAAGAACATTTCCTTGTGGGCTCTTCCAAGTCCTATCAAGCAAAGTTCAAGCACTTTCTTGGTGCTGGCCACCTCTCCTGCTGAAAGCTGAAGAGGCAAAACCAGGTGATGTGTCCATTCTTCAGTTTCCAGTTCAGAGCCAAGCACTTTATAATGTAAACCACTATTGATTTCAGTTCACTTTAATACCCTGGACTGTGAACTGTGGTGGTGGAGGGCTCCAATTCATAATCCCTGTCAGATTTGGCTGCCACAGCTAAATCCACAGAGGTTGTGAATAAGAGACCTTAGAAATCATTTCAAAGTGAAATATGATCCAAATTGGCAAGTAGAATTTGAGGATATATACACTGAAACACAAGGTAAATTATCAACTAGCTCTTCTTCTAAGACGGACAGAGGCAGTTTAATTGAATGGATACCACCACGAACCAGGAGCTCAGACACATCGTGTTATGAAACCACTGCCTGACTGGCAGGGGCGAAATGGAGCCATGACAACTGGCAGCAATACGAGCACCTTCCATGTTTTGGACACTTGTCCTAACCTCTGCATTGCAACACAGCAGCCCTTCAGGGAATTAACGCTCCCCATTCATCCCTCACCCCAAAAGTTAAGTCCCCCAGAAGTGAGCCCAACCACTTCACTAAACCAGCCCACAGTACAGCCCCCAGCAGATGTGCTGCACACCCTGGGTGGGCAAGAGTACCAATAGTAGTACTGCTAAAACACCTCTGACAAGCAAACATTGCACAAACCAGCTGTGGGTCCCTTGATATTTTTGTGATTCTGTCTCCCAAGCCTACATCTCCTCAGACCATAATCTTCAATGTACACCCACCCTCCAAGCTATGATGGTTCAGTTCCTTGGCTGCGGCCAATGACTTTACTGTCTACACCGTGCAAGCCTTCTTATGGATGAAATGAATCATGGTACAGATTTATTCTATTATTCTACAGATAGAAGTCCATAGTTGAGATATCTGGCCTAGTGGTAGCTATTCATCTAACTATTGATACCTTCAATACAAGATTAGCACTACCTCAAGTCACTAGAAGAATAACTAGAAGCAAAGGAAAAAAATAATAAGAACATCAGATTAACTCTAAAAAGTTCCTTCTATATATGAAATAAAGGTGCCACATTTTGATTTATTTTTTTTTTTTTTTTAAGGATTAGGCAGAAGGCTCTACCGGATGGCCTGTAAGTAAAGTTCTGCTGGACAGGAAAAGTTGATGATTTAGCAGACCTTTTCCATCAGCAATTCTTACTGTCATTACTATCTCAAACAGTAACAGCAGCCAGTCTCTGCTGCCTCTTGGTTGAGGCACCGTCCCTGAAGGTGTTCAAAAGACGGGTTGTTGTGGTGCTGGGACATACGGTTTAGTGGTGGTGTTGCTTTTTGTTTATTGTGTGGGTGTTTATTTTTGTCAGAATTAGGTTGACGGTTGGGCAAGATGATCTTTAAGGTCCCTTCCAACCTAGAAGATTCTGTGATTCTGTGAAATACTTCTCTAGCATTACATGACTAACCAGAAACAGTCTGAAATTCACCCCCATGCCTAGACTACTTCTGTGATTTAAGATACTGAATCAAGACTAAAACAATATGATTCAATCAAAAGGAGATAACAGGAAGTCATAACCTCATCTTGTTTGCATTTACTTTTGCAACATTTTCCAGTCTAAACTTTAGCGGGCAAGCACTGCTGTCATACACACAGACACACTTGCAAGAAACAAATACATCCAAGGATTTTCTGCATGCCATTATAATGCATGTAAGTTTTGAAAATGCAAGCTGCAGCTCACATATACATAGAGGAAACCCAGAGGCCCGCCCAATTCATAGCCCTGGGGAACCTGGCAGTTCACAGGGGCAATATCAGAAGATGAGATATTTGCAGTGACAAACTGGCACCACTGAGGCAAATACTAATGAAGCAATGACAGAACAGTGCCCACAGGGCTCAGGATCTTCAACAGGTATTTTAAGAGAAACCTATGATCTCCGGTATCAAAAGCCACAGGAAGATCAGTAAGAATTAAAATTGACAATGTGCCAGAAACCACCTACTATAAAACAGAAGGTCACTACAAATCCTCATTAAAGCTGTCTCACTGTTTTGGCCTGATTGAAATTTTTCAAACAGTTTATTATTACCATGAAGGTAAGGGCTGCAGTTGCCCTGCCACAACCTTTTTCCAGGACCTTTGCTAGAAAGGTAGATTTGAAACAAGGTGGAAATCTGAGAAATTGCCTGCGGACAGCAAAAAGCTGCTTAATCAACTGCTCCAATCTCCAGCAAAGAAGAAACTCTTACAGATGCCAAAGAGGTGTTAATGATAGATATTATAAAAGAGAACTGCTACAGTATATCTTCCAAGGCTACAAAAGCCTTGCTGGCAAAAGATCAAGAAAACAGCTTGCAAGTGCAGGACCATATCTAAAATAAAAGTACGGTCTGACAGGTTTAAAATCCATAAGTTATGCTGAAGTACATAGTTCAGAATCCCAATGACCCAGTTGGAACTGAAGTTGTTGAAAGCCTTGGTATTTAACCACCACAGGAAAAGAAAAGACCCCAAAGCCTTCTCTCATCTTCCCACATCTCCCCTCCACTAGACCTTACGGCAGGAACCACAGCAGCCCAAATAGCGGCTCCGTAATCAGTTGGTTTCCACCACCACACTTGAAAAACTTCAGCAGATGTCAATTGTCAAGAACATTCAACCCTAACAGAACGGTAACATGAAACAACATAAAATAAAACCACCAAGCCCATCATAGATGCTTGAAACAATGGAACATGCTAAGCAGCTAGGTGGATGAAAATGACAATGACGATCTCACAGAGCTTCCCTGGACTCTGTTTTAGCTGGCAATATGGCCATCCATTCACAGAAGTACTGTGAAGTTCTTCCTAACTCAGTTCCTCTTGCCTCTTCGCTTACTGTGCTTCAGTTCCTTTTGCTCACCACATTCATTACGGCTCTCCTTCTCCCCTGCACAGCTAGAAAGACTTTGCTGTTTACCTTGTTTATGGTTCTGAGACGTTAAGAGAAAAAACCAACAGAAAAACTTCACAGAAGTTAAACTCTATCAGCATAGTGTTTACATCTCCCTTCTAATACTCTATATCAACCAGAGACTCACACAAAGACATTTAAAGGCAAGCAGTTAGAAAAGGGAAAATACATTCTATAGAGAGCTTTGTTTTGCTTGATTTTTAAACTTAAAACTTGCCCTAATTTAGCTAGGGCTAAACCAGAACACAGCTTAAAACAGATCAGTAGAGGTAAAATAAAAGAAACCCCAGACTTAAGCCTCATCCTTAAGTATTAAGGAAACTAATATCTCAACAAAGTACCATCTTTCTAGGCCAGAAACCAGAAAGAAAATCTGGAAACGTCATCAGACGGTTGCTCCTTCATTTCCAGTAGAGTGCCACTGTATCCCCAAACCCCAGCCAAACAACAAAAATCTCCCAACAATCCAAACCTCTCCCCCACTGACTCCCAAGGATGACAAAGGAGCAGCATTTCAGTACTACCCATTGGGTTAACTCTGAAAAGGATTAGCATTTATTCACATCTTTGGCAATCTCACTTCTTTGGAATGTTATTGTTACAAGTTAATATAGTGAGTTATTATTTTCTCCCTTTTAACCTAAAAGAAACTTAACCATATTTGGCTCAGATGAAAACTCTTTGTCAGGTTCATGTGAGCTTGCTGAAAAACTAGATGACAGGCAAACTTTTCTGTACTATGCACTGTACAGAATTATTTTTTCTAAAGTGTTGTGTTTTAGGGTGGATGACAGTTATCCCACTTCAATTTTGCTTTTCCCATTACCTGATTGAGCAATCTGCTTCTTAGTTGCATTTCAACTGAGCCAAGGCTAGATCAAATTTGATCCTACTAAAGATTCTCTTTCAGAAATAGTAAATTACCTACCATTACCAAATATATGTAATAACAGAGAGTAGAAGTATGTAAACATAATCCCGTAGGGAAGCTATTGGGAAAAGAGCATGTGCTCACACTCAAGTCCTGAGGAATGGACTGATGCAAGTATTCTGAACTCTTGAAAGGAGAAATAGCAGTGGCTGGAAGAGGTGGTGTGACAATGAGTGTCATTAGAGGAACAAGCAGAAGCCAGAAGAGATGGAGTGAAGGAGGGAGATGAACTAGTACTTCAGATACAGACAAAGTTCAGCAATCATGGAATTGACTAAGGAAAATCATTAAGCTCTTCATAAAGCCTCTTGTGAGATTACTACTGAATGGACAACAAGGGAATCAACAGTGGAACAGGTCATCAGTGACACAGGAAGAGGAAAGGTGGAAAAGCAAGTAACAGCTGAAAACAACAGCCCACATTTCAGTTCTTGGCTATCTCCAGTATTAACAGAAAAGAAATAGAAAAATTCTGCGTTAAATTTGTAACCTAACATACTACCCTCTCCACGACAGCAAATGGTGCTAAAGCTCCAGACAAGATCTAAAAAATCCCATAATAGAAAGCTGTGATTTCCAGAGACACTTTCTTTTTGTCTTCAGCTTATGCCCTCCTGTAACTTTGTATGCACACACACCACCTTTGTCATAACCCCAGACAATGACATTATTTTTACAAAACACAGACTTCTTTCTCTCCCTCCTAAAACCTCCATCAAGCTCTGATTTACCTTTATAGCAATGAGAGGAAGCAGCTGTTTGAATGCTACATTAAAAAGTATTTTTCTGCTTCAGGAAGGTGGAAAATTTAAAATATCCAGCAACTAACTTAGTTGTATCAATTTCAGCTAAAGAAAGAGAGGATAAAAAGTATAAGGTCGTATGACTGTAAGTAAGTAGTAAAGTCAGGTCTGCATATTTTACACCAACAGAAGTAAAGAAATACAGGCTTCATTATTTTGTTCAGAACAAAAGAGCGGTTAGTGGCATTTCTTACCATATTGTCTGTTTGCCCTCCAACAGCTGCTTATTTATTTCATATTTACTATAAACAATGATTAGGGTTCTCCACTTGAGCTCCCTTATCTCTTGTTGTGAAATCAGTGCTGTACTATTTGGATGTCACAAAATTGTTTTCACGTTAGGGCTCCTGCAGGGCTAGTAGGAACAATCAGGCAATATTCCAATACTACACTATAATAAATGCGTTAATAAAAAACTTTAAACACTTTCTTATAACCTGGCTTCCCTCAGACTTGAGCCAAGCAAAATACAGCCCCGCATTGGATGTGTGCTGAACACAGTGACGATAGGTGCGATTGCTACACAAATCACACAGTGGGCATGCTGTGAGCTCATTTTTCTGAAATGGAGATGTAGGTCCCTGGTCTGGCATCTGGAGATGTGAAACTTCGCAACACAGTTATAAAATCCATCACGACTCTCACACAGAGCCAAGTCTATATTTCAGTTCTACTGGTCTGGACACGAGGAATATATGGATACTACAAATCTAGCTAAGAAAAAAAAAAACAACCACCAACAACCCAGAACAAACAGATGGGTATCTTCAAATTCTCACCACATGAAGACTATAAAGTATGTAAAATGCAGTTTCTCTGCCTGTGTTTTCAGTTCAACTACTCTATGCTCAACTACAGGGTATCATGATAAATGATACTTTGTTTTGAATTCATTCATTCATTCATTCAGTAGGGGTTTTGGCAAAAGGAGCAGCCTGAAGTCTTTTTATGATGTTGCTCAAAGTTCCTACAAGTTTCATCCACCCACAGAAGCTCAGCGCTTAAATCATGAGAAATGCAGAAGGACACAGAATTACCTAATTCCACAGCTTTGTCCAAAGGAATAAATCTGCTGGAACCCTGCAGTTTTCCAATACGTGGTCCTCTTACAGCATGATCTGTTGCTTAGATGCCCATGTACAAATCAAGCAATATTGCCTGATATTGTTTCACCTAAGAATTATGCCTGGAACTTTTCTAGGAATATGGTTCACATAATTACCCTTTTGCATGCATGCAGAAATTCTCACAAAGATCAGCAATACCTGTGGGAACAAAATGTATTTGATATCTTGACATTTTCAAACAGTGAGAAAAGTTCAGCATTTCCACCTGTTTTCATAGCAGCAGGAGCCTGGGTCCTGGTCATCTGAAACATCACGTGGGCCTCCAGATGCAAACCATCATCTGCTTCCTTGACACACAGAGATTCCATCACCCCAGTTTAACTTCCCTGCCATGGCACACAGATAGCTGGATGTAATGTCAGTATTTCTGTTAATCAACAGAGCAAGAACATGACTGCCAACAGGAGTGGGATACATGGGTGGAGATCAACCTTCCAGTGCTTGGCTGTGCCTTTGTGGTGAGATTTAAACTGATAAGCAATTCGACGACAGGATTTTCTCCAGGTCAGCTTGCAATAACAGACTAAGAAAAAAAACAGCATGGGAGAATTTCTGCTTCCCATAATCATCTATGAATCTCTTTTGTCACAGACCCAGGTATTTCAGAGGCCAGGACCCCAATATTAGTCAAGAAACCAAAGATCCTACATTATGTAGTAAAAGGCTAAATGTTGCACATATATCTTGAGCCTGTTACAGGGCACTAGAAACCACCGCGTAGCTGGGCTGCAGATGTTCTGCAGACCTTTTGGGATTCAGCATTTGTCATGTGGTGTCACTGGGAGAAAGTGTAGTTGGGCCAATAGTGCCGTGCTCCCGACTTTGGGCAAGTGAGCTTCTCTGTGTCGCACAGATCAAACAAGAAATTGAAATAAATACAGAAGAGCAGGAGCTAAGACTCACCATAAACCTCCTCACTTCTGACCCAAATAGAAAGCAAACTACAACCTTGTCCTTGCCAACAACAAGCATTTACAAGCTGAGCCACAGAAGAAAACATTTCACCTTCCCCTTCAAAAATACATACGCTCCTTGAGATAAGGAGCAGACAAGATATTAGCATGCCATTGATTACGCAAACAGAAAGCGTTCAGATGCCAGGATTAGGAGATGATATAAGAAAGTATCTTCATAAAACAAAACAGGTAACAATGAAGACAAATCCATTCCGTTAGAAGTCTGGTCTTTCTTGCATGAATATATGTATATTTTTATAAGCAAGATAAAGAAGATGTAGTTACATTGTCCATAGGCAGAATATATTTTCATTTGTCCATAAAGTAGCACAAACTACAGCAAAGACACTGCTTGCCTGGAAGCTTACCAAATACATTTTTCCTGAAGTTGCAAAGTACATCAATAATATTCCTCCAAGTCCTTTGTTTCTCACTTGGTAGTAATTACTTTACTTACTCAGCATCACCATTTCATCTTTGTAAAGACACATGCAGACCCAAAATAAGCTCCTACTTTAGCACACCATTTAAGTACACGTTGAACTTAAGTACCAGTAAGTTCACCCGGGCTGTTCGTATGCCCAGCTCACCCTCCTGATTTCTGAATTCAGCCATACACAGCAGTATCGCTGGGAACGAGGTGCCATTGAGCACATACCTTCACCTGTTCATTGCAACTGGGAGCAATGGTTCAGTCTGACCCTGTCGCCTCCCGACTGCTTTTTCAAGTAGCCAAGCACCCTCATTTGTGCAGGAACACAGGGTAAATACCAAAACATCCCCACTGAGGAGGGACAAGACGCTCCTCCAACAGAAAATACTACAGCGCTGATGCTATACACCAAACAGCAGGAACATTTTGCTATAACATCAAAAAATGCTATTAGAAGTGCCTAGTGCTGTGTGAAAAAACGCTTAAGCATAAATACTAAATATTAATAAAGGAGCAAAGGAACTGCCGTAATCAACGAGACCAATTCCATATTTTCCCTCCAACAACATGCAGTACTAGATACCACAAATGAACACGTAAAACACCCTGGACTGGGCAATTAAATGGCAGCCTAACTATAGTGAAAATCTCAGTGTAATATCAACAGTTAAAGGCTGGCTTCTATTTAAAGCACAAGAGTTTATCTCTCTTTCACTTTTAAAACTCTGAGACATGCCTAGCTGGATTCTTCTGTGCTTCACAAATGAAGGAGGAGACCTATATTAGTTCGAAAAGGCTCAAACAGAGAGAATACTAGTATATATGTTAAAATAAAAAAAGCTGATAAAGAATAATCTGCCTCAAAGTTCATGCCAAGCAGCGGCAAGTACCACATGTTGTTGATAACAGGTATTTTCAACCTCAGGTCAAGGATACTTGCTACATGCTCTGTCAATACACTGTTAACCATGATTGATTTGGTCCAGTGACAGATAATCTATTATGCACTCATACTTCAACCCCACTAAATCAAAGATAGTTTGTCTAGTAGAACAAAATGACACAAAATAGGAGAAAGACAAAGTAGTAGCTTTCTTCCCACCCAACTTATCTGTCTATAAGAGAAGGAAACTGACATATAGCAAAAAGTTTAGCAAAATGCAAATTCAAATATTCCTGGAAGATGTAGGGGAGGAAAAAGAGAATACTGTAAATAAAAACATATACGAATGAAAAAGAAGCAACAGAAGTCCTAGCGAAATGTACAACCCTCCATTTTTATATGGATTATGAAATAGCAGCTAGTTGCGCTAAAATGGATAAAAGTGCAACAGGCAAAAAGCCAAAGGACTGTAAAGACACCTGCAGCGTGTGATCATGGCACGGCCCCAGACCAGAATCGTTGTATAGACTCTCCATCCAGTTCTGCCAGCCCAGGACTAGAGGGATGTGCTGCTGTTAGCCCACCTCTGAACTGGACTGTCCTTCGCACACCAACCAATACCTTTCACAGCTGCACAAATCCATTTCTTGCTGTACTGAAACACTTGATTGCTATGCAGGGGTGTAGAGGGTTATTAAATAAAATCTCCCCCTCGGGCCTTTTCTTTTAAAGGTCTGCATGGCATGGGCCAAAACTAATTTTCTCATCCAACCACATCTAGCAGGAAGAGCTGAGCCATATACAGAAGCTGTGAAATATTTGACAAGGACAAAAATCCTTGGAGAACAGTGAAATATTCACCTGGAGATAGTGTTCATCCCCCTCATCATTTAATATGGGACAGAAATAAGTGGGTCACCCAGCATCACAGAGTAAATAAATGCTATTTTACATTATACTGTGCAAGTACAGTATATATGAATTCAACGCAAAGTCATTTTACCAAAGCCAAGTAGCCTGCAGATACTTTGGTGTTTTCTCAGCTTTATTATTCCCTTCCTTTAGTGTATACAATACATAGATATTACTTTTTTTTTTTTAAATAAACTAAGTATACTGGAGCTGTGTATAATTTTCCACCTCAAGCTCTGCAGAGTGCCGTCAAAGCAGAGGAGGAAGAAAACCCACCAGAGTGGTAGTGATGGTGACCTATTTCACTTATGTGCAGCCAGCAGAATCAAATTTACTTCAGATTTAAAATGCATTGCCAATTTGAAAAATTTAACACATGCTTTTTTCCTCTGTTAATGGAGATCATTAATAAGTAACATTTACAGATTCCTTCCAGCCTTCAGAGCATCTCCAATATGCAAAACCCGATATTCTTGTATAGGCTGAACTGCAGAAGACCTCTAAAGACAAACATATGGATCAGACCTTCAGCTTGTAAGGAACCTACATACCTTCAGGGGTTTAAGGAAACCATTTCAACTTAACCTGGCTGAGGAAATGGCCCACAGCTTTAAAATGTATTTATTTTCATACTCTGACTGACACTCTGCATACCAACTTTAATCTAAGTATTTATCCCATTTTATGCATCACTGAATTAAATACCCATGTGAGAGGGGAAAGAATTGTTCTCAATTTATAGACAAAGCGTAAGGGAATTACGTGCTTGCTCCAGGTTACACAAGAGCTCAGGACCAGGGCAGAAATAAAACTTGTATTTCCTGACAATGAATCCTGTATTTGACCAAGAAGCCATCTTGTCCTCTACTTAAAAATAAATCACATGTAGGGTTTGACCATATAGGGCTATATGTGCAGCTGGTAAAAATGAGCACAGCTATGTTGATGTCAGCATAGTTATGCTCTATTTCAGTAGCTGATCTGATTCAGAGCTTATTTACATGAAAAATGACTAAACATATGAGAAACAGAAAGCTTAAACAAATGCAAGGTATATTTATATGGTCACTCTAAAATTTACCTCGTTACGAATGAAGCTCCCCCCAAAAGAAAAAAGCTTAAATGCAAACAATTTAATGCACAAGCTAGTTAAAACTGTTGTTTTCAAATTGGCCCCTGGCACCCCTCAAACAGTTAAATTAGGCTTAGGAGAAGAACATCAGGGGATATCCTTGTCTCTTATTACCATAAGAAGAGTGACCTCCTTGGCTGGGTGATTTTTAAAGAAACCACTTTAATAACTTCAGTCTGCCTGAGAGGCAAAGAGAGAGAAAAAAGGTCTCATCACACCAAGTGAAGAGTGATTTGAGAATGATACCTACTGTCAACTTTAGCAATGCAAAACGACGTAGCCATATATATTCAGGTATGTTCACTTCACTAGAAACTGTAAATAAGAGACCAGATCATGCTTGACTCAATAGAGAACACTCATAGGGCACAAATTGCAGGCTGTTTCCTATAATAGGCAGAGACAAGGGAAAACACATTAAGAAAATGGAGAACGTACACTTGAGCTCCCTGCCTCCTGAGCAGTCCTTCAGCCCAAAAATACATCAACTGGTTCTGTGTTTGGTGACTGTGGTGGAACCACATCCCACCCCAAATATACCATTTTAAGGAAAGGCTTACATCACAACCAGGTGTTTCTTTTTTTCCAAGGAAAAAAAAAAAGCGCATCACAACAGAAGGCATAGCCACTTGGAAGTAGGCCACTTCTTCTGAAAAGGAATATTTCAGTAATATTTGATGTATGAATATGCCAACCCACAACCAATGCTCCAGCCCACTTGTGCCCCTCCGGCCTCACTACTCCAAAAGCAACACCTGAGAAATAAACATAATCGCTGTATCTTTCACTGTACGCAAAGGGGCTAAGGAAATCACATTTGAAATACATCTAAGCCATTGAAGCTTTAGTGCAACCGTATATTAAGATACAACTGTATTGTCCCCTGGCCAAGAAGGCTTCAATGCAGGAGACACTAAACCATAAAACCTTTATTAACTGGGCAGAGGAGTCCCCGTGTCCCTGCCCGTGCCCAGGGCCTGCTCCGCTGGCTGCGCTTCCACGGCCCATCCCAACGCCCGTCAAACTCCCACAGGAATCACACAGCTCACTGTACCAGCCTCATGCCAAAGAATACATATATATATCTATATATATATATATTTTAAGTGTGCGCCCACTTAGGAGAGGAATTATATTTATGCATTTGGGAACAATTCGGATAAATCCCCTGGAGACTCCAAAATCCCAAGTGGGAAAAGGCCCGCTGAAATACACGAACTGGAGACTTGTGCACTTTAGGGAGCAGTCTCGTGAGGACACCAGGGGTGTCAGTAAGCGCCTGAAAGTCTGTCCTCAGGCAGACCCGGTGCATTTCTATTCCACCGTTCGGCTTTCCTCTACCACCGCTCACCGAAAGCAACCCAAGATTTGTGGGAGTTCAAAGGGAAAAAAAAGCGAGCAGCCCAGGCCATACACTGACAAACCCCGTCAGAAAATCCTAAAGATTTTTTTTCTTTTTTCACCTTTCCTCTCCTCGAGGAGAGGCTCGACGGCCGCTTGAAACGACGGGGAAACCGCCCCTCAAACCCCGCCGGAGGCAGCCCCCGCCTCAGCCTCCCCTCACGCTTCCCGGGCTGCCCCCGCCGCAGCCCACACGGGCTGACTGACCTGGCCCACAGCCCCTCCGGCTCCTCTCTCCCGCCGCCCCACGCCACCGGGCGGAGCGGAGCCTCCGTGGCGGAGCACGGGCCTCGATAGAGGGGTCCCCCGCTAGGGCTACCCCGGCTCACCGGAGGGGGGGCCTCCGGGCCTGGTCGCTCCCCGGGGGCGGCGGTTGCCGGCGCTGAGGCGCCACCTGGCGGCGGCGGTGGGACGGGGAGGCCGGCGGGCCTAGTTCAAGCGACTCGCCCCTAATTAAGGAGAGCCCCCCCCTTCCCTGTACCTAAAAATAAAATAAATCTTTAGGGGAGATTTAAATCCACAAAAATGAAACGCGCTTCCTTACTTCTTTAAAGGGAAAGGCAAAGGCCAGCAGGGGCCTCCCCTGGCCTCAGCAGCAGCGGGCAGCCGTGGGCAAATGGCACCAGGTTGCTGCCAGCTGTGGAGGCCTGGCATCGCTACGGCTCAGAAAAGCAACATCTTTGGTGCTTCTCTGAAATTATTGGGTCTTCCCATGAGTCGAACAGTCCAACAAAATGCTGGTTAAGAACAGAAGATTTTGGGGAACAAGAGAGGGTCATTTTGCTAACAGTAAATGACCTGCTCCCTGGCCCGCAATCCACCCAATTGCTTTGGCTGTTTATAGATCAATAACAAAAGCAAGAGGTATTATGATAAAAACATTATTTAAAGAGAATAAAGCCTGGAAGGCCTGGGGAGCTGTGTGCACAGGGTGTGGAGAGGATCTGGCTGTGAAATGAGGGTGAGGTCTGAGGCACAAGAAGGAAAAAGAGTAACAACATGTTTGGGGAGCCACCATAATTTGATCAACTGCTTTGGTAGAGTTATAGGGTGTTCCTAATTTCTGGACTCCAGAGAGATGCTCTCCAGAGTGATATGTTTTATGTACTCTAGCACGCTTGGGCCTCGGTATCAGTTGGGACATGTTCCTACGACAATGATAAAAAAATGACTAATTAGTTTTGAAGTGTTATTTATATGCTGCATCAGTCTTGTGCGGGATGGAGGCATAGCATGGCACACTTCCCTAGTCACCACATGGCAATTAAATAAAATAAAGATTTGTGTTGTCTCCTAACAGTACTTTCTTTTTGGTTTTAAAAGTCTCCTTTCTCTGTACTATCATCATAGGCCACTCTGGTGTATTTTCCATGTGAGTTTTAGATGTCAGCATAAGGCAAAAATCTATAATGATCATTATTCTGTATCTTAAGGACTGTGAACAAAAAGACTGCCTTCACATTATTGAGCTTAGGGGCTCTAAGCATTCTTGGCATTTTGTGTGTGCTGTTACAGAAATGAAATATTAGAGCAGGAAATATTATTTCCTGACACTTAGATTTTAAACTATTTACATGTAATATGCGTGTGTTCTGTTGTATTCTCCTGTGATATCATAGATGTGTTTCAGAAATGCACTAGTGCATTTCCTGTCTCAATAACAGTTGTAGCTTTTAATACATGATAGAGAACCTTACAGGTACTATGATCAATAAAAAAGCAGCTTGAATCCTACCAGTCCTTTTTTTGATGAAAAAAATTTTTTTTAACCTTTCATATCTTGGGGTCTTCCTCCTGAGCCTACTCCTGCAAGTTGCTGAATGGCAGAACCTCTGAAGATTAAAATGGAAAGGAGTTAAAGGAATTAATCTCTGTCTATTCAGGCATCATTTCCATAGCAGAAGTAACCAAATTATCAGAAGGAACTGGTACAATTTACTGACTTTTTGTAGGTAGCCAGGACCAAGAGGATGCTCTTCTTCCTATGGAAAACGCTACCATTGTCATCAGAAACAGGTTTTAATATCACCTTTAAAGCAATAGCTTTAATTTAATAAAATTAATAAAACAGTATTAATTTAATAAAAGCTACTGTATGGATCAAATAACATCAAGAACCTCTATTACATATAGATGTATTAAACATGCCAATATGTTAAGGCTTCATATTTCTTTAAAGAGGTACTGAATCAGACACTAACTCGGAGTAGCCGGAATTCTGAAGAAAGGTTCAATTTTTGCTTGAACCCGATAAATTTTTTAAGATTTGCATAGGAGAAAAAAAAGCCTAAGAAGCCACAGACTCCTATGGCATAGGACTTTTCTTTGCATTTAAGATTTTGCATTAATTTAGTGTATCCAAAGTAGTCAAGTACTGTAAATAAAAATCCACCAAACACCTTGCTTCTTGGCTACACTGCCTCCTCTATATTAACATTGTGATTTTGAGATATACGCTGATCTTTTTTGGAAAGTTCAGTAACTATCCCACATTTTTTAAACTCGTACTTTGGGCTTCAAACTCAGATCCTGCTGGTGGGGGGACGCGTGCACGTGCTTTACACCGTATGAAGTGATTTCAGTGGAACTGTTTCTGGAACTAGATCTTAACCCAATGAACCATTAAACCCCCTCCAATTTATTTCGCTGGGCTTCAAATGACACCTATTCGCTAGAGTATTAAACGGATCTTTAAGTCTTTTCCGACAGAGGCCTTGATCCTGCGTTTGAACCTGCATTTGATTTTAAGACACTTAAAAGTTGAGGTGTAGGTAGGTACATGCTTAACAGCAAATGCCTGGTCTTACTGTTCTCACTAGTTCATTGTGTATAACCAAGTCCAATATTTTCTAATGTAAAAATACTTTCCTGTGCGAGGGCATTAAGGTAATGGCTGGTACAAAAGATTGCTTGGGCATGAGGCAGGCTGACACTGTCAGTGTGTCACACACTTGGTTGTTAGTCTACGGCATCTTTCTCGTTTTGCCTTGCAAATATTGTATGCTTTGAATCTGCAACCAGAGTCAACTTTATGAAGCTAAGTTTACGAACGTCCATCTCAAAAGAAAAATAAAAAAAGTTTAAGCATTCAAGAATATATATATAGAGCAACAATAGCACAGAAATACAGGTTACATCCATGCTGAATTTAATTATCACTGGAATTAATAATCATGTAATCAAGACATAACAAATAGAGAATTCAATTTTGCGGCAAGGAAACCAACCACATTTAGTCTGTCTTGTATAACATTTTTTTAAAAAAAGCTAGAAATGACCATCTATAGATCCTGCAATAACTCTAGGTGGTATACAGCAAACACACATAAATAACCCATATTAGGATATTAAATTTATTCTCCAATATAAAAAGCATTTATTTATTGATAATTTTTTATTTACTCTTGAATGCCTTGCTGATAGGAGAAAGGACACTACTGCTTCTCTTGATTTAAATACGATTACTTCGATAAATAACAGATAATTTTGTGGAAAAAATATCAAAGGATAGATTTCATTGTCTTTTGTTCATTAAGCAGCACATATTATGTAAGGTTATTTGAAAAAAAAATCGCTAAACAGTATTATTCAATTAATACACCATAGGAAAATTGAAGTTATGAGATTATGATTCAGTAAAGATTTTAAGCAGCTTCCTAATTTAACTTCATTGACAACAAATCGTATACTCTCATTCTCTTTCTGGTGGGAGTCATTCTCTTAACTGCTTCTAGGTAACTGATGTAAATAAAATACCTGGAGAGCACCCCTGAATGTGCACGTGACTGTGCCAAGGCCTTCACTGCCCACACCTCACGGTAGACGGTAACTGACTCTAAAAAATTATCTATACTTTTGTTTGGAGATTATTTGATATGAATAGGTAGTCCCAAAGTATTTTCTGTAGAGAACTCTGTAGCATGCCGTTGTATCAGCCTGGTATAAATGTCCAATAAAACTATGCTGTAACAAGTACAAATCTCCATGTCATCACTGCCTTGAAATCAAGTGTTTTAAAAAGACTGCAAGACTACAATTCCTTCTGTCACGTCTATATAATGTTTTCAGTTTTATGCCTGGGAAATTTCAGGAAATCTCTTGTCTGTCAGGGGGGACAGCCTTCTGGAATAATCAAAATTGTTTCGTTACAGGAACTTCTCTTATTAAAACCCTTCTCATTCATGACTTTTAAATAGACAATTCAAAAGACTGGGCCTCAGTCTCCTCTCAGTCACATGAGAATAACCCCATCAACTTCAATTATCTTATAATAGTATGAAGATCAGAGATTTATCATTGTCCACTTGCTGCTATCTATGTAATAGAACACTGTGGGCATCAAGTTTAGCTTTTTTCTGTAGAAAACGACTTCTCTTTAATACTTTTAATAATGAGATCTAACATAGTTAGAATCAAAGTGACTTTTAAGAACTTTTTATTTGTTCCCTTTTGATTATTTTTTTTCTAATATACCCCCAAAACTTTAACCAAAATCTAAAATAATGAGATCAAAACTATTTAAATTTAAACACAACATTTCTAGACTATTGAGTTATGTCTGCTTAAATCATACTAAGTAATACAAGCTGAAGAACCATAGCTTCCAGCCAAGTCTTTTGTGTATTTGGAAAAGCTTTATCCAGCCTATGTTAAAAATTGCATTAAACTACATGAAAATTTTATTCCTAGTGCGTAAAACCAATTATGCCGTTCCCTTACCACATTTCAATTGTGTTTTGAAAATCTATGTGTTATCCACAGTCGTGAAATTTGCCACATTAGTAAATCCTAGTTCTTCAGTCTTTAGTGTAAGGATATATCATGTTACATGTTGAAAACTGTTTTCTCATGATAATAGACGATTTTGAGAAAACTTCATATTCAAAGAAGTTGCCAATTCTGCTAAAATAAATAAATCAATTGAGACTACTGGGCTGCAGCTGGAAAATGGGCTGTGATCTAAAACCAATTATAGGCAGGTGTATCCAAACATCCCCTACAGGGAACATGTATCTTGGCTTTTCAAATCTAGTGTTCTGTCTTAACTTTGCATATGGTCTCCTTCAGTATATATTTTCAGACAGCAGGGAAAAGGGTAGAGAATTTCCCTCCTGATCCTTTATTAGTCTTTTTTAAGATTTTTCTTCCTTTTTCTAATTTACTTTTTGATCTGAATAATCCCTATCCAGAATCTTGTGCTATTTCTCTGCATTGCTTAAAGAAAATTTTAATGGAGGAGGCAGGCATAGCCATGACTCTGAATTTTAACTTTCTGGTTTGGCAGTCCTATTTGGGGGACTATGGGTTCTGGAAACAAGAATATACAATCTGTATATTCCCCTTGGGATAACCAGTTTTGTGCAGCCTTACTTAACAGAATTCTAAGGATTGCTGAAAACTTTTAATTACTTAAGAGAAAACAAGACCGTAAATCCACAGTTATTCCCAAGATTGCATCGGTTGCTAGGACTCTATGGTAACATAAATATATAGATGGCTTCAGTGCAGAAATTATGCTATGATAATAATGATCTGGAGTAATTTAAAAAAGCAACCCATGAGTAGTCAGAACAACAGGAATTTGCCTATAATCTGTTCTCTAAAACACTAGTGGATTTCCAGTATTTTCAACAGAAAATAACCCACCTTTATCCATTTAGTATAACCTTAGGTTTTTACTGCTTTTGGAAATACGACTTTGTCATGGAAATGTTACAAGCAGGAATTCTAGGGGAAAAAACCCTCCCAAGTGTGAACAGCAGAAAGTTGAAAGAACAAATTACCTGATGAGTCACAGTTTGAGAGTCTTGAAACTCAACAATGACCTGAAGAGGAGGGAATTTTCAGAATTATGTGGTAAATGGATCCTAGAATAATACCGAAGCCTCATTCCAGAAAACCAGCCTGTAAAAGAAACAATCTTGTTTCCAGCTACAAGTTTTACAGTCATAGTATAATTGACTTAATTGGAACATTTCTAATTTACCTCTGGTGAGGATCTTGCCTAGTATCTCTAATTTAAAAATACTTTTGGATATGATGTGGCTGATTTTATAACATTTCTTAACTTTCCAAGAAAGTCTATGATTACGTTTTCTTCTTTGACTATTTAGCTTTCTCTTAACTAGCTCAAGGAAGACACTTATCCATTCAACAGGAGTAAGAATGGTACTGCTCTTCATAATGCTGTCTCTGTGAATGTTAGCCCATTATGTAGTTCTCACGGAGGTTCAAAAGATTTTAAACCAAGTTTAATGAGTAAAGTTTTTTATTATCCTAATTTACTTGCATGTTTTAGATCTAGAGCTAGAATACATCTTCCGTATTTCAGAAGACGTCTTTTAAAATATACAATTTAAATGCTTATACTAAACTTCAAAATACGTGACAGGATTTGCAAGATGACTTTGAAAATTCATCATAAGGAGATATTCATACCACCTAGATTTTGGTATCTACTTGAAAAATCTGACTTGTGCAGCTGACGTCCTTCAGCTGTATGTGGAGTAAATAGAGACAGGAACCCCCAGGGGCTACTTTGGAGAATCTAGACTGGGCTCCAAACTCTGAATATTCCTCTGGAGGAACCTCTGTTAACTGTACCTTAGGCAGATGCACATCCTTCAGTGCTGGGAATACCTCCTGCCTAACGTTCCAGTCACTTACTACTATTTAATTTTGACATCTCTAGAATTAATTTAGTACACGTAATTTAAATAATACATACAATTCGCAACTATTTATTGAGACAGAATGTATAAACACTTGTTCATAGTTACTCTCTATACATTTACAAGAACAGCAACTAGCTTCCTAAAAAGTGCTCATTACATAGGGAAGTTCAGGTGACATCAACTATACTGTGATTTAGCTTAAGTCCCTCAGTAGAATATGCCTGTAAAATCCAACTGACTTATAACATCAACTAATTATAACGACTGGATTTTTTAAAAAAATAAAATAACTTTTTTAATGATTGCCAAAGACAATCTTGCATATCCAAGGAAAGAAAAATTATGGTTAAAATTTTCAGAGAAATGAGAAGAAACACACATTTTATCAGAATAGTTGCATTAAGTTTAATAATGACTTTAAAGCTTATAGATGCAGGTCCCTCAAGATCTCATGTGAGTCATGAAATCTAATTTTATTCTCATAACTCTGTAATAAAGTTTTATAAATGTTATAAAAAAGGTTTTTACTAAGAGTGAACAGAAATCTGAACTATCTGGCCAAGTAATAAAAGCGTATTCCTTTGTTGCTAAGTGTCAGATAAGAAGGTTTACCTGAAAATTAATCGATAAGTCTTCCTTTTCCGCTTGAGTGCATTCATTTTTTCCTTCATGGGATAATAGGGTTTTTTAAACGTTTTTTCCATTAACATCTAACTTCACTGCCAGGAAAAAGAAGGCAAACGTAAAAAAGAAGAGAGATAAATAGTCCAGAAAAAGCTTAGCAATCTTTGATGATGCATTACAACTTTGCAAGGGGTTTTGTTGCTCTCGTTTCTTACTCATTACAATCGACAACGGAACTCTGGGCTTCCTCCAGCATCGCAAAAGGAGTCATAATAGCAGTTTAAGTATCCTTATGCCGGGGTAATCCTGAGTGGCAAATCCTACATCAACTGAAATACAAACTTTGAAAAGATGTTATAATTCTAAGAAAATAAACTCTCATGCGATATTCTAGGCATGTGCACTCAGAATGACTTCTGGGTACCTCCCCTGAACGCCTCTTGTCCTGGAAAGATTACAACACATTGCTGGCAGATGGATCATTAGTCATACTTTCAACTGCTGATTATTTTGGATAGAAAAATCTGATTTTTAAAATGTTTTTAATAAAGAACACACTTTAGAGAGTAATTTTTGCTGCATTTGTTAGCTTTTGTGGCTGAATGTCTCAAGAATCCTTTTTTTCACTCTGAATATTGCTTTTGCAACGGAAGATCAATAATTACTTTCCCACCATCATTGAAAAATAATGACATGTCCACATATTTGATCAGCTGCAAATTAGGCTTCCAGCTAAATGGCACCCCTTGGACAAGTGAGCCAGGATATAACAGGCAGATTGTTTTGCTCTCAGACATGCCTGCACAGCGATGCAGACAGAAAGCAAAACATACTTTTTTGGTCATCTCCTCTTTTTTTTTTTTTTTAAATGAATATAATAAAAATAACTGAGGAGACTGGTGCACTCAAAAGTAATAGTCGTGTTTATCTGTTTTGCTGGATAGGGAAAGACTGTTTTCTCAACACTAACAGCTTAACTACACCGCGTTCAGTTGTGGCCAGTTTTAAAATGTTCCAATCACACCTTGTGAATTTTAAAAAACCAACTGTATAGTTCAAACATACCCTTATGCTACTTCTTTAATTAAGAATTTAATTTCATTACTACTTATAACTTCATTCATATGATGAGATTTAAAGAAATCGCAGCTTCCATTTTTACTTACCCCTCCCCAGCATTATCTTATACTTCTATTTATACATGGCTGATGTGTTTATTATAGTGTTTATTATTATATTCAAGACTGTCATGCTATGCTTGGAGAGGACTTGTTTTAAAAATCTGCTTTAGTTAGTGAATGTCTTGAAAAAAATACAGTCTGTCCTTGTTCCTTCTTTTGTTGCATAGGAAGCTGGAAAATATCCGGTGATCTCTGGTATTAGTCTTATAAATTAGCGCAGTACGTTTCTCTAAATTTCACACAGGGCTGAATGGTTTTGGCAGTACAAAACGGATAATGTGAATTAAGTTTATCTTTTAACTACTTTTCCATACGTAAGGAAACTCTGAATAACCTCGAATAACAACCAGAGAACTCGTCTCATGTCTTATTTCTTACACATTAATTATTCTGAAAGGACAACATGATGACAAAAATAGAAGAGGAGAGAAATAGGAAATGGAAAAAAGGATATTCTAAAGAAAAGAATCACATTTTGTAGCACTTTGGTGAATAAAATACACATTTCAACTAAATCAATTAGATACAACTCCATGTAATTATCCTGAATGCAAACTCAACTTGCATTTAAGTTGCTACAGGAACTACGCAGTTTGCCTGTTTAAAAAGACAGATTTTATCATCAGCTAAAGGCAGTTCAATTAAAATTGGAGGCTTAACCACCCAGAAGCCTGCTGGCACTGTCTTGATGAGCTGTAATTCTAATTGGAAGCTCTTTGCAGTCAGTGCACAACAAAGAACCGTAGCTGTTTTTTCAGTGATGCCCGTGTTCTTTGCAGATGTTACCTACGTAGCACGTCCAGAAGGAGGTTACATGAAGTGCTCCGTAGACGAGGGGGGAACGGAGAAGTCTGGATCCATCCGAAATACAAAACTGGTATATTCTTCTGTCATGAAAATTCTTGATTTCCATTTTCCTGTAATCACAAAAATATTTTTCCTTCAGATGTTTTTATTTAATTACTTTGCTGACAGAGTTGAAATCTATTCTGTACATCCAAGGAAAGGCCAGAGGGGATTGATTATATGCTAGAAAGCGTTTACAAGGAGGTGACTAGCTTGAAGCACATTAAAATGAAAGCTGTAGTAATGGTAACTCAAGCAATTATATTTGAATCTATTTGTATACTTTAAAGCTTATGATAACTGATTCAATACAGTTGTAGCTGACAGAATCTTTATAAGAAATATCACCAACACCGTTATTAGTATTTGATTATTGTTAAACAGCCTCTTTGTTAATCTTTGATTTCCTCACTAAATGTTCATAAATTCAATAGTAATAAAGAAGAAAGTACTTTATTGCCTCTCTCTGCTCTAGTTCCTTCTCATCTTCCAGCCACTGAATTCAGTGTAAAATGCCCCTATGCCCTTGTAGGGCAAGCTTCACAAGGCAAGACCTTTTTTTTTTAAAAAAAAACAACCCTGAAAATAGATAATAACTAACACCAGAGATTTCCAATTTGAGCTGAAACATTATCACTAGACACTATTCTCAGTTTATTAACTGTGATACTTTAATAATTAGAATGGAAACATATGACATTTTTTTCCCCTCTATATAATTTATTTCAGGGTTTGAGCAGACTTTTATGATACTATTTGCAATTGTAGTAGACTAAAAATGTTTACTCTGTTATGCAAATGTAAGGTCTAATATTTAACAGAGCTGCTGACTTTTTTTTTAATGTCAAATTCTTAATCAAAAATAACTTCCAAAAATCTTCAAAGAATTTCTTAATATTGCATTTTTGTCTGGTTTCAATATTTAATACGTGTATTAGTAGCCACAACAGGCATACAAATGGCCAATTTTGTGTGTGGTGTTGGTAGCGTTTTACTCTAATCTTTTTCATCTTTTTTTCATTATTTCTAAGATTCTGGTAGTAGGCTCACCCTCTGGTGACACAGCATTTCTGCAAGCAGAGTTTCCTTGTTCACTATTGGGAATTCCAGTAGAGAATGGATTGACTCAGCTCGGAAGGAAGCATGTGATCTAGCAGTGCCATCAGGAATTTCAGCATTGCAAGGTGGGAAAGCCGGGGGAAACGACAGATTTTAAAGAGAAAGAATGGAATGTCATAGAAAGAAAGAGGAGGAGTATGGAAATGGAAGGAGAAAGCTTTTCAAGTTAAAGGGCTATTTCAACTCTTAGTTGCAGATGAGATGTTAGTGCTTTGAACCCATCTCACTGAATCACCTTGAACATTTTCAGTAGGTTTTTGGGACATTGGGCAGAAGTCAAAAGGTTAAATCTTCCACTGTATTTCTTAAGTAATTTCACTGTTTTTAAGTCTATATTCATCTCTCAAAAGATTTTCTTACATCAAAGGAAGACAGACAAGTAAAAATTCTAACTGCTAACTTTTTAGTGTTATACCATTTTTTCTTGTAGGTATGATCATGGTAACTTTTTCAATCTCATCTTTGAAGAGGAAACTATTGATGTATTTTTGGTCCTTTAAAGTCATCTAATGTAGTATCTTTACTTTTTTCAGGATCTAATAATAATGAATAAGAGCATTAATCCTTAAAGGGGATAATGTCAAGTTTTCTTTTTTCTCTCTTTTGAAAATACCTTGGAATCAATCTTTCCTTTATAAGAGAATACATTAGGAGGGTTTAGAATTTTAATTAGATGTGATGATCAAACTAATTGCGCTCTAATACTACTTCTGATGTTTGGATCAGAATACATAGTATTTTTGTTGCTTTTCTACAGCAATGTCCCTCAGAAAGGGAGGTTACTTTTAAAGAACAATTCTTAAAGATATGTTGTTTCATTCCCACAGTAAGGGCATATATATTTTAGCTTTTTCTCCCATTTACATATTCACGCCACCTCAACATATTCAAACTACATCCTTCTTAGAATACACCCTGTGGCATCTCGGGTCTATTACACAAGGATTTAGAGACCCCGAGGAGAAGGAGGAGGGAGACAACATGACCTGAAGAACCCTTGTCATCGCAGGACTGCTCTATCAAGTGTAACATCTGTCCTAGATTCTTCTGCAGTAGTGTTGCAGCTGGAGAAAAAGCAGATTGAGCTCTGTCAGGCTTAACTTGTGCTCTAGATACATGGGCCACAATGCCTGAGAAGCTCTGCCTTAGCAATCTTCTAGCACCCCCGCTATCTTCTCTAACAATCTGTGCACAAAGATAACCATTTCCATAGACCACTGTGTCAGGAACAGCTGCATGAAATTACTGCAGACATGCTCCTTGACAGCAGGTGAAACTCAAGCATTACTTTGGAAAGATTCCTGTGATGTAGTTTCTCTCCCAAAAGCACAGTGTATGGCCAGTCATTCATACTGATTTGCGTCTCTTGAATTCTCATGAAAAAGGTAGTAGCTGCTTTCATAAAACAGCGCAATAACGAGCAGGATGCTGATCCCTCAAAACACAGCCTTCTAAGAGTCCTGAAATATCAGGCTAATGTCCCAATGGGGACTGAGTTCTTAATATAATAATCTACCAATGACAGGCAGAAACTCATTGCGATAAGGTGGGTTTCTAACTGAATTATCAGGCCTCATCTAGCATGCAATCTGTCCCGGGGCAAGACTGATAACATCGTTAACAACTATGAAGTGTTTAACCATTATGGTACTGAAAAATCACATAAGCAACTAAGATTAGCTTTTTATTCTCCAAGACTTAAAAATTTAATTAATTTTAAACAGAGTCCCAGTGAAGACAATTGGCATTTCGAGTTGGCTAGATGCAGCTGTTCTTAATGGCTCTGTTGCATGATACACGTGCGAGCTGGAGTATGACAATTTGTTTTAGCTAGAAAAGACAGAATATTTCCTCAGAAGTTGTAAGAGGTTCTGCATTTCTGTTGTATTCACATTGAGTATCAGTTTTTCTTGCATTCTAACATTTTTTCACCCATGTACAGACACCTGCTCATCCACACTGAAAAAACCTCATATGTCCCTCAATGCAAAATATTCTCTGAGGAAATCCTGTAGAATCGTGTGTAATTCTTAAAGACATTCTCCTAAGGGCAGCAAAGTAATTCTCCTAAGATCTGTTCGGTAAAATATATACGAACCTCTGTTTTTCTACAGTACAGTACATTTTTTACAGTACTGATTTTTGTATTTTCCTTTTTTTCTGGGTGTAAAGCTGCCATTGTAGCTGCCATTCTTTCTGCCATGCTTTTTTTCCTTGCTCCAGTGCTGGCAATAAGCTTAGGCTTCAATTTAGCAAAGTATATGAGCTTAATTTCATTATGGTGCACAACAGGTACACAACTTTGCTAGACAAGGCCCTCAGCACTGAGCAAATCCTTTCTCCTTCTCAAGTTTGAACCTGCTTGATAGTTATAGCAAAAGTACTCCTCTCTAGCAATTTTATAGGAACCAAATCCTTGACAATATAGCTCGTTTTGATGTTGCTATCACTTGCATCACTGTGTCACAGCTGTTAAATATGTGATAATCACGCCACCAAATCGATTTCGGCGTCTCTTCAAACTTTTCTCACAAATATGGTTTCCAACCCACTACTAAGAATCTGAAAGCTATTGGTTTCTTGGCTTATCACATGGTGAGTTACAAAGCAGCGGCCACATCTGCTGCTTCCCTCGTTCTTCAAGCAGAGATGGGCACTACTAGTAAGAGCTAGTAGCAAACTGGTAGTTTGGGCATTAATAGAAAATTACCATAATCATAATTGTTACATAACATTAATGAATATTTTTTGTATTCTTACATTAGACATTGTTTAAAATAAAATTAAAAATCAGTAGTTTGGAACACCAGTGATTTCTTAACTTCTTTAGGAATACATGTAAATGATACCATTTTATTATTAGAAAACCATCCCAAAACACTGATGATTTATTAAGAAAACCAAAACAGCTTCTGCCCTGTGTAAGTAATCCCATACTCTTTATAAAACAATCCAAAGAAAGAAGGCCATGGTATAAGGCTATCCATAATTTCCCTTTAAAGCTATGAATAATTTAAAATCTTATTTCTTGTAGAAAGATGGAGTTACTCTCTCAGTAGAAATATAAGCACATAAAGCCTATAAAGATAAGAGAAACAACAAACTCCTGAGCCGTATTTGCATATTTTGCAATATTGCAATGCACATCTCGGCTTCTTCTATAATTGATTCCAATGTATTTTGTTTTGAAGCTGCTACAGCGACATTAAAGTGTCAGAGACTTCAATTTATATACCACTCTGGCCAAACCTGTAGTCCAGTCACAGAAAGGGAGGCAGTCACAGCATGAGCTATTTTTTATTTTGCTTGAAAACACCTTGCAAATAAACGCTTTATGGTTATCAAATCCCCACGTTAATTATGGATAAGAAAACTCTTTAGACAAGAAAAGCATGAGATATGCAGACAAACACAGTTCTCTTGAGGATGCTGAGTGTGCAATATGGTCACTGATCTGTCACTGCTGATTTACCTTTGGATCACCTTAATGCTTCTGTAGCAGCAGGAAATATATCTTCCATGGGATGCTGTCAAGCTCAGAGATGTTGGTACCTTTCAAGT
Organism: Tringa tobata; assembly: GCA_033628505.1. Lineage (NCBI taxonomy): Eukaryota > Metazoa > Chordata > Aves > Charadriiformes > Scolopacidae > Tringa > Tringa tobata. The sequence continues at coordinate 22,748,817 of JAHREE010000118.1, read as the reverse complement.
TTAATAACAACATGGTTTCTCATTCATCTAAAAATACTTGGATCTGATTTGTGGCTTTCAAAGAGCTGATGCAAATTTTTAAAGGCCTTCCAAAAATTACTAGGTTAAAAAGTTGTGGTGCATGACAATCATGACCACAAGTCTAGGTTTAACCAAAGAGTCCATGTAATGTTTAAGCACAGGGAATATTTCCACTCCCCATAATTTAAGCATTTATTAAGGAAAAATATCTAACTTGACAAGTATTCACATAGTAACGAATACAAACCTGCCTTCAAATTTGTTTATTTCATTATAGAAATCTCACTATCCAGACTTAATTTAAAACAACTTTTGGTTAATTGCTGAACTATGATAACATTTTTTTTTCCATGCAGTCAATAATATGCCAGGGTTTTAAGCAGTTACATTTCACTTCACCACTGTAGAACTGGACAGAAAAATATTTTTACTCCTTTTTTTTGTTTGTTTCAGACTATTACTGGAAAATTTAATAAAACTGGAGGAACTCAGTAAGGAGAACCAACAGATGTTACCTTGCAAGCTGGGATTTCTTCCTTGCCATGCTGGGAGAAAGGGAAGAATTATTTCATACAGCTGGGATGATTTTTATGACTTTAGAAATGAGAGATGCTTGCTTGCCATTCTGTAGGAATTACCACTGCTCATGTCATGCAGAGGGAGAGAGAATTTGGGGATTTCATTTTCACTCAAACTGTTAGTCTGGTTCAACCACACTGGAAAATAGCATTATGGAAAAAATGAGATTTGTAAGGGAGTGTTCTGGCTAGATGAGACCCGTTCAGCAGGCCTGCAGTTTATTTGCAGATGGGATGGAAAAATGAGGGAAGAGTAACGAACTAGTAACAGCCAGGTTTTGGTTATTAGTCCTAACTCACTGGGACTCCCTATTCACATTTTTCAAAAAATAAATTAGTGCGTTATAACCAAATTTCTCATGCACTTTAAGCCTCACATAAACTTCTGAAAAACTGGATACCAGACTCTTTTACTCACTTACCTGGAGAACTTTTCTGGCTCTTGTGTTGTACTTCTTTTGACAGCTTTATTGCTTAATGTCTACCGAAGAGAAAGCAGCCTAAACCGCACTAAAATAAAAAGTCACAGTCACAGATTAGGTGACAAAGGTTCCTAGGACACAGACACAGTTAATTTAATTCCAAATTAATTTAATGCCAAAACAGTGTTGCTGAAAGTACTTCTAGATTCACATGTCTATCGAAAAAATTATTGGATGTTCTCGTATATGTAAAAATTTTAAAGCATCTGTTGCTCTTATAGAATGGAAAACATATTTCTAATAAAGTCAAAGAAAAGTCTGATTGTCAGGCATAGTATTGTATTTATTCTAGGGTAAACTTCAAACATGTTAAATTACTGTTTATAATTCTTTTAGCGATCATTTCTTTAATAGTTTGAAGTAAAAGGTTATCGCACATGAACTGTATAAAGCTACTACTGATGTGCCACAGTGATGGAATGAATAATTTTTAATTAAAAAAAGATAATAGTAGCCACATATCTTTTCTAGATTTTGTGTAAAATTCCTATATCAAAACACCTGGCTATTACATTTCTCTGGAGGAAAAACAACAGTATCTGTGGCAGCTGGATCTTAGTGCTTTTGGATGCTGAAATAACAATTAAAAGGTGTACATTTCAAAATAGAAATGTATAAAGGGTTGCATTTATTATATGCAGTTAGTTTGTATTCTGTCCAATAACATGCAGATTTATATAAATAAAGATATAACAAGATGAAAGGAGAAAATATCAAGAATACAGATAATGTAAACTATCTGGCTTCAGCCTATAGATTGCAGACTGAAAACTGCTATAGAATTTAATAGGAAAAAAAAATGGAATTTCAGCCTGGTAGTGTGTCCCCTATTGATCATTTTAATATTAAACAATTTTGTATTTTTTGACAGCTGCATGCAAACAGCAAGAAGCTGATACATAAGGAGAAATAAATCATAGTAGAAGAGAATATTACAAAACCTGATCAAATTGGCTTTTGGAAATTCTGGATTGTTGTATTCTCACATGCAAAGTGCTTGCAAAGGAAAGAAGATATGGCTCATGGTCCCAAGTATCATGGAAAAGTATTCCCAGTTTAGGAGGGGGTTGTTTGGAGCGTTTGATGTTGTTTGGCCCTACCCGAAAAACTCAGTGGAGCTTCTCTTTCTGAAGTGATCTCATTCATGCCATTCCCAAAGACTAATATCTCTGCAGAACAGCTACAACAGAAGGACCATAGGAGAACCGTCTAGCAAATAACATGACTTCCTAACATGTAAGACTACATGAAATCACTTTCACGCGTTTTGTTCTAATTTTGCCCATTTTTCCAAAATCTTGGGGACCTTTGACTACACAGAGCTCTGGTGGAATCCTAAAAAAACTAGGATTATTTCTATTGCTCCTTCATCACCTCTTGAAAGAGGATCATTATTTCATCCCTTGCAGAAGTGGAAGGGATAATCAGGTTTTAGAATTCAAGCATTATTGGGATATTAGGTAGATTTAAGTTAGCATAAGGGGGATTGTAATATTATAAGCTGTAGAGGTTGAAATACCAAGGAGATATAAAACTGTAAGCCTCTGGTTGAAGTATGAAGCCAGTAAACCCAGAAAAATGCTAACATCTGTAATGCATCAGGAATGTAAATGAATTCATTGTAATGAAATGATAATAGAGAACTATCACTGATAATTCAGGGTGAGTGAAAATTTGAAAACTGGGTCTGAATACAATATGGAGCTCTGTGAAGTTTCTGACCACGGTAAAGCTCAGTCCACTTTCTTAATTGTTTGTAAGTATCGCTGCTGCATTTTCTATGTTTCCTAGGATGAGTTCTTACAATTACATATGCAAACAGAAGCTATCACCTAGTAAAAATTACCTTTCCATCTACGAGTGTGTCTTTTGATATTAATGACTAGGTCCCAAGTTTTCCTGTATCACAGCAATTAAAAAGAATGTTATAATATTAAATTCAGGTTTAAAGCAAACTGGTTGATTTATTCCCATTTTACCCAAAATCTTGCAAAGGACAAGTGAAAAAGCATTCACAAAAGAACATGCTACAACTAAAATATTGTAGCATGTGAAAGACCAGTGAAAGATTCTCTTTCAGTCATCTTACTAAATCAATAGCGTTTAGTAGCTGAACACAAAGCAGTTTATTTTCCCCTAAAGTAAAACCTCACGGTAGAACCTGGATTAAAAATGGCCTAAAGAAAGGACTTAATCTGATTAGAAGATGACAGTTCCATCCCGTATCAATTTACACAAGTCAGAAGTGGTTAGCTACATCAGTTTTCCTTGGTTATTATGTTCAATCTTGAATAAATGAGGGGAAAATTCTGTCTGTGCTCCTCACATGCAGTCATTTAATTCACTGTTCTTTTCTGGTAAATCTCATACACAGTGCTCCTTTGAAATATGATTGGTGATGCCAGTTACCACAGGCATATCAGTTGAATGGAATATATTTCATTTTATTAGAGAATAAGACATCAATGAAATCTATTGTAATTTCTGTATCCCTTACTATTTAATTCTTATACCGTTTATTTTTTATTTTGGAGAATGAGCATGCATCCTTTGCTCCCACTCAGTTTCTCATTATTTGTCCATTAAGTCAAATTACAAGATAATTCAAGAACATCTAAATTGATGAATGATGGTATTGCCTTTCAAAAGCTAAAGAATCATAGAGTGAACAGCTTCTTTCATCTATAATCTTTGTCTTATCAGATGTTGAATCCAGTTGAAGACAACATAAATTTAGGAGTTTAGAAACCATCAGCCAAACTGATAAATTGCTTGCAATAAGGATATTTTATCATGCAAATGTCAATAATCTCAGAAATAACAATTAAAGGAAAACAGAAAGATCAAATAAACTAAGGAGTTCATTGGCTTAAACCAAATTATCATTTAAAACTGAGTTTGCTAAAAATGAGAGTTTTATACAAAAGTGGATTGATCTTACTGATATTTTAAATTTAGATGAAGTCCTGACTTCAAAAGGGTTTGGGTTTTACCCACAGTATACAGTTAAGTCATAGTCCATTCTTTCTCAATAACAGGCATTGGCCATCTGGCAAGACTTGGCAACTTGTTCAATTTTTGTAGAATGATACATCTGATTAATTACCTTCTCCGCTCATAAAAGGCTTTCCCAAAGAAATAAACAGAACCATGCCGCTCTCTGTTTCATCCCAGGGCTTCTGCAGTTCACCGTCTGGTGCACAAAGAGCTTTCGCAGGCTGTTGCACATTTAGCAGGAAGGTGCTGTTGATAAAATAAAGAAATTATGAAGCTAATGATTACGTATAGCAACTTAAAATCGATTCTTTACTTGAAGTCTCTAAGCAGCATAAATTTTAAAAAGATACTGGTGGATAAGGATAGAATAGAACAGGCTCTGTTAAAAGAACCGTTATCGGTATCTCTTGCCGCAGAGTCTCAGTTGAGGTCCATCCTTAAAAGTCTTACACAAACCTTTTACAGTTGTTAATGAGGGTCTAGGTAAAAAAAAAAGTAAATGTTTTGGATGTGATCCATGCAACACAGGATTAGCAAAAATCACTGAGGATATCTAGTACAGCTACCACTATAGACAGAGACATCGAACATTTTTAAGACTAAACATTTTTGAAATAACTTATTAATGTGAATTTTTTTATAGCAGTTTGGACTTTGTGGCCTGGTTCATTCTGGCTTGAAAGGCGATCTAGCTCATTATTTGACAAATTTCATTAACAGATCATCACAGTCTTGCAGCATCACATATTACCCCCTACAGTTAATGGGACTGATAGTCAAGAAAGAGATAAGCAGAGAACGCTTGAACTGTGTAAGCGTGTAACCTCACATGCACATACATATTTCCACAAAGAATAAAAAGTTACTCTCTAATATTGTTTTCAGTGATTCCTAACAGGCATGCATGTGAACCGTTAAATAAAGGCAAACTAGTGGATTCTGCCAACCATGCAGAAATATTACTTTGGACCTGACAAGAGCCCACTCCCCTGCCACCACCGACCCTGTCCCTGTGAGCAGCACGGGGACTGTCAAGGGGAGCTTGGACATGAGAGGAGGCTGTCCGACTGAGTCCCTGGGTATAAAAACAGAAAGAAAAAGGCTTTATTGCCAGGTTCAGCCTTCCTTTTTGTGGACCAGCAAGCACTGAGGAGAACCTGGCTTGGCGGGCAAGGCGTGCAGTGGTACAGGGGAAGAGATGGAGGCAGCTGCGGGTCAGGGCAAGACTATAAGTTATGTGGGAGGAAAAGACAGCAGTGATTTCATGGGTAGGTATATGTGAGTCTTGACAATGGAGGTGACCCTGATGACCCCAGGGTTCGGATGTATGCATTAAATACAGTAATAACTCAGCAAACATCCAAGATGATATTTCATCCCAATGCATACACAAACAATTGACCTTTGTTGCTGCAGTTCTGTTATATTTTATAAGCCTCACACCACAAAGAGAGAGGCTAGGATTTTCCTTCAAAAGTCCTCAAAAGACATAAATGTAAGTAGTACACAGATATGGCAAAACAAAAGGCCAGAGGTGGTCAAAATATTGGAAAAGTTGACAGCCTTGCAACATGGGAAGCCCAAAGCTACACTTCATGGGATGTGGCACGATCTGCTGGTCAGGCACAGTTTTGTGTTGTATACCTGGCCAACAAAGTCATACTTGCTTTCTAACACAACTTATGGAAGCTCACCAACTCTTGAGATGTGATCTACTAGGTGGAAAAAGAATTGTGACTGGTTTGCTTTATTTTATTTTCGTCTAGTAGGCAACTTCGATTTATCACAGCCTTATTTTCTGGATCATGTGGACGAATCCTGCCCACAATATAAAAAAATCACAACAGTTTTAAAATTTAAAACTATTTAAATTAAAATATTGCTACTTAAAGGTCTCCTTTCATATAACATATTTAACCAAATATATAAAATAGGCTGTGTTATAACACAAAAAATGAATATGAGTACCCTATTTTAGTTTGACTTAAAACTCCCTGGTCACCATTTAAGATAAATATAAAAAGCTATTAATCTCCTTTGTAGAATCAGAATTCATAAGCAATAAAAGACTCTCACTTAATAAACATATCTTTGCAAATAGGAACAATTTCAGCTATAAGAAAAAAAATTACTGGGCATATCCTAGTAAAAGAATGAGGGAGGACAGAAAGTTGGAAGACCACTGCAAAACTGACAAAGACAGCAACAAGATATTATCATCTTATTGACCCTGAAAAAAATATACCGGCAGAAGATTTTTGGAATAATATCCATACGACTATATCTTATAGTCCATATAGTTCACATTACCCAGGATTCAAGGGACCAGAACTGCATGGGGTTTTTTTAACATACAAAAATATTTCTATCAAGTTTCTTACAAAAAAAGCCTACATGTATGTCATTTAATAAATACTTACAGTGCATTATTCTTCATTGCTGTGTTGCATAGTTAATATCTTCAGCAAAGGGTTTTTTGAAGTAATTTCTTTGTAGTTCTTGAAGCAAACAACTCAATTTATCATAGTTGCCAAGATGTGCCTGGGGTTGAACAGAATGCTAGGAATTTGGCAGTCTGTGTAAACTGAAGAGCTATAGGCACTGTTACTGTAGTTGTTTGAAGAGCACCACAAATATTTTAGTACAAATTCTTTCCACGATAACACTGAAGATACAATTTTTTTTTTTCATTGTTGTTTTGGGGGTCACTGTTAGGGTAGTAAACATGAAAGAAGTACTAGGTCAATCCAAGAAAAGCAGACAATGATGAGAAAATAAGTTTTGACTATTTCTGCATTAATTACATGATAAATGCATATACAATATAACAGATATAATGAAGATAATACATAGAAAATATATAGAATAGTTCTTTATAAACAACAAAGTTTGAAACACTGTCAAATACTCTTCAGTCTGACTGGACTATAGGAATCATAGAATGTCTTAGGTTGGAAGGGACCTTAAAGCATTTTGTCGCAACAGCCCTGCCCTGGGCAGGGACACCTCCCACTAGACCAGGTTGCTCAAAGCCCCATCCAGCCTGGCCTTGAACCCCTCCAGGGATGGGACATCCACAACTTCTCTGGGCAACCTGTTCCAGTGCCTCACCACCCTCCCAGTAAAGAATTTCTTCCTGATATCTGATCTAAATCTCCCCTCTTTCAGTTTAAAACCATCACCCCTCATTCTATCGCCACACTCCCTGATAAAATATCCCTCCCCATCTCTCCTGTAGGCCCCTTTTAGGTACTGGAAGGGGCTCTAAGGTCTCTGCGGAGCATTCTCTTCTCCAGACTGAACAACCCCAACTCTCTCAGCCTGTCTTCATAGCAGAGGTGCTCCAGCCCTCTGATCATGCAGACATCTTGGTTGGGGTGATGGCAGGTTAAATAATAATGAAAAATTTCTTTGGAATTGCAACTCTGAGTAATATGTGGCAAAAAATTCAGGGATTGAAATTATCACAGATTTCTCCCAGGATTTTAGGTTTTGTATATAGATAAAACAATCCATTTTAAATACTTCAGTAGTATCATAAAAAAACTTCCAAGGTACATACGCTTAGCCGACTGCATCTTCCTGAGTGATATTTAAGTCAGTTGTTAGGGGAGTTGGTTATGGCCAACAGATGGCCCAAATATTGCTTACCTGTAATTAGGATATTTTATTTTTCATTTATATTTCACAGCTAGATGTTTACACATCTTATACTGGAGAAATCAGCTATTCCTGCCATGATGCTCAATTAAAAAATTGCTGCTTTCTCTGTGTCTTCCATATTCAGAATTGAAATATGCATTGTGCACAGTTTATATTGTACAACATATGCTTAGATAATCTCTCCAGTCTGACCTTGAAGCATTACTTGTTATCTTCAGTGGGGCCTCGTTTCATGATGTCAACACCATCATCAACTATATAACACATCAACAAGCTACATAGTATTAAGGTTATTAGCACCAGTTGTTGTTGTTGGTTGTTTTTTTTTTAAATCCATGTAGTTTCAAATCGTTTTGATGAAAATGTTTCCAAAGGCAAAAAAGAGATGCTGTCGAGTTCTACTACATACATCATACCTTAAGATCTGATCACACATCCTCTGCATGATCAGGTGCTAAAATATTGACTGCTTCTCCATATGAAGGAAAATTACTTTTTAAATTCTGAATGCCTCTAAAGTAAACAGTGCCTGACTCTTTGCTCTTTTCATGTTTTGACAGTTACCCTGAGGAGTTATTAGCGCTGAAACCGTCAGGCCTGTTTTACTGTCCTATATGTAATTATTCATACACATGTCCGTATGACTGTTTTTAATCTCTGTAAAGGTCATAGTTCTTGACTTCTAATCAGTCAAAATATATTTATGCCAAAATTGCATGTATATTCGAGCGTCTTGTTAAAGCCTTCACAGATAAATTAAACAGACACAATATTACATTATCTGATCAGTATCTCATTGGTGTCTTCAAAAATCGAAGTCTGATAGAGTTCTTGAATAGTATGAAAAATATTTTGTATTGTAGAAGATTCACACAATATGTATTGCAATACCTCTGTTTACTGTATATTTTGCAATGAGTTTCATTTGTTCCTGAATTTTTTAGCCCATCCTCCACAGGCTTACCTAATGTAACCACAGTGAATTCTATTCTTCTGGTTTTACCAAGCCCAAGAATTATACCTCATTTTTTAAAACATGTAATTTAACTTGCTTTCTAATAGTTCATTTCCTCAACATAGACAAATTTATTCTTCCACCACCTCTTAAGGGATACCTTTTGCCAAAAATCTGTATGGCACAAAGACAGCTTTAGGTCAAAAAATGTACACATCCAAATGCTGAACTATATGAATCTGGATTGCAAAAATACTTAATTCCTAAAAACAAAATTCCTAAAACCAAAAATTCCAAATACACAAATAACAGGACATTACAGAATGCATGATTATATTAACGTTCTAGCTTTCTCCTTCTGAGTTTTGTGGCGCCTACATCAGTCAAAAATATATTCTTTTCTAGAAAATGTCTGCCTTTTTTCCCAAATGTGCCATAAAAGAAAGACAGTATTTCTATAGCCCACATTTCTTATAATTATTACATTAATAGATTTATATAGATTTATAGTAACTAGTTAGTATAATCAGAGCTATTATGGAAAAAATTATTTAAAAAGATGAAGAGTGGTGAAGAGATTCAACTATAGACAAATAATTGAAAGTTAGTCTCCTAAAGAAGTTCTAGACATAATGCAGATGTACAAAAATATTTGAAAGTGAGAAAAAAATAATCTGCATTTATTTTAAATGCTTTTATTGCATTTACTTTTCTAGTTTTACACACTTCAGTAAAGCAGCAAAGATAGTACTATGCCATCTTTTTAAGACACGCCCACCGCTTAAAGCTCTTGCTCTTACAAATGAAAATTATCAGAAAATCAGCCTCATTACCTGTGGAAATAAGACTTATGCAAGAGCAATAGGTCCTGTTTGTCTGTTTTTCTGTCTGTTGGTCCTTCCTATGGCATCTTTCAGATCTGATGGCTAATTTTAGTCCAGCCTGACAGGTTGGAATAAATAAAAGACTCAGGTATATTGCCTTCCTAAAAATCACATAAAAATTACAAAAAAAAGGACATAGGGTAGATGAGACAGACCCAGATTTTCCCCAGGCAAAAGGCAATCATTACTTCTTGCTTTCCCATTCCCAGAGGCAGCTGCATGCACACAGGCCTATCATTTAACACGGGGGCAGTTCCAACCCCAGCTTTTCTTTCTCTACTGTACAGAGGAGAAAGGGTGCACAGGAAATACATAACATTTGCCCAAAAAGAAGTTCTCCACAAGAAACTGGGACTCCTGTTAGCTTTCTGACGATGTACACAAAAGAAGAATCAGCTACAATGTTTAAATAGCCTGGAGTCATAAACGATAATGGTGATTTTATTTTCATTCTTTGCCTACTTGTTGGTTTTTGTATTTTCAGAGAAGCAAAGACAAATTTTATAACATATTAGGATAAAGAAATCCTTTGGATCTTACTACTTTACTTAAAACTACCTACACTCTATTTCATCCATTTATTCATGTATTGGATGTTAATAAATCATAACTTTAATAAAAGGTTGTGTTATAATAGTTACATCACAGAAGAAGATAATAATAAATAATACCTCCACAGGGGTAGGTGGTAACATTGCAGCATGGTCCATGATGAAAAAACAATAATATATGCACAAATGCCCCTCTCTTTCTCTCTGGATGTTTTTAAAAAAGTCTTTGTGCTAAAAGTGAGCTGTATATGGGAATGCAAATATCACTGACCATTATTGCTGAAAGATAAAGGAGGTGCACCATTGAAATCTTATAGGATTAGAGAAGAAGGTTTTGGTAAACAACCTTTGTGAGATTTTTACTGAAACCCATTTAAAGTAAACTAAAATTACAGAAAAGCAAATTTTTGTATCCACTATAGTGAAAATCTCATTTTCTCTTTAGGCTTTTATAATTCTTTGGTTAATTACAGAAAGGAAAAAAATTACTATAATTCTTTGTAGATAAAATTGGAGAAAAAAAGATATATGTATATATTTTTAAAGATCAGGACTACAATTTAAGACTGCCTTTTGATATATACCTTCAGTAATGTTTTCTGAAACAACTGAGAGGCCTTGAGAATGGATTTTGTTTAGGTCATGAATCTTAGTTTTTTAGACAAAGATGGTCTTTGACGAATCAGAAATTACTTCGTGAAAGAGTAGGAAATTCTGGAAATTATTAAACCTGCCTAGGAAACCGCTGAAGAACAGACAACAGTGAGGATCTTTAACAAAGAAAAAGTTACCTTTTTTTCATACTTTCCATAAAACTATTCAGCCATTTTGTTCTTCATCTGTCTGGAGAATGATGAGTTTCTCTGGTATATGTGAACCTGTTTTTTTTCTAGAAAGAACCTAGGTACTTACCTCCTCAAATTCACTTTATTGTGCATCCATTTTGGTTATTCTGGTTATATTATACTTAGTACAAAGGCAAGAAGAGCAAGAAAATGAAAACTGAAACACATCAGCATTACATATGCCTTTCTACCACCAAGTCACAGCTTGCTGATGACCCCATGTCCACAGTCACATGTACCATAGTTCTTTTACCTCATGGAAAGGATAATGTTTTAGCAAAACCCTTCCAAACTCCAGCATGTATGCTGTCAGTAAGGGAGCAATGATGTAACTAGGAATAGGTCAGTTCTAGCAAAAAGTCGTGCATTTCATAAGTGTGGATTAACAGCATGCCTATGAGTTATACAAGCGTATTTCCTGCAGTGTGTTTGTGGTCCATATAGGCTTTTTGTGTCTGTTATACAGTATAAGAAAACTATTATTGGTAGCCAAATCCTTTAATTTCAGTGTTCTTTAGGTTTTTAAAATCCTGTGCATTTCAATGGGATCTAATTTCACTTCTGATGCCCATAACAACCTTAATTCTAACACAATACAGGGATTTCATGCCTTAACAGAAACAAAAAGCTACTGAGACTAGTATCGTACCACTCTCTTAAATAGATAAAAGATGGAAACATAATGTGCAGTAACTCCCAATGGATTTTTTCTTTTTTTTTTTTTTTTTTTTTTACAGAACGTTTGATATTATAATGCCAGGTAAATATTGCTTTAAAAGTTTTACTTTAATAACAGGAAGTTTAAAAGACTCAGATTTATTCATCTATTACTTTCCAGTGACAGCAGTAGTTATTTATAGTAGGAAGATGACAGCTTTTAAATCTATAATTTTTTGGGGTGTTATAATTCAGGGTCATGTTATGGCTAAAACTGTATGACAGGAAATGATATGTCCAAATGCAAAAGCATCAAATATCATAATATTTCATACTTTCCCATGTTAATGAAACTTTACAAAAATAACATCACAGAAGCAGATTAAGAGATGTAATTTCTCTGTAGTTTGACTAGAGCTAACTTTTTGATACTTGGTTCTGAATCACAATGTTTTTACTTCAACAATTTATGTAGTGATACTGCTATATGAACAATGAAATAGAAGACATAAAGCAAATAAGAGCCATCAGGAATTAATTTTTCAAAGTCTGCTTTTTCTCTGATTATCCTTAGCACAAAAATAAAAATTAAAATATTTAACCACCCAAATTAGTAGGTCAAACAGGTAACAACTATGATCATCTGAATTTTCATTATATACAGTCAAAAGAAAAATGTTGGATCTTTTCTTGATTTGGTCAATTCTGGAATTTCTATTCTTAAACCATAGCTGAGATAGCCGTGGTAAGGTGTTTTAATATAACATTTTGGATAAGCCAGCACATCCTCATCTTAAATTTATATTCTTTGTACTATAATAAAGTATAAAAAGAACGGAGAGTCTTTCAGGTAACCAAGTCACACATTATTAATGCTAATACAATGAATTTAACCTGAAATTTTAAAGAGCATCAATACAGAAATTTGTATCTAATTGAGCAATAAATTTTACAATTACCTAGAATTCAAAATTTAATAATATGCAATATTAAGGAGTCTCAAAAGTTCTTTTGGGAAGTGAGAAAATTTGCATTTGAAACTCAAGCAAAAAAATTTTCCCTACTACCAAAAGGGTCGAATAATATACTATATGTGTTTTTATGTAGGATCTGTCTCCTATTTACATATGGAATAACGATTAAAAACACTCAAAGCACAGAAGATGTTAAATTCACAATTTGAAAACTTTGCTGCCATTTTTATTTGAAATAGTACTGACTGGGGCTTACGTTCAATTTTATATACCACATCAATGCCAGACAAGCTTTTGAACATTCTAAAATTTAAAAAAAAAAAAAAAAAAGATTTCCCCCTCCTCAAGTTTTTGAAGTGGTTTCCTTCCTCGTTTTGTTTGGCTTTCTAGATTTCCCCCTTTTGTGTATTTGATACAGTGAATCACAATTCTTTCCAACATCACAGCTTTGTGAAAGGGATATATCTGTTTTATCGTCTTTCCCATCTATTAATTCTCCAAGCAGCATGCTAGCATTTATGCCGCTCATTAAAGTTAGTTGAAGTGTATACATCCTTAGCCCATCGATTCAGTTTTGCTAGCAAAAGCATAAAAAAGAAATTTCATTGGAAGTTTTTGAAGAAAGGACGATATGTTGGGAACCCCCACTGTTACTAGTTATATCTACAGAGTGGTTAACTACCGTGCAATCACCCCTTTACTATCACCTTTCATTGAACTTTATAATTTTTACAAGAGAGGTAAATGGTGTTGATTATTTAAGGGTGAGAATACAGATGCAGCAAGGTAAGGGCTGGCTGAAGATGGACGAAGGAGGAGTGAATAGTGGTTAAGAATTGGAAGAAGAAATGAGGAAAAGGGGGAACAAAAGCAAACAGTGAGGTATGCATGCATCTAATCACTCTGAAGCAGAAATTGCTTGGTGGGTTAAAAAAAATAACTTTTGGTGGAGATTTTCAGAGTTACAGGAGGAATTCAGGTGTGGAGCCATCACTGCATCTCACAAGAAATTGTGAAAAATATCAAAATATTTGTTTTGGTGCATAAAAAAAAAAAAAGCATCGAAGTTGGAAGGCACTGAAAATCAAGGAATTTACCCATAAACCAAGAAAGTGACATGCTTATCACTGGGTACTTCCTTTTGTACATCCTTGATTTAATTCAGTTTGTATCTTTTAGAGTGATTTTTTTTTTTTTCCTAAGTGCCTACAATTAGGCTTCAATATGTGCATGGAAGTAACTTTCAGCTTTTATCACTCCTGAGATCATATCTACTGCCCAGGCCAAACCTAATGGGTCCTAGTTACCTGCACCTGAGCAGGCTTTTCATGAACGGACAGCAGTGGAGCACAAGAAAAATCAGCCACGTTACTTTTATTCAAAAGCAGTGTAGGTGGTTTGCATTCTCTATTTTTACATTGTAGTTTAACTGGTAAAAGAGTCATTGAGCCGTGGCGGAGTGGTGTGGGTGCGTGTCTAATTTTGGTTGTCTCACTCTCAGGAGCCTCTTACAACACAAACTACAGCACAGTTGGTCAGAAATCTCATCACCCTTTGTGAAAACAGGTCATTACACATGTAGAACTAATGAGGAGAGACACACAAAACCCCAAAAGGACCATTCTTCTTCTGCACAGTAGTCACGCATTTTTGCTAAAAAGCAAAGATGGATAAACTTTTCTGATCCCTCACTACTGTCTATCCATGTTGCATTGAGCATGATTTATTAATTAATTGGCATAGTGTATGAAGCAGGGAGCATCTTGCTGACTTTTGAGCCACCTGTTTGTGGTATCTAACTCCTGGTGTTGATGGCATGACTTCAATTTGGAATTTTCAGTCAGCTTGTTGTGGACAACAGAGGATTTTAATATATGGCATTACTTATTTGGCAAATAGTAGCAGATGCTCTGGATCTTGTGTTGGAACCTGATTTCTATTTATGCTTTTGTAATTCTCATAGAAATAAGTAGAATGTGGGTATGAGCATTCATATTTTACAAGTTTAAATCAAAATATATTTTAATTATTGGAGCTAAATCCAAATATAGTGCAGGAGCTAAATGAAATAATGTTTGGGGATGGTTGTAAATTCTGAAGTAATCTGAAATTACATGACTGACATCCATCTAATAATTAATATTTGAAAAAATAACCATGAATTTAACATGAAATTGCTTTACTTTAATGTTTGTCAAATCTTTCTTTTTTTTTTCTTACTCCCATTATTGACTAGTATACAAAATGGATTCAAAATGCAATTTTTTTTTTCCTTCTAGTTATTTTAAAGGTATTAAGAACAATCAATCTTTACATACTCACAGATGTATCAAGTAAGCAATAAAAATGATTAACAGCAATATCATAAAAATACTTCAGAAGCCTACTCTGAAACGTATATCATCTTGCATGCAATACTGATCAATTAATAATTTGTCAGTAGTCTGATATTTATTTAATCTAACCTTTACACCAAGTCTGATTTTCAATAGCATTTAATTAACCTGTGCAATGACTGCAGTTGTGTACATACATTAAAAATTTGTAAAAGTAATGGTCAGTTAGGCAGCAACTACTATAATTTGTACATTCAGTGACATTAATTATGCTCTCAAATTAGGCACATCATTGCTCTGGATGGTGTAGAAGTCAGACCTTATAGATGTATTCCCTTCTACTTTTCACAAACATTTCAAAGTAATATCTATATGAAGTGAAATTAATTTTTAGTCCAAAAGAGCTATTTTTTGAGGTAAGATTGAACTAAAAAGAGCCATGTAAAATAAAAAATATAAACAGCATGTTTATTCAATGTTAATACTTTTTTCTAATAGTGTTAATTTTTCTGTAAGAAAGTGAAAATCAAGGTAAAGGATATATAAAGATAGTTTTAAACATTTATTTGGAAAGGGTCATCTTTTAGCTCCGTAACAAAATTCTGTAGCTGTATGAAAAACAATCTATGTGCAATTTCCCCAAAAATGTCTCTGTTAACTTTTTAAAGATTGTCTTCTTACCTGCAATGTCCATTATGGTTATTTCCTCAGCAGTGCTGCAGATTTTAGCTCTTCCCTCACACTCCTTTCATGAATGTTTCACAGCCTGTGACAACATCATGGGCTACTGTTGAAGAGAAGTTAAATTCGGAGGTTTTGGTTTGCTGTGGCTGACATACTGTTACTCTCTCTAGCATTCAAATAGTCTGTCAAAAAGTGTGGGACATCTCATACTTCTCAGAAGTTGCCTAATATTCAAATGACATCCTTGAGTTGGTTTATAGTGAGTTCCCACTTAAGAGATTATTTTTAAATCCATGAAAGCAGCGTTTATGATGAGGAATCAGAAGATGGACGTTACAGATGAGATGTGTGGCCACCAAGAAACAGGTTAGTTACTGTGAGTCACCTTTGCAATAACTTGGTTTTTCCCTGGACAATCCTATAAGATTACTAGTGTTTTACAGAATAAATTTGTGGCCTCTTTTCCTGACCAAGCCAAATTACCACACTCTCAAAGTTAGGTAGGACCTCCACAGGCATGGTTCCTTCAGGTCAGTTATCTAAACTGTCTGAAATGTTTTGTTGCCTGGGCTTCTTTACATCCTGAGAGGGATGAGCTGGTAAGCTCTTTAATACTGATCATGTATTTTTCCTTAGTGAGCTTGTTAGCAATAATGTGTTTAGGTTTAAGTTGATCAGAAAGTTTTAATAAGCACATGTAAGAATATGGGGAAATAGACAAGGAGCAAGAAGGTAACAGCACTGACTGGTCATTACAGTTGACTTTGGGGTTCATCACCTACCAAAGGCAATGCCTTGGTCAATATGAGTTGCTCGTTTTGGTGGTCAACTCCATTTCTATATGCAATTATATTTACTGCTTTCTGGTTCATAGCTGCAGAGGTTTATTCTAAGGTGGTCTGTGAGAAGGTTTCCGTCCAGAAGGAGGACAGAGCTTTTTATAGAAGGTTCAACTGCATTTTAGCTTACAAAGTGAAGAAGTCAGTTGAATAAAAAAAAAAAGGAAAGAAATATTATCAGGTTCCATATTTTGTAAATTGAATACTATATGAACAAAAAAATTCTAACATCAAGCCCAAGATTTAGTTTAAAATTAATTCAGTCAAAACTACAATTTATTGAAATGGTATTGAAATTCACGCCTGTTACGCACACAGAAACCGTCAGAGATATAGGAACCAAGACTAGCTATTTTTAAAATTTGATAGGAGATTTCAGTCCTGAAAAGTTTGGTATTTTTCGCTAATGAGATTTTAAAGTTCAATGAATGTTCATTGTGTTAGTTACATGTCATCCATACCCTGGACTGTACCCTATTGCTATACTAAAAAAACATAACCCTTTGCTATTTTTTCTTGGTATTCTTAGTTCCTATTTTTAAAGGCATAATATTTTATTCTGCAGTAGAAGAGTCTGCTTCTACCATGGAAGCACTCTTTAAGTACTATACAATAACAGAAATTAAATAAAATACTAGTGTATAAAATGATATAGTTTCAAAATTACATTAGGCACTCAAGGGATAGAAAAGGCATTTGAACACTACCTTCATATTCCAAGACAGCCTGTTCTGTGAAATATGAATAGATAACTGTATGGAATTTAGGACTTTGCAAAATGCAACCTACGGCTTCAGGCCTAAAATAAAAAATAAAAATAAAAATAAAATTAAAAATTACTAGGTTAAATTCAGATGTAAATCTAAAGGGAATTTAAGTTGGAACAGTTTATATTCTTCTGCTATACAATATCTGAAACAAGTTGTGGTGGGTTGACCCCAGCCAGCAGCTAGCCCCCAGTCACTCACTCAAACCCACCCAGCAGGACAGGGCAGAGAATTGCAAGGGCAAAAGTGAGAAAAACCTTATAGGTTGAGGGAAGGACACCATACTAAGTGAAGAAAAAAAACCCCAAGAAACACAAAATCAAGTGATGCAAAAGCACTCTTTGCTTCCTACCAGCAGACCAATGCCCACCCGGTCTCTGAAAAATGAACACTTTGGAGAAACTCTCCCCTGTTGCTGAGCGTGATGTTCTGAGGTGTGTGATACCCCTCTGGTCACAAATCTCACACATGGCTGCTGTGAAGAAAGTTGACTTTACCTAAAAGTTGACTATACACAAAGTTACACAGAAAACACTTTCGGAAATTAATCCACTAATCTAAAGGTAGATGAAGCTGAATTAGTAGAACTTCAAGACCAAAAATGACAGAAAATGACTGTTAGTGGAGGCGGTAGATAACAAAAGAATTTGAGAAGTCAGAAGTTAAAGCAGGGTACACTCTATGTTTCCTTTTCTCACACTTTCTTTCAGAACTGACATCCAAATTAAAACATTTGAGTCATCTATGCAACATTGTCAAGCTTTATACAGGCCTAAAGAACCTAATTCAGTATTAGAAAACCAAAGGGAAGTAATATCCTTCATGCCATTTTAGATTTTTGCAGCAAAACGTTGCCGATTGTTTTGAAATAGCTTGATTTATATAAAAAAGAATGTTCTTTATCCATACTGGATAATAAAAAACCCAAAAGAGAAAGGTTGGCTCAAATGGTAGCCCAATGTATGGTATCTTAAATTTGGTATTCTTTCCAGTGTCCTTTTCTCTCAGTCATCCATTTTTAGGTTCTATTTTTGAAGTATTTTTTTATTGGAAATAATCATCTGAGTGCAGTATAATAAAGCATATACAGTCAAGAAAAACAAGCTCACCTGTTCCCAATCCTGAGGCACAGAAAGGATACCTATTAAAGATCTGTGGCAACTAATAATGTCTCTGCTCAGTGAAAGGCTGAAAGCAAAAGGGAAGAATAAGTGAGTCTTCCCATTTGATTTTTCCCCTGAAAACCACTGGAGCATATAACGACCTCAGTTTGTCTGAACTGGGAGGAGCTCAGCAAGATAAACATCACTGGCTTTTATTATAATACATGAATCTTAAAACTATTTTAATCACAAACCGAGGAACAAATTTTACAAAGGTTTTGCAACGTGAGCGACCTATGTGAAAGAAACAGGAGGAAGATTCAGACAAGTCTGTGTTCACTCACAGCAGCATTCCTCAGACCCGTAAGCAGCAGGTTGAACTGCTGCAAGAAGCAGCTGTGGAAAAGCAAAAGCACATACCATGTACTTGCCAAGCAAAGATGTTCAGTCTTTACCTTACAGCACAGCAGTTAATGCCAAACAGAAACTGACACAAGTGGTTTGTACTGTACACATTCACAACTAGAAAATATCAAATGTTTGTATCAGTCAGGTAAGATGTTAAAAGTGTGATATCCATACACACCTTTCTCATTTGACTTTATACATATTTTAAAATTAATACATGTGAAGCCTTAGCTTATAATTTCCAAACTCTGGGTTATAACTTAAATGTTCTTTCATTGACCATTTATTTTATATAATTATTTAATTTTTTTTTCAACAGAAATAGCATTTGGAATTCTGGTATTGCTATAGCACACACAAAAATTGGTCAAAGAATATAAAAGGTATTAAACTCACATGAAGTATATTCAGTTCAGCAACAACAGCCAGGACCAGAAACTCTATATAAATATATATATCTTAAACAATAGTCTTTGCTTGAATAAATCTACCCATCATACCTCAAGGACAACATTACACCCTTGAATTTTCACTTCTGTTCTTTCATACAGTTGATTTTCTGGCCATTGACATTGTTGACACTAAGTTGCTCGTCTGATGACATGCCCTAACAAAAACAATAGTATTTTTATGTTAGTTTTTTCAATCCTTTCAAATCATTCACCTTTTGAAAAGGAGGCACCTCTCAGAACAGTCTTTCACTTCACTAAGTAAACTTAGCAGTCTTTGCACCCAGCCAAATGTTACACACTTGGCCCCCGAAAAATGGCTGCAAAACCAAAGGAGAAAAGCTGCGTGTGCCTTTCTTGCGTAAAAAATAGGTAAGATCTCTGACTAGGTAATCAGACAGCAGTGGTTTAGTCTTATATTACATCTTTAGATGTCCGCTAGTTATTTTCTAGATTAGTTTCTAGAATAGTTTCTGGAATGGGTCTAAGTCTATCAGCATATAGTTTAATCAGAAACAATTTCTCAAGCACTGATAAATAATAATATTAAAGCAATATCATCAGCTTGAGAAGGCGGCATTATTTCCCATATTGACATGAGAAAAACTACTTTAACCAAGTTAGTTCTTATTCTTCTCCTACTTTTGCCTGATACAACTGAGAAAGCATTTTTATATTTTTAGTGTTAATTTTTATTAATGTTATTTGTACATTCCAACAATGTTAACTGTAAAGAGCAATGCAGCCATACTCAGTTTCTCAAAAAGAGGCCATCAGAATCAGAAAGGTTGTGAATAACACGATGGCAACTTGCCTTGTGAAACACAAACGGCATCTACAGTGTAATTGCAGCAGCAATTCTCCAGCAATACAGTTCATATGACAAATACAGTTGCAGCCAGCTGAAAATTAAGTATTTTGGTAGTAACAGCCACCACAGAGCATTGTCTCTAAAATCCAAAAGATTTGATATGAAGACAAAAGGATCCTATGGATGAAAAAAAAAAAAAAAAAGAAAAAAAAGAAAGAAAGAGCATGTGGTCCTATTTTTGACATGGTAAGAATCCAGAGGGATTCGGTAAAGGAAAAACATTTTCTTATTAAAATTAATAAATGAGTATTAAAAAATGTGAACTCTGCTGAGTTTTTTGTGGGTTATAGTTTTCTAGTAAAATGGTTGCACAAGTTGAGATATAATAAAAAGCTAGTTTACCAGAAAAGTTTAGAAGAACTTGAAAATATCGTCCTGGACATATAAATCTTCAGCACTGGGCACTTGTTTTGATTTGCAGGAAATGCTGCTGTTGGAGTTAGACACTTTCCTGTATTCAAGAAACCTAATTTGAGTTCCTGTTGTTACTGCAGAAAGCTGGAGTTTCTCTCTTCACAGGTCCAGTGACCGGTTTAATGCATCTTCTGTCATACTGCTGCTGTGGAACTCATCTCTTAAGGGAAAGAAGTAGAGAAAAAGAGTGGTAAACTGCACAGCAATCTATAAAACTATTGGCATTTTGAGCAGGTTCGGTATGTCTGTGATTAAAGGCAAATAGTGCATACGTGCTGAGGTTTTCTGTTTTTGAAGGACACTATGTTCTGAGTTTATTATATTAATGCTAATCTGAGCCTCTACATCAGTATAGTATTTTTATTTGACAAGACCGTGGTCCTAAGATCATTCCTCATGTTGGGATTGCTTTAAAGCAAAGAGCACTTCGCCCACCTGTCCAACAGTCTGCTATTGAATGACTATGATTCATTCACTGGATGGGAAGAAAGTTCCTTGAGATCAGTCTGGAAAGCAATTTGTCATTAGATTAGCACATTAGCTTTCTTCAGATTCATTTGTGAGATTCTTTGCAGGAAATAGTGGCTAATTAAGGAAATTACAGTAGATTGAGGCCCTATTAAAGCAACGAACTCAATTCTTCCTCTAACAATAAAGGACAGCTGGACAACCATCCATGAAGTTACATTTATTTTCTAAGAAATAATAAAACCAGTTTGCGCTCATAACCCTGAGTCTTAAAACACAAATCAATTTAACACTTTCAATTGTCATTCTCTAATGTCCTAACACCCAGGCCAGAACCCCACACTCCTGAAAACAGAGCCTGGGAAGGCATGATTTATAATGTGCTTGTCTCAAACCTCTGGGTTGCACTTTCTTAAATCCTGCAGAGCGCTTTGCTGGAGGTCTGAATAAACAGCTGAATTTCAGGTTGATAAAATGCTCTGTGAACTTAAAATGTTGAGTGTTATATACAAACATTAGTCTTCAGAGTCTTTACTTTTTATGGCCCAGCTTTCTAACTTCCTTATGAGAAGTACATTAGAAAAGTAAGTATAATGCATACTTATGGAAAAGGAGATAGAATAGGAAGGTTGGATTTAAAAAGAAAAGCAGAAAAAGCAGAGTAAAGGGAAGTGGATGGGAAAATATTCCAAAGAAAGTTTAAAGACATCATTGTCTTGTGATTTTTAGCAGTTCGTCTTCAAATGACTCTTCATTCTTGTCTTTTGGGGATCCATCTTTAACATCAAAATCACCAACACTTTCTTGCCAGGAGTTTTTGTGTTTTAAAAAGCAAGAACCTGCTTTATGGTTTGACTTTGTATGTGAATTGCTTAGAAAAAAAAAGAATAAGGCATACCTATATCTTATGCAAAGTAGTGAAATGTGTATTCTACAGTGAATGGAAGGGGTTTGGTTCTCCATCTCCAGGAGTTCATCTAAGAATTAATTTTTTTATTCATCTGTGTATGTGTATATATATTTATTATTTTTCTCCAGTAATATTATGTTAATGCATGAATACTCCTTTCTAGGAACCAGAAGCAAGTTGTCGTGGTTTGGGCAGTATAGCTTCTGACGTGGAGGGATGCTGCCTGTGGAGCAGTAATAGTCCCATTTATGATTTACTATCCTCTGTGTTAGAGGCTCAAGAAGCTCACTTTTTATTAATTTTAAATACTGGAGGAAAAACTGGCTAAAAGATTGAGCTCCCAGTTGTTCTGGTTTATGGACAAGCCAGAAGAATTGATAGTAATTCACACGGGCACCTACCAGTGAATATTCGAGGAAGTCATGGTCTCATAGCTCGCCGTGAGTTTCCTGGGGCACTCCAAGGGCTTGGCAGTCAGGGAGAGGTCTTTCATTTTGCTAAGAGCTACCTCCTCCCATTCACATGCAAAGGCCAAGTACATGTGCAGTTGCTGCACAGGAAATTTATAGTGTCTTTTTCAGCAAGTAGCAAAATTAGCCTCTTCACCTTTCACAGATCTGTGTGCCACATCTTTTCTAAACAGGTAAAAACCTGTATATTAATGGTGTTCCTTGGGGAGCATCTTTTCCCTGGTACTCTTTCACATCCTATCATCCTTTGGGCTCAAAGGCCATGCAGTAATTAAACCCAGAGACTGACCTTAGCAGGGAAAGGCTTTAGGATGTATTATATTTAAATTCTGGATATATAAAAGAGGGTTTTTTTACAGTATAATCTGCTTCTAACATTGATATTTGTCCAAAAGCCACATTGCACTGAGTTTCTGAAAAACTGTTCTTATGCTGGATTACAATAACGGTGAATACATGTTTTATATTAGAGTGAGGTACCGAATTCAACTCTCCTAACATATAAGAAAATATCGCCATCTGTTGCTCAGTGCAGTAAGTACAGCTACTTTCTACAGCTGCTGTTTTTTCGACCGATTTCCATTTCCCTCTTTGTACCTCTGCTCGTACAAGAATTCAATTGTTTTCAGAAAAAGCTGGGCTATTCCTGTTTCACACTAGAGTAGCTTAATGAATTTCAATGAACTTACATGGTAAAATGTTGAAACAAGCATAACACTTTTATTTTTCAGTAATGGGGTTGATTAAGGATTCATGGGAATTATGTCATTAAGCAAAGGGTGATTTCTTTAGTTGTTAGGGTGGATAACTGTAGGGCTGCTGAAAGAAAAAAAAAAAAAAAGTGCATTTAGTGCTGTCAGTGTTACTTAAGACTCCTTCACTCTTACCTTGATGCTATAATGAAACAAATGGCCTTAGGTGACTGTTGTGGAAACAGTTTAGAATTTGGAACACAGAAGAATCTGGAAAGAATAATCTTATTCTAACACATGCTCTTTCTGAATTTCTTATACATAATATCTAAGAAAGGCTTTTATATATTAAAATTTTCCTTTTTTTTTTTCCACTCAGATACTAGGCTCACCATTTAATCTTTTAAAGGACAAGAAAATAAGCAAAAAAAAAAAAATAATCTATGCAAGTACAAAAATTCTCCAACTCCAGATAAGATGTATGGTGTCTACAGTCTTCTGCTTTACTCACAATTTATTCAAATTAGCTTGCACACTTCTAATTTCTCAGGTCAAGTTGTACTGTATTCTTTTTTTACCAATAAAAGTCACACACAAGGAGTATATAAAGGTAGAGAAGACTAGAGAAATTTGGTTGCATTTAGGAGGATTGTGGGTCTTTCAAACTCAATCATCTGCATTTGAAACTTTACTTCTGAATTCTTATAGACATGCGTCTGATGAGACAGGAGATGGAGCAAACCAGATTTCACAAGAGGAAAGCAAAGCTCTGTGAACAGTGCAAGTTTAACTCGTTCTCTCAAAAGCACTTTTTCTTCATATTCCACTTCTGACTTTCTGATTAAATTTCTCCTGCTTTACCTTCCCCTTCCTCATCCTTCCTCTTCTTTTTCAGTGTTCTGCTAGCTCCTGATTCCAAACCACACCTTATTCATTCCCTCTAGTTTTGATCTACAACTTCTTGAAAATTTGATGAACAGTATCACTCAGCATATGAAATTGCAAATAGTTCAACATTGATGCCAGCTAAGTATTGTTATTTTTGTTCATTATGTGTTATTTCCAAAAGGCACAAGCAAAATACTTTGTTTACAAATATGGGCATCACAGTCTCATCAGTCTCCACAAGGCTTTGATTCACAAAGGCTACATTTATGGATGGTAATCTACAACTGGCAAAAAGGAGCTTCCTATTATGACTTGTCCATTGGGCACTGAATTATTGTATTAACTATAGAAGCATTCTAGGAAGATTATCCTCATTACATTACAGCTAGTTTTTGTGGGTAGTCACTGCAGAAATACCACGATAGTGTGAAATCTGTATGTATCAGCCTTTAAAGTATTTTATGCATCTTTCTCTGTTATGCTAACATTTATGGATCACAGCTGCTAATACAACAGTTCCAGATTACTTACAGATAATGATCTAAATAGTTTTCTGTATTGTCACTTCTTTCTTCTGTTTTTTCCTCCTTATTTATTTTTTTCTTCTTTAAAAATAGTAGAACATCTGTCCACAGAAAGTCTGGGTCCAGCTGTACTTGCCTTGTACTTCTATGCCAAGCTATGAATGCAAACAGACATACAGTTGTCACTAGATACTGTTTTGTTACTGCTGAAAAAGGTTAGCTAACAAAACATTGCTAGATTATTGACAAAAATAAACATGCATTATTGGATAAAAATCAGTAAGAATCTCACTTTTTGAAGGAAGTGTGATAATTTTGAACATTTATCCCAACTTTACATTCTCCATAATGCTTTCTGAACTTTTAAGATCTAGTTATGATTGGACCTTTTCCCCGTCAATATCCTAAACCCCAGACCTGAAGACTAATTCTGAAACACGGATACTAGCAAAATTATAGGATTATTCTAGGTGCACATTGTGAGATTGAATCTATTTTATCCACCTCTGTAAATTACTTTAATTCTAATTTTCTGCTGTGCCTGTACTCTGTTGTTATCCTTACCTCTTCTCTTACTGACCTTATGAGAGTTACACATATATTTAAAGGAAGACTACTTTTATACTGCCTGCTGTGCATAGCTTTTCACCATGATCTTAAACACTGTTTTTTTAAGTTGCAGGAGAACATCTGTGAAATAAATGCTTGTTTTACAGCCAGGGTAAATAAGAAACAGACATGTAACTAAGACAGCACACTTGTACCGTAGCTGAGTGGAAGTCAGTCTTCTGGCTTTCTTTAATCAAGCTTTTATGAAGCGAAGACTTACCTTATTCACAATCTGAATTTTAACATTTTCTTCAGACTATTTTTTTGTTTGTTTGGTTGGTTTTTTTTATGGTGAAGAAGGCCATGTCTTTTGGGATAAAACACAAGATTTATTTTCCTTCGCCTCATCAGTAAAGTTGCATCATTTATTCACAGTTTTGTCACTGTTGAACTTAATGATTTATTTAGAAGTGACACACAAAGAATATTACTATCTGCTTATTATTTTAACACAGCTACTACCTATAACTTAACCCTTCAGTTCCAAACATCTTGCAAGGTTGTAGCCTGATAAGTAGTCAGCACTTTCACATAAAATGGGAGCTCAACCAGATCCAGAGGATGACATACACATCTAAATGAGACTCAGGGACACATGTTCAAAACTTGATCTTGAGAACCTCCACACAAATTAAGCCTAGAAAAGCCAAAAGACAATAAATATGTCCTATTTCTTTTGTTATCACTCAAGATCGTTGCTGTGGGAACTCAAACAGGGCATGGTACTTGCCAGAAGATTTCTGGTAAGACATAGTGTGGCAACAACATTTCTACCTGTTCTCAAACACCTGCTTCTACCTGCTTAATGCTGCTGTCATCACCAAGTAAATTGTTTTTGCATGCATATGTGCAAAAAATACCCCAACAAAACTTCCCATGACAGGATATTCTCACGGTTCTGGTTTAGAGAATAGCCCTACAAACAGTTGGACCATTAAACAATGGTCACAAGTGGCTGAAAACAGAGCAATGGGAGGACTTTTTCGACTATATCCTTGTTTCTACACATATTTCCCTCAGCACGTAGGTGGATCCATTGACTGAAGAAAATGTTAGAGCAACACAAGAGATGAGGAGGACTATTTTTAGTAACCTTATAAAAAAGAAAACTCAGCAACTTAACAAAGGAAATGACAACAAAGTCAAACGACTCCAGAATCTGTCAAAGTCAGAGGTGCAGAAGCTAGAACAATTCATTAATGCTCCATGCAAGAAGATCTGAATTATTTTAAGAGCACTGTATTTGCATCTTAGATATAGTAGAATGAACTAATTATGAAATGTATGCGTCAAAGATTTCAATTTCAGGCTTGACTTTACTTCGGAGATTAATTTTTTACTTTATCATTTTTGCAGGCAGTTCAATGGACAGCCTTATTTGAATGTTACTCATTGTTCAGTGATGTATGAAGTGTATTTAATCAATGTGAAGAAAGTAATATTAAACTATTATCAGAAGCATCAAATGGTCTAAAAAATATCAAAAGGAAGGTCAAAAGGTAACACCTCTGCTAACAATATGAGAAACAATGTATTTAACTTATTCTTTACATCCATGTCTTTCATGGCATAGACATTATCTTTTTTCACATAAAATTACAATGTAAAATGTGGGGGGTTTATCCCCTTGATTAAAAAATTCATATATATAGTGGACCAAATAAGTTTTCAATGTTCTGCTAAGAGAGTATTTTAAAGTTGATGTGCATTTTAAATGGCTGGCTGCAAAAACCTTTGATGGGACAGTTCTTGTGTGTTCATTACTAAATCACTTCTCAGTGTGTTAGTTATTACAGAATCAGGTAATGGCCAACAAGGACGCCTATTTCAATAATTCACATTTCTGCAAGTATTGCAAACCCCTCTTTATTAAGATCCAAAGATGATCTTAATAAAACTATCACATGATCCTTTATTTTATCCTTTTTAATCTTTTCAGATCAAACACAATGACAAACATGTTGTCTTAATTTTGACAAAGACAACTAGACATAAGAAAGTATTTGTCCAAAAGCTATGAATGAGAAAAACATTGATTTTTGAGCCAGCAGTGGCAACCCTGTCATCCAGCGTTGCTCCATGTGAAGTCCAGATGTGATTTCAGTCCCAGTCCAACCAACCAACAGCCACCTTCTAAGACCATTTTCAGTGGGTACCATAGGTTAAAATCCTCTGGATATAGAACCAGAAGTCTCTATCAACACCATCACAGACTTAACAGCAGTGGGTTAGGTTAGTGTGGAAAGCACACCATGCCAGATGGAAAAGTTACTGTCCAAAGGAACCAAAGGTANAAAACCATCTGAAGTTTCAAAATAAGTATTCCACTGGATCAATTACATCTTATGTATGACCTTCATTCTGTGAACAGAGCAAATATCTTTTTTACCTGTATTTGAATAGCTATATTACATGTGAAGGCTACTGAAACTACACAGCCTGACAGATAGCAGTCACATACTCAAGCAGGCAACTTTTAACTCAATTCCTGATTAATTATTTTATTGAGCAAAGTTAATCTAGATTTAATACAGTTGTAAAATTTCACCATTTAGTGTCTGGTTTTGTCACCCTAAAACACTCCAAGATGTACTTACTGATTGCTAATAGCAACAAGTATATCAATGTGACTAAGAATGGAGCTGTATTCTTCAAGCAATAAAACCACTGTTACAGTAATTTAAGATTACTAGGTATATTAAAAAACATATAAAGTTGTTAAATGCAAATAAGTACTACAGGTATGAAAGGCTATCAGTGGGCTAAGTTCATCTGTGTTATTAAAGTACCTCTTATCGGTGACTATCTGATTTACACATGAACATTGATGAAATAAACAACGGAAAATAAAGTTTCTCTTAAAAAATTAAACACCCACTATCATGCTGTTATGAAAATAGCCCTCTCTGAAAAAGTGTTTTAGCATTAAAGAGCAATAGAGGAAATACCAAAGCTTCATTATATTTCTCATGATTTATCAAAACCACAGACTATTTTCATTTTTTCTTTTTCAAGTAGCAACCTTCAAATGACATGTCTGCGCAGCAAATTAAACCTACTCCGCTTTGTTAGATTTCGCATAAACTAAATCTATCATAAATGCTATTTCTTCTTGTGCTGCAATTACCACATTAAATTCTCCGTTTAGAAGGATGGGAAACATGTATGTTACCTGGTTCCACAAGGGATTCTCTGATTTGGAATGTGTCCGCTGGCCAAGTGTCATCGCCCCTTCATGCTTCTTCTCTCTACAGGTGGGCAAAGTGAAAATCTGGATTTTGAAGCTTGAAGTCTGCATTATATGCTGAGGATATTCAGATACAGCTTCCAAGCATTGTTGGAAAACATAACCTATACTGTAACAACACCCTGATCCTGCAGCTGAACTTACTTTCAAGAACACGTGTCACATTTTTTTTTTCATCTAGGTCTACCATTCCAACATTGATTTTTGAGCTTCATTTTAAATAGCTTATTGACATAATGGACCACTGAGATGCAAAAACACATGACATATTAAAATAGATGTTAACATGTTAATTAGAAATGTTAAAGTGTTAAATACTAAATATTAAATTGTACAGTAAAGAAAAGGATTGGCTGGTATGTATTACCTGCTTGAAACACCAATAATAACAATTTAACAATATCATAACGTACTTCAACTACACTACCTATTTAAAAGAGGCCCCTCCCTTTCTTAGATACACAAATATAGACCTGAGTAAAAATTTTCATGGAAGTATACTCAATTTCATGCATGTGCTTAAATTTATATTTGATTCATCTCTTAAATTACTTAACAGAATGTTCTGCCAGAGTTGTCTTATAAAGTTAACTATAGTGATCATTTACAGACAGATTCAGCATATTAAATTTTCACTTCAGGTTCTTTAGTATATAGATCTCAGGTTCATAAAAGTTCATGGAATGTCAGATGTACCTCAGTTACTCATCCTGGATCACTGGAATCCCTGGTATCAAAGCTAGAATTTGAGACA
Organism: Tringa tobata; assembly: GCA_033628505.1. NCBI lineage: Eukaryota > Metazoa > Chordata > Aves > Charadriiformes > Scolopacidae > Tringa > Tringa tobata. The sequence continues at coordinate 22,719,777 of JAHREE010000118.1, read as the reverse complement.
TATTTTTGAGGCATATATTTTTTATTAATAGGGAGGTTTCCTTACCTTCCATAAGTTTCTGTGAAATTCTACAGGCTTTAAGAGTCTCACTTTTATTCACTAAAATTTCATTTAGGTATATAAGAATTTCAGTTTAATTCTCAGAAATTATGAGATCTCCAAACCAGACTATAATTTATATATGGCACTAGACATTCAAATTTTTAAAAGAAAGTATTAGAAAGATGTAGAAGAATAAACAGAGTGATAGTCAAATGATGTTAATTTAACACCATCTTGTGTTTAAAATAAAAGAAAATCTTAAGTAAAGGCTCTTAAAGAAATTTAAGATACTTTCTGCTACCTATTATCAAAGAAAAGCTCAAGAATATCCTGTATACTTGCTCTGACATTTACATGGGATGAAGGAGCCAAGGAATGTTCACAAAGCCTCAGGAAAGAGCATTGCAAGGGCACGGATCAAACAGAAGAGCTGAAAGATGCTGCACTCTACTAAGAAGCAGTGAGAGCTTTTGTGCAATTTAAGTACAAAGAGGAAGTGCATTTTTGTGGATATATTTTCTTTCTTTAATTTTAGTTTAGCAAAACAGATATGGGATTTCATTTTGCTTTGTTTGCTGTTTGTTTATATCTCCACACCTAACTATGGGCCAGAGTAATTGGAACTAGGCCAACTTTACTTCTAGAGAAGTAAAAGAAATCTGCTCTGGAAGCAGAAAGCAATAACTGAGAAAATGTGAGTTTAGTTATCCTATTCATTTTTTACTGAATTTCTTGAATTTGATCAAATACCTTAGCAAAATTCAAAAGAGATTTACTACTTTGGCAAGAAATAAAAGTTAACAATTGAAATGAACATAAAGTCTAGCCATAGGAAAAAAACCCACTTGAAATAAATGCATTTGAAAGTAACCGTAATTCAGTTCTCCTTAGCAAGTTGCTGCTAAAATTAGAGCCAAATAAGTGTAAACTGGCTCTGTTTAAAAATAAAGTTTTGCAGCAACAAAAAAAAAGTTGTCAACGGAAGGGCAACTGAAATTTAGACCCTCAGATTTTTTTGGGTGTACAGTGGATATATTCAAGCTTATTTCAGGTATCTGGGGGTTCTTGGTAGCAATGTATACAGTGCACTTCATCGTACCACATGCTTTAGCCTCATGGACAAGAAACTGATCTATGTGAGGTGACAAATATTGTATACTGACTTTATCATGTGGACATGTTGCTTCAATTGGTTGATTTATGGCTTGACTTTTACAGATTAGTCCACTGTAATTAATGAGAATTAGACATAAAAATATCTTTTTAAAAAAAATCAGTCCATACAGCATCCTGCTGAGCCTGGCATTCTAGCTTTGGTGTGGATGGCCAAGATGAGGACCCAGATAACAACTGCGGTGTTAAAACAATTTCTCTCTACAGAGGAGTCTGTTCTTGAAGGTGTGTTTGCAAAGCTGTTTGAAACACTCATTCATTGAAGTTTTCTTAGCAACTATTCTTGCCTATATTTATTGTCTTGAGTTAGTGAGTCCCTGGGATGACAAACTCTTAACATGTAGGGTTTGTTTTTTTTTCTCTTAGGCACCCTTAAAACAGTAGCTACAGGCTACTGCTTTTGGCGTATGAACATTCGAGAACTTTGGTCACAAAGTGCAAAGGAAGGAGGTGTATATACAGGATACAGTTGGATGAATAGATAAAGCAATTCTAATACTAAGACGACAGAAATGAAAGGCCTTGTCTAACCTCTCTTAGGGAATTTTAATTCATAAACATTACTCTCCAATATACAGAAAGGCAGAGAGCTAGGCTTTAGCTGAGCTGGGTTGCTGGAGACTGCCCAAACTTTGATGTTGGATTTGTTTACAATAGGAAGCAGCGGTCACAAATGGTTAGAAGACAGTCCTGTGGTTATCTCCTCAAACATACTGTGGAAAATAAGTGGCACTTTCTTCAAATCCCGGAAAGGGGAATATAAGGGTCTCTGACCTGGTTGCTTCATTCCAGGAGACCAGCCAGAATTGCAATAGGATTAAACAGCTGCATCCTCAGCCCAGACAAAATGAAGGCTAATCCATGTATCATTACCTGACAGTCTTGGAGAAATCCAAAGGTCCACATGCCAGTACAGTGAAACTCAGAGATTTAAATGAACCTTGCAAGTTATTTGAATTATTTGAAACTATATGTGAGTTTTTAGTTTATGTTTGTTTTAATAGCTAATTGTTTTTACCTACTTGTCTTTGGGTGGAAAAGGTAGGGAAATACCTAATATAGACTCAGAGACTTAACATTACACATTCCTGATGAGTCATAGCTCAGCTCAGTAAAACAGAGTTGTCTCAAATTTTTTGTCTCTAATGTCTGGATAAGATAAGGACAAACCGTTCCACTTGTTAAATACGTTTTATATAATAACTAGTAAAACTAGATTCAAACAATGATAAAAGTCTGATTTAAATGAGAAAAAGCAATTCATTACTATCCTTACCTTGACTTATTTAACCTACCTCTTATAACTCATAGCAAAGATTTATAATCTTAATCTTGATTTAAATTGTTAATACATGAGTTTATAAGCTGTCCTACAAAACCGGTGAGATGTCATACTATTTTGAGCAAGATTAGATAAATTACAGTTCATAATTAGAAAAAAAAAACATTTAAAATCACCCAAAGAGATAAAAGTTAGATAAAAATTACAATTATGATGAATTTTCCTCATTATTATAACTTTCAAAATAAAAAATAAAATTGAAAATTTACACTATGCCCACCAAAACCCCCATGAAGCTTAGTCTGGTTTTGAGCACTTTAAAGCACTGTAACATTTTATAACAGCTCCCAGTCTTCTCTTACCCAAGATAATAGAATGTGTTGGGATATGTGTCAATGCACAGAAATTCATGAGGCCATCAGTCACATTTATATACATTTCTAATTCCTTAAAAGGGGACAAACTAATTACTTGTGTTCGGTTCAGTATAAAGAGCCAAGACTGAAATTTGTAGTAAGAATTAGTAGCAAGCTTTTAAAAGCCTAAAACACGTTGGAGGTTTAACTTACTGTTTGACTCCATATTTCTATTGGTTCTGGAATTATTGTAATTCTCGAACTAAGAAGAAACCTGAAGTTAGGCTTTGCAGATGCTTTATTCATAGGAACGAATTCTATTTCACAATTTTGGGGTTTGAAGTTTTCTTAGGTAAGTAGAGGAGGTAGTGTAGGCAACACTGAATTTGCAATTATTTTTTAATTTGGTATTGGAGTACAAGATGTTGTAAAAAAGAATATGTTTATTTCGTTGTTCAGAAGCTGTTGTGGTGTAATCGTGTCAGTTTTGATTCCTTGAACTCAGACCTAACACTGCCTTATAATATATCAGCCACTCATTGATTTAGATGCTTTAACGGCTGGAAATCAGTCCGTATCTTTAAATTTCTTCTGTTCCTAACAGCACTAGAAAGAGACTCTCAAACCAGACACTCAATGAATCTATTCCACGTTTCTGCTGTTTTCTGTGTTATTGTTAATGAATATATTGATTAATAATAATGATCATATTAACGAACATATGCCAAAAGTTCTTTGCAGAAAACCCTATGAGGCTGCCAAATTTCAATACCTGGTGAATTTTTATAGCCAATTTATAAGCTTTATAGTTACAAACGAAAAGCTGACATATTTTACACTATAATGAATTAATGACTGCAGTCACAATAACTATATATACTCAAAAAAGCCCAATAATTAATTAATATCACTATAGAATCTCTTATGTTGTAGCGTCACCTGCCACTGAACCTTTAGAAGTCTAATTTCTTGTGGCCAGCACTAGGTGGAGACAGTGATTCACATAATACTTCCTAACAGGCTCTTTTCTAGCTGCTGAACCACAGTTACTGCCAGCAAACATTATTTCATTTTTGTATTCAGTTTATTACAGATTGCAGGGTTACAATTGTTTGGGTGGTTTTTTTTAGTAGTTGTCTCAAAGAAAGTGAAATAAAATTACTCACGCTTCGAGTAGCTGGCAGGTCTCCCTGAATTTCTTTCACACACATGTATGCATATGTAAATCACAAAACTCAAGGCAAACTGTAAACAAAGTAGCAGAGTTTTATTTCCAGCCTTAATATGTGTGAAATTTATTTAGTCACAGTAACTATGATCATATTCTGAGCCATAAGAAAAATCCTTACCCATGTTTTGAAATTTACTTTCCTAACTAGAAAATATATTCTCATACTTGATTAAATCAAGTCTCTGTGAAATCAACGATTCCTTTGAAATTCCTGGAAATAAACAGAAAAATAAATCCATAAGTGTTAGTTTACTTTCCCCACGTGAAGTCAATATATTGAGGTTACCAAAGTGTATTTAATTGGCCTTACCTCTGCACGGTCTCCCAATTAGCAGCTAGGGAGCATTCTCACACATCAGTCAGGAGCAAAGATTGATATCACACATCTCATCCCATTCTATAACTTCATATGAACGAGTTTTGAGCAGTTAAGGGACCCTAAAAGAGAAAAAACAACAGGGAAAGATAATTGCATAGAACTAAACAACTGCCAAAAGACCACTTTGCAGATATTTCAGGTTAAAATTTAAGAGGTGGCTAGCGATTGAAGAAGGTATATGGCATCAGTGTGAGACAGCATGTAATTAGCAGAAAGTAACTACACAGTACAGTCTGCAAATCTGACATGTTTGAATTATAAAAAGTTAAAAACCAGGCATATAATAATTCCTTTTATTTAGGCTGCTGTTTAAGACAAAAGCAGCTGGAGTTCTTGTGCTGGTGTACTATCTCCCTATTGCCTGAAAGATGGGACCCTCCTGGCAGTGACGTTGTTTTGACTAAAAAATCATTTAAATACACTGAACTGGAGTGTGGGCTAATTTCCCAGTGGCAATCAAACTTCAAATTTTGATTTTGGCTAAGCCTAGCTGTAGCTAACTGCAGTCTATGCAGCCACGTTGGGACAATACATAGGATCAAAAGGATCCTCTTGAAAACATCTGCTCCAGTTAACAGAGCCATAGTAGGCATTTGGCAAATTCCACTAGCAGACTGCTGACGTTTGATCACAAACTGGCTGGAATTAATACAGCCTGGGCTGATTTCTTTGGGATTGTTTTCACTATTGCATCTTTCATAGACAAGAAGAATTACTGTGCTGGTAGAAGCTGTTCATGACTTTTGCTCAACAGTGAGAAAGATGAATTGCCTTCACTTATCTGAGACACCTTCAAGATATCCAGTTTTCTCTAAGAAGTGAACGTACTAAAATTTGCTGATTGATATGACGGACAGCACATCCAAACTAAGAAAATGCAGGGTTGTTTTTCAAGCAAGCAATATAATAGTTCTCAGAGAATACAATGCTGTAGTCTGTAGCTGTTCTACAGCTTTTTGCCTAGTGTGAGGGGAAAAAGAGTCGGGCTGGCTGCTTGAGGGTCAGAAAGTCAGTGGCTGAGGTTAGCTAATATACGTTGACCTCCCTCGTAAATGTTTGCCAAAATGACCTGTAATATAAGCTACTATTAGAAGTGTAAGAAATTATATCATTAACATGTCCTTCCACCTGATTCCACCAAGTACTCATCTTAATCAGGATTATGAGTGTTTCCGGCTGTATTAGAAATTAGAAGGCTCTTATCAGTTTTAATTATTTTTCTTGTCTTCAAAACATATGATGAGTGCTGACATCTAACCTGAAAACAAATGCCTAAGCATACCTGATCATATGAAATAGACCAAAGAGAACTTCTGAAGGTCCTGGTCAGGGCATGGAGGATTTGCGTTTATAGTTTGCAATGCACACTGAAAAAAATCCAGGTTGTCCTTCCAGAATATTTTACCACCACCTCATTTTAGTCCTCAGATCCTGGCAAATGAACAGCAAAAACAAATAATCTTTTTCTCTTAGTTCCATTTTTTTCAATTAGACATTCATGAATTTCATATAATTATACCACTTACTACTAAAAAACTTGAATATAGTCCTACCTTTCTAGACTGAGTAGCTCGGGGGAAACAAGTAGATATCTATTCAGCCACCCACTTGTACTGAGTGGTTTGTTATACTCGAGCAACTACAGTATTTATAATTTGCAATGGGTTTGCATTGCCAGAGTCCCTGTTAGACTAGGTAGCTTGTGTTTGACTTTTTTAAGCCTGTTTCTGAATTATGGCTATTCTCGATCTGCTCACAGTACCTTCCTTTACTTTCTTTTCAAAGTGGAGGAGGTAATTACATGCAATCTGCCTTTCTGATAATAAAAACTTCCACAAGCCATGCTGGGTATGAATATTCACAAGAACCAGAAGAAAGGGAGAATAAAAGACCACCAGAGAATCTACATGCTAGGATATGAAGGGTAGCAGGGTAACCACATGCTTTTGACATAATTTTGGGGACAGCAGAATGATATTCAGAGCAGTGTTTTTGCCCCTTGGTAATTTGAGTTTAAGCACTCTGAATAAGATGCAGACATGCTTGGTTGGTAGGATGAACTCTTTCAAAGCCAGCTATAAAATAACTAGTTTAAAAACAAACAAACCACTTCTCTCCCATATTTTCTCAGAAGGCTCCCCTTACACAGGGACAGTAACATGAATTTGTTCTTGTGTGGAAAGGCAGACATGAAATAAAGGATTAAAAATAAAAGCTTTTAAGGTATAAAAGAGGATCCTTCAATCTGCTATCAAGCAATTATATTCTAACACTGCAATGAAGCCAACTGCAGTGTATTATATAATTTGCATATGGTACTGTATATAATAATTATTTTGGAGAACCCAAAGTAGACAAATCAGCATGTCTTTAATAAATACATATGAAAAAAATAACAGATTAAGACTTTGTTATTGACAAGGACAAATGTTTTTCTTCAGTTATTCAGCTTGCACACAGCAGTACACATTTTTTTTCTTTTTTCATCTTGAGTTTGTGTTTAATACAGACTAAAGTTTTCAAATCCTGGTATTTAAAGTTGCACTCTGAATTCTGTAGTGAAGAGTAGTTAGATTTTCAAAGACACTTTAGTGAGGAGCCTAGAAGTCAGCAGGAACTACTGCAAGTGCTCTGGAAAATCCAGGCACTTTTTGTGTTAGGGTTGAAGAGATAGACTTTAAGAAATCTAAGCTAAAATAAACTCATTCATCAAAATTATATGCTATGTTTAATATTTATAAAATATAGCCATTTCATGAAATCTGATGGAAACTAGTACCTCCCTTCCACCTGTAAACCATGGCATTTTTCATGTATTGTGCTATTTATAAATATCTCTCCCAATATGCCTAAGTAGGATATTCTGGACTCTACACGCAGGGACTGAGGGACAAGGAAAGAAAAAAACAAAACCTTTCCCTTTTACCTATAATGAAAACCTTTAGGAAAGACCATTCCTTTTTTGAGACCTTCCTTTTACTTCTTGCCATAGCTGTGAGTTAACCTCCACTAGAGAAATCCAGTACAGCTGAGGGAGAGACACTGCATCAGGTTGCAGACGTGCAAGAGATATGTGGCATCCACAGCACTGCCCTGAATGGTACAATTCTTTAAGTACCTACTGGAGATGTCAGGGTTGGTACTCCTCATTTACTGTGGAAGGTAGAAAGGACTTGTGCATAGCTTTATTCTGGTTTCTGTTCATAAGATCGGGGTGGGGAGGCCACCCAAAGCAGTGATGAAATATCCACTTCTGTGAGGCTGAAAGGAGGTATCAAGCAGTGAGAGCTGACAGTTTGGAAAACAAAGCCAGTACAGAGAATCTCAAGTAGCTATCTAGGGTGCAGATACCCTCAAGTAAATTATGTGTGGTACACGTGCTATCCATGCATTACTTACGTGCTAATCACATCCTTCTCATACAGTCACATTCCTGCTCCTGGTTATAGTTTCCTCCACATACACTTATCCCTTCACGCTGTTTATAATCTAAACTGTTCTTTCTTGCAAATTATTTCCAGATTACCTATGTAGCCACTTGTTGATATCCATCGATATTTAAGAGTTAAATGTAGCAGTAACATAGTAAGGGGCAGAAGCATGATCAGACAAAACATAGGCATGAGGTCAAAGGAAGAGTGGTTACACATGAGAAGTATCTGTATAGACCAAGAGGGACAAAAGCACTCTAAATGCTCAACTGAAATCTATAAAAAATAAGGATACAACAACAGTGCCAACACTGACAGCTATATACATTAATAATGTAAAGGACAGTAATTTCAAAAAATCCCTGGCCCTCCAGTATGGGGTTAAATTCCCACCCATACAATCCCTGCAATCCTCCCCCAAACAACAACAAAAGGCACTAAGTCAGCATTCTCACCAATGCCATCAGATACTCTTCAAGCCTTCTTCATCAGCCATATATTCTGTTCCCACACAGTATCATTTACAGTATATAAATACAATTACTCACGTGCAAAACTTACATTTTCAGAAAATAAATAATATATAACCTCACTGAAATTCTTGCTGAACTGAAACGACTGGCAAAACTCCCACTGATTTCTGTGCAGCCAGGATTTGAATCCTGGACTTCAACAATGAAAGGCAAAAACCAGAAAACATATTATTCTATCTATAAGTAGAACTATTACTCTGCATTTAATACACTTGTAAAAAGTTAGATGTAGTTCTGTGAAATAACGGTACGGTGGTTTTTTTTAAATGTGCTTTACATTCATTTTTTAAATATAGTAATACAGTAAATGATATGGAAGGTAAAGCATGGGAATTAAAGTGGGGGCATGTCCCTGATAATTTACACAGGCAACTACTGCCAGATTCCTCTAAATAAAAAAATGTAAAGAGAAAATATTTTTTATTAGCTCTACAGTGGTTGTTATACTAATATTCAAAGCTCTCCAATGCAGGCAAAATAAACAGCTTTTAAAATTTGTCCTTTCAGTTCAGACTCAGGCTGCACTGCTGAAATACTACATTCCAGCCCCTGAAGATCTAATGCACTAATGTAATGAACTGTGGCTGCCCTATTACAGATGATTATAAATTAGGTAAGTCCTTGTGTTGCTATAAATTTTCTAGAGATTACTTCTTAAAGCCAAATGGGGGGGGGGGGAAGAAAAAAAGTGTAAATATTTCATCTGTGCTGGATTTAGCTCAGTAAGAAACATGAATTTGGAGCCATAATCAGGGTACCCAATTTATGTACTTTCCTACCTGAAATTTAGACCATAAAGAAACAGAAGCATGTTCAGTTCTCTAATATAAAATGACAAGATTCTGGATTCTGTGCTGTCTACTCTTGGAAGCTTCTGCAATTTTTCTACAACACCTATGCTCCAGTCACACATATATGAAATGAGGAAAATTATTTCCTTCCTTTGAAAAGATGACAAATTCATTAAGGATTGTGAGATGCTATTATACAACAGCAGTGTCATGCAGATATGTAGTTTAGAAAAATGAAAATACGTTGCAGATAAAACTATAAAGTTTGTACTTTTGAACTGTTAGTACTTTTATTTTTGTTGAGTAAATTATTTGCTGGATTAGAGTGTGTTTGAAAATTAATAGCAATGTTCTTTTGTTTCATTTTATGCAGTTCTGGAGACCAAAAGAGCCTCAGGAATTAATTGTAGCCTTCTAATAAACACAATCATGTAATGACGTATTTAACATTACTGTTTTTTGTTTGATTCCAAATAAATTGCAGATTTTTTTCTGATGTGATACTAAAACAATTACCATTTTGAAAAAAGGATAATTAATCTACAATTTTTTCACATTAGATCATATATCTCTAAAGAGTGCCCACAGATTTGATGGTCTTCAGCTGCTGTGTATTTATTTTTCATTTTTTCTCGTGATGTACCGCCCCATCAGTGCTGACATTTAAATGAGTGAGTATTCAACACAAATGTGATCATTTGTATAGCATCCAATGCGGCACCATACTGAGATGATTGCTTCTGGGAGCCATCCATGGGTTCTCGAATAGGGGGGAAAAGCCAGGCAAAATTTTATCAATTTACATTTTTCTGTGATTAATTTTTATGCAAATAAGGGCCCGACCATGCTCCCATCTCACCTGAATCATGCGGATCATCAAAGACAAATTGAGCATCACTTATTTAAAAAATAGGCTTTAAACTACTCTACAGCTGTGTTGGAAAATGCTAAGAGCAGGGCATGAACTTTTCTAATGTAACAGGAATAGATAAGAAAATGCTTCTTTTTGCATTTTTGTCCACACTGTGATAAACATGAATCTTAACAAAATCCTTAAAATTGTCTTTGTTTTATATTCCTTATGCCCTTGTAAACATTTGACTATAGGAATGCTACATAAGGGGATTTTTCCAATTTCAGAATACAAACAAATGTACTTGCAAAAAAATACATTGCTTAGTGATGAAAAAAATTGTATTGGTTAGCATACTTAAAGTATATACAGTTTATTTACATTTTTAGATTGAATTCAAGAAGTCAGCCAGTGGTATACTACAGTGGAAAAGGCCTCACATAAACAACCTTATAATGTTAGAGTAAAAGCTGTTAAGACACACAAATAGGTAAGTTATGTTTACAAATGAATACATTCTGCCTTATCGTACATATCCATATAGATATCTATATGCATGTGTCTGACTATCATGAAATTTAGACTTTGCTAAACAAAAGGCTTTTAAATGTAATTTAGGATTAGCAGGTTACACTGATGGACTTCTTATAATTATTGTTACTAATACTGAAGAGTATAGGTGTGAAAAACCAATCTTGCTATCTGTTTTAAAACAAATTTATATTTCTCTTCCCGTAGGAAAGCAATAATATTGTTTCTTTATGGCATTAAGGAATAAGGCAGTATTATCAGCCACAACTGTAATTTTTATAGCTGTAAGATAAATAACGCTTAGAAATATGAACACTTCTTCCTCTAATTTGCACTTGAAATTTGTCTCCAGGTGCAAGAACGTGTTCTCATGAAAAGCACTCTCTCATAAAGAAGCTGAATTTTGAAAAGTCAGTTTCTCTTCAGAACTGCGTTCTGAAAATTGTAATATGTAATGTCAGTTCAGAGACTCATTTTACAAGCCTTTCCACAAATCGATATCCCTAAAGCTAATCTCAGAGGAGTAAATGTGATGTGTAATGGAGAAAAGACGGTCTTTATCAGAGTTTGAAAAAAAAAAAAAGAAGCCCATGTACCAGACGATCTTATGGCATTAGAGCAAAGATGTCCCCTTACATGTTACACATATGAAAGCTGTAATTTTATAGGTTTGATTAACCCACAATATAATGAGTTACCTTTCATTAAACAGTACAGCTGAATGTACATTGTTTCATATCCAAATAGAATATATGTATGGAGACATGATCAATTTTCATACTCAGACTTTCTCCTCAAATCCTGCAAGCCCCCTGTCACTTATTAAACCACTGATGTAACGGGTGAGATCAAAACTGTAGCAAAGCCAACAAGAGTCTTGATACTGTTCTCAATAAAGCCAGACCACCAACCAGCCTCCAGCCAAGACTACCACAACTGATGCTCTTGAATACCTCAGACAATAGAAGACCCATCATTTTTAAGGTATATATCTTCATTCCTCTGCCTCCCCTAGTTATGAGCTTTGAGACAGACTTTACTGTGGTAAGTTTGGATCATATCTAGCAGGTTGACTACATAAATGATACAATTCAGCTATTCAGAAAAAAAAAAAAGTGAAATCTAAGGCATTAAGAGTGAAGACAATTATTAGGAAAAAAACCCAAATTCTCTTACCTGAAAAAAATATGTTGAAGACCAAATTATAAAGACAGCAAAACCTATTGAAAATCTTACAAGATCAATCGACCTGTTTAGAATCCTACTAAACAGAACCAAGGTTAAAAGAGTTACCATCCACTGCCTTTCAACAAGCTTTAGCACCTTCTATAGAAAACATCCTCTATGGATGCATTAATACAGTAAGAGATCTATCAATGTCCATATAATTTCTTATAAACTGCAGTCATGATATCCTACAGGAATATTTCTGCTATTATAATAAGTAATATATGAAAAAGTACTATGGAGAAGCTTACAATGAGGATTCTGGATCAACTACAAGTGATATCCTGGTGTTTAATTCCAAACATTTACCACAATAATCTTATGGGATATAAGAGAGGCATAAAGAGATTATTTTACCAGCCACTGGCACACATTCTAGGATGGAAAATATCAGTTGTTTAATAGCACATGATCACAGAGCACACATTTTAGGGGAAGCAGTGAAAGGATTAGAAAACACAATGTATGCATATCTCTCCTCTCAAAGACTATTTACTGATACTTCACTTGCCATAGGAATGTAAAGCAGTGCCAAAACCAAACAAAAATAAGCATTTATATAACATGAGTGCGTGTATTCCCAATTACAATAAAATGTGCAGAATACGAAGAAGCAAAAAATTTTGCCAGTATTTTCCAGCATAAAAAAAAGAAGTCCATATGTAACCTTTAATTTAAACCAAGCAAGTAATATATGTTAAAGAGATCACATATATATACACACACAGATTTCCTATTGACATACATATGGATTACAAGGTCCCTTTTTTGGCAGTCTATTAACCAGATGAGGAGCTGTTAACATGTATGTCGAGGCATACTGTTGACATCCTCAGGGCTTCAGCTGAGGTGATTTCAACTGATTCAGCTGCAGCTTAAAGTCAAAGACAATTGCCACGCTAATGTAGAAGACCCAGCGTGTCCCTCAGTAGTACCCTGGCATCCCTTGACTTGAAGAGATGCTCTCAACTGCAGAATGGGCATGAGGGGACGGCTGAACTCCAAGCACCGGGACCAAGCTTTGAAAAATATAATAATATTCTAATAGTGTAAGAAGACGGAGGTTTTATGAAAACTAATTTAAAAGAGCAAAAGAAAAGGAAAGAATCAAAGCAATACTGTTGTTGTGATATGTCTCTCCTTCCAGAAATCAGGTGGCAAGTTGCTAGATTTTTGCTGCTGAGGTACCAACCTTTGGCATTAGGCCCATGCACTAAAAGCACAAAGCTCAGAGGGAAATGCTGCATGGAAGACAACAACAGACTTTCCTTTCTGGGTATGCGTGTGGTGACCCAGAAGCAGAGGAACAAACTTAAATGTCCTTAAAATATCTTTTACTGAGGTGGATGCTCAGAAAAATATCTTTTACTAAGGTTTTCTGCTGGAAAAAAAAAACGGTATCGTGAAATGAAAAGATTTTGGAACTAGGTACAATATTTATTGGAGAAAATAAAGGAATAAATTGGAAATGGAACTTTATGAATCTGGACAAAGAAATTTATTTGCATATAATTTTTACTGAGATAAGTGTTTGGCTAAATTATTTCTTTTTTTCTCCTTCCACATATTTTCCTGGACCCCTGTTGCTCTTACCTGGAATCTTAAATGTTTATTGTGGTGGAGTTATTAGTATGACAGATTTTGCATATATAGACATTGTCACTGGTTCAGCCAAGATAATGAAGTGAAAATTACTGGTGGCTGCTGTTGCTAGAAGAGCAGACTTGTCACAGTACTATGGTACTGTGCAAGGGACTTCTGTTTGATAGTCACATTCCAAAATCATGAAGACATCATCTTGTTTCCATTCATACTTATTAGATGAAATGGAAGAAATGTTACTTAAACATTCTGTATGACCATAAAGTAAAGGCTTAATTATGTTTCCAGGTTGATTAATATCCACCCCGCCCTCTCCCTTGACTTTTGAAAAAGAGAATCAGGTCAATTTCAATCAAAATATATTTTTGGATTCTTTTTCTGAATTGTTAAAATCACCCTATATTCCAAATTTAACCCTTTTCAATACACATTTAATCCAACTTCCCATCCTATCCAGAACAAAAAGTTCCCAAGATGCAGTGCCCTGTCAAGACCAACGTGCACTCCAAAATGGGGCCAAAACTTCCTGCAACACAGAATTGCTGGTTACCCAGGTACACGCTGGTACTGCAAATCTGAACTGGGAACAACAGCCCTAAGGATCCTAAGTATCATTCACTCACCAAATGGGATTCAAAGATGACTCCAAATATCCATTAGCCAAAGAAGCTTGAAAATTGAGGTAAGAAATCTCAGCTGGTTTGGATGTCACAAAGGAGAAGTCTTAGTGATCGGAATGCTGGGCAAGGATTCAGACTCTGCTTAGCAGCCTGACGTGTTTCTGAGAGGGAGACCCTTCTCAAATATCCTGTGAATGCTGATTTAGATGTGAATATATTTTCCAAGACTACCAGGATCTGCAAGCGATAATTAATCTGTATGCAAAATCTAATCCGTATAGACAATTACTCAGGACTCATCTGCTTTGTCACAGATCATCCAGGAAACCATATTTATGGGTTATTTAAGGAATAACTGCTAGCATTACTTTTCACATCTAGAAACTTCAACTAATCTTTCTCTGTTAGTTTGTAGTCTATGGAAAATAGGAAAGAGCTCAAAGATTGCTTTAGATGGTTTAGTTCTTTCAGTAGTAACACGCACAGGGATTCTTGCAGCAGAAGATAGAAATTGACACACTGCCATTTGAGTTTCATTGCGGTCAGGAATAACAGAGTAACCTGGGGGCATAAGCATAGGTGTGTCATGCCAGGACACCTGCACAAGGTTAGAAGGTGTAACACGATCTATGAGAGACACAGTGCCACTTCAGAGCTGCAGCCAGAAGCCCACCTTAAGCCTACCTGGAACAACACTGGATTCCTACCCGTGGGCATCGTTATTATTCCTGCAGTGCCAAGCTGAAACAAAGACACAGAGAAAATCTATTTGTCTTTATAGCATGGTTCTTTACTTAGCTTGAACTTCACATCTTTTCTGTAAGGATACCCCAATAGTTTTTAACACTGGTAGCCTCAGTTTATATAACAGGATAATTTACCTTGTGCCTTTACTATCATGTTATTCCCAAACTTTCTGGAAGATCTGTTATTGAATGCTATCCAAATGGATGCAACAAGCATGTTGAAGACTAGTATATAGCTAAATAACTATGATTTTTAGATATATCTAGAACTCAGATATAGTTCAGGTTCTTTAGTTAACTGCACTTGACCTGAACTGACCTTTGTACTCCTGGAAAGAATACTTCCACAATCCCCTTCATGATGGTGTTTTGTTGAGTTCTCTGGATTCTCCAAAAGGACACCGTCAGTTCAAGTTCAAAGTGATATTACTTAACATATGTCAGTATTCTTCAATTTCCTTACATACTACTGATCAGAATATTTTAAAGGATAGGAAAGTGGTGTTCTCCTGTCCAAAGGGAATAGATCCAAGAATAAAAAATAAAAAAAAATAAAAAAAAGAGGGGGGGAAGATAACGGGGGGAAAAGTGTTTACTGATGAAAACATTTATTGATAACTGAGATGGAACATGTCATTCTTCATTTCTTTACTATTGACCATGAATCAGAGAATGACAGAATGCCTGAGGTTGGAAGGGACCTCTGGAGGTCACCTTGTCCAATCACCCCTCTCAAGCAGGGCCAACTAAAGCCAGCTCCCCAGGACTGTGTCCAGGTGGCTTTTTAATTTCTCCAAAGGCAGAGACTCCACAACGTCCCTGGGCAACTTGTGCCAGTGCTCAGTTATTCTTAAACTAAGAGAGTGTCTCCTTATGCTTAGGAGAAACCTCCAGTGTTTCAGTTTGTGCCCATTACCCTGTCACTGGGCACCACTGAAAAGAGCCTGGCTTCATTATCTTTACATCCTCCCTTCAAATATTTGTACACATAAATGAGATCTCCTCCGTAGCCTTCTTTTCTCCAGGCTGCACAGCCCCACCTCACAGAAGGCATAGTCTAGTCCCTTAATCATCTTGGCAATTGAAGCGATGAAGGGCGTACTCTTGGACTTCATGTTATAATCAAAATAGTCTTGGAAAAATACATGTCAAATACAGACAATTTGATATATTAGAAAGAGAAATTCAGCCTAATTTAAATACAGACTTCTCTATGCAGATGTCTGTACCTATAGCTAGGTTCCAAGTTAAGAAATAAAGATTCTCTTTCTTGCTAGCCTTTGACAAATCATTTAATATATCTTTGCCTCAGTTTTCCCCTCTGTAAAAAGAAAGTACTACCTTGATTTGTAAAGTCCTTTGCAATTGTAGAGTGAAAAATTCTATTGAAAACTAAGTGTTACTGTCAAAATATCAGGAAGATAAAATTAATATTCATAATATGACAAATATTTTCTTTGAAATGTGGGAGACAGATGCTAATACACAGCAAAGAGCTCTGTGGCTATATTTAAAAATGGAGTGATATCGAGAAGGAATGTCAGGGAAAGTAGACATTTATCATTTTCTGCATATTTATTTCTAACTATATAATCACATATAATCATTTTGCCCAGAAAGCACATACTGTAAAATATTGGTATGATAATCTCAAAAAAGTCACATTTAAAAAAAAAAAAAAAGGAGGAAGAATCATTTCAATAGTCCATAGTAAACCACCACCAATTCTGAGTTATAATACTTCCTCTTCATCCACTTAGTGAGCCAAAAGGGATGTCCTTACTACTGACCCAGCATCCATGAAGAGCCAGCCTGCCATGACAACTAGGACTTATATATGGATTGGTTTTTAGTGGGTTTCGGGGGGGTTGGTGGTTTTGTTTTGGGTTTTTAATTTTTTTTTTTTAATATTTTCTCTCCGTACTCATCTTCTCCTTTGCTTGGTCTTATATAATTTTTTTTGTTCTTTGACTTTTTAGTTCTGCTCTCTCTACCCTTCTCTCACCCAGTTCTTGCTAACTGAATTTAAATTGCTCTGTAGTTCCAGATGAAATTCCCAAACAGTCATGGCTGAGCTTGTCAGCAGCAAGTACTAGGAAAAGTTATTCTAAAAGCAAGATTCATAGAAACAAATGTACGTATTACAACATATGGAATAAATATGTCTTTAAAACTGTATTCCAGCACTGACGAGCTGCTTGTGCATGTCAGTCACTGGCATTGGGGTTTTTTTGAAAAGGACCCTGGTCATTTTGGAAGCAGAATGTTCCTGGTTATTATAAAATCATTCATACACAAACTGGTAAATTCAGACTGCATTTCAGCAGCCATATGCTGTTTCTGCAAGCCTTCAGAATGCACCTGGACCAGTTTTGGTATCAGAGCTGCATCGCCCCTGGAAATCCGTATTAGCAAGGAATAATGTCTGCAATTGATTATTGGACAATAGAATATAGAACATTATTGCAATTTGTCCAATCCAAAGCCTGTATCAAGTAGCACGTCTTCTGTTTGAACTGGTTCAAGAGACACTTAGGATGGTAGTTAATTTAATACATCTATAAAGTTCTAATAACTCCACATACATCAAAACCAAATTCGAGTTCAATTGTCTTGATAAACAACTACTTAGTACCTATAAAATTTAAAGCTTTGGTAGCCATAAAGTAAGCTGCCCAGTGGGCTACCTGAACTATGAATAACATTTACATTACAGATATTGACTTCTTGAATGAAGAATGAGGCCTTCATTATAAGCTATGAAAAAAATCATGTTACCGAAGGAGGCTATGTTTTCAATTTAAAACTAAAAAGCCTAAAAATGTAAGAACATTTACCCATGTGTCTCTTCAGATCAGCAAACAGTAGAACAGAATCTGTTTTCTCCGCCTATTCAATCCTCTGCATCCTCCTTAGAGACTTAGAGCAGAGTTGACAAAATTGATCCTAAATCCATCAATCCTTGAATAACAACCACAAAGAATTGTCTGAGTGCTATATGAGATACGATGAACAAAATCAACTTGAAATGAGGAGTGTCAAAATTCAGTACAAATATTAAAAAACCACCATGCCCTGGCAACGAAATCTAATAAGTCTGTGTAGCAAACTCTCAAGGAAAGTGTGTGAGCTTCATGGGATAAGGCCACAGAAACTAAACTAGAATACAGGCATTGCATAGGGAGATGAACAGGTTGAACAAATAGTACTGCTCCTTCTCTGAAGCGAGTGATCAGCCGTGTCAATCAGCCCTACTTCTGGCATGTTGCTCAGAGCCCTGTTTCTTCTACTTGTCCAGGGCAAGCTATATTAAGACCACCAAATCAATTTCATATAATTAACAGAGCTGAATTAGAAGAATAAACATTCGGTCATTGCCAAAGTAATCTGGATTAAACTATCGGCTTTTCAAATTTGACGTTACCTAATAACACAATCAAAAGAAAGAAAAATATGCCACTACGTCAGTAATCCTCAGGGTTCCACACACTGGGAACCATTTTTCCAGAACACCTAATGTAAATCTCCTCTCCATTTAGCAGTATAGGAGAGGCAAGGGATCACAGCCAGTTATTTGGAATCTCATTTGTCTATTCACAAATCCACATTTGTCTAACCAGGCTGTTGCCAGTGCCACAATTCAGAATACAGTAAGAAATCAATCCAGGTTAAAACTCTCCCAAGTTTCCCACTGACTTGATATGAGTCTTGGCTCCCATATGCCTAAGCCACCTTTCAAAAACACTCACTAACTTCTAAGGAATTTAGCAAATATCACACTATCTTAAAAGGACATCAAACTTTTTCATTTTCTTATTCTTGTATAATTAATTATTTAATCTGATATCTATATAGTGCCATCTAGAGATCAAATATGTTTGCCTTCACTGCAGCACATCAAAAATCTACCTTAACTCACTTCAAAATGCTAAGTGAAAAGTCTAGCTCAGCATTCAGATGAAAAATGAATACTAGATAATAAAGGTAGATCTACCTTTATGACATATTGTGATCTGGAGAACAGATTTTTAAAATGACAAGGTGCTTTGGTATTACTTATGCAAACCAAATGGCATTGTGTCCATTCAAATAAGAATGGAAAGTAAGAGAAAGAAACTACCCAAATTATGGCTCAGGTAGGATTAACCTTAAAAAGGAAAACAGTGCAATATAGAAAAAACATTATTTTCTTTTTGATGTCATAAACCTCATTGCTGTTAATGATGAGGATAAGGTCTTTAAAATACTGATATTTAGGAATTGCTGTAGCAACACTTACATTAAGTCTCACCACTGATGGTTTTTACTGCAGAAGAAATTAATTTACAAGCAATTAGAGAGTGGTTTGCCTCTCCAGAAAGTTTGCTCCCATCTTGATTAGTTAGGTATGGTTTACGTCTGAGAATAATGATTTATGTGTTACAGCAAGCTAATGCTCACCCTTTTTATAAGTTTTAAACATTATCACAATTCAGTTTTCTTGATAATTTTTACATTAAAAAGAGAAAATACGATGCTACAAGAGATTCAATTCTACAGCAATAGATCAAATCCTTCTAAAAATCCAGAGCATGTCTCCTGCTCTCACATTAAAGTACCACAAGTAACAGCTCCATGAGGAATTAATTGCGACCCTAGATGAAGATCAAAGTCAATCCCAGGAATACACACACATTTACTTGCTAACTTTATGAAATTGTCTTCTTAGGATGTGAAACAGGCTTTGAAATATTCAATACTGACTTTTTCTTCTATCATTTTTTTTACTTGAAGTTTGCTTCAAGAAGTCCTCTCTGAGCAGCGTTCACTGATGACAGCTTGTGGTGGTTGCTTAAAGTATGTGAATCCTCAACTACCAGCAAAGCATATTCTTACAAGGGGCAACAAAATCACTTAGGCAGGAGTCTAAGGAAGCATAATCACCAACACAATCCCATCAATACAGGCTCCATCAGATGTAAGAGTAGAAACATTTGTTTTTTCAAATTTACAATTGGGGTTGACTTCCCTAAAAATCTGTCTTTAGTGTAATTTGAAAAAAGGGCGTCAACACTTTATTCTCAGTAGGTAAAAAGCTATTTCATCTTGAAAAAGAATGACAAACACTAGCAAACTCTTTTGCGGTTTAAAAACTCCTGTCTGTGCACATTACTCTTTCACAGAAAAGAAAAAAAAATATCAAAAAAATAAAAATCTCTGTTTTACTCTGTACACAAGGCTGCAACTAATTACAAGAAGAGACAGATGCTGAGTAGCCTTAAGGCTTTCCCTGCCACCACAGTGAGTCTGTGCGCTAGTCAACAAGCAGGTAGTGAGTGAACTCAAATGTTATCTGACAAGGCAGCAGATCCCATCACCTAGGGTTAGAATACAGACAAGCAACTCCGTGTTCAAAAGTAAAGACAGAAAAATTTCAAGCAGATTGTTTCTGACAGAAATCATATCACAGCCGCACTTTCTGACAAAGTCTATGCGAATGAAACTATACACTTTCTGTTTCCCATCTTCTCCTTTAAGAAACAGCCAGTATTTCAAAGGTACATTGAAGGTGACAGCTCAATGCACAATGGTTAGCAAGTTCTTCTGTGCTTGTTTTCTCTTTGGAGATATTAGGAAACCTCTACTGCTTATCTAGGGGGTAGTAGAAGACTGTCCCACTTTTTTTGAATCATTATTTCCTAAAGACTTCCAACTTGCTCATAGACCTGAAGTGCCAGTTTCACAACATGTAATCGTGGCATAGAGAAAATTCACATGACTATGTGGAAGCCTTACAGATGTTGCATCATCCTAAAAAGGAAAGTTATGAAAAAGATAAAACCTGGCTATAATTGCCAATATAATTTCCACTGCAAGACGAACAAAATTTCTTAGGAAATGCACCAGCTGAATCCCAGCAGAGAATTTGGTTATTAGCTTTGAAGGATTTTTTTCCCTTCCTCCACAACAGCCATGATCTCCAAATTAAAGGAAATTATATCCATTTTTTAAGTGTTGCAAATCTCTGCAAAGTAACATATTTGAACAGTTTTCTTGCCTTCCACCCAGAAAGGATTGATCTAGATTGATTTGGCTGTTTCACTGTGAGTAATGTCAAAACAAGACAGGAGAAATACAGTGTTCAATGGAGCACATCAGATTTTATGTACATAGGTTCTAGCAGTGCTGCGGATTTTGACCTGCAAGCTGGGCATTTGCTCCCAATGGCCCGTGAAAACCCCTAGGGAAGTTTTTGGGCTTTACTGACTAGCATTGTAAATACCACTTTACTTTGCTGAAGACCAGTATTTTCCAACCTTAAAAAAATTAAACGGAGAACGTGAAGCATGCTTGCTAACCCTGTGGTATTATTAAGACACTGAAGATGAATAAGGCGTTCATTTCTAAATATTCCTTTTAGCAGAACAAGATACACACACTGATAATTAACACAGATGAGAGGGAATTGCAAAGAGGCGAAACAAGCAAAGAAGTTTCAAACATTACAGACAGAGTATGTCCACCCTGTGTTAAAGTTATTCTGGACTCCAGATTTTCTTTGTTTCCATTCCTTTTAGGAAAGATATTAATGGTGATTAATACTGTGGATTTTCGGCATGGATCTCTACCTTTACCATTACTAAAATGACTACTGCAACATGTTTCAATTGAGATCATGCTAGAAAACTAGTAGTGTGGAATATGGAAAATACGTTTGAGTGTCTTCTTGTTGGACTCAGTCAAATTTATAGCTTTCCCTACCATGTAGCACACTGATTTGTGTTTAACATGTTGGCTTCAGTCATAATTAAATTTATGTGGTTTGGGATGTAGCACCTTCCACACTGGAACAATGCTGTAACTTACATAATTTTCTAAATTACTTAATTTTTACAATAGTCTGATAGATATTTCTAGGGACTAGAGCTATTAGAACTATATTACCAGCAGTAGTATCCAATTATATAGTTCTACAATATATTTCATTTATTAGCCTTCATACCACATGGAGAAATTAATTTTTATGGTTTGAATGTTCTTCTGTTCTAAGCTAAAATACTTTATAGAAAAATCAAATTCCTTGTTAGCAGTAATAATTTGTCCTTAAAATTCTAGTTCGCAAGACTGTACTTATTAGATGGAGGTTTATCATACTGTAGTTGCTCTAGACAACTCCTTCAAAGTTATCATCTTTGTTCACTGATACAGTAGTGTCATACAGTTTATGAACAATTTTAAAGCAGTTAGACTTTGGGGCCAGTCATGTACATCATGTGTGGATCTGGGTGTCCTGCCTGAGGTTATGAAAGACCTACAACCCACTTCTCTTTCTTTAAAAGAAGTCTGAAGAACCAAGAAGAGAAAAAGCATAATTTGCAATAG
Source organism: Tringa tobata (assembly GCA_033628505.1). Classification (NCBI taxonomy): domain Eukaryota; kingdom Metazoa; phylum Chordata; class Aves; order Charadriiformes; family Scolopacidae; genus Tringa; species Tringa tobata. Next base: position 22,697,618 of record JAHREE010000118.1, on the reverse strand, counting down.
TAATATATTCTGTCAAATTACTTTCCCCGTTTCTTCTATCAAACCCTTTGGATTTCTGCTAGGGAAATCAGCCAGCAGTCTGAAAGGTGGGGGACTGAGAAGAACAAAAACTCCACAACCTTTGTATTGAGAAAGTGACCAAGAAAAATCAGACCTAAAAAAATTAACCAAAACCTTGATGATTCTAGAACTCTGGTACCTCAAACTTAGCATACAGTTTAATTCATGCAGGCAGACCCTGAACTTAAGGGCATTAGGCTTTAGACCTTTCAAATTAAATGAATGGTTGGCTGACTTAATAATAATAATAAGCTCTTTCTATAATCAAATGAGCTGCCTGGTCTCTGTGAAATCATTATATCAGGAGCGCCTGAACATCATGAGTTCTTCTCGATTAATGTGACTAGCCAGGAAGACAACGTTCACAGAAGGATGAAAATCACAAGAAGTGAAAATTACAAAGATTACAAAAGAAAATTACTAATTTAGCCCAGCGACTCAGTTACTCTGAGGTTACTCCAAACATACAGTAGGATGAAAAATCTGCTTCAAACATGAGCTCCTTTTCCACTTTTTCATCCTGATTCTTGGAACAAAAGCTGTTAGTTTGTTCCTCCTTAGCCACAAGACCAGTTGTTTTAAGCAGCATTGGACAGCTGTCCTTATGTATTCGAGAGAGGGTCTCTACAAGTTTGGGAATGTTTTGTAGAAGCTGAGCAGAGATGATACGTATTTGGTAAGAGAATTAGACAAGTATCCTGTATCAAACACAGCAAAAGCTTAATCAGTTTATTAACAACAGCTATGGTCTTGTAATAAAAGCAGGAACAAAAGTGTTACCATCTGATCATTCTTTGCTTTTGCTGCAAAAAGACAGCTACAGATCAGGGCTTCCACAAGGAGGTGACCTTTGCCTGGTAGGAGTCTGTTGGTACTGGAGCTCACCAGAATCCAGAAGGAAATAGTGGTGTTATATGAATACCTCCATCCAGCAAGTTTCCTTATGTTCACTGCTTACAGTCCCTGTAGAATTAGCATTTTTTTAATGAAAGGAAGACATCAGGTCACTAGGGGCTCTGTATTGGGTTTTATCAGATCCACCAATTTTTTACTCCATCAGCTTCAATTCTCTGAACTGCAAAATCAGAATCATGTTATCCAAGACTGATCTCCAAGAAGAGCCTTCTCTGCACATGAGAACAGAGAAGGCTGCATGCAACAGACACAAGTTGTTAAGAAGCTTGAAAATAATTTTCATTTTAAAATATATTTTTAAAATTTACTTTCAATGTTAAAATACACTGGAAAGGAATATGTTTATCCTATTGGGAATTTTAAGAGAAATCACAAAGAGGGGGACATAGACTTCAACAAACACCTAGCTGTCTCTTTGCAAAACAGAAATAGAAGAGTTCTAAGAAATAATTTAATGGCTCTGTAGCTTTTTGGTTTTTTTGCCAATGAAAGAAAAGTAGGTTAGGCCTGAGAGGAATATTCCATTTACAAGATGAACGTGAATGTGGTACTGATACTTAACTACTTTTAAATTACTTCAGAAATTGTAGCCTCATCACCACTGTTTTATCCTTTCATAAATTTCTACCTACTTAAAGGATATGACAGTAACACTACTCTACTTTCTTGATCTTTTCTCTATTTTGTTGACCAAAAGGGCTAGAAGGCATGAAAAAAAATTTTTGAATGTGTTTATACTAAATTCTGTAGATTTTCCAAAAGTAGTCACACATTTTCTTTTCTTAATTAAAACATCTGATAAAAAAATTACTGTTCACTAGAAATTCAATAAGAAAGCATTGGAAGGAATGACAGATACATTCTAATAGTAAAGTATGATTACTTTATGAAAACAATAAACTACTAAAGAAACAATTTGCAAGCACGCAGAAAAATATATGGTATAGATTTTGGAGTATGACCTATCTCCTTAGAAAATGTGGTTACTGCATACTATCACAGCGGGAGGAGTACCTTGTTGTAGCCGTCCCATGACTGCAAAAGAAGAGGATGTTGCACATCAAGGAGCGTTCTACTCAGACATTAACACATTTCTGGAGCTTTCAAAAAAACCACATCATGCTTTCAAATTTAGAAATACTAAACTTAAGAATCAGAGTGCCCAAAGAAGTGATTTAGGACTTTTAAGGAAACAGACCCTGTTGACAGTGAATTAAGGACAAGCAGTTGTCTGAATACTCTCTCTGGACTGCCTAAGGGCCCAGAAGTCGTGTTGTCACACAAGCTATAAAGGAGCACAAGTGGGTCAAGCACAGGTACTCATGAGAGTCTAAAATAAAGTTTCAAAGTGTACTCTAGATGTGCTCAAAAGTGCATATCTGTGCATTAAGATCTTATTTAAGAATGCCATGTGCCTCATAAATGATTCACTCAGGGCGTTGTCTCTGTAGATGAAAATATACATGAATTGTCTCTAAATTTGGTGATAAAGCCTTGTTGAAAGGAATATAATGGCCAATTTCATGTGTAGCCTACAGAAAGAATTATTAAAATTATTATCATTTGGGGGAAAAAAAACCAAACCAGCACAAGGACCAAACATTTGGTCCTGTTAAGATAACTAGTATGATAAATACATACATTGTGGAATTGTGTGTTGGTTTAGTGTAGCTAATGAAAGAAAGTAAGGGGTTTTTTTTCCTCTCTCTCTGCTGTTTCCAGATAGCTGTTGCTAGTTAAGTCCATGCAATTAAAGGTTTTTTTTGTGTATCGGGTGCTTACAAGGGCAGGAACTTTGCTTTGGTACACATTTGTGAAGTGCTATGTGTACTTCTGGTCCTTTAAAAAATAAATAACACTAGCATGCTTCATTTAACATATCTAAAAATATTTTTCCCTCAGGAATAGCAAGCAGGCACTCTGTAGCTGGCCCCAAGGCCAGTAAAGTATAATGTACAGAGACATTGAGAATTCTTTCTCTACATCTCACTGTCCATTGCTATGATCTCTGGCTCCTACTTAAAGCTCTGCTACATTGGGCAATGGTTATTCCAGTAATTAATACTCAGTTAAGGGGCTCTATGACTATATAAATCTAGATCAAGCAGTAGTCATTTTGACATAAAATAGCTATAAAACTTGGCTTTTTCCTTAAATGATGCTCTTTGCTAAAAAAACCCAAAACAAATCAACAAGAAACCAACAGCAAAACAACAAGGACTTGCTAAATTAAAGAAAAATACATATTTGTATATAAAAGGCAAAAAAAAATCATATAGAAAGGTATGGTGTGTATAAAGGTAATGGCTTATATACTTTTTGGACAAGGAACATGCCAAAAAGAAATATTGTTAAAACATACCTTCCACAGTTCCCTTTGCTTCCTTATCAGTGACATTTTTTGCTGCTCCTGCCCGTCTTGCCCTTCAGGGCAGCGGCCATTGGCAAAGGCCGGCTGTTCCTTTTATGAACACGAGATTTGCTATACGGCCTCTCCTGAAGAAAGTTTGATCATCATTGACAGTTGCCCTGCTGCTCTCAGAAATGCCAGGAGGAAGAGCTGAGGGGCAGACAACTTACAGATATAAAGCCATTTCCATAAACCGCGGCCACAAATCCTGCCTCTAGAAACACATGAGCAGTGCAACATTTACAGAACTAGCGTAGCTTTTATAGGAGGAAAACAGCATATGCTTTTTTATCATCAACTTTGCATCTCAGTTGCTTTTGTTGGACATTCATTAGACTACATGTTTTCTAAGAGAGATATTCCTGCTATTCAGAAAGCATCTAGTCAGGTGTTGTTTATTTGTTCAGGAGATGCTGTTTAAAACAAAAATCCAAGACCAAAACTAAGCTAACGAATGAAGCTGCATAAAGACATTTCAATTATACAAGATACATTCCATTCACCCTGAGCCATACTTAGGACTCATAATTACTCCTAAAAGGAGAAAAGCACAGAAAGGATTTTATTTTATTTTTTAACAGATCAAATGAGAAGAATCACCAAGAAGCTTCCCTGAGAAGTTTTCAAAACTGGACATGGATTCTCCATGAGGAGCCCCTCAACAGGGAATGGCAAGAAATGTCTACTTAGGTCTCCTAAAGTACATCAGGTACGCCCTACCCTATTGCTAAATTCATTCCAAATAATTTAAAACAAAGCGGCAACGCATTGCAATCTTACCCTTAAAGAAGGCAAAACCATATATATTCTGTGTCTCAAAGCAACAGGCATGAGGATGCAGAGAACAGAATAGAGAAGTGGAATATAAGAGCAATTTTACCAGGCTTTAGCAGTAGCAGTAGTCAAACCACCAGGCATATATGCCAATACAAAGGAGACATAGGAAAACCATAATTCTGTAATGCATGTCCTGCAGGTGATCTGCTGTTCAAACATGGATCTGCCCTGACTTCTTCAGGGGACAAGGTGAAGGTCAGGCACATTACAGATTCTATGTCTAAATTTTATAGATCGTGTTTATGAGCTCAATTATCAATTGTTAAAACTACAGCTAAATTAATAGAGTAAAACATGCTGTATATTTGTCTTGACAATACAAGTAAAAGTTTACTGAATCAGTATCCAGGAATGTGTTGGGGACACTGTCCCATATACTACAATTATTTGTTCGCTGTTGCTTATTTTCCATTATTACCAATAACATCCACCAAACAACAGAAAAACACAAGCATTTGTTTGAAATCAGCATTATCTCAATTTTACACAACACGAAAAAAAGTACAGGATTAAAACTATTTTCACTAGCCTCCAAAAAAGCGGTTCATAGCTTTTGGGTATTTAATGAATTAAGTCTTGGTTTTGTTGTTAAACATGATTTTTAGCCACATTCAAAATTGTTTCTTGGTAATAATAGGTTTTCAAGCAAATGCCTTTTTTTTTTTTCTTTTCTTTCTCTCATCAGCTGCTATTTTGTTTCTCTTTTTGTCTCCAGCTGTTCATGTTATTACTTGCTTAATTTTTCCTTTTTCCCTTTCGATCTTCCCTCCCTCCAGGTGTTTCAATGCTGGTTTTCAACTATTCTATTTTGTGGTAGATTTCTCAAGCAGGGATTTGTTTCCATCATGTTGGTAGGTTTTGTGTATTTATTGTTGCTATTTTAAATTAAAATAATCTTATCAGATCATTGTCATTCCTGTTAGAGTGATTTTTTTTTTCATAAATATACATGAGATTAATATGTGGCTGAACACAGCTTCGTTTTACAGCATAATTTCAGCTTTCTATTTATTGGTTACAATCTCAAGAAAACATACCATCAGCTCATCAAAATCAATCTATTGTAGGAATTTACATTTAATAATTACGTTAACATTCCGTCCCATTCTGAGCTTGCTTGTGGGCTTTAAAAATGGTAGCAAGTAAATTTTTCTCTCTCTGCACATGTAAGTAAGTGATGATCTGCAGACTGGAAACCATATTCACATTAAGCAAACGCCACAAGCAAAATAAAAACTGCACAAGGTACGTGACAAATAAAGCTGCTGCCTACAACAGCTACTTCATCCTGTAGCAGTGGGAAAACCCATTCGGTAGCCAATTCTTTAGCTTCACTCTAAGACTACTTAGAAAAGCTTCCTGCAGCACGGTACTCTAGGGAGTAATAAGGTCCAGTTCTATAGTGTTATAGCGGTCCAGCAGAACTTATGTATCTCGGACAGTTTCACAAGTGAAGCCAGTCATGGACTAAAATGAAACATCTGCCCACCAAACTGCAATTGCTCTTAGTACATTTGGCATGGGAAATAATTATCCGTATAATTCTATCTCAGATGTGTCGATAACAAACTGCTTATGTAGAAATAATCTGATTTTCCAATATGCTTCCATTGTATTTTGCTACATTCTTGTGATGACACATTCACTAAACAGCCACTAGAACTTAATGAATTTCAGTGATTAAAATATCATCTTCTAGTTAGAGTATTTTGACATCGATGAGAAACACAGACAGCAATCTCAGAACCTAATTTGACTGTTTGCATAGATAGAAGTTTTTAAAAATTGGGAGCTACCCAGGGATGGAAAAAGAAAACTGATCAAAGATCAGCACTAAATTTGCATCCTTACAGTGATTTTACACTTAAAATAATAATAGAACATTTTCTCACATATATATGCTAAAAAGAATTTTAAAGGTATGTCTTCATATAAATGTATATATTCTTATGCCTTCAAATATGTATGCCTTTATCTATATATAGATAGGTATTTCTTGTACATTTCAAATGTTAATGCCACAAGGAGTAACCTGTTGATAACCACGTTTTTTATTTTAGTTAATATTTCATGCTTACTTGAAGTGTTGGTTTTGTTGTGGTTTTGGTTTTTTTTAAATTATCATCCTCTAGGAGACCTGCTGATGCTCTTAATCATTTCTTTTTGTACAGTAAAGCCTCAAAAATCCACCAATAATCACCATAGATAAAGAATATCTCCAAAGCAATGGGAATAGGAGTTAGCCAAAAACAGAACTGAAAGAGCCAGCACAAATACTATGTGGATTTCTGAGACAGATACAATTGGATCTCCATGATGTCAGCATACCATAATCTATACTGAGACACCCTCAATTTTAACTCATCAGTGCTACTTTCTGGGACAAATGCTATGACCATCCCATCAAACAACTGATTCTTGCACTGACATGCTTTTATATTTGTTAGAAAGTGACAAAGATAAGGAGTGTATGCATAAAACCCTAACTTTGACATAGGTGTTTAAAATTTAAAGAGAAGTCACAACTCTTAATTTAGTAATTCCACTAGAATATTAGATAATTTAATTAAAACTTAGGAATAATTGTAGTAAATAAAATTTCACCAAAGTAATAATGTAACTGAGATTCTGTTTTCCTCTACTGCTGTTCCTTTTCTTACCGAGACTAAGAAAGCTGACAAACTTCCAGCACCATGAAAGTCTATCCCCCTCAGCCTGATTATTTCTCCATAGGGTTTTCCAGCCTTTTTTATTGAGGAAATCATGTTGCAACACAGGGAAATGTGTTTATAAAAAGTTAATCCCAAAGCAACTCAAAAAAAAAAAAGGTAGTCTTTAGTTACACTGCCTTAAATTGACTACAGCTACAGTAGACACCTACTGCAACAGGCTACATGAATCTTTAAAACTAGATTAAACGCTCTATGCCTACACATCTCTTTTTTCCATCATTTCTTAATGGAGAGGGAAAACACAGGGAAACACGTAGCAGCAGAAACAGTTGCCTGAAAAGCTCAGCCTTGTGGTCTGTGTTATGGGACTTCCTCCTTCTGGCTGGGTGGTGGTGGGGAAACAGACAGGTTCAAGCCTGCCATTATCCAGCCTGGGATTCAGATCAAAACAGGATTACTCTTTCACTGTATGCAATTCAATCTTTTCTCCTCTGCAAGCATTTATAGGACACAGGACATCCTCTACCAAAGAAGAGAACATGTAATGATAACATATTTATGAAACTTAAATGGTTCAATTATTTTCGTCCCAGTAGCTTTATGAGAGAGGAAAAAGTATGAAACTCCATGAAACGATAAAACTCCTAGGAATTATTACAATGCTTGTGCATTACTACTAATTCCACCCTATTAGATGATACTATATCTTTTCATAATGAAGATTAAATGCAGCAGAAACTATATAATGGCAGAACTGCTGTAGATCAAATTGAGTCTACCACAAGAAAAATGATCGCTGATCCCAAGACGTTATGGAATAGTAAACTTAAATTGTGCTGCTTTTCAAGTTTATGTGACTATGATTATTTAATTTTCCTTTGTGCGTGCTCAAGTATAGCTGTTATGTGACTACACATGAGAGAACCTGAAATTAATTTGTCTGTATAAGATCAGTGACTGTACAAATTCTTATGAAAACTAACATGCCATGACAATAGTAATTTTGATAAAATTACAGCAAGAACTGCAATTCTCTGCCATCTGGCTGTCTCATCATAACTACTTTGATGTGCTTTTTATTACTTATTTACTTACTTCAACTACTTTATCAGTTGTTTCAGAGCTTAGAAATGTTAACTGCAGAACAATATTAAAGAAACAGCATTGCCAAAGCTTAGTACTGATTCCTTATGAAAGTTTAATGTGATTTGGAATAATTTTTTAATTAAAAGTCCTAAAAATAATAGATCCACTCTAGAAAAAAAGCAGACACATTTCATATTTCAAAATGCAAATATGTATCAATTTTCAGAGTATTCTGATTAGTTTCTTCAAAAGTCTGCATGAACTGCCATTCCCCTTTCATCTTCTTATATAAAACCTTACAATTAAGTTTGGAACTGAATTACTTATTTACTTAATATACAGACATAATTAACAGACTAACAGCGAAATATATCTAAGTACATTTTTATAAATAAGGAACCCATTTACTTGAGGTCAGGGTATCAGTACTGTGCATTTCTAATTCAATCATATTTATTCTAAGGCAAATCATCTCTTTGGTGACTTCTTATGAATAATAACTAGCCACCGTAATTTATTTTCTTTATAAGGGGTGGAGAATAGCAGAGGAGGTCAAATACTGCCTTTATCTTACCACTGCAAATTTGTTTGCCTGATCCGAAAACATAAAACTTTAATTTTTTTACTGTAATATTTCAGATTCAAATTCCTGAGATAAAACCCAGCATGACCAAAGCTCAAAGAATCATCCCTCTTTTCCAGAAGAGAGGGATATTTTTCAGATCCATTAGATCATTATTAGATCATAGTATGCGATATGGTTCAAAATGTGTGCACACTGAATATCATCTAATACATGGTAATTTAGCACTTGTAGATTTTATAGAAATGTTAAACTTCTGAAGCCTAAGGCTAAAAAATAAAACAAAACACAATTATAGAAGGTAAGCAGACAACTACCAACCTAGCTGCAATCTAGTTCTGGTTATTTTTTCATGTAGTCTTTAGTACTTAAGTACTGTGAGACTACCCGAGAAAAGTCAGTGAAGTATAAAGAATAGGTTTGGTGAGATAAATAGTTTCAGTGCAATTTCTAGTGAAGACTTCCATCACGAAACCTGCCACCAGACCTGGCACTATTGTCATTCTTCAGTTGGAAGGTCCTACAAATGTCAAAGGCTAACTATCCCGCATTGATCTTGGTCTGGTTATGATTTCACCCATGACCCCGTAAAGCCCACTTCCACTTTGAAGTGGTGGTCAAACCCTCACCCGGTGTAAACTGCCAGTTCATCAAATTAATTGAGTTCAGTGAAACTGTAAGATTAGTACCAGGTTAGAGTCTAAATCTGTATCTCTAGGTGAAGGCAAAGACCTATAACAGTGCAAGCTCCACTAATGATGCTGTATTGGCATTGTGAAGCTGGAAGTCTATAAGGCTGTCAACTTCACCTTCCATGAGCTTTAAATTCTCAGAGAATTAAATTAAAAAAAAAAAAAAACCAACAAAAAACAACAGATAGTGCTGCCATCAGAAATTCTTTGCAGATGGCATAAAATAGCTTAACTACAATTCACTGGGAGCTAATTTCAGTCATTGGTAATACACGCTGGGTAGAAAATTAGTGTCAAACAACAAAATGGCATGATTTTTTTTAAAAGCATTTGGATTCAAGTTTCAAATACTCTCAATTAACCAGTATTCAAGTTTCCAGATTCAAATCTCTCCCATAGAACTACACACTGCCAGCTATTCTTTCAGCTTTAAGAAAAAATATACATGATCTTGAACACATTAGATCTAACAATAATTAGAACAATGAAACCTATGACTATATAGTACAGCCAGATATTTATGTACTGACTGGACAGATATAGCATTTTGCTAAATATTTACATATCTGAGTTGTTTTTCTCTAAAAAAAAAAAATAATCAGCAGAATGTTTCTGCACAGTTTTCTTTTTATTCTGTATTTGATCCGCCCATAGGTTTATTAGTAAAGACCTACCTGAATAGGTCATGCTACTAAAAGTATGGAGACAGAACATGCAATTCAGATTTGTTTCCCTAGGTCCTTTCATTTATTTTTGTAAAAAGCTTTTTCACTTTCTAATCTGAAGACCTACAAATTAAAAGACCATCAAGTGCACCGTAAACAAGTGTATCACACAATCTGCAGATTTCTTTCGGAGACAAAAAATAGCTTATTGTAAAAATACTTCTAAAATACACCAGACCCACTGCTTTGGTAACACCACATATGAAGATGTAAGCAACATTCATGGATGATATTTCTATTTTGTTTTCAAACTTCATTGATTAATGCAGAATTGAACAGGCAATAATGGACAGGTACTCTGTATGTCTAAATGTTAAAGCGTTTAGGCTGAAATACTGTTAATTCTACAGGGTTTCTGAAAGCCAAGAAGTATTTTTTTTTGGATTAGAAGGTGAAAAGTTGTTTGTAAAAATAATGGATTTATTTTTAAGTAAAGCTGGTAGTCACTAGTAAAAGTCAAACAATGGGTTGCATAAAACTGGAGGGGAGTACTTGACATTAAAAAAACCCACACAATTTTTGCTTTCTGCTGTTGTAAAATTAGAAAGCTTTCTCATTTGCTTTGCACTTACATGCATTCCAAAGCTTGACCTATGTTTCTATATACCAGACAGAACATACAAGATAGACATACAAGAAAATAATTAAATCTCTATTGGGCTTTTTATTTTCCTCCAAGCAAGCTGCGGAAGGATAAATACTTATTAGTGAGAAAGCCAAAAGTGTTCCAATTCTAAACAAAATAAATTATTTGTGGAGTTTTTGTTATGAAAATAATAATTACATGGCAAAAACCTCCAAACAATTACGCTGGGACAAAACCATGACTTCAGAGATAATGGATATAGCCAGCAGGGATTAAAATGTGCAGGATTTCCTGGTCATTTACTCACTGGAAGATTTGAAAATCAGCTTATTCATGGGAGAAAAATAACCCATTGCCATCAGTCCTTGATCATAAAACACACAGAACTTTAAACTCTCAGTGCAATATTGAGAGGAGACAAATGTGCATCTAATCAGCTTTGCCCTTCATAGCAGGTATCACTTTGGCAATCAGGAGCACACTGTGGATAGCAAAAATAATGGGAAGACAATATTCCGAGTGGAAAAAAACCCATACAACAACGACACACTTTGCAAAATACAGAGAAAGACTGTAACCACAGGTGGCTATTTTTGCTGACCTAAAACAATTCCCTAAAACGGTGGCTGTGATGCAGCCAGAACATGAAGGGCATGTTTTCTTTTTAACTCATGCATTCTTCTGGAATCCTGAGGTCTGAGTAAACTGCACCATCCCCAATAACCCTTCAAGATGCAAAGGAAAGCTCACACTGACAATCCACAAAGAGGGTGCATTAAATGACTACCTCTTACCACTGAAATCCCAAAGAACCATTTTTCTTTACACGTCTATATCAGGAATTTTATTCACTTCCACTTGAGAGAAACCTGACAAAATGAAGCACCCTTACTGAACAGGATGATAATTTTCATAAAACGCACAGTCAAACTGGTAAGGACAAAATCATCTACATTCTCCACTTTTTACTTCCATTTGAAATAAAATAATGTGAAATACCGTCATTGTGAGTTTCTTATAATAAGAAACACTTTACAGGTACTAACACTAGTAAGTAATGTATATGAATAATTTTTTTCTGGCAATTCTGAACTGCTTGTCTTTCATAGGATTTCTTATGGCTATTTACATTTTCACTCAGTGAAAATCAATTACCTTCCTACAATAAGCCTCATTTGCTACCTTTGAGTATAATAGAAACACCATTAGGATGATGACATTACCCAAAAGAAGGGCACCACACAGTTGGTAGACATAAATTAAGGACCCTTTCACATATGCATTAGAAATACTGCTGTGACTGAAATATGCATAAAATCTGTATCTATTAGAGCTATTAGTGTTGTGCTGGTGATGATTTTGAAGGAGGAGGGGGAGATTGTGATCTACTACTTTGACAAAATTATGTATTTCCTTTTTTTTCTCAGCGTGTGCCACTGATGCAATAAGCAGAGGCCCCCAGCTGAGCTGCATTTGGAAATGCCACTGAGCATGGTATACGCGCTTCACTTGCCTTTGCTGAAGCAAGAGACTGTCAGGAATAGAGTGCATGTGTGCCGCCGAGCCCGCTCCTCCTTCCTCACCCTGACCTCCGCTGCTCTGCGGATGTACGCCTGGCTGAAGGCGCCGCTCATGTGGAAAACAGCTCCTGCAGATCAATTCATAGGATTTAGGGACATTTAACTTCCATCAAGACCACATCATCTTATTGATATTTGAGGACTAACTTATTACCGAACGTTAATGGGACTAACGTAAAGGGCCGTGTGTTTGCTTGGGGGGAAGAAACTAATTTAGAGATTCCTCCCTTGGAGTCTGTTAAGCAGAGGAAACTACTTCTGAACGCGGTTATTTTTACCTGGGTTCTTATGAGCTTAAGCAAAACAAAATTATAACACAGTATGATGTATTATGTATTAAAAGTGTAAAACCAATCCCCTCCCTTCCTACTTCTGTATTCATTTGACATACCAATGAGCCCGTTATGAAGAAGGAAAATATTGGGACTCCATCTCTCTTACAAAAAGATCACTAATCAGATTTTCATGTGTTAACAGAAAAAAATCTAGTTAGCTTTTCTTATGGACACATTAAGAACTATTTCAGTTTTACCAGGACTCAGGAAAATGGCATATTTAAAGATTATTCTTTTTTTTTTTTTTACAAATCAAAAGTTAGGATGTTCTCAGTCCTACAGCAGACTTTCTACTGACAGTGCTATGAACACAGGGTTAAATCCACCAAACATCCAACACAGATGTATAGAAACTTGTTTAATTAGCGAAGACAGAAATATTTAATATGCAGAAGGGCGATCCAAGACTCACGACATTCCATAACGAAAAGCCACATTAACAACACAACAAAAGTAGTAACAGGGCAGCTCTGTCTTATAAATTAGACAAATTGAAGTGCATGGACAAAAGGCAAATGAAGGAGAGGGGAACTAGATCTAGGCACTGCTTTCTGTAGTTAGGATTTGCCTGTAGTTTGAGCCTAGTTCTACGCTGCAGTCCTGTATTCTGAGAAATCAGAGGTAGAAGTCCTATACACAGTACTTGATACTGAGCAAACCAGCATCATCAAGCAAAGCATTCCTAAAAATCAAACATTGAGGCCATTCAGTTAACCAGATGCATTAAAGGTTGTACTATATTTGAGAAAAATGCTGTGAATCTTGCAAGGTGCAGCCTACAGATCAATAGTAAGGTTAGTAAGATTTTTTTCAAATGCAAGATTACCTTGCCCATAGTAAAAAAAAAATAAAAAAAAGTATCTTTTTCCTAGAGTCAAACATATTTATACAATTATTTTTAGGAAGTTGCCATTAAATCCTGAACTATCATTATAATCTAAATATTCAACCACACTGGAATAAAATGAACATGTAGTATTCCCTGGGTAATTTTCCTTCTAATCTATTTTATTTTTTCTGTTATGCATAAAAACAGTATCTGTATACAATGGCTACATATTCTTTCCAACTGAGCTTGAAAGTAATAAGGTGTTACTGAGTTCTTAAGGAAAATGCAGTAAGGAACTAAACTCTTCTATATTTTTCCCAGAAAAATGCATATATACAGACTAAGTAGATAAAAATGTAATCTTATAGTGTGCTTGTGATATATTTTACTTTTAAAACGATGATTGGTAGTGGAATGCTCATACCTCTTCAGGCGTTTGTTGCTACAATGTACAGTAGAAAATATGCAGAATGGATTAATCATTTAGACACTATACATTTCATAAGGATAAAGGTCATAACAGTTGAGCAAGCCATTTCCATCAACATTATAAATAAGAAGATTATATGATACACAAAATTTTCATTTACACAAACTGGACAGAATGTGCACAAGATATTGTAGCATTCCAGGAAATCTACCTGTCTGAAGAAATCACTGTAGTGGAAAATATTCTTGAAATAAAAAACAAACAAAAACCAAAATGCAACTAAGCAATAGATTCTTCTTAAAAAAAAATAAATTTACAAACTGTTTCATTTTAAGTACACGTACAAGTGCTTCCTCTATTCAAACCCTAGACTTAGGAGGGTTTTTAGGGTTTTTTATTTAAACATATAGATAGGAAAGCACATTTAAGTAAAATGTGAAAGAAATATTTTTCTCAGAAATAAGTTTAAGAAATTACTAAAAATTTGGAATTACAATTAATTCCACTATTTATTGCAAGCATGTGTATCTAGGTACAAAACCACAGAAAGCACTAGATATGTTGCTTTTCTTCCTCAAATAATTACATTATTCTGATCTTTACTCTATAAATGTACGTGAAGAGAAACATTTCTTGTTTTCCTGTTACTGTGCTCTTTTGCATCTAATTATTAGCAAAGCTTAATAAAGTATTTCATACATGTCTTTATTACAAGACTGATGGATCTCAATTTTGAAATTACATAATCTAGCAAGGAGTCAATCTTTTTCTTGTGAAAATTTCTCTCTATATTGAGAACCAGGACCTTGTGAAATGGACGCCTTCCTTTCCCTGCATTTCTTTCATCCCAACTTTCCATTTCCCAACATGATGAGATTAGAGGGAGGATGAGTAAAAATTCTTTCAGACTGAGAAATAACCATTCTAAGAAAAAAACTTGCTCTATCACAAATAGATTGCAAAGTCCAAAATAAGTACGCTTGATACAAAAATCAGGGAAGGAGAAAGGGAATGCCCCAGGAATTGTATCTTTCCTAAGGGTTTGGTAGAAGAAAATATGTCTTGTTACATTAATACTAACTTAGAGATAGGGAGTGTTAAAGCGCCTGGTATTAGTAGCTTGCTTATTGTTGCTTCATACTGAAATGGAGACATAAAGAGTTAGAATGAAAATTAAAAAGGGCTACATCCTACTCCACCTCACTGCCATTTTTCAATCTCAATCAAGAATTACGCTCAGTCCCTTGAATGCAATCAAGCTGTACCACAGAACAAAGGTAAAATACCAGAGCAGTCTTGATGAAACACTGGATCCGCTGTTCCAGTAATGTTGGGAGCCACTAGGAACCAAATTCATGGGCTTTACAACTGTTGTGCAGTATCAGACTAAGTTAGAGCAGAAAGAAAAATACTAAAGACTTAGAGCTTAATTTTATTAAGATAACACTAAATTCTTGCGAGGTTCATATGTTGATGTAAAATGTCATTTTCAACCCACAAAAAAACAAATATTTTGGAAAATAGGACCACTCAAACAATTAATAGTTAGGAAACTAAGGCTGAAACTGAATTCCAGCCTTCAGCTCCTTTGTTTTATATAACTGATTTTAACCTTATTCACTTATAGCAAGACAAACCCTTTACGATCCATTGAAAAACTCCAATAATAAATTTAGTCTAGATATTTTGATTACTTAAATACTGCTTCCTTAACTCACATATCTTATAATTTTTCTGGCACTTTAGATGTGCTGGAGGATTTGGATTCCAGGAGATTGCCCTGCTAGTCCTGTAAATCCGCTACTGCTTATCTTTATTTCCAAAACACTAAACATTGTAGCAGTCTCCTTAAGAGACTGTAAACAGAAAGGAATACTTACAGCAACGCCTCATACTACCCCTCTCCTACTTTCCATCATCACATCTCTGCACATCACAGCCCTCACAGTTTTAATTTAACTAGACAGTGTGAAGATACTTCTTCTGCAGCGTTTACCAAACTTTATCTTCCTTATTAGACCAAATCTTTGTACATAAATGGGACAAAACACAAAAATAAGTTTTTTTTGTTCTTTGCTGAAGCTTATGCTTCTGTAGAGTACTACCTTACTGCACTCTCTACACATCTTGTAATGATTTTACTCCAGTTACCTGCTGAAGAACAAGACATCACAATAACAAAAGGCCCTATGAAAATTTCAGCAGATCTATGTCAGGAAAGCAGATCATATTTTAAGCATTATTATAAAAGAAGCATTAAACAACTATGAAAATATCCCTATGACACTGTTAAATCTATGAGGAATCAGCATTTTGAAAAAACACAAGCAGTTCTGGTTCTTGCCATCTGAGAAGGAATGAGAGAAAAACTCTAAAACAGTGTGAAGTGGCACAAGTATGATCAAAGGTGCACAGTGCTTTCTAAGCAAAGAACGGAGTAAAATATGATTCTTCAGTTTGGAAAGAAAAAACAGGGAGTACAAAGGAAATGTACTAGCTGAGCATGGAGAGGGGACTAAGGGATGACTGCCTGACTATTTGCCACCTGTTCCAATGTAAGAAGTAGGAAGTCATCAGATGAAGTAAGCCATGACAGGGTTCAGAACAAAAAAAGGAACACTTCTTAACAAATGCCTAATTAACCTGTGTAATAATTTGACATATAATGTTGTAGTTACTAAAGGATTATACTTTTTGAACAAAGTCATGGATGAAAACTTTTTTTGGGCTTTTAAAAGTTTGTGGTACCCTTCATTACGCTGCTAAGTGCTGGTAATAGTTCATCTCAAAAATATGAAGCAGATTGAAAGATATATGTTCTTACAAATACTACTATAATATTATTTTTTTTTTTTATGATTCATTATGTATACCACAAGACTTTTTAAAAAAATTCTTTTTAATGGACGGGAATAATCATAATTGTCACCATGAAGAAGTACCACCACCCCCTCAAAGCCCAAATACGTTATCTTCATCTGCCTCAAAACATATGTGTACACTGTAGTTCAAGAGACTGTCATGGTATGGTTATCTCACATTTAGGGTACTAATAGGATGATGGTACTTATTCTTGGATCAGTGAACAAGCCAAAGCTGCCTAAAGTCAGACTCAGGCTCCAAAAAAAAAAAAAAAAGAAAGAGGGCTTTGCCTTTTTTATTATTATTTTTTAAAGAGGAAAATTGTACAGAAATGGTTAGTTTCTACTGGTTCCACATTGTTTCATCTTTGCATGCTCTCTGCTTTCTGTTTCAGCATAGCTGTGCTAGTAATATTCTTGCCTTCAGGCCAGAAGGTCAGGGGTTGAAGGACAACATAAAAACTTAGGCTCTAATTCAGTGATGACACAGAGGCACAGTGCTCGTAGGGGAAGAGCAACCACACTGTCAAAGGTGTCTTCTTTGGATGAAACACTGAACAGAGGTCCCTACTGGCAAAGTCAAATGAAAAAGGAATAAAAGCTCTGCTGTGAAAAATGTATTTTAAAAATGACTGCCCTAGAGTTCAGAAAGAAAGCTAGAGTTCTGATAGTTTTGTTACTTAGCTAATAGAAATTTGGTTTACATCTATCTTCGAGATTTATAGAGGTCTGACAGAAGAAAAATATTTCTGTTATCAGTTTCATGTGTCATTATCAATTTCTATCAGAATAATTACAATATAAAATCTCTATCTTACTAAAGGTCATGTGGTTTTGTTTAATACAAATCAAGGTTTATAACTGAGTAAAAATTAAGTAACTTTTTTTTTGGTTTTTTGGGAACCAGATTAAAAGGTACTCACAATTGTCTCATTTTAAGATTTTTAAATTACTGTCTTTGTGTTAGCAGTGGGTTATTAGTGAAGAAGTGTTTACATTTATAAGAAAATTATTTTAAAAGCATGGTGAAAGATATCAAAAAAAGTATTAATTCAGTGAGCACTAAGTTAGGAACAAAGTTTATCTGAAAGCAAACATTATTTTGAAGTCCATAATATTAAGCTGAAAGAAGAAAAAAAAAAGTGGATGAAACACATTTAAGTAGGAAATAAACCAGTAATCATTCTTGCTGATATATTTTGGGAAACATATGCAGCAGACAGAAGGAGCAGCACATGATAGCTCAGGTGGAACTTGAATAGTTAAGTGTACAAGACAGACTTAACAGGAAAAAAAGTCAGAACAAAAATTAATCTGATCAACAGAAACAGTGAGACATATGCTATTTACATAAGTCTAAGATAAGTATTTTATAATTTTTATTTTCTATGTTTCCTGTAAAGTTTACAATCCTCTTCAGGTACCGTAATGATATTTTGGAAAATTCCCTACTGGCTGTCTTTAATGAGACTTTTCAGGTTTTTTTTCAAGTGGGACATGATCCAAAGACATAAGTAGCAGTTACATCCTGTGAAGTGTGCACTTCCTCATACATCCCAAGAAACCTTGGAAGGTTTGAAAAAATATGGAATAGAAGATTATAATTAAATTCACAAATCCTTACTTCCTTATAAAGATGTAGGAGTCTGAAGATTCCTTTGGTATAGACTTGCAAAATCTGATCCCCGTCCTATTGCCTCCAAAGGGACAACATACAGGCAATCAGCCACTGAAGGACCAGATCCTGCAGGATTCTGAGCATCTGCACTGAGGTTTTTGGATTTTTAGGGGGCTTGGGGTCTGGGTTTTTTTGGGGAGTGGAGGGTGGAAGCATTGTCTCCCTGGTCAAGCCACCTATGGTGACAAATGTTTACAGCTCTGGCACTTTTATATATGCACTCAACTGTACACCCAGAAATGTCAACACATATACACATTTATTTTAATATTTAACTTTGTAAATGAGTGACTTCTTTAGTATTGGGATTTTGGATCTTATTTCTAAAAATACCACACTCACTGTTAAATACTATTCCATATTCTAACAGCCAAATAAAAGCACACCTGAAAGCACAGTTTAACCTTTAGTTCATTTATAAACTGATTTAATGACGTTGGTGAGACCAAAAAAATGACAGCAAAGAAACAAAAACATTGAAATCAACAAAAACAACAAGAAATTTGGTGCAGATCTAAAGTGTTATAGAAGGAAAAAACCTCAGTTTTGATCTTTATTTTATTCTGTGTATTATAGGAAAATTTGCAGTGTTTTAAAAATAAAACCATCAAAAAAACTGTATCCACTGACTTGATAATTTGAGTGGTTTTGTGTGAAAAACCATTATGAGTAATACCATGACTCAATATGTGACCACTGTCAGACAAGTGCTACTTAGACCTATCCATTTGCTGTACCAAGAACAGTGATCCCTGCGGTCTATAAGACCACATCTACACTACAAAGTTCTGTCAGCATAATCACTCAAAAATGAGAAAAGGCAGGATCTTTGATAAATACAGCAACACTGAAATGAAAGCAGAAAACATGCTTTCACCAGTGTAACCTTTTACTTGAGAGTGGGGAGAAGAAGAAAAAAGCACAACTGTGCTGACACAAATCTTAAATGAATTGATATAAAAGTGTCTGTACTAGGAATACTGTCCTGGTAGGGATAATACTCTCATATGAAGTAATATTGATAGAAAAACAAGATGTGTTTAGAAGAAATTTTAGATTAACTGGATTTTTTTCTGTTACCACAACGATTTTAAACTGCATTAGAATAATAATATACTGACTCAGTCCTGATAAAAACACCTGCAGTTAAACAGGTTGAGTGAGTGAAAGCGATCTCGGAGCATAGGAGTCAATCAGAAGGGCAACAACAGCCTGAATAAGGCTTTCAGCCAAAAAGCTGAGTTGATAGAGGTATTTGCCAGTGTTTACCATTTACCTTTCACTTTGAACACAATATAAATATTTAAGACCCTATATTGGCAGCTCATTAAAGCTGTGCATAAGAGAGTTGATGCCACTTCTGAACACTGGATTTTGGATCCTACATTTTGCAAGCACATTTGGAAACCTGAGCATAAGCTTCGGGGAAAAAAAACACTTGATGTTAAAGCTCTTAAATGCCAGAGTTGCCTCTCAAATGCAATAGTGCAAAACAGCACAAAGAAAGGCACATGATTCGGAGTGCAGACAAAGAAACAGTTACAATATTTCAGAAAACAAACTTTTCCCTGCTATGCATCCTTGCAATGAAGTATAAGATTCCCCTAGAACTGAAGTGGGTCAAAGTAATGCGAAAAATTTAGAGAGATACATTTCTCATTTAAATAGGCTAGCAAACTAACTATGTACGACTTAACTAAGCTTCCCCATTAGATCAAGTGGGATAAATTTCTATCAAAAAGACAGGAAAGGTGCAAACCTGTGTAGTACAGAGGGAGTGATGGGAGTAAATTGAGCAGACGATATTTTTTGGCCGAGTGTCAGAAAAAATATTCCTAACAGAGGGGACAACCATTATACTGTAGAAAAGACACCCTCAAGGGAAGTGATAGAAGTCTCATTCCCACAGTCCTTTGAAAATGAATTAGTTAATGCACAAGAAGAAAAATACTGTAGGAAACAACCCAGTCCTTGTTGAAATATTTTTATTATGACCTGTTACATCTTTCTCATCTCTAATTTCTGTGGTTTTATGAACATGAATGGAAGAGAATAGACCATGCATAGCAAGGAGGGAAATCTTTGTCATTGGTTTTCCTCCCTGCTAGCCTCCCTGTTTCCTGCCATTCACAACCATTCCCATCATCTACAGATGGCTAGAGGAGCAGGGGGCAACACACAATTACAAATTAATCTCTATTATTGTTGCAGGAACCTGGAGTTGCACTCCAACAGCACATAGAGCTAATTTTCTTGTCTTTTGTTGGGAGCAGGAAGATTGGTTGTGCATTTGTCAGTTTTATCTTTGTTGGCGGGGTGTGTGCTCAGTATAATGAGGTAAGTAAAACAACATTTCTCAATTTTAATATCCTAGGACTTTTCACTGACATGAGGGTTACTGGCATGAAGCTTTCTTATAAAATCCTTTTGTCACATACTGTACTACAAATTTATCAGATTGTCTCGGTTTCAGAGTCACTGACACTTCCTCTAGACTTTCTTAAGTATCAGGATTTTCCCATACTACCAAAAAAACCCAAAAAACACACCAAACCCACACCACCTCATCTGTTGCACTTAAAAGCTGATCTCAAAAGAAAGTCAGCACAATTCCTCAGATACAACAGTTTCACTGTGGCTTCCAGATACACCTACTTTCAGCAAGAAACAAGGATTATATAACCATTATGCAACCTAATATCAATTATTTTGTCCTGTAATTTAAGATAAACTTTCATCTTTTACCTTCATTAAATTATATTTGGATTATGAGATACAATAACTTCAAAATATAAAGTAAGAATAAACACGCTTCCCTTTCTGTCTTCAGTCTTGTGTACCACTTTACCCCAAAATAAACATATAATGTAAAAAACACAAACAACCTCCCCAAACCACACAGAGCCAGCAAAAGCCACAAAACCCCCCCAAAACAAAAAATACCCCTCAAAAACTACTACTTGTGACAAAAAAAACCCCAAACACCTCAGGTTTTTGAGTAGCTCTTAAGTTTCTTTACTATTTATTTAGTTCTTCTGTATTCTTTACATTCCAATTTTCTTCATAAAGGAATTTCTCCAGTATTTTCTATGTCCAAGACAGACAAGAGAAGACCACACTTAGATTGTTTGTGAGCTTAGTTCTATTCCATAATCACCAAAGCATCTCCCCTTCAATTTTGACAAATTGATAAGGATTGCAACAGTAGCTCAATTTATACCTGACACACATTGACTGTCTAGGAAACCCCTTTTTCCCTTCTGTCTCCTATCCCAACATGTTAAGCATTAAAAAAGCAGCAAGCTTTGCTAACCATAGTTACGTTGTCAGTGACTCACTTCATGCTGTGGTCTTGCTCATTCAAGTTCATTAACTCATTCCATTTGTTTTCATTATCAGTTGATAATAAGCACTTGATAAATACAGGAACCTGAATGAAGATAGATATAAAAGCTGACTTTTTTTTAGAAAGAATTTTGCTTATTTTAATCTAATTTGGAGGAAAAAAGTAAATAATATAAGAAAATTATCTTTTAAGTAGCAATTGTGAACATGATTGAACTCTGTATGAAAATGTCATGAAAAAAAAAGGTTTTTTTTTGAAGGTTAAAAAATTGGCTGGTTACTTACACAAAAGTATACAAATGAAGTTATACTTTAATTTATGTAGACTTATGCAGTTCTCTATGGGTAAAATTGGATCCTGTAAAAATATAATATATTGCCTGGCCAGATAATTTTTTTAAATATTACAAGGAGATTTTGTGTGATTTCAATTTCCAAATTTTTATAGGACCTCAGATTCTTTCTTCATAACTTTTCTTTGAAGTATAGGAAAAATTGAAAGCTACATGAGTATATATATGTAAAAATTTGTCCAATTTTCCTGAAAAATAAGTACACCCTTATAATTTCTTTATTGAAAACTTTCATTTTCCTTAAATCTTTCAAGATTGATTGATAAATACATATTCTTCCACTAACATCAGCTTAAAGAGTTCATAGGCTCTGTCAAAAGAGGTGGTTGTTGTACTTGGGAATTTAAGATCAATTTACCACTTTTCAAACAGGTAATATTTTATAACTAGTGGTTAATTACGGCAGTGATTGCAAGCAATAAAAAGTTATATGAGCAAGTGTCCAACTAGCCAGCAAACAAAAGTTACCTCAAATTCATAACCTGTATAACAGTTTAGTGCTCATATGAAGACATCATATTAAAATACACCTTTCGTTTCCATGATAAGTCTGTTGAACTAGCAACCCAAACAAATATTTAAAAGTTCTGAAAAAAAAAAAAAAAGGGATGCGGCTCCCAAGCGAAACTCTGTCAAAATGTGCATTTATTATTCAATTCCTTGCTAAAATACACTTTCTGACAAAGACACATCACAACTTTAATGCAAGCCTTTAGCCTTATATTGCAAGAAAAATAGCGATCATGCTGAAACCCAACAGGAGTTGTACAGAGGTAGTTAGTTCTCAAGAATACAGGCCCCTGTACTTTCTAAATACAGGAAAAATCATTCCTCTGGGTCAACCAGCACATTTCATACTTCAAATGTCTCCCTAAGATCAAGTTTAGCAATTCATCAGAACTAGAGAAAACCAAAAAAATCTGCAGTCAGGTAACAAACAAAAAAGAGTTCCTTACCAAAATACTGCAAGCTACCTAGTAAATTATTTGTTCTTAATTTCATCTTGGAGAAGGAAATAAATAACCCATAGGGAATGTTCTTATTTTTAACTGCTTCTCCTGAAATCTTTCTGTGGAGGATGAACATGCCCAGAGGACTGATGAATTTGAAACCCTTTTCTCCTGTTAAAGATCCCAAATTAATCATTTCTCTGATGAGGTATTTCAGTCCCCAAAAGCCTCAGGCAAGGGTCTTAAGATCCAAGGCCTTTTTTTGGTCTTGACACTCAGTGGTGAAGACACCACTTACCATATATGTATTTAGCTTTTGCAAGTAGCACAAATAAAAACAGCAACATTTTCTTGGCAGAAAAAAAAAGATGTACACCATCCCTGCAACATTGTAATATGTATTAATGTACAATTATTTTTTAAACAATAGTTTAGTGAGAAAAGTAACACCTTTGACCTAGCAAAGCTGTGTTAAATGCATAGACACACATATAAATGATAGTAGGGTGATGTTTCTACAAAGAATAAGCAAGTTTTAGAAACTGACAGATGTTTCTGTGCAACTCCATGGCTTCATTCAATATTTAAGTTTCTCTATGGCATTACCATTTGTTAAAAGAAATAACAGACTACAGTGAGTTTGAAAAAAGCTCTTGGTGCCACAGCTCTTGTTTACTTCCACCAGGAAAAATAATGTATGGTTTTGGGTTTTTGTCAACATATTCATCTTCCTTTCGGAAATGTTTTTAGAGCTGAGTAGCTCAATGCAGAGGTGTGGAACTGCTTCATATACTATAGAGAAAGGGCGTAAGTTGCAAGTCTTCAGTGGACTGGCCTGCAAAGGCCAAACCAAAAGAAAAAAAAAAAATATTATTCAAGTAGTTTATTTGCAAGTGTTGCTGCACTTCCCAGTTTGTGAAGGGAGTTACACAACTGGGGTGGGGCACAAGGCATACTGACCCTTTCATCATATCCAGGAGACATGCTACACGGAGGCACAAAAGCATTTTTAATAGCTGAGATGCACTGATCCAGCAGGTCCCAGGCTGGTAAGTAGAGCATCCCTTCAGAGCACCCTGACATTGCTAGTCAGTGCTCAACAAACCACTGCTGGTCACTTCCTCAGTCTACGCCAGCATCCTCTCTACCTAACCCTTGTTCCCTTTATGTATATACAGATTACGTATCCACTCAGAGAAGACACAATCTTTTTCTACGTTCTCAGGAAATTGGATCTCAGTGATTAGAACGGCAGCACTGAAATTCAAGAAAATGGCTTGGATTTTTTTTTTTTTTACACAGATGTGAAAACATGGATTCAGAAGACACAATGTTTCTCAACTATATATATGATGCAGTAGAGAATCATTCTCTATTTGCACATCTCCTGTTCACCACAACACATCTTTGCACCACTTTGAAATAAGCAAGGGCAGAGGATTACACTAGTGATATAACAAAAACAGAACAATCGGATTATTACATATACCTAATGGCTCTGTCACCACACAATTAGGCAAGATACTGTGGCCTGTATTTTAGATGATGTTGCATGCTGTACTACAGCCCTCAAAGAAACAGATTCACAAGTCTGTGTGATCAGAGTTCAAATACAAATTTCTTTTCCCTTGCCTGTGAACTCTATTGAGTATAGCTCAAATTTGGATCATGAAACCTCTAAAGAGAATGAGCCAAAATGTGTAAATATGAGAAGACAAATAGGTACCCAAAACCTAACAGCAGGAAAACAATTAGCACAAAGGAGGTTTCAGTATAGTATACTTTAAGTCTAGTGAGTGAAGTCTTTAATATTCAACTCCTGCAAAGCAATTTGAAATAACCTACTCCAAGCATATCATAACATAAAAGCAATAAGGTATATCAACCGTGTAAAATATTTACACTTTGTTAAAACAGATAGCATTACACTTTGTAAGGTATTGTGTTAGTCATTCATTTTTCATAAGTCATGATTTCAAGTTTTTCTGAAAATTCATCTCACAAATCAACTAAGAACTCTATTATGAGAGCAGGCATGCCTATATTTAACAGTCTCCTAGCTGAAAATGCTAATAATAGTGTGAGCAAAGTTATCCAAGATTTAGTACTACTGTACCAGAAAAGACATACATACCTCAGTCAATTTGGAAAAGGAAACAATTGTTTTCTATAATACTAAATAAGGGGAGGTAGGCTGGTGGTTTGCTTTGTAATATATCACTTAACCATAAAAAGCTGCCTAGTTTCACTGAATGCAGGATTATTTAAGATGTTATTACCAGTAGACTCAATAATTCAATCAAAATAGTTAAGTATGACAAGATATTAGGAAGCAAGGGTGCCAACAGACATTGAACACTGCTGCAACGTAGGTAAGAACTGAGTCATAATGATTATAGGCGTGCTTACAACAGATCTTACATAAATATGGAGAATATTTTCATTTATAATAACCAAAAGTTCTATTTCAATTTAATTTCTTGGTTTTAATGGTATAAATGCCAAGTAAATCATTAAAAGAAATGTCAGCTCTATCAGTGGCAGCTGCTCTTACTACTAAAAAAGGAGGGGAAGTGTAAGAGCAGGGCAGCCAGCAAACCCCACAGCGGTCTGCAAAGTCACTAGTGGGAAAACAACAAAGGCCTTTCCATGCAACTAACACAGATGTGCCCATAGCCAAACTGTCAGAAACAGTTAAGATGACAGCTACTCACAGTTCATTATTTCCTTCTCACAGGTCACTGGGTGACAAGCTGGGTCACCATGCTTTGTCGGCTGCTACAGTCTTCCCCACCCCCCCACACCCCCCATTCTTATTCTATTTAAATAAAGGTAAGGCGCTCAAATCAGTATACTAATGTAAACAAGTATCTTAAAATGCTTTCTGAAAATGGAAATGTAATGTTTATTATACCTTCCTTTCATTTTCAGATGGATATATAACATTTCCTCTCTGTGAGGAGTACCGGATTTGTATCTGTAGCAGGTACAGCTATTAGAATAATTTTGTCAAGATGTGACTAAAGCAGATAATGAAAGCTAATTTGTCACCATTTCAAAGCTTTAACCTTTAGAACACTTACATGGCAGATATATCATGGAAAATCATTGCAACTCAGTGAAAAGATGTTTTTCTCAGAGGAGTTTTCACAAACAGAAATCTGAGGGGGTACTTAAAATGAATACAGATTTTTTTTCAAATGCAGAAAATACAGTCTAAAGTGTTTTTTGCAGAACATCTATAAATAGATTTTAAAAATAATCCAGTTGTGAATTAACTTATATAGCACATTCTCATCTGTCTTCACAGAGTAATCAATTTACAATACAGAGGTAGCTTATAAATTAACCTATGTTTTGCCCACTTGGAATTTAAAATTAATGAACAGTGTATAAAGAATCAAGGTCAAGCATTTGCTTAGCTGTTACAAACAATTGTACCAATTTGTAGCTCTGTCACTGATGGAAGCGGGAGAACATTTCCATCTCCTTAGGGGTACTCCTTAGTCATTTTTCCTACACTAATAAGTCTTATAAAAAGTAATAACTGAATTTGTCCAACTGATTCAGAAAAAATAAAAGGAAACCAACTGTCCCAGATGTATGTTTCTTAGTATTAAATATGACAAGGTCATAAGCGTTCTGACCCAGATCCAAGAATGCTTATATGTAGCATGTACTTAACTTGGAGCATACTTAAATGCGTATCTGGATTGGAGACAAAATATTCAGAAACTTGTGAAATCAAGCTTGCTTATGGAAGCAAATAATCCAATAAGGCCTGCAACCAGAACGGCATTAAAACAGGTAATTAATCTTAGAAATATGTCTACTGCCTTTTAAAGGGACAATTCACAAATTGAATGTTCTACTGGGACAGCACAAATCTGTTACAGCTGATGATACAAGAGCACTCTCCTACTTTCCCAGTTGGGCCCAACAAGTAAGATCATAATGAGAGAAGTCATTTAAAATGCTGTCAGAAATGGCAGGGGTTACATTTCCACAAGGTAACACTCCAAACATTATCATCTTGACTCAGGGAAAGGTAATACTACGTAGTGTCTTTCTACAAGTGTCCAAAAACATTTTTTGAGTGAAAGATAACAGTTTTGCTGTTTCCCATACATGAACAGCAATGATGAAAATAAGTATGGGAAGGAAGTTAGTGGTCATTAGTTACTTAGTTAAGTCATTGGTTCTTGTGCACTGAGGGAAGTACATAAATCAGACATACAGATCACCTCTCTATTCATCCTTATCCTAAAGGCCACAACTTCTCAGCAACTGGAATCTTCCATGTCTAGCATCTAGCTTATGATTGGAATTTAGTCTGTTTGGAGCAATGCTTGTCATTTAGAAAGGATTTTTTCCTCAACAGTATTTGCTGGAATAGGTGAGTTTTTAGTCTTGCATAGAAACTCAAGGATTCAGTCAGGTAAATCAAAGATGAGGTTCAGGTTTTTGTGTCTTACAGGCATATGTATATTAGTAAAAGTATGAGATGCATTGAAAGAACAACATAGGAAAGAAGACTGAATAAGATGTCTCCAACAATATGAAGGGCTTGCTGAGACCACTAAGATAGAGGACAACCCCCCCCAACCTCATTTCCTTGTCATCATTACTATAATGTATCATAGGATAATGTGCAACTGGCTAAACAGTGTGCAGGTAAAAAAAGGGCCTGACTGCAGCCTTCAACCAGGAAAAATAAATAAGAAAGTCTAATTGTATGAAAATTGCTGCAAATGGACAAAATTGCCCTCTACTTAACCACATTCTTCCAAACTTCATAAGGCTCTTCCTACAACAGCCTACAGAACAACTTCTTCCAACATGGGGCTGACTTCACGCTGTTGCAGCTCACCATGAGAGTATGATTATTTTCTCAGAAACCAAACCAGAAAACCAACGAGAATGACAGCTCTGAAATGCTTATTCCTCCAAAACACTAAGCTGGAAAAGGAAACATTTAGGGCAGAACTCAATAGCTTAAGAATAGACACTTGGTTGTATTTGACACTGCCAATGTACACAAAGGATCTGCATAGTTCTCCGAGGAACAACACAGGACTGGCAGCAGTCTTGCAGTAACCTGAAACAGCTGGAAGCCTGATGATATACCACTCAACACCTAAAAAATTATCCTAAACACCTATGGCAGCTGAATCTCCATTTAGAGACACAGTGCCCTTCCTTTCTCAGTAAGCCGAAAGTTTTACAAAAAAATCTACAAATGTGTTGAGCAGGGCAGTTCGCCAAAAGAGTTTTTATAAAACTAGTTGAATTTCTTAGGAGGAACAGTAATCATGGTCTTCACTTTATCAACTCATATAGCTGGACCAACTCCTGAAACAAAAATTCTAGGACACTGAGGTACAGTTTCCTCTACAAGTCATACCTCATTTGCACTTCTGTCAGTTTTTCATGTTATTTTGTAAAGGAAGGCAAATTTTATTGCTACTTGGAAATTGAACAGCTTTTCAAATCACAAAGGATAAATAAAATCCTGTCTCCTGTTTCTTACATCACCTTTCAGGCACTGAAAGCATCCTACAGACTACGGAGCGGAATGTGGCAGCTATTTAACAGACTACATTAGTATTTATCACAGTCTAGTGAAAAATAACAGCAAAAGAGAATTTAAATCACTTAGTACCTCCCATAACAGAGGTAACTGCAGAAGTTTTGAATTAGTTACCGTCGCTATTTAATGCCAAATGTTTCTGACAGTAAAATACTGTTATTTTAGTATTTAAATGTTTTGTTTCTATATTTAATTCTAGTTCAGGAAAGTGCTTTAGACTGCATGACTCCAAGTTGGTGGGAAGAGATACATAAAGACAGAGAAAGTCAAGCATTCAGTGCTTAAAGGCTATCTTGACTGCAGGTAGCTTTCTAAATCAAATGTCTGTTTTCTGTAAGATGACATTTTTAGCTTAATATTTATATACTGTTATCTGAGGCTAAAAGCATGGAGATTTAGTTGAAGAAATTTCACTTATCCCATTGTACTTATATTAAGTGAAATACTTTGCAGTGACCTTGACATCACTTTGCATATTTAGAACATAATTCCTACTTAAAGCACCATGGAAAAATGATCTTTTACAAACCTTCACCTTACATTGCAGAAGGCACCTTTTGAAAGAGCCAATATAATCAATATTAAGTTTGGTACTTTATGTTGTAAACATACCACAATATTTGCTAGTAGTTAAATCATTTATGTTGTAGCTTTAAAGTTATTTGATTCATCAAAAACCAAAATTACCCAAAATACGGGTAACCTACATCTACCTATGCAGTTCCCCCAAAACTACTGATAGCTAATACCTTCTGATACCTCAGTCACGTCATAGCCTTCAGACACATTTGAGAAATATTTTGGGTACTCAAAGATTAAATATTTCCAAGGTATATGCATAAATGAAGAACCTGAAGTGCTAGTCCTTAAAGGAGGACCAGAGGAGCAAATCTATGGGTCCTCAAAGGGTAACGCATCCAAGGGGAGAGTTACAATAACCTAGATAAACTGAATCCAGTTGTTTCTTGCCGTCACCTATAAATTACTGTTATTGACTTACTGCCAGTAGTAACAACAACATTAACTAGTTCAACTTCCATTATAACAGCAAGTGACATCTTGTGTTCTTTCATCTGAATGGAAGGTCCATTTTTAAAGTGTTTTGATCTAAAAGTACCCAAAGAACCTCAAAGTACCTTGAAGTAGTTCAAGAATAACCAGCCAAATGTCATTTGTAAAGGAGAGTTTCAGTTAAAGAAAGGCAGTCTTCTGCCTGCTATAAATAGAAGTAATTAATAACACTGCTATTTATCTTTTACTGAAATTAAAATAAAGCCCTATATCAAAAGTGACTGTGTCACTTATAGTATTTTGGCTCAGCATGACTTTGAGGTTTCTAACAAAACCTTTACCATTTAAACAAGTCTTGTGGCACGAAATGTGTCACAATGTTGATACAAGTCCTATTTAGTCCTATTTCTTTATGTAATTTGCATGATGTGAGGTTTGTAGATATAAATTAAAAAGTAAATTTGCAATTACTACCAAACATCATCCACATCAATCTTCAAAATAAAAAAAATAAAGCACATAAATGTCACCCCTTTTCATTAATTTTGGTCAAAATCCCCATTTGCTTCTCAGCCAGAGGGTTTCTGAGATATTTCAATAATATCCAGGAAATCAATCTTACATGAAACTGAAGGAAAACATCTAATGTCATTGAACAATAAATATCAGTTCTGTCAGTGGCTTACCTTTGAGCTGAGGCCTTAGGATGTTTCTCTTCTAGTTTCCTCACCAGTGCCACTGTCAGCTGTGTAGTCTCCCCTAGGGGATCTGCAGGCATTAAATGGGCGTCCAAAGGTCCTGAAAGTTGTTTCTGATTGGGGTTGCTGACATTTTTTTGCAGAACCTAAGAGATAGAAGTACAATCGTGTAATTTATATATTGCTAATTAAAATAATGTGTGTCTACTTTTTCAAGTAAGGCTGTTGATTAGCAGAAAATGTCAGAAATACAAATAGCTATGTCAAGATGCATCAAGAAGCACAAATCTAGCGGTCTAGTGATTTTTTTTGTTTCCCTTTCCATCCTTGAGTTTTTCCACATAGGAATTAAAACATTTCAAAAAATTTTCCTACATGGGCTATAAGCTTAGATTGTCTGAGACACAAATACATATAAATTTTTATTCATTAAAATCCTGTATACAACTATCATTTGTCTGATATATAAATATCTTATTAAATTAAGAAACCAAATGAGGTTATTTAAGGAAATAAGTTGACTTCCGCACTGATATTTCTCTTTTCAAAACATGTTTTTGAAAGGACTGTCTCTGACCTGCCTCTGGCTTAATACTGTGACCTCTTCTGCTGAGCTGCTGTCTATCTCCTGATGAGCTGCAGACCAGGGCCCATGGTGAATGCGGTTTTCTGTCTGGGTCACCTCCTCTCTTTCATTTAGCTCCTCTAGGTAGGTCAGGACAAACTCAGGGTAAGCCTGTAGGAAAGGACAAAGGCAGAGGAATAATGAAGAAAAACATCAGCTACATCAGCAGAATCGCAACAGTCTAAACACCAGGAACCATGGGAAAAGTGGTTGTTGATGTACGCAATGTCACAAGAGTTGCTTGCACGTAAAAAACTTTGTGTTTCACAAAATTTTCAGAGTTAGATGGTGACCTTTTCATATGCACTAAAGTGAAAAACAAACTTTTGAACATCATCAGTTTAAGAATAAAGACTAACAGCTCTCAAAATGAAACTTCTATAAATAGGAAAAAAAAACCAACTTTGTATCCCTCTCTTTAGGTAATGTTTAATTAAGTATAGGTGACATTTAGGTAGGTATTTCAAGATAATATATTAAAAGAATTTAAAACAGCATATTCTGACATCAAGGCACATCATATACAGAAAAAGCCTTCCTGATGGTTTTGAAACCAAAAAAAATGTACTGCTTTAATTCATCAGTGAAGTCAATTGCCTTCTTAATACTTTTGATCCTTGCTTACCTGGCAAAATGTCCCAAATAAAACATAAAAATAATCACAGCTTAACAATTACATTCTGTTGCATCTGAGACATTAACATCTCAGCAACTCAACCTTATAATCCCCAGATCTTGTACCATGGTAACACAACCAGTTTTATTTCTTTAGCTCAGCCTGTGAAATGACTGCATCGCCGTTTCTCAGGTGCTTCTTCAATTCAAGCACTAGTCAGTTTGCTGTCCTCATGATGAAATGGGCAGAATCTTCCTTTATACGAAGTACTTATTTATAATGAAAATTGTAGTTCAGAATTCTGTGAGAACTTGTACTATTTTTAATAGAAAGTATATAGACAATAACAACACTAAATTAGACCAAAAATAGGAGCTATTCAATTACAGTTAACACTTTAACAAATTGAAATCAATAATCTATGAAAACCTTTATGGCTACAGAATGAGCTGTCTCACAAGAAAAGACATCTTCTTCTGTTCCATCACTCATCAGTGATTAAGCATAAGCAGTTTCATAGGGCAGGTAATATTACAGTATTTAAGCACTTGGGAATATATTCCAAAGTCAATTCTGCATGGACATCCCATAGCTTCAGTGACATTTCTAAGCTCAAGTGGAAAGCAGAATACAAAAACTGAAACCTACCCTCAATTTCTAAGAAGACTTTTGGCTCATATCTTAAGAATACTTTACAATATTTCAATATTTTGTTAGTTTGATCTTGAATTTTACTAGACATTTTTAACAATAAAGTGCAGCTTTTAGCTTCAGTTGCATGACTTTTTCTTTAATCTTTTATCAGACTTTTCCCATGATATTTTCAATTTTGGACCATTTATATTTTGCTTTAAAACAAATCCCTTAAACAGCAAGAGTACAACAAGCAGCGGGGTGCTTTTATTTCTTGAGGGAAAAAATTCTTCACTGATCAATAATACTAACTCCCCTGCTGTTTATCACCTTGTATAGACAATATATTATAAAACTTCATAGTTCCTGCTTCATAGTTCCTCTGTATTTTAATTCTGATGTAATACAATAGCTTACATTCCTGGTATATTTTTCAGACTTGGCTGCATGAATGAGCCAACATTCCACTTCTTTCAATAACAAAGTCTTTATCTACAAGCACTTCACACTCACTTTACTTATTGCTGCTGAGAAAAGGGATTCTGGTTTCTCTGTTTCACTTTTCACCTCTTCTGCCCAACCCTGTGCCATTGCCGCTTTCTGGCCAGAAAAAAGCATCTGGCAGCCATGTAATAAATACAAACAGAAGTGACCTAAGTAAAAATTAACACAGTAAAATGATAGTTACCACCCGTATGTGTACTCAAACCAAGTTCCCTATGTGGCACACCTGTGCCAGAACACCAGGCAGCATGGAAACTGGTGTGGGAGTCCCCATCTCTGCTTGCTCCAGCTCACGGGTGATGGATCTGCACCTCCTTTACGCCAAACAGCTTCTGTAGGTATTCCACAGAACCTCCCTTCTTCAGGAAAGTAAAGAAACAAAAACTCACAGTGCAGAAGGCAACAAAAGCCTCAAGCCTTCCCAGGACAAGAAAAATAATTTTTCAACTAATTTCTGCCCTTAAGCAAATACAATACTTTGGAAAGTTTTATTTCTAGTTCAAAACTTGTTCCACCCTAAGATACATTTGGCTTCCCGTGCATACAAAATACTGAAATCTATTGTGAAATATTGTGATATACATGTTCAAAACTCAGAGCATGTTTAAAAACACTATTAGCTTATCTTGCTTACTTTCTGAAATTGATAGTTGACTTATACTGTTATTTATTTATACTTTTTATTGACTTTTATTTTAAGTTATCCATAGTGTTTACATGAATAAGAGTATATAATTTGACCTGTCACAAATATGGAGATCACTGAATATTAGTCTATTAACTAAAAACGTACAGGAAAAAATATCAAGATTAATTGGTTGTTTCTGCATAAGAATAGTTTGGAAAACAGGATCAGAATTGAATTATGAATCAACATCTTGAAAATAACTTGATAATTTTAATGGTTTTTCAGAACAAGCTTGTACTAGTACTCTCTAATATAATAAAGCAAGCCATACCTTGATTGCATAGGGGAGAGCGTACACATAAAGGAGAGTATGTTAATGGCAAACAAACTAAGTAGTAGGTATTAATTCCAAGAAAGCGAGTTTTGTTCTCAATCTGAATGATGTGTCACGTATCATTACACTGTATTATGCTGCTTTCCTATATGTCAGTTTTTGTTGGCCTACATATGTTGCAACTTAAAATAACCTGACACTACAGATAAAGTGAATGTGATAGGAAACATATACAGAAATATACCATTTTTCAATGAGATATACTACTAACCTTCGGCATTTTTTCCTGACAAGAAATACAGAATAGAACAGTGTTACAGTTATTAACACTCAGAAACTTTAGAAACCTCTCTCCTCATAACGTACAAACTACAATAATTTTTATATTCCAGTAAATAACAATCAGTATGCAAAAAGATATGAAGACCAGTACGGCTGACAAGTATACTTTTATTTAATGATGATCTGAATAATTCTAGCATAAATCCAGGCAACATATGAAGCAATGGGAACAGTCTGCATTTCATCAGACTGTTGGATACGTGTGAGTAATAGAATCTAACCTAATATGCAGATGAACAGATGGCAAGGGAAAGTTGGTGCTAGAGAGGAGTGTCTGGTATTGACTTCCTACTGGACAGTGGTCCTCCACAATTTTCCCATGCTTAACAGTATATAACGCTGCAGACACCTCTGTGAATGCCTTTGAAATGCTCAGAAAAAGGTGCAATTTAAAGAAACATCAGAGGCACAAATATAGAGACACTGGATATAACCCACTGGTATGCTAATGCAAAACCACGTCTTATTTAATAGAAGAGAACATGGCAGCTGGGTATGAAACCACCTTTCTGGGAGTTCTCTGCCACCCTTCCATTGCTGCCCATGGATTCTTGATAGCAGCTTGCATGAACTGGCTGACCTACGAAACACCAGGTTTCAAACAAGCTACTGACCGAGATGGCAGGTCGTAACAAACTCAAACGAAGAACAGCTCCTCTGTCAACACTGTGCACCATCCTGATTTTTCTTATCCTTCAAACACTTATCTGAACAAAGTTACTAGAAAGGAACCTCTCAGTAATACATTTTTCCAGGAAATATATTTTGTTTTAATCAACAATCTGTTTTAAAAGGGCTATTTTCTTTAGCTATGCAGGAGTAAGCACAACCAAATGGAAATTCAATATTATTTTGAAAAAAACTTCTGTTACAATTACTTTTTCTACTTCACTGGGTGTGTGTGTGTCTGCATTTCTAAATTGGGCATTTCTGCTTACACCTGAGAAAAATTATTTTGTTGTTATTCAGTGTTAATTTTTAGGACGCCTACTTTGACAAAGGAATTTAAGAGTCATTGAGATTCATCCATAACAACATTAAGGACTGTATTTTAACTTCTAGTTACCACAAATTACTATACTGATTAAAAAATAAGATCTATTTTTACTTAACATTTTTACTTTACATAATTAATAAGCTTGCACTACCATTCAAGAAACACAGCATTAAAACAAAATTAAAATGAAAACTCACAAGTAAAACCATGAACTGGTTCCATTAATTTTTTTAAACAACTAATAAAATACAGTATGTTTCTATTCATCCACTAAGTAGAAAATATTTATAAAAATAACATGAACAGGAAATAATGTAGTGATATCACAACATCAAAACAGTAATTATCATTTGTTGAAGGTTTCATATAGAAAAAGGAAACACTGCAAGAAAAAAAACCAACAAAAAACAAAAACTAAATCCAGGCTCAGCAAATGCAGATATAATGTCATATTTACAGTAGGTGGAGCCATTATATCCTAAAACCACTGTTGATAGATGCTGCTTTTGTCTTCATTACAAAATGAGTAATTCAAAGCGTTATATCTCATTTTACCAAAACACAGAAATAAATTAGGAGAGAAAATGGCATTTACACTTCAAATAGCATGATTTCACAAGGAAAAAACCACTTGATTTCTGAAACTAACACCATGAATAGGCATCTAATGCAGTAAATAAAGATGTGGAAAAGAAATAACAAGTCCTCTACAGCTTATTCTATTGGATAAAAGGAATAGGAAATGAATCATGCGTTAAGACTTTTTGAAGTGAAAAGGAATGAATTAATCTTTATAATAATGCAAACTAAATCAGAAAAGCTACCTCAACCAGAACAGTTTTCTAGCTGTATAGGATACAGAGGACATTGGAATTCTTAAATTGGGTTCCAAATTATTACATGTCCCAGTAATGTTTAACAGCATTTCAACC
Organism: Tringa tobata; assembly: GCA_033628505.1. Classification (NCBI taxonomy): domain Eukaryota; kingdom Metazoa; phylum Chordata; class Aves; order Charadriiformes; family Scolopacidae; genus Tringa; species Tringa tobata. Next base: position 22,661,781 of record JAHREE010000118.1, on the reverse strand, counting down.
CAAACAACATTCATTAAGATTTCTGAAAATACTTCTCCTACCCAGAACAGAATTTTTCAGTTGGAAGGAACCTACAATGATCATCTACTCCAACTGTCTGACCAATTCAGGGCTGGCCGAGTTAAAGCATTTGTTAAGTCCATTGTCCAAATGCCATTTAAACATTGGCAGGCCTGGGGCATCGACCATCTCTCCAGGAAGCCTGTTCCAGTGTTTTACCACCCCCTCAGTAGAGAAATGCTTCCTAATGTCCACTCTGAACCTCCCCTGGTGCAGCTTTGAACTCTTCCCACATGTCCTACCACTGGGTAGCAGGAAGAAGAGCTCAGCGCCTCCCTCTCTGCTTCCCCTCCTCCAGAAGCTGTAGAGGTCACTCCTCAGCCTCCTTTTCTCCAAAGTAGACAAACCTAAACTCCTTAGCTGCTCCTCATAGGGCACGCCTTCCAGCCCTGCCACCAGCTTTGTTGCTCTTCCCTGGATGCATTCAAGGACTTTCACATCCTTCTTAAATTGTGGAACTGCATACAGCAATCAAGGTGAGGCCACACCAACACTGAGTACAATTGCCTCTTTGGACCAACTGGTTATGCCATGTCTATTGCACACCAGGATGCGCTTTGCCCTCTTGGCTGCCAGGGCACACTGTGGCTCATATTGAGCCTGAGGTCAACCAGCACCCCCAGATCCCTCTCTGCAGGGCTGATCTCCAGCCACCCCTCTCCCTGTTTATACTTGTGCTTGGTGTTACTCCATCCCAGGTGCAGAATCTGCATATTACCCTAGATACGCAAATTAGAAACAGCACATGTTAAGAAGGAAAGGAAAATTTTGCATTTCTGTAACTAAGGCAAGATCTGCAATCTCCCTGTCAATCTGGCACACTCTACAACATGAGATGAACTTTAAATTATCTATATTAGCTGAATAAAAATCAAATCATCACAAAACTTAAATTTATATTGCAGAACTGCTAGCTGTATGATATAAAGTTAACTATCCTAAATCTGATACAGTTTTTTGAAACTGAAAAATAGCTTCAACAAAAGGCACTGCACACATACAGAAAAAAATTATGGTCTTGATGCTCAAAATACAGTTTATATTCCTACTTTCTCTGAGATTTAAATAGCCCATATTACATAGTTTTTTCCTTGACGCACAGGGTAAAAAAAAAAATCATGTAAAAATCTTTAAATTCAGAAGTCCAAATTTCAAATAAATTTTAGTTTCTGTTGTTTCATTTTTCTTAATTTCAATTTTCCAGATTTTTCATTTTCTATTAGTTTTAACATTTTATAGTGGTCTGAGATAGTTTTGTTTGTTGGCTTTTGTTTGGTTGTTGTTGTGGTTTGTTGTTTTGTTTTTTGTTTTTTTTTGAATGTGGCAGCTGAACAGAAGTTGCTTAAATAGATGCAATTTTATCAAGTCTTGAGATAGAAGCCCTTCATGCTCTGTAGTTTCAGGGTGTTTAGAAAAACACATTTCTGAAGTAGTGTCCTACATCAGGCAAGAAAGAATTCTTCGCATGCCAATATACAGACAGTTGCTTAAGGATATATCAGCCAGCCAGGATCATGCATGTCTGACTTGCATAACACTTGCTTTAAATGTAAATAAATCAAAACTAGGTTCAGTACACAATCTTATTCATCTGGGACATGTCTTGTGAATGTCTAGCAGAAGTAGGGGTTGTTTTTCCCCCTAAGTGTCAGCAAGTGACAGATCTCAACGACACCCCACGCTATTTTTCTACAGGGAGTACCAAGAAGTAGAAACACACAGACTTACTACAAATCTTGACATCTCTAACAGTCCCAGGGTATCACATCAGCCCCTTTAGGTTATTTCAATTTGATCTACATATCCATGAAAATAAAAATCAATGTGCCCAATGGTCTAGTAAAACATTCACCCTATCCTATGCAGTCATTTCTTTTCTGTGAAGTCTGGGCGTAAAAGGCACAGTGACCCTCGGAGCTATGCCACTGGGAACACATCCATCTTAGCAAGTCATCTCTCATGCTGAACAAGTTAATAGGTATAATCTATGAAGAGATCTTTCCCCTTCATCCTTCTGCCGTCACCTAGGCCTAGCTATAGCAAAAGTCAGGTGCTTTTACAGGAGCCATGTAGAAAGACAGTAAGTATGTAATTGGATTCTTTTAAGGCTCTTGGAGGATATGGAAGACTCATCAACATCTAAATCTAAAATACGCTTTTTGTAGTATAATCTTATCACATCATAGAGGCTTCAGTTTGCCAACAGAAAATGTCAGAACACTTCAATGACTGAGACGAAAATATGGATTGATACAAGGAGAAAAGGCTTTGGTACTGAATATTACATCCATCATATTACTCTCTATACAGGACCTGGCTTTCAAAGTCTTCTGAAATGAGCAAATATTTTTTCCCATTATGTCAGTGAAGTTTGGCAAGATTTACAGATCTTATGAGGGAGTAAGTCATAGAAAACATAGTATAGAAGAGAGAGACAGCAATGCTAAAGATAAGCAAAACATTTATACACCTGACACATTCCATGTATACAGAAACACATTTACTTATCACTGGAGGCAGCTAAAATAGCCCTCCAAAATAGAGCTTACTCACTGCAGGGCCAGAGTAAACTTGGAGCTACACAGAATATACTATGCAACAACATAAACACTGCTCTCTGGGCAAGGAGCAAAGAAAGAAATATAGGCATGGGTCCTAATCTGAGACAAAATAGTACACTTTCACTGTCTCCAGATCCTTATAAGATCAGAGGAAGCATTCAGGTCTGGAAAACACGTTGTACACTACATGTAACCCCTTTTTTAAATTCATATTTTAAAGTGGCAAAATTCCTAAAATATGTAAATCTTTATCAGCATTTGAAATATTTAATAGATAAGATATTATGATTCAATTGTAATTTAGTGACTAGTTATAGAACTGAATTTTACTTCCAGTCAGAATTTAAATATAAAATGACAGCTATAACATAATATAGGTTATTATAGTATGGATTACTTACTATTTTCAGATTTAACAACAACTGATACCTAACAACATTGCGCATACTCCAATATTAGCCAAACCACATGCATTATCTTACATACAGAAAAATCTAGTGTAAATGCAGAGTACCTTCCTGGTATACTTTAGTTTATATTAATTTACAGTTGTGCCACCACCACTGATTTCAGCTGTAATTGGCTGACCAACAGCAAGGCAACTCTGTACCACAGCTCAATTCAGGATCCTTCCAGCCTTCCAATGAATGGAGAAAAAGAAAAAAAAAAAAAAAGGGGGGGGGGTTTTGAATAAGTTAAAAGAACCAGAAAATTCAACAATGTGTCACAAATAGAGAGGTCATTATGCCTGGATAACCCAGGATATTAACAGTTGCAGAAAGTGAAACACTATCCACAACTTAGCAGTCAATGAGCCCTGCTCAGAACCAGTGATCTTCTGTACAACAAGGGTGGCATTTTACAGTTCAGTGCAAAATGGAACAGACCCTTGATATCTTCATTTGTCCTTTTTCTGTGCATATTTCACAGTGCAACGATTTAGGGTCCATAACGTGTCACTTGTTATAACTACAGAGTTTACTTGAAATATGTATGCACAGAAAAAAGTTCAGTGAACTGCAAAGATTGCAACAAATCTATACTCTTTGCGCCAATATAAAGTTTTACTCCAAGTCTGAAACAATGCTGGTTAAACATACCAAAAATCCAGTTTGAACTGCTTTCCCATCCAATGTGCACATTTACTACAGAAACAGATCAGTTAAACCTTTGCTAGAAATCAATGGCTCAAAAATAGGTTTTCATTAAACTCCATTTTAAAATAGCAATGGCTATAGAAATAATTATCGTTAAAGTATTTTGTTTGCAACACTTCACTGCAGTAGCCATAAGGTATGAAAAAATTAGGAATGACAGACTTGTTCTATAAAGGACACTGTCAGTTACGATGACTGTCATGATTGCAAATTTCAGTCCTTCTTAACAAATTACAGCAGAAAACACCACTAACAGTTAGAAATTCAAAATATTGATAGGTTTTCTATATGTATTTCTATGAATGTTTTCTGCTTATACATCTTGCTGCATAAAGCCATAAATACTCATTCTGAACCACTGCTTAAGAGGTAACTGTAAAAATTTCAGTCTGCAGAGATGGCTTATTATTTCTATGAAAAACCTGCTGCATGAATACTGCTCAATACCTGCAAAAGTTTCAGGCAACATTATGCTACAGAACAGCAAGAGATAAACAAATGGTACTTGAAGTTTACCTGTCTACTGTAGAACATCAGCAAAATATTATTTGATTCTATTAAGTATGAAAATAAATGTCTCAGCTGAATATCCAAAAACCAGACTGAATGATTTCTAGAAGTTCTGATAAAGTTTTGTACCTGAACTTTCACAGGTGTTGCATTTTCTTGTTAGCTGAGGCCAGAAATAGAAACACCATGAGGGTAAGTTTTTTCCAGAATTGCTGGCTTGACTGCAACAGAAAATACTGGAAATCATAAAAATAGCAGTTTCATGAGCGTTCCGTACAGAAGCATTTTTTTGTGGATTCAAGGATCTTTCAGACTGCCCTGTGATTACTTAGCTGAACTTCAGAACCTATGTTCTATCTTGGCTTCCGGTTATGTGTTTTATATATGGGTTACTTTTCACAGCTCAACAAATGTCTTCATTAAAAAAAAATAAAAAAAAAAAAATCAAGTGAACCTTAGTTAAGCAGAATATTAAGATATTAAATGCAAAGGGAGAAACGAGTGTCTTAAAAGAATGAAAAAAAAATATGGCTTTTAACTCACAAATATTAGTACTTCCATAACATAAAGACCATCGGTCCTTACTCAAATGTGATAAGGAAAACATAGCTGGAGAACGAATTGAGACATTATGCCATTTATTGTGTATCTTGGAACCATAAAGAGACCTGTATTACCCGACAACTCTCAGACAAATTTATATGATAAGATAAACAGTTTCATAAAATGCATTCAGTTCATTTTGCCACATAGTAGAATTAGACACTTAAGTATATGCTTATTTCTTTGCGGTAAAATAAAGAAGAGATTCATCTTAGGTCACTTCAACAGTCTATCAACATTTAGATTTGACAGGATTATTACAAACTACTCCAGTTTGCTTTTACATGTTTCAAGTGTACTGTGAATCTCTCCCATAAGCCATAGGAAAAAATATAACTAATAAACTGTAAATTTAGAAACGGCATACACTGAGATTTCAGGATGGATTTTGGATGGTCACAGTTATGCAGGGTGAACAAGGAGAAGTTCTCCATTTCAGTGGATCAGTAAAAAAGATCTATGAATAGCAGAAATAACCCAACTTTGAGTTTAGTTAAGCTCCATAAATCACTTAGACACAAAGTGTAACCCCCAAAGTGAATTTATTTGTATAATTTGTCCTGTAATTCTTGACAGAAATCAAAACTCCAAATAGTAGTTAGTGTAACACTATCCCAGGGTAAACCAGCTAATTAGGTAAATACTCCTTCTGCTGGCTGACTGATGTGCTACTTACAGTATCACCATCTCCTTTCAGATAAATCTGTGCAGTACAAGTAGTTCACATTTAGCAATAAAGTTGGCAATATGCTAATGTACTTGATGAGTGTGGAATGGCTCTCTTGTTGCCAGACCTTTGACTTGAACTTGATAGGGCTGATTTGGCATTCAGTGACTGGTTACATTCATCAAGAGGTGAAGCTTCACAACAAAGATAATGTGGTGGAAGCAATTAGTATTCAGAACATCAATAACAGGTCTTTGACATGTGATTGTGGGCTAAGCAAGGCTTTAGTAATATACGGTATGTAATACAATTTTTAAAAAATAATATCACAAATCTATTCTAATTTTATGCAGAAATATCACCTGGTTTTCACGTAGAAATAATTTTAAAATATACTCTAGTTTTTTTATTTAATAGAATCTGTACTTATCTTCACAAAAACATATTAAAAAACCTAAGATTTCCAATAAGTTAAATGTATTTGTTTTCAATTAAAGTGCATAATAAAGTAGCAAAACGCAATTTTCTCCTTTTCTTCAGGAATTAGTTTAGAAATTTTAGCATTTGCAATTCATGGCCCCAGATTACACTACATCCTAAAGTGAAAGTGAGTCAAGAATAGGACAGCAATAGTAGTTTTCCCCATAGTTTCCATCATCTCCAACAGGGTCATAGAATGGTTAGAGTAAGGGATCATAAAGATCGAGTTCCAAGCCCCCTGCCATGAGCAGGGACACCTCCCACTAGGCCAGGTTGCTCAAAGCCCCATCCAGCCTGGCCTTGAACACCTCCAGGGATGGGGCATCCACAACTTCTCTGGGCAACCTGATCCAGTGTCTCACCACTCTCACAAGAATTTCTTCCTGATATCTAATCTAAATCTCCCCTCTTTCGATTTAAAACCATTACCCCTCATCCTATCAATACCCTCCCTGCTAAAGTGTCCCTCCCCATCTCTCCTGTAGGCCCCCTTCATGTACTGGAAGGCTGCTGTAAGGTGTCCCCAGAGCCTTCTCTTTTCCACACTGAACAACCCCAACCCTCTCAGCCTGTCTTCGTAGGAGAGGTGCTCCAGCCCTCTGATTATTTTCATGGCCCTCCACAGCACTTGTTCCAACAGGTCCATGTACCTTCCTGTGTTGAGGACTCCAAAGCTGGACACAGTACTCCAGGTGGGGTCTCACCAGAGCAGAGGGGCAGAATCACCTCCCTTGACCTGCTGGCCACATTTCTTTTGATGCATCCTGGGATGCAGTTTGCTTTCCTTTTATTCCTTGCCAAGGAATAAAATTATTACTCTGTGCTAGCCAATAACTTGGGTTTGGCTGTATCAGAGACCCTGTCTCTACCCTTCTCTCCAGAATTTGAGTATGAACTCTCATCTGAATATGCTCCCTCTGCTGTTAGTTAAGAGAACAGAAAAGAAGTTGATTATGAAGGCAGTCCAGTTGTTAAAGACACATCACAAGGAGTTGTATTCCCCCATTTGCATTGGGGAGTTGGGAGATCATGGTGAAATACAGGATTATATCACGTCCATTGTTTCATCAAGAAAGTGCTTTTGTAAGGCTTTGGTGACAAAGAAAAAAATAAATGATTAGGTCACATAATCATTCGTTTTAAAAAGAGATCTTAGGAGTTCATCTCTCAAAAAATCCTGTTTTTTGAGATGGGTTGACACTGAATTTGAACCTAGCTGTTCAGGGCTTAGTCCTTCCAGGTCCTGAAAACCTCCAGTGATGGAGTTTCCATAATCTTTTTGCCACCTTGTTTCAATGCTTATTCATCCTTAAAGGGAATATTCTTCATCTTGTATCATTAAAACCCCTCTTTCAATTTATGACTATTGTCTTTCATTCTCCCACTATGGATCTCTGAAGAGCCTGGATTCATCAACACCTTTATAGGTATCGGAAGGCTGCTATCGGGTCTCCCCAAAGCTTCCCTACTCCAGGCTAAACAATCTCACTTCCCACAGCCTCTTTGCACTCTACTCCAGCTCCTTCACTATTTTGGTGTCCCTCCACTGTACTCACTCAAGTTTACTAACTTCTCCCTTGTATCATTCTTTATTGTGCAGTCTAAGTGCATATACAGAAGTTACTACAAACGGTAAGTCTCCCACACAGCCCTGCAGTGAAAGGTATAGAAAAAAATAAAGAAAAAGCCAATTCAATATGTGAAAAACAGATGTTAACTACATACCTCTACTATATTTTTCTAAAACTTCTATGAACTTCATAGAAGTTCATATTAATTATTGCTAATCAGTTCATCTTCATACTATAAAAAAAAAAGGAATGACTGAAACTGTACAGATAACTTGTTCCCTGCTGAGAATAAAGAATCATTACTGAAATTTCAAAATATCACTTTGCTAGTTAGGAAACCTCTAAACTGGAAATAAGAGAAACAGCTACTAAATGATATGAAAATGTAAAAAAAAAAAATCTAAACTATATTTGTTTTCCAGTGAAATACAAGAGGAACATAGGGCTGTGTCAAAGAGGAAAAAAATTAGAAATGAAATCTAATAATTGGATCCTGATTTTGATCATGAGATAGAATAAAAGCCTAAAATCAAGCAACTTTGTGCTGACTTACACCTTGTCTAGGCAAACTTACTGACCTAAGTAATTTGCCAAAACACCTGAATAATTGAAAAGGTGTGTTTTCAGTAAATTAAATTTAAAATTAGAGAGGTAACAACTTCAACGAGGTAGCCTACTTCTGTTGTTCAGAAATTATCATATATTCAGTTACCCATAAGGAACAGAAAAGTATTTACAGAGTACTTATAAGGACAATAAGTCACAAAATTTCAGTATTATTTTCAACCACACCTTTTTCAAGGAAAGATTAGTTAGAAGTTTTCAGCTGTGTCTTTTCTCATGACTATTTTCTGTCATGAGCTTATGCTTCCATGACTACAAGGCTTAGACACTATAATTCCTTCCAAGCACAGTAAAGAGGAAAATGAACCAAACACAAACACCAANAACTTTAAGATTCTGAAAATAAAAATACTGTATCTGGCACCTTTACCCTGAATTTAGCTTTAAAGATTCCCTCTTGAAGATATCACATTACGCTTCATAATACAGTGTTAATTCCAGATGTGTAACTGCTGGATTCTTTCACCCTGTTTTCTAATGTCAAAGCCATAAAATATAAGCACAAATTCTGGTTTTAAGTTTGTATTAGCCATTCCTTTCATTTTTAGAATATATTTTCACTAGGAATATTCAAATGTTCCTGATTATAAAATGGCTGAAACATTAGATCACTGTGAGCAGACAAAATATGAAACCACTGCATAATGAGTAAACATTGTTTAAGATTACTATTTTGAAAAAAAAAAAGCTAAGCATATTAGTATTCTGTTACCAAAATGAAGTCGGGTAAAACTCAAGTCTTCAAGTCAGAGAGGTACTAATCACTTCTACCTTCTCCTGCACGCACCCTTCTTGTGTCCCACCAAGAAAGGGATCTAACAGTTCCAGCAGTGTCTACTGGGTTGTTTACAGTAGTGGAATTACAGTAGGAATTTATGCAAACGGATCGCATCGCAGTGGTCTTAGTGGCAAACTGCCGTGTAAAAGCTCTCTAACCAAAATTATTTACATTCTTCTAAGACAAGTCAGGTGGCTTGTCCATTGAGTCAGGAATAGCCAGATAAGCGAGATAGATATCTGCATCTGAACCAACCCAACTCTATAGCCAATACTGAGAAATAAGCACCCGTGAAGTGTAATCCAGGAAACCTGTCTAGAAATTTACTTTAGGATGAAATTAATAGCTTTTTATAAGTGTATATTCACCTCAATTAGATATAAAGGTAGTCTAGATAACTCAGAGTAGATAACTATACCATATGGGTTATCAATCCTAGTTCAGTACCTGCTTCTTAGGGATAAATGGCCTCTTGATTTTACATAAGTTTAATTTGTACCCAAATACTTAAGTATTCACTTATTCATACAATTGATTTCATAAGCTAATTACTTCTGCATTGAGACCCTGTAAGAAAATTATCATATCAAATTAATATTCTAAAATCCTATTTTATATAAATACAATACAAAAATTTGCTTCTAATGTCTTGTCTTTTCCTATAGATACGTTTGACATGCATTCATTTCCAAACCTTACATGAAAAAAAATATTATAAAAGTCTTTAATCCAAGGAGGATGTGAATTTATGGTACATCTGTAAAAATGAACAGAACTGTAACAGAGTCCTGCTGATCCACAGGCCATACAAGGAAATATTAAGGTCTTAAACTGAAAAAAACCCACAAAACAACCAAACCAGGATGGAGGAATCAAATACATAAAATAACTCTTAAGTAACATTAATTTTATATGTTGTAACAAAAATGAATATACTGACCTTCAACTGTGTGTAACAGTTTTTCATATCAGTCCTGGGCAAGCTGTCAAGTACATGTTAGTCTATATGCTAGAAATTTTCTGGCAGACGTGAACAAGCTTCCAACTAAGAGTAAACAAAGGCAAAGACATTGATTTTTAGAGCTTTAGCAAGGAAGTATTTTCTTAAACAACTGTTTTCTCATGTAAAAATTCCATTTTGGCCTCATATTATTTAGAAAACAGAATGAAATGCACCAATAAGACATAATTGAAGTGGTTTATGATTGTGTAACTAATAATAATCAGCATAAAGCTGAAGTAAACTGAAACCATAAAAAAAACCAGACAAGTTCCATGCCATACTTCCAGTTAAACTACAACAAAGAAGAAAGAAATTATCATCTAATGCTGGTTTTTCTCTGACCCTAGATGTAGCATGAAACAGTCTTCAAACTCTTCTAAACAATCACAGGGATACTAGCTCCAGGGATTATGAGTGTAGTGACATCCAGACAAATTCTCTCTCTCACCTTTTAACATATCCACCAAATTGCAACCTCTAGAGAGGAAGCTGATGATAGTGAAACAGTTTTCTGGCCCCACATATCCAGGGGAATACAAGGTTTCCTGCAGTTCTGGAGTTTTTCCTGTGAACTTCACGAATGGACAGGTTTGCCCCCAGTATCAGTAACCAGTATCAAGTAGTATATATTCCATTTCCTGAAGTTTCTACTTTTTCCCTGTGAAAAGTTAATGGTATCCCATACCAATACAGAAACAGAAATAACATCTGTGCTGACAAATGTACTTCTGAGGTTTTTATCGTTATAGAATACACTTGGATTCTGTTCCCACACAAGGGCCATCCCATAGGAAAAGCTGTGCATTCTCAGAGAAGTACTGCAAACCTTACTTATGGCACTTCGGCAAAACTGGGCATGGGAGAGATGATGGAAGACTACAACTAAGCAAATATTGCTACTACTTGCAATAGGTGCACATGAACACTACATTAAATAATTTTTATAGAAACAGAACTTGCTTGTGCAAACCCCAACTATCCTTCAAAAAGCCAGCCAGAGAGCAAGATAAATTTAGGTTATTATTGTTGTAGATAACAGACTTTCTTGGCTAGTACTTAAAAATCAATATGCACATGTAATAATGGAAATATAGATCCTAATTCTGCAAAACACATACATGTATGTCTTCTTGTTCTAACCATAAAACATTCTCCTTAAGTTGAACAAAGCTACTCATATACTTTATGTTGACTATGGGGAACTTGGATGTGCAAGCACTTACAGGATCAAGATTATACAGGGGACAAAAGTGCACATAAGGCATTAAGAAACCTAAGCAGCTTCTGGTTTAGCATATTGCCAATTTTTACTTAAGATACATTTTAGTAAATGTCAAAACAAGCGTCTTTCATCTTTATTTCAATTTCCAGAAAGGACTGAATTGAAATAACCTATTAAACTTTTGCAGGTAGGTCCTATTCCTTGTAGGACACATCCTGTTATAAGATGGATGTAATAAATTAACTAGTTTTTTTACCTATTGAAACCAGGAAGAACTGATGATAAATTAATGTTCTACTACATTGTTATCAATCAGGATATTTCTAGGGAGATTCACAAGGCTATTTTTTTCCAATGTGGTTTCCTCCTACCCTCCTCCCCAACTCTTTCTCTAAGCCCAATTATTTTATTATATCAGATAACTATGACAAAGCAGGAATTAATGCACTTGTCACATCCGATCAGCAGATAAACATCAGTATTCAGAAAAGTTTTATAAATTGGAATACCACGGTTTTCAGCTGCAGTCACTGTCAAAATCAACCTCAGAACACTATTTAAGGGAGGCCTGGAAATAGAAATAACATCAAAGTTGACCTTTGAGTAAAATCAAACAGCTGCAAAGCCAGTAATGAGATTATATATACATAGGCAGTAAGCACAGTAATGAATGTTCAGCAGAATGAATTTGGAAAGAAAATACTAACACCTATACTGTATTTTTAGGTTGGACAGAAAACTAACCACCTACCAGCCACCTACTGTATTAGTTCAGGTACTTCCACCTTAGACAGTAATTCTCTCAGCAGCCAGCTTTTTGTCTTTTTTAACCTATAGATTATAGGGAATGATTCAATGTGATTGGTATCTTAGTACTAGGTTTTATACTAGCACAAATAAGAACTGTTTGGAAAGAAAAATATTTGAACAATATGATTGTCTTTACACTGATAAAGGAGGTGGCTGGTTACTGTTCATGATTTACAAGCATCATAAATGCCTTTAGAAGAAATATTAGGAAATTATGCATATTTTAATATTAATTACCTGAGCTATCATGATGAAATAAACATTGAAGACTATTACTGATAGATGATCTATTATACAGTTACATATCTGAAGCATTTGATCTGTTAGAAAATAAAAGCAGGAACAATGTATTCTTTTTTAATAAAGGATATTGTAAGAGATTTCTCCTAAATATTCATTGATTATTTGCAGATACATGTGACAGGTAGGATAAGTATTATTCAAACAAATTAGAAATAAATAATTTTGTATGTCTTTTCCTTCAACACCTTCCACTATGTACACTTTATAGTATTTTGCACATAAATGGTTTCCACTACACCGGCATTTATCCTCCTGTTGTCAATTTGGGCATTTCAGGCAGACAATCAGTTATCAAGGTTAACAGTTTGGGGGCTTCCTGGCTTTTTGGGGACAAGGCTTTTGTTTATTTTTAAATCCTCTTTTATTTCCCCCTGGGTATATTTGCTCTGTTTTACTGCAGGGGTATTGAGAGAGTAGCTCAACTCAAAAAAACCAAACACTTAATTAACTCTGGTGAAATTAGGCAGTATTAGTTGTCAGTTTGACTTTATAAACAGAACTCCTTAATGGATTGAAATACAACTTCATAGCACAGTAAAAGAAATGCACATCGAAATGTTAAATTAAAATTTATAAACTGTATAAAGAACAGTAATACATTTTGCAAATAGCATGCTTTTTAAGGAAATCTATCACAGATGGGGAACAGTAAAACTGCTTTTAAAATCATTATTAATAATCATGTAATAGTCCATTTTCCATTAAATTATTAACTAGCATGTTTTATTGGTTTAAAGCTGGTCATTTAAGTATAGTTACAAGGATAGCCAAAGCAATCATTTTCTGATATATGAAATACAGTCAAACTGGCTAATATAAAGTAAGAAGATAAAATAAAAGGAATAACATGTTTCAGTTAGAATCTTTTCTGTACAATGACTGGAAGATTTGCCACTGAGTATTTTTTAGCTTACTTCCCAATTTTAATTGATTCTAAATTTACCTAGAATGTTACCAGACAGATTTAGCACAGGCATTTTTAAAAATCAATTAGCTTGATCACTGGTGCAGTCAGACATCCAGATCACAGCCAGACTTCTGAATGTAACTCATTGCCTAAGGATTTAGACAGGTGCCTAGCAGCTTTTTCAAAAGTGCATAGTCATTTAACACATTTAAATTAATCCTATATGAGCATTTCCAGGTGATTCTTAAAAAAATCCAGCAAGTGTCTGATCTCGCCTTTTAGTACCTAAAAACCCTTGTCAGTGTCCCGTTTTCATTTAAATGGAATACTCCACAAAATTATTTAATTCATTATTTCTTCTGCATCCTGAACTTGTTTTCATCCAAGATTTTAAGAAATTAATCTAGATTGATTCTATTCTTCATTTTAATTTTGCTTCTGAGTAACAATAGAGGTAATTAGAGAATTAGTATATGATGCTATTCTAATTTAAGAAAGCATTTTGTACATTCCGGCCAAAATGTGATTAAATAGTTTCAAGGCTGATAAAATATACATTTAAGAAACTAGTACAATGAAAAAATATGTGTTAAAAAATAATTTAAACCTACTTTAACATTGAAAATTGAAAAAAGATTTTATTGCTGTATTGCAGAAGCAACATTCAAATCCATATACAAAGCTTTCTTGACAATTCATAACTCACATTTTTACTGTAAAACACCACAGTCCTAACTTTCTGAAGCTACTTATGCTCCAATAACAGAGATTTTTCCTCTAGGGATATGAAGGCTATTTAAGTATTATGTGATATTAAAGAAAAGTCATATAACTAAAATAATCTTTCACTATTCCATCAACATACCACTTTCTTAAATTTGTAATGATTTAAAGATATTTTTAATGAAAAAATATTACAAAACCAAACCCTAGATTCTATCTGCTCATAATTTAACACAGTTTTTGTAAATCAGATCCTCTAATCTTAATAAAAAATAATCCTAAAATGCCAATGCAAACAACAATAAATTTATGAGTCTTCACAGCTAGTTTTAGACATGAATCTAGAAGTTTCCTGTCAATGTGTATAACTTCATGATACTTCAACATGATCAAAGCAGGTAACACAGCAATGGATTGATAGTGCATACATAGTTTTCATTAGGAAATCAATATTTCTATGCCAAAAAAAAAAAGTTATCTAAGGAATTAAACACCCACCAGCCATGATGAGGGTGTAACACAGCTTGGATGTATCCTGAGGAAGAAAAAGAAAAAGCTTTGGTAGGCCAATCTTTATAAAGCTTTACCAATTTAGCTTTCTTTCTACTCTTATTGGTGCTTAAGAGGTTAAGACTTTATTTGTGAAAACAGAGAGAGATAGCAGGGAATCATGTTGTCTGCAGCTTCCTAAGTCTTGCTTAAGATCCTTTTCAATTACCATCCATTTCTCCTTTAAAAAGGGACAAAAAAATAGAGGAGTGGAAACAGGTCAGGGCAGTCTGTGACAATGACAGTGTGATGGGCTTGGACCCCCTGTGGTGTTTCCATCTGCTATCATTAAGGTGACTATTCAGACATGAAAAAATCCCTCTTGCTGTGCTGACAGGCAGACATCAAGAACTATGACAAGGCATTAAGACAGAAAGTAGAGACAGAGATGTCATATTCCACAAACAATCCTGCCTCAAACAAGACCTCTAAAATTTTATTGGAATTTAAAATAAAAATCAAAGGGCTTTTACCTGGAGGTTATCAAACTTCCCCTCGTGTTAGTTTGACAACGAAGATATTGCTGACAGCCACAAACACTTAGCTCCTACCTGTAGTCTCTACCATACAAAACCCAATTTAAAAAAAAATAAATTATTGAAGAGCGGGCAAAAAAAATATATGGAGTTTTAATTTATTTAATTCTGATTTATTTGTAAATCATCAAAAAGCTGAGCAGGAAGACGGTTAAGCACCGAAGTTTTTCCCAAAAATCGCGCTGACAAAAATGCAAAAGAATAAACTAACAAGGCGAACATCTACGAGAAAGCGGTTTTACTTCCCAGCCGGGGAAGCCCAACCGAAGGGCAATGAAATTCAGGCGGGATGCTGAGGGGCGGGCGAGGCGCTGGAAGGAAGGCCGGCAGCCGGCAGGGGGGGCGGCAGGACCGCCGCTAGCCCCCCGGCTCCCGGACGCGGCGACCAGCGGCCGCCAAAAGGCTAGGGTCTTCCCAGCTAGTTTTAGACATGAATCCCCACGCCGGAAACCGTTTTGCTCGTGTTGGCAGGAGAGCTTTTCGCGGGAGAGCACCTCTCCATCCTGCCGAACCCTAGGTGATCAATAGTTTGACAATAATATCGCAAGCTTCGTTTAACAATTCCCAACTGCAGCTCTTAACTCGCCCTGCCCGGAGCAGCCTTGGTTCCAAGTGCCTGGGAGTCTCCGTCTCCTTTCTCAGGAGCAGATTCATATGGACATTGCAAAAGGTATTTCCTCTATAAACTTCAGGCTTCCATCAGCGGCATCTAGCTCTCCAGCACGCAGCACCGATACACAGCTCGCCATTCCATCACACTGTAAAGACCATTCTGAATCTCAACTCCTCTTTTTTTGCCACTCTTTTGACTAAAAAGCAATTTCTCTGCAAACACTAACTCTGGAAGCACGGTTACTTCTGTTTCTCTTCAGTCTCAGTTCCGGTGCAAAGTCTCATCTCTCCCACTGATCTACATACTCTCATGCATTTGTTCCCAAACCCTTCACATCTTCACCTGTGACAGCATAACTGTTATTGTAGCCATGTGTTGAATCAGGATGGAAAACTGATCCTTTTTTTTTCCTCAAATAAAGGAAAACAGGGCCTTAATATGTGGATGAACTGCCAAGAACAGGGGCTACTTAAAGAGATTTTTCACCAGAAGAAACATTTATGTATGTAGCCATGGCGATCCTACCTACTCACACTCCAATTTACCACTTCTTTAAATTGCCTTTTGATCGCACCTAGTACATGCTAAGGAAGGGGAAGACAGCCAAGTAGAGCAATAGATAAAATTGATACATTACATAAAGTTCTCATTAGAGCTCAAGAATTCTGTGTGTGGATACGTGCACACACACTCACATATGTGGAGGCTTCCACATTTTTAAATAGTCCAGGCACGTGGTGGTGGGAAACTAAATAGTGAAAGCGAACACTAGACACAAAACAATGTTTTCCAGACTGTTATACCAATTGCCTTGGTATTCTGATACCTATGAATTAATGAATATTAATCAGTTCAAAACAATCTTTGAAGTATCTAACAAGTACTTTTGGAAAGAGAAAGATAATATCCTAATAGCTGATGTTACATTTATTGTTCATTTAAACTTACATGCTTGTTCAACAGTCTGTAGCAATATGAAAAAGCATTTTATTATTTGAAGTCTCAGTTTTTCTATAAGCATGTTTATAAGTTTATGTGAATGACTAATTTATATGCCAGAGATATACATAGAAGGAAGTGAAAAACTATGGATAAGGCATTTTCCTCCATTCAGTTATACCAGGAATGGAGGAATGATGATTTAAATTTCAGTAACTACTACAGCTATTCCAACCACCAGTTAGAGGAATTCTTGCTTCATTTAGAATAAATGCAATTTTTTAAAGTTGTCATCTAGCCTAAGCTACTTTTTTAGGATTTTTCTACAATCTACAGGATGAGATCGGCACCCACCTGAGGCAATTCACACTGGGTTTATCCTAAACAAGACCTTTTGTGTCATTACCTATGTCTATCCGTTGAGAGCATAAACAGCTTCACCAACTAGTTTATGTTAGGTACGTCATTGCTGTTAGCAAAGACTAAAACCCAACCAGCCATTACAGCTTCTTAAATAAGGGGGCTTGGAGCACAAATTTCAGTGCAAAAATTTTTTGCATGAAGATTACGCATTTTGATTATAATGAAAACATTGGAATAACAAGATATATATGCCACATATTAAATACAGAAACCCACAATCATGGCTGCCCATATATGTTATTATCAAATAATGAGCTTTTGCCTTTGAAGTATCCATGCAAGGCACATCTGTGCCTCACCCTTCCTCATCTTTCCACCAGTTGAGCTTATCTGACACTATTCAAGTCCCCCATCCTCAAGAAACTCACAACAGGCTCTCATGCATCCTGCAACACATTTTGAGATAGAGAAAATGAAGTCAGAAAACAAGCCCAAGACAAATCTAGGCAGTATCTATAGGAATACGCTGTGCTAAACAACAAAACAACTCACCTGTATAAGAAAAACCTACTATAAGAAGTAGACTTCTTCCACCATCTTAATGAAGACTATTTCAATTACAAATCCTTTCTCTAATGTTTGAAATGGCAAACATCTCCACTGATGGCCACATGCCCAAAGACTGGGACCATGAAAAACCTGAACACCATACTTAAGCAATAACAGAGACTGAGGTCTTAAATCTCACTGGAATTTTGGAACCATTGAGAGGGAAGGCCACTGAAGCCATATCAGCCAGCACATACAGGCAGAGGTCTGAAAGCCTTACACATCTTGACTGAGCTAAGACAACAACCATGTTCCCTTAAATCTAGCAGGTAGCTTACCAAGGTTGCCACTGGGACCTGAGCTGAAGAGGACTGGAATGTTAAGCAGGTCGCTTAAACATCGCAAGGCATATCAAATTTATTATTGTATTCCTGAACAAGGTGCCTGAAAAGAGGTGAAGAGGAGGGAGAAAGAAAAGATTTCCTAATTATACATATGGGAGGAGAAATAACTTCCCAGTGGGAGGAGGTATGGGATTGCCAAATGCCTTCTTGTCTCTCTGCTAGACAAAGCATACTTCTTCCACCGTGAATCTAGTATTGAAGATGCTAACCATTAAAAAGGTAAAAAAAGGAAGAGTTTGTGCAAACAGTGAGAGGAAATCAAGGGTATGTCAATAAAAGCAAATATACCAGCAAGGAAATTTACAGGGAAAGATAGAGCATGTTACATACAGAATAGTAAAGAGGCTGACATGAACTTCAAGAAACCATCAAGAAAAGATCAAAGTGTAAATAAGATCATAGGGGTCCTTTTTTATTTTTACAACTTGTTTTATGTGCCTTTTATGTGTGGAGAAAATAAATAAATAATCTTTCGTTTGAACTTTAATCAACTCACAGATTCCAGGAACAAAAGGGCTTATAGGTAGCAATCCCTGTTGTTTCAACAAGAGAAACAAGGGGTTCCATCCCCAGAGACCCTTACAGTAAAATGTGGATTCATTCATCTACAAATAATGTGGGTTTCATTGACATTGAGTGGTGCATTGACTCCCTATATAAAGGAATGTTTAATCTAGCAGACAAAAGTAGAACAAATCAAGCATAATTTGAAAAACAAAGAGCGTGTTTGTTTGTTTTTTAAATAAGTATGTAGTAATAGGATAGATTCTTTAATACACAGAAGCTGTAAATTGACTGGTATCTTTCTAAGGGAAGGGTTATACATCAAGTAAGCACTAAGATTTACACAAGAATCACTGGGCAAAATTCTGAGCACAGCCACCTTTCTTGGTTTTCTGCTCTTAGAATTGAGATTCTGGGAATAATGAACAGTATCTTAAGAGCATCTTCATACGAAAGGTATCTTTATTCATAAAAATACCTTAACAATATCACATCATAGGCACACTGTGTAGAGGTAGTCACATATTCTAGCCAAAAAGACTGCATAATTTAAGATTTAACAGTCTCTAAGCTTTTCGCCACTGCCATTCACCCAAGATACGATAATCATTTGAGACCTCTAGGTGGGTTCCTGTTCACTGTGAAAGGGGTCTGTCTAGAGCGTGCAGACCTTAACATCATCATCCCCAGCCCCAGAAAACCCAGCTGTTCTTAGCAGTCAATGGTGGTAGCAATCCAGCACATAGTGTTGTGTGTCATGTAACATGACTTCGAGCAGGTCTACTTAAAAAAAATCTGGATACTAATGGCTTGCAAGAATAGACTTCCACTGTCTCCAGTATTGATGGTAAGATGAAGAAGTGTGGATGAAAGTATTTCACCTCAGACAGGTTCTTCTTACGTCCCTTTTGGACATAAAGACAGCACTAATGGTAAAGCTTTTAATGGTTAATCTTAATAATTTAGAGAAATAAAATTGAACTACAGAAGTAAGGCACATAGCCCAAGAACCTTCCTCAGTAAAACAGTTACGGAAGCACTAATCAACTGTTCTACAAAACCAGTGTATCAATTTATCCCTGGATCCCTACTGAGTAGAAGTGTTCTGCCATAAACAAAAATGAAGGGACAAGCAGAAGGAAACAAAATGCCCTTCCCTTGGGGAAGGAACAAAGAGCACAAGACACCACAAACAAAGGGTATTTTAAAAGTAGCAGCTACATATTATTTCTAATGTCACAACATTTTTGTTGAATTCAGCAAGGAGCTGCTTTAAATATCTTAAAGTAGGTGTTTATTATTTTTCCCTTCCCAACAGATCTCAGTGTACTTTTTTCTATGATGTCATGTCACAGTTTTCAGTTTATCTGGGCTTTTTGTCAGCTGGAGTAACAAATTAGTATTTTGTCCTGGCTAAAATAAATATTCCTATGGACACCTGATTCTGAAGGAGAAGAATAATGTATGAAACGGAACTACTGATAAAAAGGACATTCAAAACTAGTTTATATAGGAAATTAGATATTCCCCTGAATGCAATTTAAAAACAAATTTCACACAAATTTTTGTGGTTTGCCAGAAATTATTGCCACTGAATAACACTTTGAGAAGGAAAAAAAGAAGAGAAAAAATTGTCACTAGCTTAAAGAGATTTTCCATAAAGAGCTCCAGGAATAGAGCCAGCTTCTACCAGCTGCTTTCAAAGCAGATGAATTTTCAATATATAACAAGAATGATCACTAGCTAGCTTTTACAGATGATGGTGTTTCAATGATGCCAGAGCAATTTGATTCAAATTTTAATTCTTTAATGGATCCATTAAATCCATTTTTTCAGTAGTCATGCTTGCACATAGGTCAGATTGGCAGTAGATTCTAACAGGCTTCCCTGGAGCCAGACTATTTTACTGATATAACAATGAACTCCAGATTAAGGAAAGACACCTACATACAGAAAATATGGAAATTTACACAGCAACTGCAGTCTAATCAACTTTGTGAATGTATTGACGATGAATCTGTAGTTTAAAGAACTCTCTGCATGAGCATTGGGCTACAGAATAGGGAGTGCTATCAGAACTACCCTATAAATTAATGTCCCCATCAAATTGCAAGTATTATAGTTATCACGAAGCGTAAATCATTCGTCACTTTTGTAAAAGCGGTACCAGGAAGAGGCACAAAAGAAATGCAATTATTTTCAAAACTAAACATATTCATATGGATACAAAGTTCAAATTAAAGTGATATAATATGACCATCTGGTTAGACAAGGAATAAAATAAAGAGATTTTGTACATGTTGTTTTCACCAAAAAATCTGCTGTCTATGTAAGGAATGAGCTAAGATAACGTGGCAGGAGATAAATCAGTTGCTCTCTCACTCTAAGTCACATTGATAGAAGATAAACCCATTATGTTTAGTAACCACCGGCGGACTAGAAACGCCAGCATAAGCTTGTATGAGGGCTTGGGTTCTACTGTCACTTGTCCTCTGAGAATTCTTCCTGCACATCAGCATTATGACTGTATCTCAGATGCCTGAGCACAACAAGTGCTGGATCTCTACCTAGCAAGCGTCCAATTGCACAAGGGACATTGCTACCACTCTTACGTGGGAGGGGCCTTATATATTAATCCCCTGTGGTAGCCTTACTGGTCACCAATCAAAGCTGTAAAATCCCAATTCTTCTGAGCGAAAGCCTGAAATCATTTAATTCTGAACAATCTAATAGTTGAATTAAAAGTGGCCATTTACTTACTCTTTTCATATTAGCTCTGGATTGATTCTCAGAGTATTTTTCATTAATCAAGTAGTAATTCTCATGCGCCTTTATCATCTTCATATACCTGAAAAACAAATGAATGCAAGTTAAGGATGCAAAATAAAACAACAATCAACTTTCAGTAATCATTTGGATGCATCTACGTTAGCATTTCAGTTTAGACCTAGAGAAGCATCTTTGAGACAGCTCTCCCAGCCATCCTCATTTCCTGCACTTCACTTCACCCCACAGTCTTGGAACATGGAACTGGATTCCTTTTGCATGAAGCTAAACAGAACATGGCACTGCAGCAACACACCTAATGTTCTCCAATCATAAATAAAGCATTCAGTCTGCAGTCTACACAGGACCTAATCAATTAAAACCCTCCAAATTGCATTTAGAGTGTTTGCAGGACCATAAGCATTCACTCATTTGCTCTCCAGAGCTGCTGTGTCGCAGTATTTGCTGGTCATAAACACTGTCTGTGAAACTCCTGGCATTTCTCTGCCACTTTTTGCCTTAAAATATTCAGTTCATTTAAAAAGTACTACACTACTGTATGAAAAATACACTGTAAAGAGACATTTTCTTTATAAGATAGACATAGCCCATTGTTGTTCATAGTCCTACATAAAATTTTCTAAAGTATCTCAGTTACATAAAGCCTAACATTCATTAAAAATTTGCAAAATATTTGTCCCATACTTTGTATTTTGGCCTCTGAGCAACTATTTATCTTCCATATGAAAAACCTTCATAATAGTTTTTTCAGCAAAACAACTCCAGCAGTGCAAGGCCAACACAAATTTCAGGGCTTTCTCTATACAATTTCCATGCTTCATATATCAGCATATAAATGCTGACACCTTTTTATATGTCCTATAGGTAAGGATCTCCCATGAGATCAATTCCAGTAGTCTCTAGTACATGATGTTGATAGCACTGTGTACGGCATTGACTTCCATAACTCTAATCCTCAGAAAATTCATGCCGGCTGCCAAACCTGAAGCTAACAGGTCATGTTACTGGACAACACAGGGCCCACAGGAGTTCCACTTCCAGCACAACTGAAACTGTTAAAAAGCTCTACCAAGTCTCAGAGTAGGTGTTTCACCAAGAGCCATTGAGCAGTATGTTTCCAATATTACAGCTGAAACAACTGTTCACCCAGTTGAGGAGAAACGGAGAGACACAATAACTAAAAAGATGGACCTGAGGTTTGCTGCACTTTGCAGAACCAATGCAAAGACCAGCTCTTAAAAAAACAATAGATGCAGCGGACTTTTGGATGGCTTGAAGCAAACCACTTAAGTCAAATACGACTAGGCCATTGCTACAAGTGATCCACATTCAAGGAGCTCTACATCTAAGATGATTCTTTTAAGAGAGGGGAAGCAGATATTTTTTCATTCCTATTGATTTAAATGTTCCTTTCTACAGTGCAAAGCTTGCTACATAAACAGCTAAAAATTCTGGTAGTGTAATATCAGGTGACACTTGGGTGTTTGGAATTCACCAAAACCAGCACCGAAATTTGTCATTTCTAGCATTTCTGTATGTAGGCAGCTAGAACTATCCTTTAATGTCATACAAAGGAAAATACTTGGCATGCAAATCAGAGCTAGACAACCTTAGCCTACAAACCATATTCTCTGTAGACATATGACATAATACCTTGGAATTCCACAGAAGTAAGCACTGGCACTTAATAATCTAACCTGTGAGTGCAAGCACAGAAGGATTAAAGCAGACTGTGCTGCACAGCACTTATGACAAGAATGCACTGTGTGTTGTGCTCTTCATTCATCTCAGTCTTTTTTTTTTTTAAGCCACAGAATATGCTTTTTACCTACAGTATGGTTTTGCTATATATGATTTAATTTTGAGTCAGTCTGCATATATACAATGCTTGATTTAATGACAATTTAAGATGGATAGCCAGATGTGTTGGCATCATGGCAGTGGTTAGACAAGTATTTATAATGCGCTAAAGGGGAGGGTGGGGGGAATGCACAATGAAACAAACTTTTCACCTTGCATGCATTTTGCAACGTAATAAGAAATAACCATGAACCAGAGAACAGTGAAATAAAAAGCAACTATAGAATCAGACATCAAAATTGCATGAAAAACAATAAATAAGCACCTCACTTAGCAACTCAGCTCTATGTGCAACCACATTTCCTCCCTCAGGCCGCCCCCCCTTTTTTTTTTTTTGAAATTAAATAGTAGATACTGAGCTGTTAACCCCATGAATAATCCTTATATGGAACTTTTAAGGAAATGTTCTTAATTTCTATGGAGGCAGTGAAAAAAAATTCTCATCAGAAAAAAAAAGTGTTGAAAAAAATATATGTTAAGACTCATTGTTACAACATACAAGTCTGTTGGAAAAGATTTAGGACTGAAATATATTTGAAATATAGTTCTGATTGAACGTAAGCCTATATATATGATGCTTCAAACAAAAGCTATTCAAGCCCTATTCCCACTTATACTAAAGGCAATAGCAGAGTTTTATTGTGATCTATAAGTTAGGAAGTGTATTGCTGATGCCTGTGTGGAATATATTTGAGTCAATCTAGGCTTCTTATGCACACCCTGAAAATATATTTAAGCATATTACAATGTATCCACCATAAGTACCTCAAGAGAGTACCATCCTAAATAAAAATCACAAGTGTTGCTTGAAATGATCCACAAGAAAAACCCACCATCAAATCTTCTGAAGACTAATGTTCATGAAAACAAAAAAAAAGCGAACAAGAAATTTCTGCCTAGAGTTACCTGTTGAAAGTTACTCGTTACTCTTCTTATGCAGTTTTGAAATTAGAACTACAACAAGTACTCTGCCTAACCAAAAAAGAGTTTTTGGCAGAAAGAGTTAAAATTCTCATAAGATTGTTAACCTGTACTCAGTCCAGGTGTAACACAGAGGTACACTAAAGACAGCAGTCACTCCAAAATTAAAAAAAAAAAGTTTTTTGTTTTTTTTTTTAAAAAAAAAAAAAGACTGACTTATACAAGATGGCAATTATATTTACCAAAGAAGATATTGGAAGCTTAGGCATCTAACAAGCAAATATTGCTCTTAAAATGTAATAAAAATAAAATTAAATTATTTTCAGTGATGTATTTCAAGTTAGGAAAAATATTTTCATAACTCTCGAAATCATATAACTTATTAGATGAGAAAGATATTTAGGTAGTGCTAAAAATGTATTCTTTCAAATATTTAGTAACAGTTATGGACTGAAAACATACACCTGTGGTATATGGTAAAATGCCTGCCCACAAGACAGTTCCACCACACAAGGAGGCTTACCTGAAAAATTATACTACCTTAAGCAATTAGAGTACCCAAAATACCTAAAGGTGCATCACAAGTTCCAGAATTTCCAATAGTGGTGTAAAAAAACCACTCAAAACAACAAAAAACAAGCTCAGACTTTTCATTCAGTTTCCAGCAACACCTAGAGCCCCACCTACAATAAGCACACACAAGTACTGCAATTCCTGAGGCAACAGGTGCCCTGATTTTGCCTAAGATCACAAGACATTGGGAATAGCTGGAAAAAATCTGAAGATCACATAGTATAAACCTGAATGATATAAGGTCAAAATTTGTTTTCTTACTCTTCAGCTCAGGAAAATCCAGAAGTTAACTACAGACATGTATAACGATAAGCAAGTATTTAAACTTCAGCCAGCAGTTCCTTCTGAACATCTCTGAAGAGCAAAGGGTGATTATGGAATAGGTTTAGTTGCAACAAGATGGAAGAAAGAAAGAAAGAAAATAATCAGATGCACTGTCAGTGTAACAGAGTTGAAGAAACAGGATTTATATTATTATCATTACAGCAATGAAACTGCTGAAACAAGTAAGGACAGGCTAAGCTGTAAAAAGTTAAGACAGCAAGTTCCAGTGAGTTTCTAAGCTGTTCATAAAGTTGACCCAAACCCAGGAAAGTGCTCCTATTCTCCTCATTTGGGCTTGTTAGACCCAGTAACAGGTACCTAACACTCTCTTAGGCACTGTGAAGCAAACATTGCTGTGTAAAAGTCACCCTGAATTATTTTAGCTTGCACACAGCTATCCAGTAGGTCAAAGTGGATATCCACATCCATGTCTAAAGTGGATATGCTACTGATCAGAATTTCTTAGAATATTGGCCTGTGAAATTAAGGTTGAGAATAGCTTAGAACAGACATATCTTAAAGTGTATTTTCCCAGATCTATTAATGTATTTTCTCATGAATGCTATAGATCTTCAGGCAATTCTGTTAAAGTTCTTAATGTTCCAGGAAATTCTGCTAGAAAGTAGTTTAGTTTAATGAAAATTAACTTAAAAAAAAAAAAAAGTTTAGGTGCATATCTATTCTGCTCATTTACTTTCAAAACTAATTATTGAAACAAATTGACAATTTCTATTTATTTTAGCAGCTTTGTTTTAGGTTAAAGACTACTACAAACCAGTTCTAAGCCCCCTCCCCAAGAGAAACATTCTATTGAACAAATACATTTCAGAATTCATAGAGGTATATACAATAACACCAAGAAGAAGCCAAGATTTTTTACATCTATTAAAAAAACCCAACTCTTGAAACATACCACACTGCAACATACAGATCCTGCAATGAACTTCTGTTCGTAGAATGCTCTGTTATATATAGATGCAGATACAAAACACACACCAGCATTCCTGCTTAGCCTGTAATGGTAGAGCAGGTTTAGAGGGCTGACCTTTATAGCTTTAGGCAGCTGCTTGTAATTCATCAATCATCTTCCTCACCTGAGTGCTTAAATTACAACAGATACTAGAAAGAGCTGATGTTGATGTCGTCACACATATCAGATTTTCCCTCCCAAACCTATAGAAAGTATGGGCATTTTACTGTTCCAAGTTGGGTTGGACATATAACACCTATGTGTAGCTTCTATCTATCAACCTATTTCTAATACAGATTTGTAGAAGCATTTTTATGCCTCTAGAGAAAAAGAACTACACACCAGAGGGGTAAATGCAAGGAATAAACAGTTTCCCCCCCTATATTTTTAATTCTATAGACAACCACATAAATCACCAGTAATTATACACTTATAATGACCTTTAACAACTGGGGAAAAAAGAATAATTATTTCCATAATTGATAATTTACAAACTCTGTATTCAAACAAATGGCATACATTAAAATAAAAAGGACTATAACTCCCAGAGAAGTTGCATGTAGAAACCATACATATTTCTTTGAATACTTTTAGCATATATTCTTTCAGTTATAATTAAAATATTTTCAATATGTTTGTATACATTTCATGCCATGTTTTCATTACTATAAGAACCATATATATATTTTTAATGAACTTGGGAAGGACAAGAGAGTGTCTCAAATCAAGGAAGTGTAGAAGATATCTAAATGAAGTCAAAATCATCCCTGCCGTGTGTTCAAAAATCAAGATTATCCTTACATGTCCTTTGAAAAAGTTAGATGCCCTTTCCAGTGCTGAAATGTCTATATTCAATGGACATAGTAACAATGTATTTACAGTTTAGAATTTACATTCTTGTAGCTGTTAAAAATAGCTGATCATGTAAAATATGTCATCAACCCCATCATAATGTTAAATTTTGTAAATTAAGAAATGCTAATGAATTAGCCTTCAGAAAGGGCTAACATAAGCAGAATGCTAAAAAGAGAGATACTTCCAAAAAGCCAGCCCAAATTCCCTCAACCCTTTTGGTTTCACAAATTACAGGTTTCAGAATTACAAAGTCTCACCAGTCATACACCAGTTAATAATCTAAACATAGGACTACAATTATGGAGTTATTTTTCAGTATGGAAACATAAAACTTCATATCTAACTTGAAAATGTAAGCTTTACATGTACAAACACAAATACTGGGACCACAATATGTTTCAGCTGATACCTCCAGCTGTCTTCATTTGTGTTCCCAACTTCATTTTTCACATGTAATTGTGCGTCTAACTTAAAGAAAATTAGATTTCATATACCATTAGTTTTAATGGTTTAGAAGAAATAACAGGGACAGATTGTGCACGGCAATTAAAGAGTTATAGCTTTGTATTGCATGGGCAATCACATGCTTTTCTTATTGTATTTTACTGCTGAGTATGTATGTACATACAAAAAACCATATTCACACTGTGAAGGCAGCCATGAATCCTGAGTTGTATGAGATCTTCCAGTTATATTTATTATGCCTTTTATTTGAAGAATGTTGTAACATATATTGAAGGGAAAAAGAATAACAGCTCAAACACAAATTATGCTTCTTCTCTATTACTAGATTATTAGATCTCTTATTCTATTCCATTATTGATAAAATGCACCAGTTATGAAAACACAAGACCTACAGATTAAAAAATAATACGAACATTGCCACATACTGCTCAACCCAGTCCAGTCCAGCTGAGTCTCTGAAATTGAGAAAGAGACGCAAAACACATCAGCCCTACTAAGTTAATGACGTATTACAAGTTTTTCCCCTGTATTATGCAAACTTAGATTTTCTGAAATAGTACCAAAATTATCTGCTTATTTTTGCTTATTTTCAAACAACAAAGGTACAGGACTCGATATCTTGTAAATGAGAGTTTTGGATTTTCGTTAAGTACTTAGAAGGAAAAAAAATGTACCAGGCCTTATTTTTGTTAAATTTGGTATATCTATTTTATGCCAGGTGTAACTTACTGGGGTTTTCATTACATTCGGTTTCATTCTCATCCTAATTGAGCCATAGTATTTTCATTTTTACTTTAAATAAAATATTTTTACTCTTTTTGAAGACAAATCTTTAAGCTATTTGCATTTTTACTATAGCTTTCTTTCCTATCTCTGCAAAAAACCCAAGGCTAATATGAAATTTCAGATGGCAGCATTTGTATAACAGTATTACAACATTTTGCTATAATTTTCTTCCTTAATCTTATACAGTGTCAGAGTTGATTTCCCTTCTTTACTCTCATTTAATCCAGTTTATAGGATTCTTAGATGATTTTACTGAGCAGCAATAGTCAATTTTTTAATTAGCAATTTTTAATGCCAATGATTCTATCCACTGTGTATCACATTTGTTATTAATGCATTTAATTTGTTACTGTAATTCCTGATTCCTTAGCTTTCTTAGGTTTCTCTGAACTTGTTTGACTGTTGTCTAGCCTTAACCACATGTAAAAATTCTATATCGCTTCTGCATTTTTCTACTTCAGGATATTTTGTATCATTTTTCATGAATATAAACAAAGCATAAAGACATAGTAATACATTTTTAGGGTTACAAAAAGTGAGTAGTGGTAGTACTTTAAAGATTCATACTTGCAAGTATTTGCACTCCCACATGAACACATGCAAACACATATACATAAAAAGATGCCAAATGTAATGCAGAGCTTTAGGGAATAATGTTAACCGTTTGCCATCTTAAAAGCATCTATTATTATTTCAGTCTCAGTTCTCTGTTTCTCAACTATGTCTTCTGTAGCAAATATAGCAGAAAGTATTTTTAGGTAATTAGAGTGATTTCATGACTCTGCATAGCTGGATATGGAACATGAAAATACAGCAGTAGAAACTCCTTAATAATATTATTTGATTTTGTTCTTGCAGAGATGTTTGTGAAAATAATATAAACATTACTTATGGCGAGATCAGGCAGAGCACTTTGTAACATCCACTTCTATGTAGAAGTTTAATATAACTTTTCAAATTAATAGTTCAAAGGTTCTGAAGGATTAAATCAACTTCAATGGAAGATTTTCCTGAGAAAATATTTTAGCGTCTAGACCTCTATTACTATAAAAAAAATAATTTTAAGTTTTTTCTTGGAATAATTTTACAACTTTTCTTCAGCTAAATATATTCACTACAGTAGCAGGAAAATTTTACTCAAGTTCCTTTTTAGTGTTTTTTTTCCTTAGGTAGCAGGTCATTCCATAAGGTAACTCTACAAGTGACCCAACTGAGATATATTAAAATCTAGTAATACAATACCCCCAGACTATTTTACATAATAAGATTTTTTTTCCAACTCCCAGATGTTGCTAAAGGACAGAAAAAAAGACCTGTAAAATTCTTCATCATGAATCTTTTTTTCTGCAAATCCCTTTTTTCCCCCCTTTCAAAAGCAATTCTGAATAGAGGTAAAAGAAGACAAAACTTGACCTTTTGTGATCCCAGCATTAATAGGTCTGTTCATAATTCAATCTGTGTGTGTGTAGAAGCATCCATGTGGAAACATGCAGGCCTGAGAGACATAAAGCCTTTCCCTTTAAACATTATCTGACCCTATGAGTCTTATTCACAAAAGAAGGCTTACGTACGCATAAGTTGAAAAAAATGCATGCTTTCATTGTGCTACAGAGAGCCTACACATTTTACTCCTCATTCTCCAGGAAAACTCATCATGGAAGTGACACTTGTACAGGAGTTGTTTGAGGGAATGGTAAATGAACACAACGTAGCAAAAAAAGCACACACGCAAAGAATAAGCTACTTTTCTCATTAAAAATATAGGAGGGGCATCTCCTTGGCTGGCATATAACAGGGTAACAGTGCTGATGTGAGAGCTGAGGTCTCCTGTATGTTGCGGCCTTGTAAAAGTCTGCCTTATGAGAGAAGCATGTTTTTCTTGCTATACTAAAACTATTTTCTTCTTCCATAATCTCTGTCTACCAAGGTGAGGGATGACTCTATCATTTGTACCTGGAAATATTTATAATATAATGTTATAATATCTCAGAGTCTAAGGAACTGTTTATGATTATACAGTACATAGGTTTCAAGATAACTCTGTAAGGTATTTTATAAGTTAAAGACTAGTGGTGCTACTGCAAATCCCCAGCAAATAAGAGTATCGATTATTTGTCTTATGATTCTATGTAAAGTCCATGTATTATCAGTATCTCTTCATGCTTCTCCTGTTTAGTTTGGCACTGTAAAGTCAGCTGTCAGTTTAAATGCTATATTACTCAGAGTCCACTCATGTTATCAGAGAGCGCTCTAAGCCACTTTACACTGAACCTGTCAATTGAAATCTGAACAAGGGGCAGGAGATATACAATTGTAAGAATAGCAATAAGAGTTCACATTTAGTGAAACAAATCCTCAGTTGGTATAGATCAGCCAAGCTTCAACAGCTTCAGTATTGATTTATACTAGGATCTGAGCTCAGCATCTGTAATTATTTTCTAAACCGGGCAAAACAAATGGCATCAGGGATCACAAGGAAGGCTTTTCTTAATGAATGAAGTAATTCTGCAACATGATGACTTCCCCATCAAAGTTTCCAGCATATTCACTCCCAATAGAGAAATACTGCCCAGTATTTCTGTACCTATCTGCATCTTCATATGCCCAAATGCTTTCCAAATATGGCTTGACAGCCCTCACCTTCTAGAATCTTAGAGAAGGACTTTTAAGGTATGAAAGAAATGGAAATTTCATGGACCTTTATTACTTTAATTTTAAAACAGAAATGAGACTATTCAACAGGTAATCAGAAAAGAGAAAAAAAACACTTGAGAGTAAGGTTGTGATGGTGCAACAATTAGTGATTTACTATGGGTGCAAATGTTCAGATTTGTCACCTTTTAAATAATATGAAAGATACTGTGTGCTCCAGTGATACCAACAGTGTTAAACAGTTGGTGATTGCCTGCTACCTTGAGTGGCTAATGAAGTTGTTGGTGAATAAAAACTAATCTTTGATTGACTACCTATATCTATGTTTCATTATTATTATGACCACTACTGTGATACAATATCTTTTATTTGAATTACACTTATAAGAAATTGCTTAGTTAGACGAATTATAAAAATAAGAAATATTTAAAGATAAAGCTATATCATTTAACATGGAATTATTATTGAACTGGTATTCATGCTAATGTCGAGTGATATTAAAATTAAGATCCACATTGAAGGACATATGAAATATTGACAACTGATTGAGTTATTCAAAAAGCAAAATAAATAAGCCTGCATTCTCTAAGGCATGGATTTTATCATTGAAAAGAACCAGAGACCTGTGACTTCATTCCACCCAGCGACTGCTTTGCAGGCTGCGCCACTTAGAGTAGCTTCTTACTTCCTCCTTGTTGCTTCATTGTTGATCAGAGGTTAAAGCTGCTCACAGGAGCAGTGGTGAGTCCTGCTCTTCAGATTCAGACTCATTCTGACAGAAGCATGACCTTTCGTGTACCACATGCTTGGGCGTTGGGTGTTGCAGAACGTGGCACCACTGCCACACTTTTCAGTGTGCCAGAAGCCTTTGGGAGAATGGTTAAAACTTCTTCAAACTAACCTTCACTGAAGATTAGTGAAAAACCTGAACAGCTATTGCATATGATTCACAAACATTAAAATAAATCAAGTAGATTTGTATATGCAGGGCATTCACTTGCAGGCTCTAAATAGAAAATCTAGTGTCTGCAGATTAACTGATTAACATGTACTGGAAGATCTTAAGCATCTGGAACCAAAAAGATGTTTAATATTTTGCGCACTTAATACATATTTCCCTTTCTTTCTCTACATACATTTTCTTGTTCCTTTTTATTTTTATGGCCTTCTAAACATTTCCAGAATGGTTCTGTGCAGTATTTATATTTATAAATAATGTCTGTTTTCTGTCTCCATATTTTGATAGTAAGTGATGGGTCATTAAAAGCTTTTTATTTGGTATGTGCATTTCAGTAAGCACAGACCAAATTATCAAGCACATGGAACCAGAAAAGTTATTGATCCCAACTGCAGGCAGATAGTTTTGAACTTCTGCCCAAGTAAGGAGTTCAAGATTGAGGTCTCCATGTAAACACCATTTAGAAAGCCTGATTTATTTAAGAAAAAAAAATCGGTTAGAAATCAGTAGATAACAAGGAAAAGTAACATTACTGAAAACAAGTTAATGTCAAACAAAAGTTATTGGTAGGAAAATGAAGTATCATTGACATAATTCTAAAAAGATTTTTAATTATTCAAATAAATAAATGTTAATATGTATTTACTGGTGGCATTGCAATAAGATGCATGTATTAATATTATTATATCTGAAGGAATAAAGGGGTTTCGCCATCCAGAAACCCATGAGGAAATCATTCTTCACTTTTACCTGCCGCAAATTTTATATTAATGTTTCATTTTTAGAATATGCTGTCAACTTCACAGCATGAGCTATTGTAAGAAAAGTGCTTGATTTAATAGTTTTTCATTATAATATTTCCTGCATAATCTTACATTTAACTTACTAAATCTTCACATCGTAAACTACACTTTTTCCCTAAAAGATTAGAACAGAGTTTAACATTTTTCTTTAGAGCAGCAACACAGTTCTAACAAAAAGCAAAGTTGCTTAAACTCCTAAATGAATACTAAATATTTTGCCAGGGTGAAAAATCTCTTTTAAAAATTGTTTCACTAGGAAAAGGAATTGCATATTAAAAAATGTAGGAAACAAATTTGAAGAAAACATCCCTAATTTGTTAGAAATTTGTAGAATTGATAAAAAGTATGACATATACCAAAACTTCTACTGAGTATATGAGATCAATTATTCATACACACTGCACTCAGGGAGGTTTTCTCTAGAGAAAGGATGAATCCATCCTCTACATGGGCTCAAATACAGTGCTGGAGTCACACACGGCATTAGACATATTTACAGCTACTACATAGAATGTATTGGCATATATTGAATTTTTACCACGTTTCAAGCTTCCCACCCATTCTTTGAGTGGGAACATCCAACCACTGGAGGTTTTTCTTTTGTTCCAAAAACATCACCAGAAAGTAGGCTGGCAACAGAGAGAGGACGTAGTCTTTGCTATACATATTCATCATACAAGGTACTGAAACTGGACATGAAGGAGAAATCATGATCCAAGGTGAATGGAATTTATTTGCATTCTGGCACAATGATGGAACAGAAATGAAATTGTGCTTGCCAAAAGTCTGTTTGAGGCAGAATAGCTAGCTGCGCACTGCTTCTTATACAGTACTAGCAACTTTTACTTTTTCTTAATCGATGTTAAATGTCAACAAAAAAAGAATGCTTGATTGTAACCATAGATCCTAATGATTCTCTTCATTTTTAGTTTGGTCATTGAATCAATTGGAGCTAGAAGTTAATCTTCAATGTATTTTTACACTGTAGAAAACACACGATGACAAAGGGATAGAAAAGAGAAGAAAGTTAAAACGTCCATGTCAGACTCACTGAATATGGAATTAGGAAAACAAAAAAGACAAAAAAAAATGAGGGGAAATGCAATACTTGTCTTCACAGAGAAGAGAGTAAATCAGTCACCAACCTTGCTAACCTAAAGGATTTACAAATACTGTTCAAGTTTTAACAGACACAGTATTATCAAAGTGACCGACGCCTTATATCCAGGAACATTCAGGAATATGAATAATTTTTGAAAAATTTATTCATGAAAGCCATCATTCATTGTAAACTTCATCTACTTTAATAAGGACGGAGGGCTTTGTGCCAGTCAGTATTGATACTGACTATCCAAGGTATTTATTCGTTTCTGATAAGCATGGTTAAATTTATCAATAGAACTGAATCATAAGCTGATGAGAGACTAAGCTTAAATAGGGTCACATAAATAGGTGCCCTGGAGACTTTTTTGTGTATTCCTAAAGCCAATACACAGAAGAAAAGCAAGTTATTAGCTCTTTCTTAGTACAGCCCTTGCTCCATGTGTTGGGGAAATTACCCTTTGCTGGGGATCACAATGCTCCATGGAAAAAAAGATATATATCTAAAGATTCAGAAATCTGTACCCTGAAGTTATTTTTGGCAACTCCTTTACTAGATCATTAAAAAGCACAGTGGTAGAAAATTGTTCCATTTTCACATGGAGATCAAACTCAGCTTTAAAGTCAGTTACAAAAAATAACTTTGCTGGCCTTCAAATATAGTCTTATGATTTTTTTTTCTCTTATTTGTCAACAAAATTACTTCATACAATTCACTTACTTCATCTGACTTTAAATATAATTCCTCTGTTATCATTGAAATGATATCTAATGATTTTTCCCTTCTGAACATTAATAGCAAACTCCAACTGAAGAATGAAAAATAACACAGTACATGGATTAAACACATGGATTAAATCCCCATATGAAGCATTTTCATACAAGCATACATGGTATTTTTTTATACATTTTCATATGAGCCTTTTAATGTACATTTTTTTGATTCTGCATCAACTTGAAAAGGCATATATTTTAAACATTATTAGGGTCGGTTTGGCTTGCAATATAATTACAAAAAACACCTCTCAGAATGAATAACCTAAAAATTTCTACATCCCCAATACATTTTTCAGTGGTCACTGTTCTAAAGTTTGGAAAACAGTGTCTAATTTATATGCAGTACA
Source organism: Tringa tobata (assembly GCA_033628505.1). Classification (NCBI taxonomy): domain Eukaryota; kingdom Metazoa; phylum Chordata; class Aves; order Charadriiformes; family Scolopacidae; genus Tringa; species Tringa tobata. Next base: position 22,627,166 of record JAHREE010000118.1, on the reverse strand, counting down.
GACAAGGTTAAAAAAAAGACCATGCTATACATGATGGTATTCAATTGCTTTTGTATGGGTTGTTTAAAACTCTCAGTCACCAACTCATTGAGGGGTTTTTAAATGATACTTGTACCCTACCTAAGGTAGCAATTGGCCTCACATCTGCATTTTCCTCTTCTGAACAGTAGGCATTCTACAATGTTTTTACCTTCCTCTAGATACCTGTCAGAAAAGATGAGTATGAGAGGATCAGTTATTAAATTAAATGAAATTAGGATTTGATCCACTATCCAAAAGTTTGAAACAATTCAAACTATCCATCTAAGTGTGGCCAATGAAATCTCTAGAAAGGAAAAAAGGGTCTGTATATGCTTGCTGTCAGAAGTCAATTTGATTGACACTAGTACACCCACTGGTCTTCAGCAATTACAGCTGAAAGCAAAACCAGAAGAACTGGGAACAGATGGGCAAGCTTTTAAGTTAATATTAAAGTTAAAGATGATTGCTGTTAGCCTTATCACATAAATGTTTTCTTTACAGAAACAAGCAAAGGGCTAACAACATTAGATATATATTACATGCCTTTCATTTGACAAATTCTTATGGCACTACTAAGGATTTCAGAACACATAGATCTTCATTTTCATGCATAACTAAAAATAAGGTAAAACATCTCTAAAGAAAAATTAAACAAAAGTTTAAGCCAAAAGAGTTGTTTTAAGGCACAGTTCTTTGCAAATTTGCATACTGCATCTTTACTTCTGTTTAATGGAAATGAAAGATACAAATACAGTGTCTTATTTTTTTCAGCATATGTTTAATTTTATTCTTGTATCACACTTATAGCTGTCGAATGGGACTGTACTAGCTGAAAACATATTTAAACTGTTGGTTACATTTCAGACAGAAAACAGATATGTTTTTCCAGTCAGAGGAAAACTTGCAAAATTGGACAAAGTATTGGACAAAGTAACTTGTCCAATAAAACAAATATTCTTAGATAACTGCAACATAATGTCTTTCAAAGACCAGGATCTGGTTCTGATCATCCTTGTTTCCTTGTGTAACACCTGAAGCTGTAGGAGAGACAAAAGCTAAAAAGCTCTACAAAGCTGCTGTTCAGAGACTTTCTGAAAGGCTTTGGTGGAGAAGGCGTAAGTCCAGGTTTGCATGTCACTCAATTAAATGAGTAAAAAGCCACCAACTTCAACTGACATCACTTCACTGCAGCTGAGGGTCTGTCCCAGGACATTCAGATACACAGGGGGAGGGACGAGTCAATTGTAAGTATGGATACGTTGAGATCACAGGAAAAGCCTATGCATCTCTGGGTCTTCACAAAAGGCTACAGAAGCAACACAGAAGAATAGCTCTTCCTTTTCCTCCCCCGACCCTCCACAACCAGTAAAGAACGATGCTACTATGAGTGCCTGATCTGCATCCACAAGGCACAGAGCAAGATACATAGAAGTTAAAGATAACAAGTTAGGCATTAATTTCTGCAGCAAATTTCTGCTCTTTCCAAGTCCTTTTTGTTCTACTTATACGTGCTTTTTCAGAAGTATGCTAATCCCTGGTGTTCATATGGAAAGGGAAAAGAGCAAATACATTTAGTTAATTTTTTCCCCTTGTAACTTACTAGGAATTTTTAAAAAATTAAATCTTTGCTAAGTCTACCTAGGTTCTAGTGAGGCTTGCTGAACATCAGAATATCATCGCTGGTATAATATTGTAAATTATTTTAATATTATATATTTTGTTAATCCTTCCTGGGCAGGATTAATGAGAGATGGACTCCAAAGGGGAGCTAAATTATATTAGGAAAACTATATCAAATAAAGAAAAAGGAAGTAAGTATGACAAGCAAAAACATTTTTCCTTGGAATACATATTAAAGATTAAGAATTATAATAAAGCAGATATAAGAAATTCATATACAAAAGATGGACAGAATATGAAATTGTAAAAACAACATATGACATAACTAGCTCACAGAATTAGAATAACTGAATCAGCAAGTTTCAAGACTGATGTTCCAGATTAGAAATCCACAATTTACACTTTTCCAGTTTTCTTTTTATAGGCATAGAAAGCTATACAAAATGAAAATCCACACTTTGTTAAATCTTGTAAGAAACGCAAGGAATATTCACATGGACACAAGGCACAGGACATCTTATTTCCTTCTAACTTGAGTGCCTTTCTATGGAATTTATATCAAGTTGCAGTAAAATGCATTTATTCTGCTAATATTTTACATTTTGTGTGCCATGGTTGATGCAACTTCACAGTTGCAAGAACCTGGAGAATCAGGAGTAGTGTGGTATTAACTCCATTAATTCTTCATGGTATTTCTATATGTGTCAGTAAAATGCATTGGAAACATACCCTCAGCAAAATTCTAACAAACACTTAACTTCCCTTACTGTTTTGTAACCAGCAAATTGCAGGGGTCAGTAGAACTCTGCATCCTTTCTTTGCTATATAAAAATTGTTCCTGCAACACAGCTGTTGGACAAATGCAGCATATTTTTAAGTGCTATGTCTCAGTATTTAAATTTATAAAAAAGAAACCAAATAGTTATTTACTTATTAAAGAAACCCCATAGCAATAAAAGAGAAGATAAGAAAGCTCACTTTCTTCAAAATAAAATGGTGTGCATATATGTATATGAAGAATTAATAAAACATTGTTTCAAAAAATAAAACATAACAGATTATATGCTACAACAGTGTGCAAAAGTTAACATTTATTCAAATATTTGTTTGGTTGATCATATATAAAAAACTATCAAAGTATATGTCATATTACTTTAACAACTGGTGTCAAAAGGAAATAGGAATTTCTCAAATAAAGAACATCACGCCTATTAACATTTAAAAGTCAGCATTTGTAACCAAATAGCAAACAGCTACTGTAAATATTTTTAAATTATGCTTTATACACATATCTATATAAATAATATCATTTAACCAAAATCCTATGACACTCAACCTTCATATATATGTTGACAAGATTCTCCAATGGTTTGTTACCATACAAAAGAGTGGGACAAATTACTTATTTATATATACAAAACATGCTTATAAAGGCCAGCTGCAGGTATTTTTTGGAAAGTGCATTTTAATAAGGTCCTATTCAGTGGGGGAACAAATGGAGAAAAAGTAGTTTGCACTACAGAGTTTAGTGCAAGAGCTTTCTCTTTTTCTAACAACGAAATCAATCATTTGTCCAGACTGTGGGGAGTCAGAGTTAGTTACTGAAAAGAGCTCCATATATAAACAAGTCAATAACTCATTGTGTGTTATTGTTGGACTGAAGAAGTCTGCTTTCAAAAAGCTGCCCCTGCTTCTCTGAGAATGAATGTCACTGTATTCAGAGAGTGAGAGAGGGGGTCTTTTGTTTCTAGCTATTGCTGACTGCCATTTATGTATGGGAAAAGAGATGTGGCTGCTAGTTGTCTCAGGAAAACCATACCATCACCACCACACAGTTCTACATTATGGTTGCCCTGGACCTTACTTTTGTAAATGTAGTTCTATAAGAGAATTCACACATTTCGTCGAGCTCCTGAATTCACAAGTAATATTTGTAAATATTATTTTCATTTTATAAAGACAAAATGGCTGAAGGCAAGGGGAAGTGAACATATTTGAGCACTTGATGAAAGTGTAAGGAATAACACTCTAAATATATTAGCTTTAAAGTTTTCTGAATAAATACCGGTATGTTTAGAAACTAAACAGCACACGAGTGAATTTTGACAAGTTTTTGTACTGTTTCATGTTTCTTGTTTAAAAAAGAGTAAAACTCACACTTGCTGAGTCATCTCAATTCAGACTTGGGGGAAAAAAAAGAAATTAAAATGTTATTTTTGTTCACCTAGATATGATTGCCTCCTTAGACTGCAGCCCGACTAATGAAAGAAAGTTCCCAGCTTTAAGATTTAATAATAAAAATCAGAGGTTCGGCAAAAAATATTCTCAATCCACAAGGGAACTCAGTGGAGTTACATTCATATCAGCTAAGGTGTACACATGAAGAAGTGTTTTCACATAGATGCATAGCTGTAGAACAGATTTCACTGTTGTTAAAAATTACAGACTTCACTACTTTTAAAATAATTCCCTTTTCATTTAAAAACATTGTATGACATACTCTTTACATTGACATACCATCCTGTTGAATTAGCACAGGTTCACAGAGGAAATATGCTTTATCCATTTTTCAAAATATTTACAACACTTCCTTAGACTATAGAACATTTCTAAATAATAAAAAATACAGAACAAACATAATTTTCTTACCAAAAACATTGTGATGAACATTCAATATTTTTAGGCGGCGGATCAATAGGAAATACCCAACAGGAAAAGCCCAACAATATATTTTCAGAGATTAAAATCATGATTACACTGTAAAATCCCACCTATTTCACAGATTTGCAGTTCACAGCTGATCTAGTCTGTGCAATCAAACATGGCTGTGATGAGCGTTATTGCACTTATTCTGGACTTGCAGAATTCACTCATGCCTTTAAGCCTCTATGTGGCTACAGGACAGATTCAGGTGAAGTACACCGTAACTCTAAATTATGTCTTGAAACCTGCAATTCTGAGTAATTTTTTTTCTCATTGGATGCAGATAAATGTACAGTAGTTCCTTTTTTTGTCTATTAAAGACTAGTAAGATTCCGTGTATCGGGGAAAGCAGGACCTCCTGGGTGAAAATAGCCATTGAAGAACCCAAATAAGATACAGGAAATGAATCTTCTAAGGTAACAGTTACTAAAGCTGAGGGTACATTTAAAAGCTTTATTAAAATCCAGATTTGCATACAGTTTTTCTGAGCAAAAACATAGAGACTAAACTTACACCTGAGCAGTATTCTATGAATAAACTGTCTGCAAATAAAGGCAGATGATGTCAACTTGGGACTCTGACAAATAATAAGAGACTGAGTTTGGGTTCTGAACTGAGAAGGCACCTTCAGAAGTGTTCAGGAGATGCAAAAAATGAAAGAACCTTCCTGGTGAACTAGCTATAAATTTACCCTTCAATATTATTTACTTTGTGGATACTGAAATCCTGTTTGAGAACACGGACTCTCTGCAGCCCAAGTTACTTAAACAGAAAAAATACTGATCTAATGCTGAGTAAAGACCCAAAAGTGAATATGACAGAATAAGTCCACCATAGCTGGGCACATAAATGGGTGTACTAAGTTATGTATGGATGACAAATCTTTAACCTGAAATAGATCACAAGTTAAAAATAACTCCTATACAAAAACCCCACAAGTATATATGTCACAGTTACTGAAGCTGATAGACGACAATATAGCCCAGTGTTTATGTCCTAGAACATTTTCAAATGATAGTTTGGTGAAAAAAATGGAGTGAAAATGGAAAGAGTTGCCTGAGTTAAAAAGGAATTAGGAAGGGGATACTGGTAGGTGAAATATAATAAATGTAATATTCCCCTAGCCATGCAAAGTCTTTTTGAGTTGGTTAGTTTGTCAAAACAGCAATTAAAGAGTAACAACTTTTAAGATATTTGAGAAAGATGTAAATATCTTGTACATATAAGTGAAATAGCAAGTATATTTAAGATGGCCAAACAATATTAAAAAAAATATATGTGAACTCCGTAACACAGGTAGGCATAGATTTTTAGGAAAAAACTTAAGTCTGAACTTTTAAAAATGCATTTACATTGAATGCGAAAGATACTAATAGTCATTAAAGAGACTTCAGTTAAGAAAGCTGCCTGATGTGAATACTTTCCTTTATCAAAATGA
>JAHREE010000118.1:22541384-22616384 GCA_033628505.1 Tringa tobata | reverse complement strand
ACACTCTTGGACAAGACGCCGTACAAAACACATTTTGAGCAGAACTACAGCAGGAAAAACAGAAGTAACCTGATAGAAATTATTGTCATTATATTGGTATAAAGTAAGTGCCTTAGACGTGAAAGCTCAGGTGTATTGTCAATTGTCTGAACAGCATGCAAGCATAAGATATGAAATAAAAGGATGATTGATTTGAAAGGGTGCAAAAGCATTAGCTGAAAGACAGGAAAACTGAAACTAAGGACCCATGATTTTATGCATCTTTTATGAACAGACTAAAGCAGAAATGTTTCATGAAATAAATGTGTTTTTAAAAAGGGTGTGAAGGAGAGAAAAAAATGGCTACCAAACAGAAAAGGTGTATTGTACAAATATGCATGACCTTTGATAGGATTTTCCATACTGAGCCAAATATTTGCCAGGGCAAATGGGCTGGAGAAGGCAGAAGTGAAAATAGCACAGTTGCAACTGTAGTGTAGGGATATCAGAGAGGCCAGCTTTGCAAAGAAAGCCAATACCTTTCATTAGGCCACATGCTATAATAGGAATAAATGAGCAAGCATTAACTTAAATAAGAAGTCTTATGCTTATGTAATGTGGGATACTTTGTTTAACTCAGAGTGAATAAAATCCACTAGTTTCTGTTAGTTAATCCCATTTCTCCAGTCCTTAGGTTTGGCCTAAAAGATAAATTTATTTCTCTGTTGTCATCTTGAATCACCTCATGAAAAAGCATCACCTCTTTTTTGCTTACTTCAAGGCTTGGAGTTGGGTGTTTTTGCATTTTTGTCTTTTTAAACGGCTAAAAAATAGTCATCCCACAATATAATGGAGACAAAGGACCTTAGGTATTATTTGGTTTATGTACACATTCCACCATTTAAACAAGTGAGGGAGGAAGGCAGTTAATGCTGGCAGTTAGCGTAATCACCAGGTGTTCTGCAATTGTGAAGAGATCTGTAATTCTCTCCAGTTTCAAAGTTCTCTATAGTCTTTCTTTCTTTGTTTCTCTCCCAGCACCACCTTTAATAACAGATTAGAACATAATTCTGAGCTTGCATTAATTACATTTAGTGACACTGAAAATTTGGTGTTATCATAGCCAAAATTTTATCTTTGAAAAGAATATCTGAGTTTATGAATATTTTTCACAGGAAAATATAGAGTGATCTTAGACACTCTTTTTCACTTTCAGTACTTATACAACATCTATACAACTCAAAAATAAGATGTTCTGAGTTGGACTCTAGGCTGTACTGGGCTGGAGAAGGCTTTTTATATGAAGAGTCCTGAAGCCTCCATATAAATTTATATAAATAAATATAAAACAGTAGAGAATTTCAGACAACAGTTAATGAGGCAAATAACTCAGTCAGAAAGGAAAAGTAAACATTTCAAATGCCTGCCAATTGCAGAACTATTGCTGAGCTCTCAATTCTAAGAACTAAACTCGGGATTGGTCTGTTTTAGACTACGCTCTCATTAATCCGCACTAGAACCCCTACTCTTTAACAATCTAATTTGAGTTTCTAAGTATAAATGGCATGAAAAATTACTTATGGTCAGTATCCTTCATGCAGCTTTTCTCTTAGTGTGTCTAAGAAACTCTTGAACTGTCCCCAGTAATCAAATTGGAACCGTCTTTATTATGAGATGCAATGGTATGGCTATCCAGGCCCTCATATATTGCAATGACTTGGTCTTGTTGATTGCCTTTTTAGTCGTTTCTAGTCCTAATTAGTGGTTTCATGATCACATACAGGAAGTGTTTCTTAATAGCTTTATGAATTATACCTTCTTCTGAAAACTACTTTGATTGTAGTCCATATATTCAACTAAATGATATGGCATACTAAGTTAATCATATACCCTCCCAGAAGCAGCAGAATATATAGTTTAGTTTGTGACTCAGGTGCTGGAGAACTCAGTTCAACTAATATTTAATTACAGACACTCTGGTTGAACTTTCAGAAGTCTTCCTCTGTTCTCTCTTTTTTGCAAATAATTTACTTCTTTTTAAAGAAAAGCATGAATAATTTCAGTAACACCACTTCATTTCTTGAATATAAAGGAAGCTAAACATACAAGTATCACAGATGGTCAAATGGACAGGTGGGATGTGGGATACTAGACTGTGAAACAAACTTTTCCAATCAAGTGATCCATTCAGTGACACATGGAAAGTCCTTGGCCCTTTAAATAAAGACCATTCATGGCACAAGAAATCTCAGTTCTGAACCTTTTTATCAGAAGATCCCTGCCTGACATGGCTGTGGACATAGTATTCAACTTTCTATCCACATATTATAAAGACTATCATAATAAAAATAAATAATAATTAATAGAGGGAAAAGCCTTGCTGCTTCCAAACACTGATTTTAGGCCTTCAGATCTAGTTTATTTTTGTAGCAAGCAAAAACTTGAAAGCTGTAGACATGTTAATTTCCAGTAGTATAAAAATTTAATTTCTAAATTTTTACTTATAATTTTAATGTATATTTTTCTAGACAATCTAATTTGTTTTCACTCAGGTTTTCCAAATGTTTCCATGCTCAAATTTTATTAATTGATTGACTGTACTTCTTTACTCTGCATTTCTTTCTTATGCAAAAGATATACATGATATACACTATGAATCTACGACTATGGCCTCTCAAATGACTCATTGCAAGCATTATTAATCCCAAAGAAACACTGGTCTTGGGTGTTTTTTTGCTTTATTATTTTCACACGAATCAAAACGATTCCTTCAGACTGTACTTTCAAGATCCCTTTCACAACTTCAGCAGCACAGCATGCAAACTCAGATCTATTCTCTGGACTAATCCTGACCTGCCATTCACATCTAGGGGTGAAAAGCAAATACCTGCTAGTTGAGAATTTGTGAGACCTGCTTTTAACACATAGATTTAGTTGATGGCCAAATGCATGGGATGCTCTACGAACAGCAGAATGGTCAATACACAAATTACGGAACTTGAATAGTAGAGAGGACGGGCATGGAGGAGAAGAAAGAAGGTAAAAGAAACTTGCTAGTAGGAAAAAAAAATGGAGGTAAAAGATTAAAGAATCTAGAATAAGCAAAAGAAACAATGACAGAAACTGTTAGAGACAAAACTGGAATAGATAAGTGCAAAAGAAAGAAGAGTAGAAATTGAGTGGCACTAAACATTTAGGAAACAGGGGAGGCAGGAGGAAACAGAGGAGACAGGAAAAAGATAGGAAGGATAGACAAATAAGGCTCAGACATTAATAATGAAAGAAAACAGAAAATATTTAATAGGCTGAAAGAGGCCAGTGGTTGGACACTTAATCACTCAGTTGAAAGAAGCCAATAAACCATAGCCATCTCAGAAAACCTAGATGCTATGCAGAAAATTTGAGAGAGGAGCTAATTAATGTCATGTAATTCTTGACACAAACCATACAGCCTCCTTGCAAAGTGGAGGAACTGAAAAGTTGTGGTTTGATGGGAGTTAAAAAGTAGGGCTGGGATAAATATTTGTTAGAGGTCAATAACAGTACAGTCAGTACCTGAAAAATATCTAATTTGATCCTCATAATACTGCTAGCCTTTAGCAATATCTTTAATTACTTTGAAAGGCCTATTCATAAGTAAGGCTCCCAAGGATCATCTGTTTCTTACCCTAACTGTCCAATACATCATTAGTTTCTTTAGATTTGAACACCTCTACAGTTTTAGTGTAAAAAGAGTTTTTAGCTCTAATTAGTGGCTAAATGTAAACTATTGTATGTTTTTGAGAATGTAAAGTGCTGCGTGCTCTCAAAGCTCATAAAAGTATAATTCAGCTGTTTTCTCATGCATTCTGTCTGAACACTTCCACTTTCATGGCAAAATTTCAGAAGTCAAAACACTTGATGACTTGAAAAATATTAGAAATCAGTGTTGTAACATATATTGAAATATCCTACTAGTGCCATTTTAAACAGGTTGCTTCTCAAAAAGCAGGAATAAATCAGGCTTGTATCCCCTGGTTCTCCTCACTACAGGAGAATTTACATCAGAACCATCTTGAATATTTTCCTTAAGTCTACAAGTCCCTACAGTTACTTCAGGATCTTTTGACTCTTAAGTGCTTTCAGTGCATCGTGTCTTTATATAGACCACAGAGGGGAAAAAAGACATTCCCAGACAGCAAAAGTATAATTTCTTCCTGTATGGTAACATACATGGTATGGTAATTTGTATGGTGATATATGCTGAGGATGGACTTACAGACTTTCATCATTACATATGTATATATGCATATACTTATATATATATAAAAACAAACCTGCTTGTATAAGTCAGGAAAGCCAAAATATCACGGGTATCAAGTTGGGATTTATAAGGCATTTTCAGGAGATATTTAAATATATTATGTGTCAAAATTAAAAAAAAAAAAAAAAAACACAACAAGGCAAATATTTGGTTTTATCCCTTCATGTTTTAAATCTTTGAATGACTTAAAACTGGAAAGAAATAAAATGAAAACAAACCTCTGTCTACAACCAAATAACCAAAAACCAAGAGTTAAAAAAATGGAACACTTGTGCATTAAACTAGCTATTTTTCTGCTAGTATTTTTGGTGAGTAATCAAGGTGAGTTAATTAAGCCTCTTCAAAACATAGTTCTACTTTCTTTTTCATTTACTCTTATTTATTCTTCAATACTATAAAAATACACACACACACAGAGTTTGAAGACATTTCCTCTCTCAAATAAAAAAAAATAAAATAAATTGGATGTTTTTTCAACAGTTGCTGTAGAATTCCTCTTACCAGGCAAAAGCAAAGAATGATCGATCAAACTCTCTGACTCAATACACCGGTTTCAGTGTAATGCATACAGACTTTGAAAATCTAGTACATATGGTTAGTTAGAACACTTTCATTTCCAGCTTCTTACAGACTTTGTTTTCTCTCTAAAACAGTAATTTTATGTTTCCAGTCAAATCACCCAAGAGCATTACTTGTTTGCAGCTGCTATTCCAGTATTAAAAGCTTGTGATGCTAAAAGTGGGCATGTTTGTGTAAATACTCTTGAAAAGTGAGAAAACTGCAGATAAATGAAAGCAGCTGAATGATAACAGCAGGGATAGAAGAAGAAAAAGCCATTAGTGAATTCATTAATTTTTACCTTTGGCATTTAGTGCTTCTGATTAATGGCTTTCCTGTAAGCTGCTATTTTCCTCTCAGATATTAACATGCAAAATATGTGGCATATAAGAATAAAGTGTTATTATTATTTATATGTATCCAAAATCCCTAAGATATGAGGGATTAGGTCAAAATCCAGACAAATAAAATAGTTAATTTTTTGCACACATTTCATCTTATGAAGAAGGACAGCTCCATAGCACATTTGCGTCTATAGTTTAAATATTAATGTAGAAACAAGAATGTCTTGTTTCACCTGTATGTATTTCATGAGCTAAAAATCATAGGTGGCAAGTTCTGCTACAGCCCATGGTGTGCTGGGGAAAAACAACCTGTAAAATATCACAGAAGTCTACAGCAGGAGAGACATGCACTGTATCCGGTTCCAGGCTCCTCAGTACGAGAGAGCCATAGACATACTGGAGGCCACGAATATTATTATTAAGGGACTGGAATATCTCGCATATGAGGAAAGGCCAAGAGAGCTGGGACTATTTGTCCTAGGGAAGAGAAGGCTCAGGGGGAGCTTATTAGTGAATAGAAATAGTTGAAGGAAGGATGCAAAGAGGATGGAGCCAGGCTCTTTTCAGTGATTCCCAGCAACAGGACTAGAGGCAATCAACAGGAGGTGCCATCTCAACACCACGAATAACTTATTTTGCTGTGAGGGTGACTGAGCATTGGCACAGGTTGCCCAAGGAGGTTGTGGAGTCTCCATCCTTGGAGATATCCAAAAGCCATCTGGACATATCCTGGGTAACCTCCTCTAGATGACCCTGTTTGAGCAGGGGGAATGGACCAGATGACCTCCAGAGCTCTCTTCTGACCTCAAACATTCTATAAAACAGAATCTGCCTTAGCTCACCAAACACAGATGCTCAGGTGGAAATTTGGATAAAATTTCTAGTACAAAGTGTAGTTCTTGCTTCTGTATTGAAAAGGTGTAAATCTTCCCCACTACACATTTGCTTGGCCAGATTTTCAATTCAAAGCTGCTGTTTTCCATTATGGATAACTAAGAGGTCACCAGCCTCATTGTTCTTCTTCCATCTACAACTCCTTGTCAAAACTTTCCTTCTATTTGTTTCCTGTATGTGCACTCTCTACCTTCTTATTCTTTTTCAGATCTGATCTTTTTTCATTGAAAAATTTAAAGGATATAATCTTGTCCCATTATTTTGTTCTCCTATGACCTATCATTGCCTTCTGCATTTCTGAGGTTGAAATTTCTGATCGGATTCTGACCTAATCTTCTTACTGTTTATACTTTAATATTTTTATTTTCTTATCATAAAGAACCTAACACTGCCATAATCCATTCTCTCCTGATATTCCTCACATTTGTACTCTTAAAGTCATTATCTGAAATGCACATCCCTTTTTATTCTAGACCCTCTCCTCTCTTTTCATGAGATACAGGGCACTGAAAAATATTGCCCCAGTCTACAATAATCTTTTTTTGACTGTTTCTCAGTATCACTATTCCATTTTCATCCTCCTCGCTCTGCTGATTGATTTTAGTCATTAAATCTTCCTCAAAATCTTGTATTCAGCTACTCTGAATTCCGCAGCTAAAATGACCAAATCCTTCCAGCCTGACTAGAGAGTGAAATCTCTTCTCATATCTCTAGATCCACAGCAAGAGTCCTTAACCCACTCTGTCATTGTTCACTAACATTGCACTTTTCTCTACCTTTTCTCAAATGTGTACAAAAATACTAGCTTTTTTTTTTTTTGGTAGCTTACTTAACTTCCCTATATATAAAGTATTAATATTAATCAATACTTTAAACTGCTTAAAGACCCTGTTTCCTCACTCTGAGGATACTTCTCCTTTTCTTTCTCACCCTTCTCCACTTGACCATAATGAAAAATTTTGTTGCATTCTTGACAGCTTTTGCTGTATCGATGTAATAACTAAAGGAAGACTACAGAAGAGGATAAAGAACTTTTATAAAAATAACCTGCAACATGCCTATAGCATACCACACCACAGAATGTCAAATACAGGCCTGCAAACCTGTCTATTCCTGAAATGGTTGCTTACACTTAGAATGCAAATACAGTAACGTAATACAGTAGCAGAAAGGAATCTAACCACTTCAGTGTCCTCTACTGTCTAATGCACTGAAAAATAGTCTTTTTTTCTTTTTTTAATTCTGAGATTATTAATCTGAAAGTAAGATATTCAGAGCTAGGATGATTAAAAAAAGCAAACAACAAAATTTATAAATTATGCATGATGTTAAGCACTAGCTTAAGGATACAAGTATTTTTTTCTATAAAGCAAACTACATATCAGTGTGGATAAATCTAGTTACCGGCAGCCTTTTCCTTGAAGATTAGTTAATCATTAAGCATATACATTAAAGGAATACCTTCACCTAATAGATGCTTCTCAGAATAGAATTATGTATTTTTAATGTAAAATTACCTCAATCTAAAGTTAGGATAATGCAATTTTTTTTTTTACCATTTACACTAAGAAATTACAGAAAAGTTTGCAAATAGTGGCAAAAAGTGAAATAAGACGACTAATAGCCCATGCACTTTTCTATCCAACTTCAGTAAATACTTTCTCTTTTCAGCATGCCTGGAACTTAACAGAAATATAGGCAGGGTATAGAGAATGTCACATGGCAGATACTAATTGTTACGATTAAGGTCTAACAAGCATGCTTCCCTGCTGTTCTGAGAATGTCTCTGACTTTTGATCCTGACATCTGTGTCTTACAAGAATTTCACTCGGCTCTGACATTCCTTCTGATGTTGATCCAGGAATTAATGGATTGTGAAAAAGCTGGCAGGATATCATTTAAAAAATAGAATTCTTGGTGTACAACTGATGAAAAGGTATCAGAATTCACATACTTTGTGTCTGATACCAATACACTGTGTCTATATGCATGCATTTGGTATGAAGCTGTATCTCAAAAAGAGGACAGAAAATAAGATTTAGAAGGAAACAAGTGCTTCATGTTATACTCATTTACAGAACTGCTATTGTACATCTTTAGCATGTTACAAGGTGCAACTTAGCAATGCTTTAGACAAATCCTGTGTAATGAAGATTCAATCGCTAAATAACCCTACCAGCAAAATATATTATGATTAATTCTGAAACAGTTTAAAACTTTCATAAGAATCCTTTCAGAGAACAGCATTAAGGAAATCAATATAAATTATGAAAGAAGTTTCAGCAGAGTAAGCCGTAAGCATGCTTACAGTGTGACATATGCTGTGTGGTCACCACCATACCATTGCAGTTTGGACATGTTTTTAAGCTGTTTTGTGCTACAGTGGTTTCAGGTTTAAAGGACCTATGAAGAAAAAAAAAAAAGCCATAAACTTTATAACATTTTATACCCAAAATTAAAATGAGATCCTTTTTCTAGCTGTGCTTAAGATGGAAGAATTACATACAGAATTGAAATTTTACACATCAGAGAATATTGCCTTGTATTTCATGGTTCTGGATAATTACTAGATGCCAGTGGATAACTTAAACATAGCTTAGAGTCACTGACATTAATGTGTGACAGGCAGCATTACAAAACATATTTAGTAATTTTAAATGCAAAAGTAGAATGATATTTGAAAAAAAAAAAAAAAAGAAACAACTATAAAAATAAAATTCAGGATTATCACAACAGGAAAGAAGTAGTGCCTTCTTTAAAATAAAGCCCAAAGTGTTTTTTAGTATGAACTAAAAAGAAATGGAAGGAACTATAAAAGTAAGGATTCAACAAGTTAAAAAGAAACTAAATTCAGTTGTCAATTAGAACGAGCTAAAAAAATTAAGACTACATAGTTTAACCATCTCCTCAAGCAAGTCAACTAAATTTCAAATCAAACCCTGATATCATTATTTATTCAGTTACATTTCTGGCATATATTTCAGTAGTTTAGATGTTTTAAGAAAATTTCTCAATGCTCAAAGGCATAGGACATTTTGACACAAGTCCAGACCAAAATGATATCTATAACCAAATAGAATTAATGAAATTAATAGTACAGACTACCTAGAGTTATTTAGGCACTCATGCCTAAATATCTAAAATAAGTAAGATATAAACTCGTTCATAAATTGACTCTGGTTATATCTCAGATATTAGAAATCAATATGTGAAAAAT
This sequence comes from Tringa tobata, assembly GCA_033628505.1. NCBI lineage: Eukaryota > Metazoa > Chordata > Aves > Charadriiformes > Scolopacidae > Tringa > Tringa tobata. Next base: position 22,607,089 of record JAHREE010000118.1, on the reverse strand, counting down.
ACTTAGCGACTTGCAAATTGCATACCTCTTACCAGTGCTTATTACAACTCTGCTGTTGTTCAGCTGCATAGAAGTCACAAAATTCTAACAAGAATACCACAATTCTAACGATGCAAATAAACATCTCAAACATACACAACATTGATAGTACATCTAAGGAATCCATCAATGTTTTGTTTAAAGTATATTATTAAAGACACCGTGTGATTACTGTTTTGTTTTAAGGGACACATACATGACCTTAAGCCCTAATAATTTTATTATTTATGTTCAATACTATTTAAATTTACTGTTGTATTTTTCCTTAAAAGTTCTAGAATTCATTTAACAAATAGACGAGTAAAAAACACACAGATGAGGAAATTAAACAATGAAGAGGCAAAAAAGTAAAGTGAATAGTTAAAGAGAAAAGGCTGGATCACATTTAATATGGGGAAAAACAAAAGGCGAAGCTTGTAAAATCTGAAAAAGTAAGGTAGGGGTGTGAAAGTGTGATGTGTGACAGGTGGGGTAAAATGAGACAGTTGGGAGGAAAGAAATAAAAATGAAGAGCACAAATTAGACAAGACATTCATTTTAAGCCCTTAACAGGCTGGATCTCATCGTTGTCATCAGACAGGAAATGTCAGAGCTGGCACATTTGGTTTTTTATGCTTTTTACTTGTTTTAAAAAAAGTCTGTCTTACAATACATAAAAAGTCTATTTGCTTTAAAGAAAAACACATCACAATTTGTTCCCATTTTTTCTCCTACTCAGTCTTTAACAAACTTCAGTTCTATTATATTGGAAACTACAATAATTATAAGGTTTAATACTTCCATTATATTTTGAGTTATTTTATTTAATACCTGCATAGGAGTTGAATTCTTTAAAAATAGCTAAACTTTGCACTTATAACTCCAGGTGGATTTCTGGAGGAGGTGAGTATTGCATAAGACAACATGTAGTAAGTGCTATCTCACAAATACAAACAAGTCCTCACTGCAAAGTTCAGAATTTTCTCAGATACTCTTTCCAAAACAGATGAAAAACATTATGTCAAAAAAAAAAATATCCTTTTAAATTTATTTTCCAATTAATGGAAAGTACTTGAAGGTACATAGTTTTTTAATACAGGTTTTGGTAAATTTCTGGAAAGGATATTTGGGACCTGAAAATAATGGCAATGTATATAATATGTTACCAATCTTCTCTCAGTATTACCATTTTGTCTGTGTTGTTGTGTCAAATAAAAAAAAATAAATCCTTTTCTACCGGAACATGGCAGGAAAGGCAAGTGCAGTAATTACAATGCACATGCCCATCATTTGTTACTGTATTTCTTCTACATAATCTCAAGGTTAAATTCAAATGAAGAAGAATGTTGCCAGCAGGAAAGTGCATATAGTAACTATAATTCTTATTCAGTATTTTTAGAATATAGTCTTTTTTTTTTACTTTTAACTGAAGTGATCTTTTGAACTTTTTATTTAAAAATTATCTCAGATTTATATAGTAAACCAAAGTATTTCCATACTGAGAGAAGGGACTTGTACCTCCTATACAGTTTAAAACTTTATACTCTATATAAGGCATCCTACTGTCTCAACTCTTCCATCAATTTTATCCATAAATTAAAAAATAAGCAACAGGGTCTACTATATTTAGAAAAAGATAAGAAAAAATCAGCTGGGGAAAATGCACATTTTCTTATAATTTATAATTCTTATAACCATCTTTATGTGCTCTTACTGAAAGCCAAATGGATGGAAGTGGAAGCAAAGATTTTGGATTTTACACATGGAGGTAAATGGTGAGCAAGGCAGGGAAGGATCAGATAGTGGATTTAGAATAGATTCAATCTGTCAAACTAACAGTACACCTACACCTATTTCCAACCATGAACGGATACTTAAGAGAAAAATAATCAAACAGATCAGGTACAGAGTGATGCCATCCAATCTCTGATAGACAGGGATTTCCAAATCCAAGGGTTGAATTCAGACCATCAAGTTTAAAGGCCACCAGTAGACCTATCCACCATGAATATTTCTAATTTCTGTTCTCTTCTACTTGTAGTTTAAATAAATGTGTCATCAATAACAGGTCTTCACTATGGACCATTTCCACGCTCTATGAGAAAATCTAGCAAATAAAGATTCAACAAGCTTATCAAGCTTCAGCCCACTTCCATGAAAGAACTGATGCCATCATTCTGCAAATCTTTCCATGTCTGCTTATCTTGAAAGGTTCTAAAAGTTGCTAGGAAATTCATTTATTAAACTTGTCTTGGAAGCACACTGGGTTAATGGTTTGTATTCACAGAAAAAGTAATGTAAATAAGCCAATCTATTATACTTTGAACATTGCACTCTCATATCACAACAAAAAAAGGCAACAGAATTTAAATAAAGAAAACATAGAGCCCTCTGCAGCACTATAATTCTGGATTATATAATTTCTATGGATACATGTGTTATCTCCCTTTGCTTTTCTCTGAAAAATAATTAAAAAGCCACTGTGTTATACTAGATTTCAAATCTTAAACTATTATATACTCCATTCTGTTCTATCTCAACATGTTTCCATTTTTATTTAACTCTCTTCAGATTAGACAAGGTAGATATGTACTATTATTCTCATTTAGCAAGAAAAGTACTATGGCTTGCCTGAGGTGAAAAAGGAAGCTCGTGACATAACAAATCAACTAGTTCCACTCAATTTTCCCAAATCATAAGCTGAAGGACTTAACGCTAATATGTATTCTGGGCCACCTTCATTTAAAATTCTTTAAATAGTATAACCATTGTGATATTTTAATTATACCCTTTGCTACAGCCATCATCTCCTTTCCTCCCTATACCTTCCTCACCTTGCCTTGCACACAGGATCCGTTCACAACTCAGTAGTACCTTCAGCAGCCAGCAAAAGGTGTTCAAGAATTGTCACAATCAGAAATGCAAGAATTTATGTACTCTATCCACTACTCCCTGCTGCCATCTTTTTTCTCCTTGTTCACAGAAAATTAACTGGCAAAGTGCTGTTCTCTGTAGGGTCTAGTTCTCCAACTTGCAAGTGTCTAGCCTGAGGAGGGCCAGAGGATCTGCTGTATTCTGGCTGATTGATGCACAAATAAGGTTATTTTTACAGACCAGCTATCTCTTAGTCTACAAAATTACATGTTAAAAGGTGTTATATACCCTCTTTCTGAAGATGTCAGGTAACAAAACCACTGAGGAATTCCAGTGCTTAGTTAGAAGAAGCTATATATTTTAGAAAGATAACAAAACTAAATGAATTTTTTTGACTGATAAATGAAGAATATATTTTGATAAGTTTTCTCAAAGGTTAATTGTCTGTGTAGTTAAAAATGTGCTCTTATTTTCCATTTGGCTTTATCTGGCTTCATCATATCTTTTTATGCTTTCATCTGCTACATTTCAGAGTATTTCACTGTGAGATACCTCATCTTTGAAATTATTCAGGTATTCTTGGTTGACTTTTTTTTCTTTAATGGTGTACAGGCTTAAACTCTCCAGGCATTTTTTAAGACAAACAGACAAACAAAAAAACCCAACCAAACGAAACCACCGAACTGAGGGCAGATCTGGAGAACAGGACCTTAGAACTGCTGAATATAGATGCAACACACTTTGAAGACTTTCAACATGTCTACAAATCAAGTCTATTTAAGAAATGGAGAAAGTTGACACCATAAAGTATATTTGAAACATCTAGAAATGCCATAACCAAAGATATTGCAGGACTGTCAACTGAGAAATAGTAGGTACAAGATCATCTCTTATTGTTGGAGCAAATGGTCGGGTTCATGAGCCTCATATTAACTGAAAACTGGGAAATCCTTGCATCCGGGCCAGACAGTAAAACAATGGAAGAATCATCTCCAATCACATTACGCAAAATAACATTTTGTGTTTCAAGTCCAGCTCTAAAACGCCTTGAGATTTTAGTATATTATCTGGAGTCATTGCATGAGATCTTTACAAATTAAGAAGTCAGACCTACACTACAAATGGCTGGGATGCCTGTGATGGGACAGCTCTCGTCCAAGCAATTGGTTTTCTTTATCTGTAAGAGGCTGGAGTATACTTAAGGTGCAAGGGTGCTACTAGCAGCTCTTTGACCAATACTAACTCCTTCTTTTGCCTACTGTGGAGTGACAATCCAAGAAGCACATGGAGAATATGCTCCAAAAATGAGGCACTGTGATCATTACTGTTTCTTGAGCTGTTCACTCAACATGGCATGACCAAAAATATAAACACCTTTTCACATACATCTTGTTTCTCTTCATGTATATCTAACATTATTTCTACGTGACCCAGAGAAACAGGGTCTTGCTGTAACTACCTGGTAAGGGTGACCTGTAGCTAGGTCATTTATTGTCCACTGTGTGTATAGCCTTGTGTGCTCTAAGTGGGGAAGAAGAATAGATAAAGTGCAGGGAGTTCCAAAACCCATGTTGCAAGGGTCCCTAGGGAACCGCTGCCAGCTGGCATAGGTTAAAGCAACACAGAGGCCTGGGGCTACGCGGAAAATCAAAGAGCTATAACCATCTCCCTGACAGCCCCACGGTGTAAACTAGATACACAGAAGAATCCAGGTTTTTGCATACATGAGGGAGAAGACCAGTGTTTATTTATCTCATTTTCTGAAAATTTTATCTGCCAATCCATTGAATAAGGTAAAAGCCATACCAAAAGGGGAAAATGACATAACATTTAGATATTTGACTGAGATCTATGAGATAATCTGATGCTTGCAAAAAAAAAAAAAAAAAAAAAAGCTGGGATAGCCTCTCAAAGCCTCGTTTCTCAGCAGATTTGTATGAATCAGAGAATCTAGTAGATTGAATGATCCCTAGCCAGGCACACATTAATGATGTACTTTGCCTGGAGACAGAATGGAGTAGAGCTTTTCAAACTTCACCACCTTTTTTTATCCAGCATTTATTGCATTCATGGAGAGTGTAAATGCACAGCGCTTTATAATTAATGCTACTAGGCCTTGAATTAACAACAAGATGAGGATCTGAACTTCCCACAGCATCTTATAAAAACAATGCATATGATTAGATCTGGAGACTTGCAGAAGATGCTAAGTGTCTTTTCCCAGACATTCAGAGTGGAAGCCAAGATAAAGATTGCGAAGGACAAGAAACATCAATTGAAGGATCAGCTGTTACCATGCCATGTTCCTGAATAACAGTGTTACCACCTTTCAGTGTGTCTCCTTGTTAGATGTTTACTGCACCAGTAAAAAAAACCCCTCATTCTCTCTGTCCCTTCTACTCAGCCTTGTTTGCAGGACTGTCATTTATAAATGACTTTGATTCCTCTATACCATTCCATCATTCAGTTGGTGTGTTAAAACCGAGAACATGCAAGATGTGTCATGTTCTGGATTCTGGACTGTCCCCAGCCCTTCTAAGTTATTGTTGGATAACGATGAGAAATAAAGAATACGAGTACCTGTATTCTTAGCTGTGGCTGAGGAGCTTTTAACAGAGCTTTAAGGAATACAGAAGGCGCGTGCAATGCTCCTCCTCTTGAGGTGGCTGATTCTGCCAGTCTGCTCAGTTACATTAGTGCACTGTGATGGCAGTTCTCTACTTTTCCATCTATAGACTGCTGCAGCCTCATCATGACTACCAAACAGAACACACTCTCTGCCTCCCATACCTACCTCTGGTTACTCTGGGTTTTACGAGTAGCACTTAAGTACAACCAGAATTTAACTTCTAGGAGCAAAAATTTTTTCATATTAAGAAACCAAATGCATACATTTAAATTATTTTTAGAACTCTGAAGCAAAACACTAAAGGATCTTTATAAAAATTGCTGTCAAATGTAGTTAGAATGTACTTAAGAATAAATGCATATATAAATAGAATATGATGAGTATTATAAAAATCCATTGTCATTCTTCTTAATATCAAAATATCACTATTTGAAAATAAATGTAAGATTTAAAAATTACTTACACTAATGAATAACAGAGTACATACTAATAAGATTATTGGAGTGACCACGTCATTGAAGAGTTAATGGCTCTAGTTATGGTAGAAATTTAAATATCATGGGGAGACACCTCCTGACCCAGCCATCACTGAGAATTATGCAGATTCAAATGGGAGCCACACAGGCTTTGATTTCCCCCAAGGATTGATGAACAAGTACAAAATAATAGAAAGTGACAGGAAGCAGATGACTGAGGTCTAATTTAATGTCATTCTAAAAGACAATATACCTTAAATTGGCCTTAGGAAAATTATGGGTTACAAACAAGAGAACAGAAACATGCACTTTTTCATTTTAGTTCACTAATTTAAAAAGTAATCCTTTGAACAAATGAACAGTGAAACAATTGTCATTTGGCAATGAAAAATTGCCAAACTTAAGTAGGCGTACTTTGTTTGCATAATTTGCAATTTATTGGAAAAGGCTGTAATCTTAAGAGGGAAACCTTATTAAGCAAAATAATGAAATGATCTGAAGGATCTTATGCAAATATTAATTTGAGTCTGTTATGAAGACAAAGAATTAATAGTTTTAAATAGTATGATAAAATGCAGTGAGGATATGCTCGGGAAAAGTTTGTCATTTTAGAAAAGAATTAGCTACACATGCACTAATCTAGAAATAAAAATCTATGCTGAAAAGATTTTTCTAAGAATAGAGCTGGAACATTTTAATACTTCTAATTAGTAAGGATCAGAAATGACCTTCTACATGCTCAAGTTAAACATAAGCCATACTTTAATCCAAGTCTCCCAGATTTCAGTAGATGCTGTAGGTAATATGTACTTACATCACTTCACATTACAGAACTTATAAAAACTACTATTAGAATAGTCTGAAACAATTCCATTTTATACCATAAATATTTAAGATATATTTGTATAGAAAGGGCACTTGATATTTTTTTACTTCAGAAATTACGCTGTTTACCCTGCATAATTTTTTTTTCAGTTCTTTATCAATGAACAGAGCTATCCCAGGTCAGGTACTTTCTCAATAATTGTCTTAAATTCACCAGTGATTTTTTCTCAGCTAGTATTTAAACTTAGGAAATGACTTTCAATAAACAATCATTCAAAATAGATTTCTATAGCATCAAATTAAAAATCTAACAGTCAGATACAGGAGTTTGGAAAGGCTTAGTGTAATACATTACAGCATTGTAAGAAAATATATGATTTTCCCTAAAAATTGGAGGCTTCTTGATTCATTTTTAAAAAGCAGCAAATAGCTGCTTTTAAAGCATGTACAAACACTGGATCTCACAAGGAAAGAGCACAGACTCCCTATTTTGATTAACACAGGAAAAATAAAACACATTGCGCAAGTACTCCATCTGCAACTCAATCACATGGTAGACCTGGAGGCATCTCAACAGTGGTAACAGAACTGCCTCGGGAATCTACAGAGCAGCCAGATGCCAGCCCTGGACAAATATGTAATATTGCATGATATCTGCATCCTGTGATGGCATTCAAATAGAAGCCATAAGACTGCTCCAATGTTTAGGGCCAAACAGAAGCCTGATACTTACATACATTTCCATGAAGTGTAGTGTGATTTTTCCTTTAAGGATAAATTTAAAAATGCTGATAAAAAGTGTGTACCACAAAAGGTTTTCTGAGAAAGAACTATGTATAACCCTATCCAGGCATAAAATATATATTGTAAAATTCAACTATATTATGTTAACAGTAAACCAAATGGGGCAAATAAATGAGTCACTATACCAAAGCGTTTGTATTTTTTAAACTATATGCGAAAAGAAGTTTTAAGCAAATTTCTCCCTTTAGAACAATACTGCACATATTTTACAAAGTGCAGCAATAATACATCTGTAAGATCAACAGAAGTAACTATTTAAAAAAAAAAATCTATGTTTTCTAGAAGTCGTGAATTTGCTTTTTTTAAATTAATTAAGGCTGGAATCATCATTATTTACCCCTTTCCTTAAAAGATGGCAGGTTTCCTACAAACAAAAACTTAGGTAATTTAGAAACAATGTAAATGCTCTTGCCATTGGAAAATAGTTCCTTGATTGTTATATTTCCTGACATCAGGTTGTTTTCCTGTATGTAATGTCCATTGTTCAGTGACATTTGCAGTAATCTTCAAAACTAAATTTTAGTTTACATGACACAAGAAACATAAAATTTTATTTAAAGAAAACACAGAGAAAGAGGGGGAGGGGAGAGAAAATATGATACTAATGTAATAACATATGTTAGGCAAATAGTCTAATAAATCTGAAACAGTTAAGACTTCAGCATACAGCTTTTACAGACCTTTTTACACTGAAGGTTTTCATGGCATCTAATTTTTTATATATAGTCCAAAGCCTCCACCTGGATGAAGTGTTGACTACAACAAAACAGATCTCCCCAAGAGACTGGTGCAAACAACAGAATACCTGATGACAACCTTGATCATATGGCAATATTTCTCACAAAGGAGTTACCTAAGAGAAAGGAGGTTTTTTTAAATGGCATCTTCCTAACCAGCGCATTAGGCTTGAGAATCTCCCTTGCATTTGTGGTGGAACTTCCTAGTTGGAGCCTATTTCCACTCACAGCCAAGGGCCAAACAAACCTACTCTCAATTTGAAACAGTTTCATAACTGTCTTTAACCACGTGCCCAGTTCTGCATACCAGAATTATTAGGAAAATAGTACTTATTTGTATAACAAACATTTTAAGTCTAATGTAACACCCATTTTAGATTAGATTAGAACTTCAAAATTAACTTCAATGACCAATGAGAAAACAGAGCACGTGATATCTATTGTAATTTCCAAGAAAAACCTATGTGTTTTAAGGTTTGGTACAAAGTGGTGTCAGTACTACGGCTACCGCTTTCTGTGTTTTCCATAAAGTTGCAGAGATTGCCCATTGGTCCTTGTTTTGGTGCCAAAGTAGAAAAGGTTTCACATAATCAATATAAACCTTGTCAGATGTATAGAGCAATTTCTCTGCTATGCAATTTTTGTTTCTTGGAGGAAAATCATACTCTTAAACAGAATCACAGAATCTTCTAGGTTGGAAGGGACCTTAAAGATCATCTTGTCCAACCGTCAACCTAACTGACAAAAATAGACACCCACACAACAAACAAGGAGCATCATCACTAAACCATACCTCCCAGCACTACATCAACCCATCTTTTGAACACCTCCAGGGATGGTGCCTCAACCACCTCCCTGGGCAGCCCATTCCAATGTCTGATAACCCTTTCAGTGAAAAAATTTTTCCTAATATCCAGCCTGAACCTACCCTGGCGGGGTACACTCATGTTCACTCATGTTCAATGCTAATAAGGTACACAACATACATCCTCTTGGGAGAATAAATTAATTATAAGGTAACACATTAAAATTCAGAATCAATTCAGTTGGTATGACCATTATAAGACTGTTCAAATTAATCAATGTTTTTTATAGTGTTAACAAACTGTGTGTCTGTTTATAGACAAATCAGCATCCTATGAATAAGGAAAAGTGTTTAGGTCTTCTATCCCAAAGCCAAAAAAGGGGCAAAAATTGGGAGAGCAGATATCTACAATTTCCAACACCATGAGTGCAGAAGCAATCTATGAAAATAACTCTGCCCTCTAAACAAGCAGTTAACAAGATATACCTTTCAGTTTCCCACTCTTCTTCTGAGCATATTTAATTTCCTATCAGTTGGAATTTCCAAAAAAGAGAATATTATCATTCCCCTCTGACATAACTTGAGTAATATATGCATAATACATTCATATTTGTCAAGTTAAACTGACCAAAATCATGCCACAAAATAAAACAGAACTATTCCAAAAAGTAGAAAGATAATTTTTGTAAGTAAATTCAGGAGAAAACATAGGTTTTTATTATTTTCACATTTAGTTTTAATGGGCAGAGGAACTGTAGAAGACATTCATTGGAAAGGTTAAGTAGCTATTGAAAGAACTACGGAAGCCTTGTGTTACTAGAAAAAAGGGTGTGATCTGTAAAAATCCCAAAGTGGTTCATACAAACAGAACAAGCCTAACAACAAAAACCTGATGTACTAACACAGAATGTGAAACCCTGTAGTACAGAGGTAGTAAACGCAATGGAAGATTGTGACTGGAATACAAGTATTGAAAGGTACAAGTTTTTCAGAAAATACAGAAGAATAAAGTAGTAAGGTAACACTGTACATTAATGACAAAATATATGAAAAAAAAATCCATGAAACTAGAAAGCACCCTAACAATCCATTAAATAGTTTGAAATAATGTGCATCTTTTTCTTATGTTCTAGCAAGAACCAAGGCAGATGCAAATAAGGAATACTGTCATGGTTAGAGCAATGAAGAGCATCTCATAGAGGAGGAAGCAAGAAGGATTTGGTTTAGTCTAGCAAAAATAAAAAAGGCTGAAAAGAGATATGACTGCTGTTTAAAAATACATGGAAAGGAGGTAAAGAACAAAGAGGATACAGAGCTTTTTCAGATAAATTCTATTAAAAGATGAAGAAATGGATGTTTAAAAGACACAAAAACTTTCAGAATGGAAATTAGAAGAAAGCTTCTAATCATTGGAGCAGGGAAAGTCTCACACAGTCTTATAGCAAAACTGAGACTAGAAACCCCAATTATTTATTTAGGTGGAATTTGATTTAATAAGGATAGGTGTTATACAATATGGCTCCTTGTTGTAGCACAAGACTGATCCTGATATTATAGGCATTTTCAGTTCTACTTTTTTAAAACCTCAATTCAATCTGAACTTAATAAGGACTTTCGGCAGGTTAGTGCAATAGAGAATCTAGTTTTCATTTCCTTGCAGTTGTTTGGAAGGCTTAAAGTTGCATTTCTCAATTATCAAAAAAGATTTTTTTCAGTTATCTCAGCTATCGGCAATACTGATGGCCTGTTTCTTTGTTTTACAGACTTCATAATTGTATTTTCCAGATCTTGGGAGATACATGATTAACCATAAAACATTCACTAGACATTTGGTTGTCTACACAAAACTTGTTTCCAGAAATGTCTGTGCTATATTCAACCTTCATGGGGCAAAATCAAGTTATTGAAGGCTTTAACATATTTGCTGTGAATTATCCGAATTTTTAAAGTTTTTTAGTGAGATACGTTCAATCGTCTCCTTTCACAGAACCTGAAAAATTAGTCCTTAGACTAAGTGCTCTATCTTTTAAAGAGTGAATGGTTACATCAGGTCTTCAAGAATATTTTTCCTTCCATATGTCATTGAAGACTGGGAGAAGCAGCTCATTAAATACTTCTTTTTTTCCTAACTTACCCCTTTAATGTATTATAGCTTAACCTATAAACTTTTAAACAATATTCAAGTAATAAAAATATATATAAATATTAAATAAATACTTATTAATCCCAACAAAAAGAATGAAATGCCGTATTTTCCAGTGTTATACTTAGAAATCTAATTTAGCAAATTAGTGATGTACATGCTTAACCAAAGTGACTAATTACACTACTGAATTTAAAGCACTTAGTCTTACCAGTAGAATTCCATTGCTGTACTTTACTGACAACATTTTAAAACTTCAGTAATTCACTATTGACTGTTATCTTGTCAGTAAATTATTCTTTTGATAAGCACATTTTGACAAGTTTTCAAAAAAATTTGCTGCTTTCAAGCAGCTGGTCAGTACAAGGCTTACTTGACTTTCTCAGTAAGCTGAGACGGAGTTAAAAGCAGTGGGAAAAGAATGAGAAGAAACATTATCTTTGTCTGTTGCATTGTTAGTAGAGAGAATTAACATAATATTTTCCCTATTAGAACAAAGAGCACAATGCTATAACAATTACATTTATAATCCAAACTATGAATAAAACCAGACTTCAAAAATGAACTAACTTCAATCAATATCTAAAATTTTATTTCCATTTAGCTTTCCAACTGCACTTCCTAGGTGGGTAATGATATGCATTAAAACAGACGTCAAGTAGTAGTTCATTGATCTAGTGTAGCTGAATGCATAAAGAATTTACATCCTAAACACGGTTGTCCAAATTGCAGATTAATTAAATGTTAAAACAGTCAATGTGAATGTCCATTGTTGTTAGCTTCCCCCTGTATATTTTCCCCCACCCCCAGAAAGTATCCATTCAATAAATATATATATATAGAAACTAAAATTTTACACAATATAAAAGGTTATACACTTTGTGGACCAGTTTTTCCTTCTTCACGTACCGTTTCTTCCTTCTACATAATTTTCTCCCTTCTGACACCAGAGATGTCATGATCAGTAGTGATAATGGACTGTAAGTAAGCTTTAGGACAAAACTGTGGGGGTATATACATTTTAGGACATAGATGCCCTACTCAAATGATTTTTAAGAGCTCAGACTGGGAAGCAGGTTAAAATATGGCATGCTTTTGATCTTACTCAATAGATCCATATTACTTGTACATGCAGAACACCTACATTTTGGGCTACCTGGACAAACAAGGACTGCCAGAATTCTAACAAAATTCACCTTTCCTTCTGGGAGGCAATACTGGGACTCTGATAAACATGATCCTGTGGAAGCGTGACATAGTCGTAACAGACAAAGGGTACACAGCCAACCATTCCACGCTAGGAAGAGGAGTATATTTGTGTGTCTCCAAATGGACACAGCAATATGAAGTTCTTTCACTCTTCTTCTGAAATACTTTGAAAATCATATCATGCTGTGCTAAGAAGAAAGTTTACTTCTGCACCAGTGAATAGTTGGCAACTTTGACCAAGAGGCCAACTCACACCTACAATCAATATATGGATGGGGCTTTGAGCAACCTGGTCTAGTGGGAGGTGTCCCTGCCCAGGGTAGGTGGGTTGGAACTAGATGATCTTTAATGTCCCTTCAATTCTAACCATTCTATGATTCTATAACAATTGCTGTCTTTAAAAGTCCAGGACATGAACAGGAAAAAAATCCCGCTTACCTGGAAATTATGTGAAATCATTTTTTCTACACAAGACACGAGAGCGTGACAACTCGATAGATAGCCTAGAACTTAGCTCTATGAAACAGCTGTGATGGCTCAGGGAAAAAATTCACAATGAGGAACACCAGCAAGTCATTTCTTTGCTACAATGGTAGAAAAAGATTTACAATAATAGTGAATCAACAATTTAGCTCATGGTACAGGCTGCAATACATTCTTGTCTCACATTGCTACCTGCCTGTTCTCTGAAGTGTAAGATCTCTTCAGAAGTCCAACAAGTTAGGATTCTTATTTTGATTGCCTAAAGCAAAACATATGAAAAAAATATAGGAGTGACAATGAACCTCTCAATCTACTGAAATAGATAGGAATACTGAAATTTCAAGAGGGTAGCGTGTCTGTGCAGAAGGTCAAGCAGGAGAAGAAATGAAGGTTGGTGACTATACTTGAATGGCACCAGGATACAGATGTTTATCCCTGATTTTGGGATACAGATCTTTAATTCTGGACAAAAGACTGCAGCTCGTAAATCAGGTCTGAACACAACAGGGATGCAGCACTGAGATGGAGCAGCTGAACTCTCTAATATTCTGGATGCTCTTAAGAAAACATTTGGTTAAGTCAGCACATCCCAGCAGTCTAGCACTTAACTATTTTTAGAGGTACAAAGTTAAATAAGGTATTGTTCTGGTTTTTAGAGTAAGGGTTATGACAAAAATTGTTAAGGAATGGAAAGGGAAAGATGGATTTAGCATGATTTGCCAGAGAAAAAAGTTTAGAAAGAATTTATTTTAATGTCCTTGAAACCTGGAAGTCACTATAAATTGAGAAGACAGTTTTGATTTACATCCCTAATTTATTGAGCCCCCCCAAATTAGTTTAACTTTTAAATTGTAATATTTATTTTGTTATTTTGTTAATATCAAATTTAAGTAATTCATCAAGATTCAAATTGATAAATGCAGCAGACTACTGAAATAGAAAAGGAATGAAAACAAATTTTTAAAATCTTTGGAAAATTGGACAAATTTCAAAGTATGAAATAGTATCCTTTTAAATTTTAATAAAATTACTGTATAAGGTACAGGAAACTATATTTGTGTGCTATCCAATAAACTAGTGTATGTACTATAATAGATCTGGTCTTTTTGGAAATTTTAGGCATTACAGGAATAAATTAAAATTAATTAATAGAAATAAAACCATAATATGAAACAAGCATCTTTGAGAAATGCACAACTTCATAATGTTTCATTTTTACAGACTTAAGGTCCTAATGTTAAAACTTAAATAGGTACAGTTTATGCAATGTGTTTGAAGAACCCAGGCTGAACATTTCAGCACTCAATTATTTAAAATAATTGAAAAGAGAAACCAGAATGGTATATGCAAATCAAATGAAAGCGTGAGAAATAAAACAAATAAAATCTTCAGTTTTGTCTTTTGGGGTTTTTTTTCTTACACACAGCTTCTAAGCCAGTAAATAATTACCTTTGAGAGGTTCTAACAATAAAAGAATAACATTGATTAATTAGGAAAGAAAGTGAAGAATACCAATCAATCCTAAAGACAGTTTTTCTTCTCCCACCTCAAACCTTTTCGTCACCCACAAACAATGTGTTTTCTATACTGTTCAGATTCTTTTAAAAAACATTCATATTCTTGCCCATTCACACAAAACTCTCTTGGTGAGCATTGTTTTGGGAGGAGTGGGTGGTAGGCAGGGGGCACAGGATGTTGAGAGAACAGATAGGATGTCAGGTGAAGATGGAATGCTGTGCCCTCTCTAACCAGCTGAAGACTCTGCATGATTGTTTTCTTACAAATAATACCTGTGGGTGTTGAAACAGTTCAAGGAATCTATCAAACATACCCTTTCACTTTGCTGTTCTAACTCTATAAAATTTATTCTCATTTCAAAAGAATCTCGGCAGTAATACCTGTAGGTGGTTGAGTAATTTAGAGAAAATCTGTCAAACCTACTTCCACTGACTTTAGCAATAGAATTCTGCAATTACTTTCAAAGTTGTAAAATGCAATGATTTATTTTCAGTATATTCAGAAAGTTCTAAACTGAGCTTTTTAAATTTTATTTTAATGACTTTTAGTAAGCTTAGTGGAAGAACTAACTCCAAGAGTATATCTAACAATTCTGCACTATTTAATTTAACTCTAAATAAGGAAAAAAAAGTCAGTGCTGCATTTAGTTAAGAGGACATCAGTGCAAGTATAGTCCCACCTTTCTGCAGGGAGATAATCCACATTTAACTGTCTCTTTGTATAACTCTAAGACAATACATCTAAAACTAACCTTGATTCAATCTTTACTGTGAAAATCTACAAGGGTTTACAGAATATTCATGAAAAATATAACTGAAGATCTCTTTCTCCTGCTTAATAGATATATTTAATAATTCTTAATTCAGAACAATTGAACAAAATTGAAAACTCTGAAATTTATTGTAAGCCAAGTTATGCTAGGAGAAACTCTAGTGCCCCCAGATGCAGGCACACATTCAAATTAATTTGTTTAACAACCTACCCTCTGTCAACTAAGCTAAACAAGTGAACATTTATTCACTTGAAGTCCATGGCAAATGTGATATAATTTGACCTTGGACAATCCCTAAGGAATGAAAGGTAGTCCAAGATGAACTGAAATAATCACAGTGTGCATGAAGACCAACAAAATACAGGAATTTAAATATTTCTCTGACAAATCCTTAGAAGCTGGATCCAGATGATCAAGATTATTTTATATGCCATCAAAGATAGTATATCTCAAGGCTTTTGAGTCTACAAATTCTAAATGCTCAAAAAAGTTAAATTCATAGTTCTGTGCAGAGTTGCATTTCTTTCAAATTTGTACAGGCATCATTTTGTGGTAATCCAATTATAAGACTGGCAATAAAATGGAAAGTAATGAATTCCTTTTCCTTTCCTGCCCTGTCATCACTAAAGAATGCATGTCGCATTTGGATTCACCTGATTATACAGGAGGCACCTCAGCACATCACTTCTTCAAAAGGTGAACTGGTTTGTGGTCTGCGTATTAATCAAATACGAGTCGCAAATGCATTGGACAAAGATGTTGGACCCTGCTACAATTAAGACTTCATTAGTCCCAAATGGTTGCTTAATTTCTAATTTGCAAAATAATATAATCCCCCATCTGTGGTCTACATTTTGGCTAATATGTAATTTTTTAGCATGAACCATATGTTTCTAGCAAACACTCCTGTTCAAACATGGAGAAGGAAAAATAACGGAAGTTCATGGTTAAAAAAAATCCAGAAATGATATGTTTGAAGTATTCATTTAACTCCTATCTACAGTTTCAGACAGATTTCCACTATTTGCTCTCACCCATATACTCTCTGTGCAGAAGAAATTCACAATTAAATTATGGTGAAAAAGTACAGGACAGTGTTAGCAAAATACCTCATCAGAGCAAGATCTACCTCATCAGAAACATGAAGCTTTAGTAGCATAGTCACCTAGTTACAATAATGCTCTGATACTCAAAAGAGAGTTCATAAATTACATACCAAAGTTGAAGGAAAACTAGAAGCAATATCATTCTTGCTGCTTATAAAAAGGAAAAGATTTAATCAGTCATCCTCTTAATAAGCAAGCTGTATCCATGCACCTAGCACCATGCACATTAGCATTTTCTATATAAAAAATTCTTTAATTACCCTGCTCTCAATAATCTCAAACACTTATTCTTTTTAACTAAGTAAAACCCCGCTAGATTGCTGAACTCGAAAAGTACATTCTTCCTGCTTGCTAGACAGAACTGTACGTCTCACATCTTGTGAAAATATATTTCAGAAGTATTTAGGATTTCCAGTAATTTCCAGGGGAAGTAAAACTCTTTCTAGAACTAAATTAATTTTTATTTATTTGAAATGCAATATGGCATATAGTGAAAACTCTTTATATGTTGTATCAATCAGGTGCCATCCATTTTAAAAGGAGAAAAAAACTATTTAACATATCAAAATAATTTTCTTACAAGATAAATAGCTCAGAGACAATTCCCCTGCAATGTATGTTTATGAAAAATCAGCAGGAGCCATTTGTGGTCTCATAATACATAAATCAACTGAAAGGACACTTGGTCAGAATCTGAAACATCACAACATTAACTCACTGTGATTACAAAGCTTCCGTTATCCTCCTTTCAGATGTCAAATCCTTGTAATATTATAATTTTTATTAGTACCTGGCAACAACTAAATCTATTTAGATGAGAATTATTTCTTAGATGCACTTAAATGTTGGTTCAGGGGGAAAGAAATCATGTTTTCACACATTACCAAATGAAAAGACAGAAAAATACTAAAAATGGTCTTATTTTTCCTGACCTAAAAATTTTTTGACAAGGCAAATGAACTATTCCATATAGAAAGACATACATGCCACTAAGTGATGGAAATAAATAGGGCTTTGAAATATCAATGTTTATTTTTTCACTACAGCTTTTGCTTTCAGAATAATTACCTATGCACAAACTCTAGATGGCAACATTGCACTTACTGTATTACTAAAACAAAATGTCACACTAAGTCCCTACATATCCTCTTTATCAACATTTTATGTGCCACAGATCTATAGCCTCTTATTATAAGTGTAATGAAGCAGAAGTTATTGAAGCATTTTATTGATTGCTCAGATCACAAGTTTACTGTCATACTGAATTGGCACCTTACTTGCTGAAGCAAACTGCTGACACCTTTTTAAAAAAGTGACAACTACATCTATTTCATGACCAGAAATCCATTTTCATCTCTATCAAGACAAGAATGCAATTTTCACTTCATTTAACTGATGTTAGGCCTGCTCAAGGCATGACACTTAGAAAAAGACACAAGTTTAAGGTTCTTAAAATACTTCTGGTAACTAGAATGCAGCTCAGTTGTGGGAAAAATTTCAACCATCACTCAAATCTATAAACAATACAACATTCTAAAAATCACTTATCTGAACTATCAAGAGGGCAGTTTTCTCTTTCAATTTCAAAATTACCAAAACACTATTTTTATATTCTTTTAATAAGAAGCTATGCTGAATATTACAGTTTTCATATGGAATCTTGCTCTACACAAAGTTCACTTTAATATGGGATTATTTCTTTAGTGGTCCCTACACAGGTCAAACAGACAAAAAATCTATTTTTGTGTGACCTATAAAGAAGGAAATAAAGATACTTAACACCTCTTCAACAGTGTGAGTCAAGGTTGCGAAATTAGAAAAGCAGCAGCTGGAGGGAAGAAGAAACAAATATTTAAGTCTAAAAACAGGGGAGGAATTGAACAGAGGATGTGATACTGAAGTTATTTTAAGAATACACTTTCGAAATCCATAAACGCACAAATATGAGATTGAGTTGAACTGGACATCCACTTAAGCATTTTGGTGAATTTCTTCCTTTTCTTCAAATAATATCTAATAATTGTTATGCCAACCTTACCACAATGTAATTTAATTTTCTGAAAACAGCATTACAAACAGGATAAGCATTCTTTGGTACAATTTTCTGATAACTCTATGATCTTGGATCAATATAAAAATGATAGGAAAAACATATTGATTAAAAAATACTTGATAAAAGTGTACCATTTTGATAGTTTGTCCCAGACAAACCCCCTGCAAAATGATTACACCTAGCAGCTAGTTTATGTTTTATTTGTAAGGAAAAAAGACCCAAAAGAGTCATTAGAAATCTTACTGCACAATATAATTACTGAAATCTGTAGGAGGAAAAAATGAATAGTAATAAGAGATATGTTTCTTATAAAGTACAAAAAAGAAAAGTTATGGAGAAAAGCTATTGTTTGTACATAGCAGATGTATTCAACTTCCAGTACTTGAGTCAGCAGTTTCAAGAGAACAACGCAAGAAAATAGAAGAAATACAGTGTTTCTTTTTCTTTGTTCTGGTATTTGCAATATTTTAATTTTTTAAAAGTCAGTAATATATTTATGGATCTGCATAGCAAAATGAGAAAAACCTTATGAATTATTATGTTTATGGATGTACCTTAGAATAATAACAGCAAAGCTGTTGGGTATACAGTTTTGAAATAGTACATTTAAGCCAGTGTTCCCATAGGTGAAATGGCAATAGTAGAATCTATCAATAATTTTATTTTCTCTTGTTTTCTTGTGGGTATTTTGCATACTAGCTCCATTACTTTAATGTAACATAATTTGGTGTTGTTCAAATGATTAATTAATATTACTGTAAGTTTTGCTAGATCAAGCTAATGAACGTTCAGCACAATTTCCTGTCACTTCTTATCCCAGCTCAGTCCCCTCATCCCCACATATAACACTCTTCCAACAAAAATAAAAGCACAGGGAATAGAACCCTAGGACCGGTTATGTTTGTTAACTATCACATTATAATTTTGCTAAACCCTTGTAAGTAACACATGTTCAAAACGATTTAAATATACTTAAAGCAACTTGTGATTCTGAAATACTTATACACGTACATTTTTCATAATATTCTTTACTGTGGCAAGGATGAGGCAATTCTTCTATTTACCTGTTCATGTACATTTTATATTATTTAGTAAAGGACAGATCAACAGCTTGAATAAAGTGTAATTCTAAATGAAGAAAATATTTAAAAATCATTAATATCATTTTAAAAGGTATTTGAGTCTTCTCTTTTGGCTTCTGTTTAGCTGTGCTAGGCCTGTGAATGACAGCTTCCCTGCTTGAAGCATACAGAAAGCACAGCCTTCCTCATTCACTGTCAGTACTATGGCCTTTTCACACGTTCCCTCCACAGCAGTGTTTGTCCCCAAACACTGGAACCCAGCACAATGGCATTCCTACTTCAACACCCCCACCAACAGCACCACTACATATGAAGAATGCTAATGAGATGGACATCCCCCATCTCTGAAAGTGTTAACTATATCACATAGTATCAGATATAATGTTTTTTCTATTGTTATATTTACATCTCACTTAAAAGCAATTTTATTTTGGTGAAGCTTTTTTTTCTAAAAGCAATTTGAATACAAACTATAGCAGCTTGACAAAAAGATTAAAAAATGCCTTACATGCATTCACCCAATTGCATACATTAGATATATAACGAACTGATTTTAACCTCAAGGTTTGGAGATCTCAGAAATTCCAACAGACACCAACACAGCATGTTTAAAATAGTAAGACAAAGGCCTAACATCTGAAATACTAATAGCAGAATAATTATAACAGTACTGTTGTTTAATTATTTTTTTTTTTTGTTAGAGAACTCTATTTCTCAGTTCCAGAATTCGTGGCATTAAAATATCAATATAAGCTTTGTCAAGATTATAGTAATGCTTAAAGCTCCTTATACAGATATGTAATTGCAGTTAGAGTTTAAAGGAAAAAAAGAGAAAGCTTTTGTAGTACAGTGTTTATAAGTACATATTTTATTCCTTTCTCCTTTCTTTGGAGAAAAGCACAAACCATTTCCCAAAAGTCTCTCAATTTTACCTGTTTTACTTCACCTATATTTTTCTCAAGGAACACTATTTGAAGAATACTGATTATCCTCTTTAAAAGGATCCAAAGACTACAGCTAAGCTGTACCATCTCAGTAGCTCC
This sequence comes from Tringa tobata, assembly GCA_033628505.1. Classification (NCBI taxonomy): domain Eukaryota; kingdom Metazoa; phylum Chordata; class Aves; order Charadriiformes; family Scolopacidae; genus Tringa; species Tringa tobata. The sequence goes on along the minus strand of JAHREE010000118.1, from coordinate 22,586,512 downwards.
TTACTGTTCTCTTCCTCCGGGGCAAGAAGCAACAGAGTGATTATAAAGACAACGCTGTGCAACCAGTGTGCAGTGTGGGCCAGAATTTACCTATTGCTTTAATTCAATACATGCATTTTAAACTGAAGTCCAGATGGATTTTAATAGAATTACACTTATTAGCATATTATTAGTTGTGTGTGCTATTTGACTTCAATGGACAGGCTATAGTGTCTTAGCAGAGTAATACTTCCTCTAGCTTTTGATTTAAATGAAAAGACAAAGTAAGTACAAATAATCCAAGTGTCAAAATAAGACTGAGATAATCAGAAATCAAGAAAATATATTTAATTACATCAAGTAATGGCTAGATGTTATTTTGGTATGAATACTGTACTCAGTCATTATTGCGTTACTTTGTCAGGCCTTAGCACAACAGGACAACGTGATAGTATTTTGATTGAACGTCCTGGTTCTTCATTAACATCCATCCTAATCTTATATCTGTATCATACCACAATGTGCTCTTTAGAAAACAGACTTGGTTTAGTTATTTAGAAAAAAAGGTCAACATAAGCAAAATATAGTAACATTATAGTAAGAAGTATTGTTCTACCTGCAGTATAATATAACTTACAGTTATCATTATTTCATGTATGTTCAGTACTAACACAACTTCAGTTAGAAAGTGGTTGGAAAAATTAACAGAGACACTTTAAGATGAATTATATGTTGTATCTAATCTTTGAAGTAATATAATTCAAAATAACACAAGCTTTCAGCACATTAACTGTACAAAACATTTAACATCCTTGTATTGTAAAATCTTCATTTAAGCACTTAAACCAGTCTGAAATGTTTATTGAAATATTTCAGTCATAAGTTTTTTGTAGACAATTAACTGTCATAGCTGTACTAACATTTATCCTCATAATCTGGACTCTTAAAAGTTAAAAATGTCCAACACGTTTATACTGAACATATGTCTATATGCAAGCCTTTCATTATAAAGAACCATTTGTCCTTAGAAGAGATTTAAAATCTACTAAAATTATTATATTTTTCTTGTCATTTACAATTTCCAACTGGACACTGCTGGATAATCACCAGAGGAATGATTAACATAAGTTAATTTACTGAAACATCTTTAAATGTTCTATACAGACAAGACCAAAAAGTAGTCAATAAATGACTTGCATACGAATTTCTATTTAGAAACCACATTGTCTGTTTTGTTCTACTAAATACCATTATACTTGCTAAATACTTGTATGCATTTTATATATTTTTTTCTACAAGAGTAAATATTTTATATTAAGGCCCTGGAAAGTTGTAGATTTCATTACTGTAGCTTTTGTAACATGTAGCATTGTCTTAAAAGTGAAGAATTATCAACAAGAAGTGTAAAGATATTTATCACATTTTACTACATCACTATACTGACTCAGAAACATTCTGAAACAAGCTCTCTTTTTCTATTCTGCTTGTTTCTCTCTCACACACACATGCTCTCTCATTTTTTTTTTTTTGTTTTTGTTTGAGTCCTTTTTGCTGACCACTATTAGCTCTAGACAGGAATAGTCTCTTCCAAAGTCAATTTTCATTTCTCTTTATGGATCTGACAGCAGGAGGTGCTGTATAAACAGTGTGACTGACACCCTGCTTGCACCTCTCCTCCCCCTTCCTGCATAGCCTGGTAGCTTGATCTATCTGATGCAGTCATTCTTAACTCCAGGGCCTGAGATCATTTTTAAATCCGAGGGTCCTAGCTGGTTGTTTAATTTCTACATACCTTTCCTGGAGAATGTATATGTCTACTATTTTTATAAAGTACTCACCTATCATTTAAAAATATGTACATTCTTACACATATATATGAACTTAACTATGCTGAACAAGATCAGTGGGTTTTTATGTATATTTCCTAAAGTGAAACACCTGATTAATAAAAACATAAATAATCTTATTGCCCACAAACTATCAAACAGTATATTCACTATCTGTTTTCTACTATTTTTTCACATTCAAATGTGTGCTTGATATATTTATTTAATGGCACTTATGTGGTAATTAAAATATTGAGGATTTCAAATAATATACATTTATTTATTTTTTCATAATGCAACACCAGTTATACTTAAAAGTGTGTTATTTATTTATTTTAAAAAATGTTGCAACTAAATAATTATTTAAATTAGTTTTATGGGAAGACCTATGAGACCATTAAAAACTGCATGTGCAGAATAAGCAATAAAAAGTGATTGCTTTAGAGAATTTCCCCATGAGGAAGATCCTGACTAGGCACAGTATGCAGCAGGAAAAAATGAGACTTATGACATCCCACACCAAAAAGAGACACTATTAGCCCCTTTATTGTTAGCTTTGTAATTATAGGAGAAGCATTTCATTTTCCTAACAGGCACTGCAGCTTATGCACTATATGTCACACTTCTTTATGACACATTATCTATCATTGGTTTTATACAATTAGTACATTTGAAAATGAAAACAAAGAAGTAGAGTTTTAAAGAGTGGGACAACTCACCTGTTTGCAACAATTTGCAGACTTTAGTTGTTGGTGCAGGGCCAATAGAACTCCTTGGATATAAATCCTTGCTCCTGAGAGGCTGGAACCTTCTGTCTTAAAGACCCAAACAGGTCCACACAAAGGTGTGATGGAATTTTGCAGGCATCTGTCAAGCAGAGGAGCTATGCAAAGAAAAGAAGAAAAAGGAAAAAAAAAGAAAATGCATTCTTTTGACCCAACTGAAATATACAGCCTCTAACGCAGCCTCAGCATCAGAACTAACTCTTAATATCTATTATTTATATCTGACCTGGGTTAAGCTTTGGAAAAGCAACTCCTGCATTTCTAGTGGCCACCATGAAGGACGTATTTATATTAAGACACCCCCCATGAAAGACTCATAAGCTTCGTGAGCACACCTGAATAGTTCTGAAGTGTGCCTAACTAGCTGCACGGAGTGTCATGGTGTGCACTGATTGCCTTATCTTCTCATTTATCACAGATGAGTTGGAACCAACCTTGCTGAAATCTACTTGTATTGTCCTGATAAAATTGCAAGATCCATGTTGTTTCTGTATACAGTTTCCTGTTGAGGAGCTTACATCTAGCTACTGTATTATAAACGGCAACATTCATAAAATATAATCAACACTCTCATAAACCATTTTATTATAACCTTCTCATTGCCACTACTCTAAAATCAACTTCTAACAAATAAAAATGCTCAGTGTAGCTGTTTAATAACAAGAAAAGGTCAAATGAAAAGATAGATAAAATTGATTCATGGTGATGGTCTCAACAAGATCTTTTTCTTGCTGTTCTTAGATTTCAAGATACTGTCAAGGTTGAAAGCATTTTCTCGAAGGGACCTAATGTGTGACAAATAAGGAATGATTATTTTGGCTTCAGGCATTACTGAGATGCATGTGCTTTGCAGATATTTTTGTGTAACACATACATGGGCCTTTCTTATATGACAAAAAATAGCATTCAGTAGCATTTCAGGCTTCTACCTGATATTCCATAAGGCAAGGGAAGGGGAGGGGGAAGAAGAAAGGAAAAGGAAAGGGAAAGGGGAAAAGGAAAGGTACAGGGGAAAAGAAAGAGGAAAAGAAGGGAGAGGGGAAGAGGAAGGGGAGAAAAAGCAAAAAACCACCAGGATATGTTTTTACATACATATGTTTAACATACAGGAAAATACAAAAAATAGTAAACCATATAAAGCATATCTAAATAAATAAAACATATCAATCACATTTGTGAACAACGCAAATAAAATCATATGCATAGTTCTCCCATCTAGCCAATCTATGGTCATAAAGATTATTATTTGCCCAATGGTGGATTTCCTAGTAGATAAATACTAACAAAGAACTACAGGTTTTGTGAGAGGAAATACCAGTGGATGAATATGTGACTTCTTTTAAGACTGGAGACTTCTGAACAAATACAGAAGGAACATATCATACAGTTAAAACCATCTTCAAAGATAAAGAAATAGATAAACATGCAACAGACTGTGCTTTGTCTCTGCAGTGCATTTTACGAATTAAACACCATGTGTTTAATTTTGTGAAAGGCACTACTTTTTAAAAAATCATGTTAAAATCCAAGTCTTCTTACTTCCACAATTTTGTGATATAATCTTATCATCTAGTCAGTAATTTTATTCATTCTCACATAAACAATCCTGAGAGCTTCTATATAGTACATTTACTTCTCCAGCAGACATCCTTGCACCTACTTTCATCCTGCATACTTAGCATAAAATGCCTTTTCTCAATTAGTGGCAAAGCCATTAAAATTTAGTTACTTAAATCCCATTGAAGTTTTAATATTGTTGTAACATTTACAAGACTTTACAATTTCAGTTCAGCAAAATACACAAATACAAGAATAAATAAAAGCACTACAAAAGTTCTTTTTAGATCTAAAGGACTATCTACATAGTTAGTGAAATACATTTAAGTTATCTCTTGAACAAAAATCTATCACATGATTCTTCCAAAGTGATTTAGAATTGTCTGTAAGTCACCCATGTACTTTGTTACAGAAATGAAAAATGGTATCCAGAAGCTTGTGCCAATGACAAATGGGAAGACAGAGAAGCAATGTAAGAAGACATGTGGAAAGATATATACATGGGTTCAATGCTTTGCAGGGATTTAAAAAAAGAAAATGAGCTGAAACTCTGTCCATTCTTAAGTTTATGACAAAAATCCCATTTATCTAAAGGGATACCAGACTTCACAAAATAAGGCTGACAAAGATTCACTGAACAAGGTTAATATGCATATTAACCTACTCTTACTGATTATCCTAAAAAGTAACACTGAAAAAAATTTTCAAAATTTGCCATCACATGAAGGACTCCAAACCAGAATGTATAGTATATAGCATTAAATATTTGCTTTTAAACCCCAGGTTTTCAGGAGAGGGCCATGCGATTGAACATGAGCAAAAATGACTTCAAGACGACAATCAGAAAATTAATGCTTTTCCAGACTGTTCTAATAATGCACTTCATCCCTCACATTGGAGACAGACATAAAATTGAGAAGATTTGACGAGATAGTGAATGAGGTCTGACCAGGAACACTGGCGGGAGTGAATTTACTTCAGGACTAAGTGAACAGTATCAGAATAAAATCTATATTTCATGTTATGTGATGAGGAGTGGTTATAGTCATACTTAGTTCAAACAAAATAAAAGAATGAAAATCTTATCCCAGTGAAGTCTCCGGAAGTTTTACAAATAACTTAAGCAAGTAAGTTTTTTACTCAGTGCTTTTAACTTAGTTACCATTAGAAAATGATTGCAAACAGAAATAAACACAAGTAGTGCTGCTTTTCTGAGTGTGCAAGCAGACTGAAACCCAGCTGCAAGAAAATGTGCTTATAGTAGAGTTGGATTTTATATTTGAACACTAATTATAATACTGGTAATTATTTTACCACAAATAATTTTAGGAACAGTATAATGTGGCCATGCTGATTCGCCTTCTTCAAAGATAGTGACCTTCAGGCCCAGAGAGGGGACAGTTCCAGCACCTGCTGGGACAGCTTGGAAGTGAAAAGATCCAAAGTGTCACCTCTTCTAACACCCAAATTAGTCAGTCATGCTGAGCATCAGACCCAAATAATTATCTATAAGCAATAATCATTTCCATAAATGTGAGCTGCTTTTATCCATAATGGTATTTGCTTCATTCCACACTTAACCTTTTTGTTTCCAGACTTATAGTCTCAAACAGCCTGTATTCATTCTTTCCTATTTTTCACATTCTTTTGAACTCCTTTTTAAAATTCCAGAAATCACTAGCATTTATTTATTAAACATTCACTAAAGTATGAAACTGGGTGTCCCTGGAAAGGGAAAGGAATAAAGGTAGAATGGGAAGGCAGTCATTTCAGAAGATTATACTTTTACTGAAATATTCAGTAAATTTATTGCTCTCAGTATCTGGCTGGTGATTCCAGAAAATATCCTTAGCACTCTAGATAAAAAATTCACTGTTGCTCAAAAATCACTTCTAGTTTGGAAGTGTTTATGTTGTTCTCTTTTGGAACTGACATAGGTATGCAAGAATAATAATTTTCAATGAACAGCTAGCGACTTCCAGACTTCCAGCTATTTTGGCAACGTAACTTAAACAAAGACACTATTAGTGTGAAATAATACCCTTTTGAAAACTAAAAGGGTATCAATAATGAGGTCAAAATGTCTCCCAACTCCACTAGAGCGCTTTGCTGTTACAGCTTTATACAGACCAGAATCTACAAAGCAAGGTGAAAAGAATCTATAGGTAAAATTTCCCAAAGATTTGCAAGTCTATTTTCAAGCGTGGCATAGTTCATTCAACATTACAACTGATCAGCTCTTAAAAACATTGAGCTATGAAGCAGGACTATGAAGGTCAGTAAGAGCTTATTAACCATAGAAAAAGAAGGCAAAGGCTAACCCTTGGAAGGAAAGGGCATGAGCTAACTAGCAAGGCTTAGGAACAAGTCATCGTGATGTGTGTCTCCCAGGAGGTTAGAGATTTTATTGTGAGGTACTCATGGAATTGCTGAGAGGGAGTGATGACAAATGAGTCCTTGATCAGAAAGTGAAATAAATTTTACAGGAAGGAAACTTCCCTTCAAAGAAGCCTGAGCAAAGGAAAGTAGTCAGAAGTTCTGGAAAATATTCTCAATTACAGAAAAAAATCCCTTTTCTTTATAATTTTTATGCAAAATTTAAAATACTGCATTAGAATCCATCTGCATATTTTCTTGGTTAATTGAATAAATTTTCCCATTGCAGCAGTCTTAGCTTCTAGATAGTCAGCCATGGATAAAAGGAGAGTACCCAAGGATCTTTGTTCCTCAGCTAAGATGAACACTGTAAATATACTTTTGCTTTTATTCTCTCCCTCATTGATTTTTTGACTTTATATCACATGACAAACATTGAATTTCCTTGAAGACAATAATTGTTTTACAGTGTAATTTTACACTCCTCTGAAGAACAGAGATGAGAAATTTTCCCTAAATCAAAACGCAGAGATCTTAAATTGATGGATATCATGGCATGAAGCCACTGTGGCAAAGAGGAGAGAAAAATCTGCTTTTTTCTTTATTTTGTCTTTAAACTTGCTGAAAATTATAAGAGCACAGTGGTGATCAAATGGAGTGACAGAAAGCATGAAATCCAAAGCCCGGTAGGATATCCACAAAAAGTAAGCAGAATGTTTGTAAAGGAATGGGAAAATCACCCTCCGACAATTTGCAATCACCACAAGAGGACTGCAAAAAAAAAAAAACAATCCCCCCAAAATTCAGTTTGTTAACTTTTTTCTTACTTAAACCCATGAAATTATTGAGGCATAAACATTAGTATTATGCTGAGTTATTTTCTACATCAATTTCTCTTAGCAAATAGCCTACAAAAGAGTAAAAGTATTTTTTTTTAAATAAATAACAGTATCAGAATAACAGGAAAGAAATCATCAACATTTTTTCCACTATGGGAAAAAAAAAAGTCTTTCAATATACTAGAAAATACTTTTAAAAATACTAGAAATTCTTTTACACTTCCTCAGGACAAGGTTTTTCCTAAAGGTACTTTCAGTATGTAGTGTACACTGTACATATATTACACAGAGGGCCTGAGACTGTGCTAGCAATCAGTACTTCACTGTTTCTTATGTTTAGTAAACACCACACAACTGTTTGTCCAGGGCAACTGGCATGTACTATCCAGAATTGTGGTTTGTATAGTGAAACAGAATGATGGAGAACATGCCGTTTCCCATGTTGTTAAAATTATGTCAGTGTGTTTTTACTCAAACAAAAACTAATCTAACAGCTGCTGTGTACTTTTGTTTACATGGTATATGTCAAATCGTATTGTCCCCAAGGTACTTATGAGAGATGCTTTAGCAGTCATTTTCTTAAATACTGATGCCTATCCGAATTTGGATTTTTCCACCATTGAACAGAATGACAAGCACACGATTGCTGTACTTAAAGCAATCTTTCACAGCTGCTTTGCTTTTTCAGTGATCCCATTAAATTGACGGCATATGCCTGTGGGGTCTACAGTGTTACAATACTGCTGAACAAGATGTTGATTGTACAATACAAATTTGTAAAATAGAACTTGGCTTTATCGTGAGAACTATTTCCCAGGTCATCCTTCCTTTTCTTTTTAACCTGAGCAAAATTTAATTTAAAAACTTATCTATCTCTGTGACCTTTACTGAACACCTGGTTATATTAATTGTTTAAAAGTGCAAGCCCTAACTCTCAGTGGTTAGTAGAAACAAAAACCTATGAAGTCTCCTCAGTTCCTAAAATGAGCATGAGTCATGTCTTTTCTTGAACTGAACGAAGTAGCTGTGCATTAAATATGCTGGCACATCTTCTGCTTGAGCAAGTGGACCGAAATGGTGTGAATTGTTAATGCCTTGCTGCTTTGGTTCACGGCTTGTGATTGATCATTTGTAACTATATCTACTCCTTGTTCCATGAAATCAAGTATGGAGTAATGGGTTCATCAGATTTTTGGGTTAAATTGAGAGTGAAGAGGTACTGTGTGTGGAAATAAGAGTTGCCATGTTCGGGGCTGGCCTTGTAACAGCATGGAATCTAAAGGCGATATTCAAAACCACTTCACTCATCATACGCTTACTGATTCTGAATAGGGTCCATTTGCAGGGGACATTTGGTAGTTTTCCAATACACTTTATGCCTCTTTCTCCACTTCTACCACCCTGGACATCTTTTTTTTTTTTTCTCCAATCTTTGAAACTAGAATAGCTTATAACAGGTCAGCATTCAAAATTAATAGACTTAAATAATTTGCTATGTAAAAGTGAAAACAGACTCAGACTGAAATGACCACCCTCCTATTCATTAATGACACTACCTAAATACTAAGTCATTTGCATGACTCGGGCTATGGTTTTACTCATTATTCAGAATTATAATCTCATATTTTGTAATAAATTAGTTTTTCCAGTCAGAAAGAAAGAATTACAATGGCCTTAATTTTACTTCTCAGTCCATTCATGTGCAGGAATGACACATATTTCCAGACATTACAACACAGCTTGTGACTTTGCAAACAGCAGTGTGTGGGACCACAGCAAATAGAAGCCAACAGCAACCAGAAGTGACAACTTGCGATGGCCTGCAGGAGAGTAATCACATTACAGCATCTCCACAGAACTAGAAAGGTAATGTCAGTATCAAACTTGCTGCAAAGCTCACAACGTTCTGTTTGCGCAACAGAAGCCTCACTATACTTACTGTGCTATCTCATCTCCTCTGGTTAAATTTCACCAATTCAGAATAAAACATAACAAATTGCTTCTTTTGTTTTAAAACACAATTTACAGAAGCTATTTAATTATGTGAGAATGTTTAACTTGGAATGAATGAAACACTCTAATCTCATAAAACTTACAACCAGGTTTTCCTTCAGCTCTTGTGCTGAAGTTCAGAGACAAAACTAAAATCTGGACAAATTTTAGACCAAAAGAGAAATACAGAGTAATAATCGACTAGTATTGCACCTCATTTAGTAGAAAAGAATGAAATGGAAGGGACTTAAATGGAAAGGGAGTGGAAAGGAGTGTACTGCCTGTATACATCTATGTATACGTGTGATGATTATAGCCATATTAAGACAAAAAGAGAGCTAGAGCAGTTGAGTTCAATTTAATCCAAGCTAGGTCATATAAGATGTCATATAAGATTTTGAATCTCTATTCTTTAATATTTATCCTGATGAATGCAAATATAATGCAAGTCTACAGCAATCTAGTTGATGGCCAAGTTTTTTCATTAAGAGTTTTGGGAGACTTCAATCCATGCAGGATGAATACAGGAAGAAACCATGATTGAAGAAGTTGCTTTTTTTCAGAAGTTTCAAAGTTCTCTGTCTTTTTCTGCCTTTTCTCATTTTGTCTTTATGTTAGCACTAGAGAAACCCTGCTGAGTTCAATTTTCCACATTTAAGTATTTAATCAAACTTTTTTTTACCTAGTCAGACTCATGATGGCTTTGTTGGGTTACTACAGTGTTGGGAAGATTTCTCACATTTACACAAGGAGCTGTGCCACCATTTGGAAGAGGTTTATCAAGCAGTCTTTTATAAAAAACAATTTTCTTGGGTATTTCCCTTTTTAAATTGTGACTAACTTGCAGGTGTTCATCTCTATTTTCAAAACATTCTGTGTCTAAACAATTAAAGAAACCTGTCCAGTTGAAATTGCAGCAACCATCCAGTGAAAGGCCAAGAGGACTTTCTCAGTCACAGTGTGCTTAGAATTATTCAAAATAGTTGGTTCTAATGCATTACTGCAGTACCTGGTAAATTCCCAGAATGATGGAATGGTTAAGATTCGAAGGGACCCAATAGACTAGACTTTAAAAAAATACTACCTAGGAAGGCATATATTCAGATTTCATAGGAAGCAACTCCAGATATTACTCTAAAAAAAAATTTCCTAAAAACCAAAGGTACTGTTCTTCTGTTCAACCACATATAGACACTGTCAGAAAGGAGAAGGAGGAAAAATTGATCTTGTCATTTTTTTCCACTGTCATTTACCAAGCAAAGATAACTTATAACGGAACTTAATGCTGTTTCAGTGCTCTCTTGGTGTCAGCAGCTACACATTTGCCAGAACAATTAAAACATCTTTTTTATTTTCCCTGCTCATACCGTGCTTTCTACACTAAACAGAATAAGGTATGTACAGGGGGCTACATTCTGTATGTCAAATAAATTCAATAGACTCAGTTGTGCTTTTGAATGGAGTTTTAGAACTTCACACAGATGAGTAAAACTGAGGACTTAGCATTTAGTTTAAGTATCAAATTTTAATGAAAAATGTATAATCCTTTTATTATTCTATATAGAATAAAACATTGTACATACAATATATTAGTAGACATTTACTATAATAATATTATTATTTACAATAATATATGGATTATACTATATTACATCACATCATATTGCAGTATATATATTATTATAAATTGGGCTGAATAGACCAGCTAATTAGCTGCATCTGTTGATGCCAGTTCTTACTAATCTGACAAATCAATGAACATACTCCCTTTAGAACCGGCAATAGAGGTATAAAAGGAGAAGAACAGTATGAATCACACAGCACCTGATAGTAGGCATAGAGCCAATTTTTATATCCCTATAGGAAAAGTAATGATGTATGCTCCACAGACATGTGCCTCTAAATTCAGAATTAAGATCCTAGCTAGGTTAAGATTCAAAACATTTCTCTAGCTATAGGATCAATGCCAGTTTCCTTTCCCTGGATCCGCCGAACAATGTGTGTCCACTAAATTCCACCTCTGACTGTAGAAATGTTAGTGCAGAAAAGAAATATCTGGGTTGATTCTTAGACAGGTCATGTAAGTGGCATCAAAGACACTTTTGTCACAGTACATGATTTCCCAATGAAAGCAGGGTTGAGTGTTTCATTGTGACTGAGTTATATTTAAATGCTTGTTTTGAAGGAAATATTTTAGTAACAACTTATGCTTATATCCAAATACTGCAAGTGCAGTTACATAGTCTATGATCAAAGAAAATGAGGCACATGAAGCTTTAATCTGTATCTTGCTATCCAATGTGCCACTGATGTCATCAGTACCATAAATTGAAAGTGCCACCAAAGAGATAAATAGTTCCATCACATGGAATAGGAAGGCTCTGAATATATCAGTGGGTTCTTCTTTCAACAGTATTGACAGGGTATATGCCCAGTTTCTCCTCGGATAGTTTTGGGGAATATTTAGCTGAGGCTATCATGCTCTTCCTATCACAATTCTTTTCATGAGCATTCTCTATATTTTATTTAATAATCAAGAATCTTTTTATAAATATATATATCTTTGATTTGAAAGTAGCTGTAAACTTTGAAATAACAAGAAAATGCTCATAACGAAGAGAGCTTGCTTTCTTCCTAAAAGGTGGCCAAGGAATGCTATCTGGCTATCTGGCTTGTGCATAGAGTGAAAAAACCCTGAAAATTATACTCCTATAGAACATACACAAGGATCAAAGAGAAAAACTGTGTATGTGTTATCCCACAGAAACTGTAAGGAAACTTCTCGGACTAAAGTACCCACAGGAAAAAATGACACAGAATCACTGAAAAAAGGATGAAAAATTACTGAAATATTAAAGTGTTCGAATTACATAGAACAATAGGTTTATCCATGAGTTTATTTGTTTATTTCAATTTAAGGGTACCAACCTATGCAAAGGATTAAAGTAATAGGTCCAGATTTGCTTTTCAGTTCTAAGTCCTCAATGTAGTAAGCAGAAAGCCTGTCCTGCAAATGCTACTTACCACTTATGATATTGCCAATTTTTCCTCCACAGACATTGTATTAGTATCTCACTGGAGAAGTAAGATTCATCCTCAGTGTACAAACATCTGAAAACTTTAAAAAAAGAAATAATTAAGACCTAGCTCTTTAACAAATACTTTAAGAAAAACAAAAAAGCCCCTCCATAGTATAAATATGCTCTAAACAGCCACAAATTAAATATTTACCACTTAGAGAACAAATGCCTTATGTAGTCTATGGCCCACATAAAATGCAGAATCTACAGCTGTTGATCCTTTGATTTTCAGTAATGACTATACACATTGGTAAGTATAACATTCTATATATGCAAATTTATTACAAATTCAAGAAATCAAATATTCCAAATTATTCTTGGAAAAAGCAGTAACTGAGGGTAGAAAAAATCTTATGTGTATTTTACCAACTGAAATAGTATGAAATGAAAAAGAAAAATTTATTTTCCTGGGAAAAATTAATCTACTTCTATCAGATGCTGTACACATACATGTAACAGAAAACTCTAGTTCAAAGACCTTACTAAGTAAGATACAGAAGGAAAAATGTTGCTAATTCTAATTAGTTTAGCCGCACAAAAAGATGAATATAGCATGTAAAATGTTTTAATGTGTATTCATAGCCCATATATGGTCATGGTAGAAGAACAATATAATATAGCAACATCTTAAAAGTTACTCAGTGACTTCAGCAAAAGACTCCTTAGCAATGGAAAGTGTATGGCCTACTAGTGCACAATTGAGTTACACTGGGTGCTGCAGAAAAGAAAGAGGGGCTTGATTTTCCCTACTATACTTTTATGCTAATTGCATATTTTGAATAGAGCATGCATGCTTTGAATAAAAAGATATGCTAAACTCTAGAAATGTCCCAATTGCTTAATTTGACCTCTGATTCCCATTAAACATACATGTTTTTCTATTATGTAAAATGCTTAATTCTAAATAACTTTTCATTCTGTTAACAAAGATAGAAACTCTCCTTTGGAAAAGTTTAGAACAAGACACTCCAAACATAACAACATTTTGGCTTATTGTATACAATCACAACAGGGGATATCACAAGCCATTTCTTGTGCCCACAGTGAAATATTAAATTGTACTTATTGTCTATGTCCATACTGTTCTGACTTTTCCTAGTCATGCATTATGGCTATTGTTTTAGAGAGAATCCTCTCACTATCAGGTTTTTATGCTGAACCAGGTTTTCAGATTGAATAACAAAGTCATATACCTCAGTCAATTTAAAATACGTATTTCTTGATAGCATCCTTTTAAATGCTATTCGCATGCTACACATACTTCAAAATAATTAATTGTTGAATATTTAGCCTACCTTTCTCCAATTCATACAGAAATCATAATACTTGAGGATATGTACAATAGCTATTTTTATATTGTGCAATACTATTCAGTCAATTTTATGAAAGAGTTGAATCACCACTATAGGACTTGTGTGATTAAAGCAGAAACTGTCACTGAAATAATGCTACTGAAATTACGTGTCATCTCCTGGAAGAAAGTCTAAGATAGCACACAAGTTACTTTTTGATGACAGAAACGGCAATACTTTGACCAGGAGAAATTAATTGCTCATGGAACGGTTGAAAAGAAAGGCAGAGGAAAATACTAATGACATTCACCCACTCATATTTCAGCTCAGCCAGGTGAATATCCTAAGCTGTCTTTTTCAATCTGCTCATAGAGAAAACAGAGCCAAAGTATGAAGAAAAAATTTATCAGTCTTGCAAATTTTAAAAGGAACATGTCCCATTTTAAAAATCCCACATTCGACTGCAACACATGTTTAAGTGTGAAAAACACATCTCCTTCACTGTTAAGGTAACAGAATCCATATTCCACAACTGACATTGCACACCAAACTTAGGAGAGATGCTGCCTTTACAAAGAAATACAATTTGAAATACAACAAAGAGAAAACACCATCAATACAGTTCTGTGTTTCCTTGGGTTTGTTTTTTTTTTTTTCCTTTTTTGCTTTCAACTGTAATTACAGTAGCTTTGATGCTGTTCTAGCATGCACAAACATGAAACTGTCTTGAAGGTGTTGCATACCACTTAGGATTGCTAAAATACAACATATTTCCTCTCCCCTTGCCCATTTTTGCACATATTTGCCCTATTTGGACCCAAATGCCAGATTTCTGACCCGGTTCTAACATAACTCAGTACACTTTTTCTGTCAAGGGAGAAGACAAGATGGAAAACATGCAAATATACTACAATTTCTTACAATGGCATCCAGATCCACCAATAGTTGTAGTTTCTGATTCTTTAAAACTACAGTTTTAAGTATACAGCAGTATATTTATTGCTGTATGGCAGATGCGTGGTTCTTCCATCAGAAGCCTGTACTGTGACTAAATGGAGATGGGAGGAAGACTGTGAAGATTGTACAGTCTGGTAAATCTGTCTTTTTGAAAACTGAAACAGAGACAGCAATCATTCAGTGTATCCTTTTTTCTCATTCAGTCAGTGACACGGATATAGCATAACTGAAGTGCAAATGTTATCACTTTTGTCAGGGTTCCAGAACAAAAATAATCAAACACCCTTCAGTTGCAATTCAGACCTTCCTCCCAAGATACCACCAGGATTTGGTGAATTCACATCACTCTTTGCATAGCTGGTCCACTTTTTCATTATTTGGCAAAAATGTGATAAGAAATAATCACTGACAACAGAGAAACAATGACATTTTTCAGACAGTAGCAACAATCTGCTGAGCATTTTGCTTATTACACATAGAAAAAAAATATTTTAATTGTTTTTTTAAATCATGCTAAGCAAATGGCTAAGGGAAGGAATAATGCCCCATTCAAATAACAAATAATATTTGTATTCAAGGAAAAGGAAAATGCTCTGCTTCTGATATATTCTCTGTGATTTGACTACACCATGACTGGGGTTGTCCCAGATGAGGGCAGTATGCTAGGAAATTGCCAACATATGCACCATATGTACCATACACTGCCTTTATTCTTCCACTTTTCTTTAGACATCCACTCAAAGACAGGATATTGGACTAGATGAAAGTCCACTTTGACATAGTATTGCAATTTTTATGGTCATTTGTTTTTGTTTTCAATTTATAAGCAAGAAAAATTTTCTTTTTAAATCACTAGAATGGATGATATACCATTTTAAAGATTTTAAAATATTTTTATTTTATAATTACTGTTGCATTAATACCTGAGAGACTGGATTTCAATCTGTTTTAAATGTGTCGACCTTTTACATTCATCTTTCAGTGGAGGATCAAATGCTTGCATAAAATTCAAACATGAATTGTACATAAACACACAACTTTTCCTTTGGCCTGTATTCTCTTTCTTCTGCACCAAGTGGTACATACATGCTGGAATTTTCCCAACAATTTTTCTCTTTCAGACTCCCTTGCTTCTTTCCACTCCCATGCAACCTTTTTTTTTTTTGTGCTGGCAAAAGTATTTAGGTGGGTGTGCAGTGAATCAGATTCCAGAAACTATTCCAGATTAAAATTGACTACTTTAACTAGTTTATTTTTGGCATATGACATCTTCCCTATGTGGTTCACTGAATGAAGGAACAAAAACCTGGTGCCATCAAGGGAGTTGCAGAAGTCCTACAATGACAGGGCACAAGCGGTGGAGGCTTCTTTTAGCAACAGTGCTGGAATACACTGATTTGAAATGTACTCGAAACTATGGCTTCTGTCACTTTTGGATATCCTTTACAAGTAGTTCACACATCTATAAGGCTTCGTGGATATCAGTTTAATAATTTATGTTCTGGGTCAAGACATACCCATGGAAAAAAAAAAAAAACAACAAAATTTGATTATTACTGTCTCAAACTACTGATTTTGTGTGATGTTCAAAAATTATTGCTGAATGTTTCTGCTCTAATGTACAGACAAGTTTGATCTGTGTGTTTTGATTATCCTCATAATGTTACAAGTACCCTGAATGTTCTAGTTAGACAACAGGTTCTAAGAGAATTTATTGCAGAAGTGTTATTATTCACATTTGCATGCCATTTCTTGATATATATTACAACCAATGCTGACAGTAATCAGGCGAGTTTTATATTACAAAATATGGGATAACTATCACAGGCAACATTAAAAAATGGAGAGACATAAGACCTTCCATTAACTGAGCCAGATATAGTTCTCTCGGGTATCATTTTAGTGTATGAAAATTATAATTGTCCTACAGACTTAACAAAACTTGGATTTCATAATTCAGAGAGGGCTGAATACTAACATTCCAGGCATTCAAAATTTCCTACATATAGTGGAAATCTTTGCAAAGTATTCCATGTTCTGAATTAGCCCTAGGTTTGAAAAGTATTTAAAATTTATTTTTAGAAACTTATTTCAAATATATCACAGAGTAATAATAGAAATGAGGTGATTAAAGTATATATGCCATACTTCTTTTGGGACAAATACATACACTCTTCTGGAATTACTGGAAATCAAAGACAGAACATCAATTCTTCTAAAACCTACCAAATTGCCAAGTATTAAAATGCCTTATATAGGAAAAAAGATTCTTGTATACACTATAACTATAACAAATGTTGTTATATGGTTGCAGTGTCACATCTTTTAAGAAAAATATACTAACTATTGAATATTTGTAATTAAGTAACTAGCCTAATCAAAATTGACCTTATTTTCAAACATATAACCCAGGCCTCAATAATCTTAGAAATAACGTTCCTCGATAACGTACTGTTAGCACACGCAAAACTAGGAGAAAAATAGGCATAAGGTAGCAAGGTGGCTACAAGGCAAAGACAAGCAGATTAAAGAGCTGGGGGGATTTCAGGAAAGAGGGAGTACAGAAGCAAAATTCCCCTTACCTAACCTGAACATACATATGACCCCAGTTTTGTTGAATTCCAAGGCTTTGTAATTTAAGGGAATTTTGGTTGGTATTTAAGAAGAATAATCTATAGTTATCTAAAAGCAATAAGACCACGGTAACAATGAAGGTACTTTGGAGATGCATTCATTCAAACATGTTAATAAATAAAAATTACCTTTTCAACTTGATTTTGTGATGTCTCATAGTTATACTGCTCTGTGCAGTTCTTAATAAAATACTGTCAGAGGTGTCCTCAACAGTTCTCTACATGCAGTTGGAAATGAAAGGCTTGGGTTTTTTTTCCTTGACAAAATTATGAAGAACCAGGCCATTCACTGTCCAAGATACTTTCTTCATTAATGACAGATCTGAAAGAAAAAAGGAAAAAAAAGTAAAGTCAATATTTGGCTTCAAAATTAAACCCGGACACACCATGCTCCCTTCTCACTATTACCTTAAAAATACAAACTGGCCTGTCTCCACTTAGATGCTGGTATTTTCTGAAATACTACCACCAGCTTCCTACTAACCGTGACATAAGCTGTAGCAAGCTGTCTGCAGTGATAGCCTGCATAAATCATCATTCCTGAAGGGAACAGATGTTCAGGGTATGAAAGAGTAATACCACAATTTAGTCATAATTAAAATTCACCTTAGCATGCCTCTATCAGTGAGCAGAGAGGAACATTTCACTTCTCACCTACAAAAATGAAATGCCTCTCATTTCTTCTGCTTCAGGAAAATTAAGCCTGAACCTTTTGTACATTGTTTGAGTTCCATATCTGACACTGCATCACATAAATGACATTTTTATTTCACTTCAACTCTTAGCTTTTTCTTTTTTTCAAACACTAGAAAATGACCTCTAAATAGTGTACTACCTCTGCACAAAATGCACTTACAATTAAATCTTCAAAGGAGAATGTTGTGTATTGCATGCAGAAATATAATCAGTAGCTCTTCAGTTACAGATCAAAACTGTGCCAATAAACATACTCATTGCACTGACAACAATTCAGTCTGTGCTGGATACATTTAAAAACTCAGGAGCTGAAGGCCTTTAAAAAATATTTAGTAATCTAAGATGACTAAAATCAGAGGGAGTTAGAGGATTAACTCAGTTAAAAATTTGATCCTCAGCCTTGTAACTGCCATCAATGTTAATAGAATATATCTATATGCATAATTTTGAAAATGTAAGCCTTATATTGCTGTTATTACAGTTGGATTATATTAGATGCATGACAGTTCCAAAAACTTAATTTCAATTCACAAATCTTTATATCATGAGGCTACTTTATCATGAAACATAAAGCACGTGTTGATTATGTTAAAAAATATGCCTCTAAACCCACTAAAGTGTAAATGGCTGAGCTTCTCATAGCAATTTAAAGTTCTAAGACAAAAGATTATTTATCTTCTCATCAACATCGATATTAGCAATCAATTTGAAAAAACTCTCGTTAAACCATGGTTTAGTTTCCCAACTAAATATCTTTAGTGACTGTCAAACTATAGAACAAGTGCATGAATTAGATCCTCGGTGAACTTAAATGAGCTAACCTTATTGAATTCCATACAGCTACAGTAATTTATCAGGATTGAGAATGTGAATTTATAAACCTATTAATCTAGTAGGGGTCGTTTTGTAACAAATGTGTCTTCTCAACAAGCAAGTGAATTTCAAATTTACATTTGAAAAATTGTGGTTTGTTTTCTTCCACAAGGATGCATCTACATTAGCAGTCTAGTTCAAACAAAGACTGCAATTTTTAAGTGAGGAACCTATAGCTTCCACTTAATGTATTTGATTTGTATCACAGAGCAGTTCAAAGCATGCAAACTGATATCCTTTGCGTGAAACCAAACCAATGGATGCACTCCCAGAGGTCTACCCAAAGTCCTTCCATAAGTCCACTGCACAGACAAGAGCTAGCCCAGAGTAAAACCTCTAAAAATGCGTATAGTGGGGACATTAAGTTCCTTTGTACTAACTGCTTCATACCACAGATCTGTTTCTCTGGGGCTCTACAACTTGTTAACACAGAGGTACTCCAGAGGTCTTCCTGTTACTTGTAGAATTTATGAATTTTGCCTTATCTTTACTTTTGAAACAGCAACAATGCACACTTGCAGTTATCAGGAAGATATTCTGTGGTTGCTGCGAAAACCGATTGGCATGTGCATGTGGGATGAAATTGTTAGAAATCTGCTAAAACTCTAAACATTCCCATTGCCACTGATCAGTTTCCAGCAGACTTTGCTAATGCCAGATGTACCAAGTAGACTCTTAGGCTCAAAATAGCCTTTGACACAGGATTTAAAACTGGAATGCCAGGTTGGACACAGATGGGCAAAAAGCATTAGTTTGTACTTGCCACAGCTAGAAGTAACAATGTTAGACTGGGAAATGCAGGGAGACTTCACTGAATGGCACCACAGTGCTTATTATTAAACAGTTGAAAAATGTTTATTTTTATTGATTTATTATTTGTCTAGAAAACATGAAAGTTTTACAAAAGCCATTTTAGAAATGGGACCCCTGAAAAGTTCTACAGAATCTCACAGAAGACCTTGAAATTATCTCCTCTTTAAAAGGACATGCACAAATATCAGTCACTTATCAGCACAGTGACTTTTTACTTTATAAACAACACTTTATGAAGACATTTTTCTAATGGACATCATTTTTTATGCTAATAACTCCCCTTTGTGTGAAAAGATTATTTTGGTTGACTATGTAAGACATCCTGTCCACTCGGTATACAGGATGGCTTGACTATCCCTTGGTCCCTCCATCAATACAGGTTCCAAGTCATATGGGACTATATTAATGAGGAATGATGGAAGAGATAATAATGCCTAACAATGAGAAAGATGCACGTCAGAATCGATGTGAACAGCATATCTTGAATCACATCTTCACGTGACTTACCCAAGAATTCCACTTCTGATCACAAGAAAACGGTGATCTTGTTATAAAGACATGGTTACAACAACAGTTTAACTACTGGTTCAGAAACTAACATCAGAAAGCAGATCTTAAGATCTCAACTGAGCAACATCATTGAATAAAAAGATAGACTCACTGTCATCTGGAAATTTTTGAAAATGGTATGTTTTCAGAGAAGTTGTAGAAGGTGGTTCAGCCATGGAAGTAGGGTCTCTAACATGCATTGACAAATCTAGTCTAAGTCTGTATCATGATGTAGTTTGGTAAGGTATTCATTTATATAGTTATTGGATACATATTATGTGCTATTTCCTATATAAGCAAGTACTAAAAGCTCGCTGGGTGACAGCAGAAGGATGTTTAGGTATGCTACACCAAGTAAGTGTAGTTTGGTTTTCTCCTGAGCAGAGTCGTACTTGGAAAAGAAGTGGCAGCTGATTTAGATTATAATGAAAGATGACATAAGGTGAAACTTAGAGTTCGCTTGGCATTGAATGATGAGAGCAAGTAGATGCCTAAAGGCAAATTTAGGAAGATTATATAGTTGCCTAAGCCAAAGAATGCGATAAAGAAAAACTTTGCCCACCCTTTAAGGTTACATCCACAGTACCCCTTCAGGCTGGCTGAAGAATTGCTCTGAAGGTCAAACTTGTCTGTATTCTATAAGCCTGCAAGGAAGCTTAGAGCACAATAGGAATAAAACCTCTAGGAATCTGCATGGCCAAAAATGCTAAGCATGACCATTTGTTCCCAGTCTTGGCTGTACAAGATATCAATGAGGTTGGTATGCACACGGAGGACAGGCACTACCACTACAGGGTAATGAATACACTGCTGCCACTTCAGAGCAGCGTAGACATAAAATCAGACACTTGAGTGTCTTTGTGTTCCCTTATTTTCAATAATAAATCACTCTTGCCACCTGAAATTGTCGGTACGTTGATGCTGCTGTGCACCCTTGAGCGACCATGACCCAACATGATTTGAGAAGTTTGGCAGCTACTCACAAACCAGAAATCTCCAAAGCAAAATTCCTTCATTGAGGGGATACTTCAGATATACTAAGTGCAGAGACAAACAGTGGTAGCACTGAGTTTATCACAAATTTAAGCAGATATGAGCATTTAAATAAAAAAAACTACTTGAAGAATGGTGGTGAAGTCTCATTTATAGAAGTGGACAAGTGTTTATATTTCCTGGGTAAAGGGAGGTCAGATTCTATAATCTTCTCATTCTGACAGACTCAGTTCCATATTTCACAATTCCCAGGAGAGTGCTCGGACTCTCCAGAATGCAGACCGGACTGAGATCTCTCTCTTGTTGCTATTGGACTGTGCAGCAATAATTCAAAATTCTGGGAGAAGAAAGAAAGACTAGCCATGGGAATCTGACTTTACAGATCATTGATAATAAAAGTATTTATCTGGAACTAGGTTAAGGATTTTATAATTCCAGTCTTACACAATGTCCAATCAAGGTGTTTAAGCAGATGAGATTTCAGTTTCATTCCTTTCTTCAGGATTTCTTAGCAGCTCTTGTAAGCGCTGCTTCTCTTTAACCTACCCTAACCTTCACACTGATGCTATAACTGAAAATGTCACATGTAACAGAACTGATTTGATGGGAGACTAGAAGGAAGTTTCTTACCCTGCTAAAAATACTTTGAGGTCTTTACATGTCTATGTGACATAAATAGAGCAAATATGGATAACAGAATGTAGAAGATTGCCAAGGTCTGTAGGGAGAGAGGTTATGCTCTATTAAACTAACAACTACAATAGGAAAAACCAGACAAGCTGTTTGACACAAGTCCTCCTTGCATTGCTTAAATACTTAAATCATCTACAAGGACCTACTGCTATTACTACAAAACAAGTGGATTTCATTCACTTTCAGAGTTGGGAATAAAATGCAGCATCATTATGCAAAAGGAGAGGTTGAGAGACCATGGAAATAAGGCAGCCAAGAGGAGGTCTAACCTTTAGGGAAGACAGAGAAAGGTTTCTCAAAGGAGCACAGTAAAAGGACATGAGGAAACAGTCACAGCTGCAGCACGGGAAAATTCACCTAAATATAAGGTAAAAAAAACGATAAAAATTAAGCAGTGGAATGGCTTGTGCAGAGAGGCTAGGGAACTTCCATCTTTGGAAATTTTCAAAACTTGACTGGATAATACCCCAAGCAATCTATCTACCTTTGAAGTTAGCACTATTTGAGGAGATTGGACTAGATGACCTGTAGCACCTAGATGTACACGCTACTGCCAGCCATAATGTACCTTAATTTGTTAACCACTAAGTGCTTGATACGGTAAATTTACAAATCTTAACCTAGTTTTTTATAAGCATGATTTACATATTTTTTTATGCCAGAATTTATCATATATTTCAAAAATTAAATTATACACGTGGTATTATACTTAATGTTAGCTGTTGAAATGATTTGAACAAGATCAGCAATACTAATCAATAGTTTGGTACAGAAAGTGAAGACTAACTCAGCAAATTGACATTACACTGAGAACTGTGAATAAGCAGAATAAATTACCTAAATGGAAGAAACCCCTCCAAAACACACAGTAACACTGCTACTGCTAGTTAAAGTATCTGTAAATCTTTAATCATCTCGAGATAGAAGAATTACTTTTCAAATTTCATATGCCAAGGAATACCTTCCTCCAGCAAAGTAATTCTTAATGATATGATGACATAGAATGACTATTAAGAATGAAGAATGTCACTTGTAGAATAACAAATATAAACTCACAGAGCACTTAAATTTTCATTTGACATTCCTTATCTAAGAACTGACTATACTGTTTACGATTTGAGCCCAGGTCTGTATGTTACACGCATTTCCTGTTACATTGAATTTATTTCAAAACTCAGTTTTCTTATTCTCTGAACATCTACCCTCTTCATTCACAATTGCATTATACTCTCACTTGTTGAAACAAGATTTACAAGAGTTTTAAGAAAGTTTCTTCAAATGATAATAAAAAGAATAAACTTAAAGGTTTAAAGGGACTAGAATATGCTATTACAAATATATTGATATTGTATGCTATATATTATAATATATTATGCATATGTACTCAGACACATTTTAATTTAACTTCTTTCCCTCTCCTCAGCTTGACAGAAATAAATGGCAACCAATGCCTCAAACAACCTTCATAACCTCATGAATCCAAAACTCACTGTCTGAAAAAAGTATTCTAATCTATTAAAAACAGGACATAATTTCCCCAGTTCCCACTTTTTAAGACAACTGAGTGATAAGTTTTAAAAGGTACAGAGCAGTAACAGAGACATGAATCTGAAATATATCTTATATACTAATACAACTAAGCTTCAATATAATAAACATGAAACTCCCTGATATATACTTATGAAATAGGAAGAAAGGCCCAAGTTTCCTAAAATTTAAACACACTAGTGGTAACAACACTGCTTTCAGTTATGTCCTCCGTTCAAATTACAGATGACTGTATTTGGGAAACATATTATGCCCAGGTCACATTCCTGTGTTTAACTAAGTTTACAGTCACTCCCATTTCTTTAAATACTTGAGAGTTTTTTGTTTCTGCATGTTCTGAAGTGTCATCATTTATGGCCACAGGCAGAATGGCTATATTTAACTAATAATGACAGCAGTTGTCATTAGATTTTAAACTCACTAACACTAGTCTGACATATTATTTGAAGTATGTCTTAATTCTAAATTTGATTAAAATTACAAACATCCCATCTTCTCTGCCAATCAACATATTTCATCCCCTTGCCTTGAACTTCTATATGAACTCTTCAGGAAAATAGGTCATGATATTAGTGTCCCCAGACTGTGAAAAGACTTTCATATGCTTTTAACAAAACACAAATAAAAATTAAGGCTCACCAGTGAATGATGAATTTTTTTCACTATGTTTTGTGTGCTATGAGTCTGAAATCTAGAATTTACAAAAATCACATTTTAATATGTTTATAAATCATATGTTTAATATGTTTTAAGTAACAAAGTTATATTTTACTTTAGGAAATAATTCAAAATACATAAATGATTAGCAGTTAAAACTGCTAATATTAGTATAAAAAAACAGGGAATCAATACTAAAAATTAAGGAAAAATTCCTATAGTTATACTTGAGCAGTCCAGAAGCAATCAAAATTGCTTAAAGAAATCGAAAATCTGGTGTTGGTACAGTTTAAAGGAAATAATTAACACTTGTTCATGTCATTTCATATTAATTCTTCCCTTATTTACACTCAAGTAAACCTGAAATTATTTTGGGAATTAAAAAGATGTAAATGCCAAAAGGAGTAAGATAAGCCCTGAAGAGACTGCAGCAACAATGCAGTTTGATAAAAACATATAAAGCCCGGATGAAAGGTTAAAACTCTGGCTCTGCACCTCAGCACCATCTTCAATTGATTGGTGGATGGTTTACAAAGCAAATTATTTTCTTCCATTTGGCATAGCAAAGAGAGAGAATGCCTTTCAGTCACCAGTGCTCTATATTTATCTTCCCCATTCCTCTCTATTTTTTCTCTTGAACTTATGTTCACTGGATCTAGAATAATGATGGTTGGAAGACTTCATGTCTCATTTTGGATTGGGATGAATTTCTCCATTCTGCACAGCTGGCAATCAGTTTTGATTTGTTTTTTTTTTTAATATCAGGGGCCAGATATTTAATTATAAATTATTTTAAACTGATTCTAACTGCAATCTACAGGTTAGTGGTGATACAGATATCAATGTTTTGCATTTCTTGAATAATTTTTCATTCTAAAACTTCTGCTCAGTGGAAATAAAGGAGTTAAGACACAGGTTCTACAGGCCAAGATTCTTACCTGTTGTTACGTGAAAGGTATAGACAAAGGTTTCTTCCAACTCCTGGTTCTTTGTACACGTAAGGATTTCTGAAAATCTACCCTGGATTTGTCTTCCAGGATACTGTTGGGGAGTTGTTAGGCCAAGTTCAACTCCTCATTAAACAGAGCTTTACTTTTTACATTTAATTTACATTGGTTTTGCTGTACCTTATTGTTTCCATGTTCTTTTATTCAAATACAATTTTAAGCCATATTTGGAAAGTATTTTTCCCAGCTAGAAAATAGCATTATTCTTTTTCTTATTACAGAATTGCTGATTTCTTTACCAGAATTGTGTTCCCACTGCTGAGGTATCATAAAAATATACAGAAAGATACCGTTTCATATCCAGGGATTTTATAGCCTAAGGATTTAATGCAGAAGCCTATGGAGGAAGCTGTATCTCTCTTTAAATTCAAGTGGATTCTGATCCACTTGGACTCTTATTCAGCCCCCCAAACACAGTACTAATACCTAATTAATACAGTATCATCTTACTCTGCTGACTTAATCAAAAATACAACATGAAATATAGTTGTCCAAGAGAAATTGCAATAAAAGGGTAATAAATAGGGCATTTTTTTATATTTATGGAATGTAGTTTTACTTTTAGCACACAGTACTGGAAACATATACATCCTACAAATATAACTCTAAATGAAAGAGTACAGACATTTTGGCTAAGTAGTAAAAAAGTGAACATTTATAAACTAATCGTTTCCATATCTAGTGTTCTTTTACTATAGTGAGCCACAGAATAAGAGCTTGAGGTAGGTCATAAACAATGCTCTGCACCCAGTAATAAGATGCATTAATCAGAATAAGAGCCTATGTGATCAGTGAAGTGGCCTGTGCTCCATGCAAGAAATCCTTGTCAGTATGACATACAAAAATTCTGTGAGCACGACTTATCAACAACAGCATTTTGGCCAAAATGCTGTCTTTAGGAAGTGATTCAGTTTAAGATCAACACAGCTAAATTAGGTGTCTACTTGTAAATTATCTATATGTGAGCTAGACATCATAGTTCCCATTATAGTTAGTGGAGCTCTAGTAAGTAAAGCTGTATACCTGTATAAATGCTTAGCTTCACTACTCTGAAGGCTCCTGCAAAAATCACTAATGCTACTTTCAGTAGTATAAATACCAAAAATTGGGTTTGGATTGCAGTCTAAGTCCACAATTGATTGATCAGCCAAAATTCCTTTCTCTCTAACTTGGTAACTTCGAAGCAAGATCAAGGTAAATGGCAAATACAGAAACTGAAAAATTACTGAATGGAAGATGATGTTTAGAAGAAATCATGTTTTCTACAATAGCATGACTGATAAAATGCACAAAATTTTATGAAGGAGTGATAGCAAATTGATTATTTTATTGGGCAAGTTTTCTAATGTCATTGGAATTAAATTCAGTAGAAAGAAATTAGTATCAGTTTAAGAAATTGGTAACTAATGAAGAAAAAAAAAAAAAGGAGTACACTGAAGACACCTGAAACTCAGTTGCAAAGAGATGTAAGGGCACAATAAAAGCTGACAGGAGAAAAACAAGGTATTAAAATTAAAATTCAATAACCGCTAAATATATGTCTGCAAACAAACATTGAAATGCATGGTCTCCCATATATTTCCAACAATTAATGAAATACAACCATTTACCATCACCATATGTAAATTACATGGAAGAACAACGTACCACAGAGCATTAACTCTTTGGCACAGTTCTGCAACACAGTATTTTCACAATAGACTCCCAAAAATATGTTCTAAATTCTTGAGACTTGATACTTTTTTGTTTGTTAAACTTCTGTTGGAAAGGCACCTTATAACTGATGTCACATGTATTTATTATAAATATTGAACTAAATTAAAAGAATCAATGGCTTTCAATTTTTATCCCAGATCACGCAATTCAACAATTTATGTTTGAATCCTTATTCATTTAATCCAAATCTCAGTTTAAATTTCAATATGTCAGAAAGATGAGAAGGTGAATAAACCTAAATAAATCAAGCCATCAACATCACTGGGGATTATATTTTATCCAGGTATTTATACCACTTGAAGCAATGAAAGTATATGCAAGATAATACAGTTGTGACAGACTCTGTGATTTATACAGTACTTGAAATACCGATTTCCACAAAGGTGCTGAACTCGCAAATATTTATGTGTAACTACATATGTAAAAAGTCTGTCTGCTTTCACTTGTACATATTTGCAGGGTTGGGGCTGTACGGTATATCACTGATCTTCCATTCCCATGCAAAAAGAATTTGCTACTGACATTTGACCTTGTTAGCTGTGCGTTAAGGACTCAAATGCAGCAATCAGTATGTTTATACTGACAAGCCATATTACTCTATGCTCTCTTCCCAATCTTGGGCTAGAGAAGAAAATATGAAATAGTTACTGTCTATGTCTTTATACATCTCTAAAATTTACCTTCAATATATTGTACCTTTTTAAAAATTTACACATCATTCATTCATACTGTTTATAAATAAAAAAAATATAGGCAAAAAAGTACTATGGATTGTTATACAGATAATTTATGAATGTTTTTAGCATCAGGTCTGATTTTTGAGCATATGGAATTCTACACTATTAATTATCATTTTGCAGTTCTATCAAACTAGTAATCAGGGGTGTAAAAAGGCCTATTTTCTGGTATTGGTGGCTTTTCTACTTATAGCAGTGACTTTTTCCTGTTATACTTACCCTTTTAATGGACACACAATATGTTACTCTGTGCCCAAGCTCACCTACTCTTTCTTTTCTCAAAAGACAAGGCACATCTGCCACCTGCTCTAGTCTGTGTCCCAGCAACAACTGTCGAGCAGCAAAAAGATTGATTATCAGTCAAAAACCATTCAACAACACCAGATTTTGGTAGGTTAAGCTTGCTGATCCAGCAAGAGATGGTGTGAAATTTTCAGTAATGTGTGCCAACATTTTGGTGCTAAAAGAACAGCAGTGCATGTCACGATGAAACACAGCCAAAGATATGCAGACAAAGCACAGAAGTTTTTGTTTTGAACTTGGCTTGCAAGAGGCAAATGAGAGAAAGGAAAAAAGACTCGCTTAATGAATTTGAAAATCTATCGTAACACCGAAGTCATATGTGTGGAGAAACTATGCTACAAGTATCAGTGACAACTTTGTAACAAATTATAGCCGTATCCATATAAAAATACTGAAATAATAGGATCCTTTCAATGATTCATACAGTACCAATAACAGTTTCATCACACAATTTTGCAAGAATAAATAGAAAGATCTACACCTTTTTCTGAATATATAGGTCATTCATTACAGCCATTCCAGTGAATGGATCACCTGTATCATATGCAGAAAATTTTTTATGCTATAAATAACAGCTTACCATATTTTAAATTGATTATGTAAGACAGACCTACTAACATAAGTTTCATTCATTAATACCTTCATGAATACGTAATCATGCCTTTAATTACAGGACTTATATTATAAAGGCTCTACTAATTTATATTAGATTTTAATGAGTATAGAGAGCTAGAAAGTAGTCTCTCTTAAGCAAATAGTCAGTAATGAGTACTATATAGATATCTTCTTGAAATGCGTTTGTACTAATATCAATCGGTAAAAGAATTAGTGAAAGATCATTTGAATATTTTGAAATTCAGAATTAAATATTTAACATTAAAGTATATCTCCTAATACTTCCTAAGATAACAAATCCTATTTTAAATCTATGTGGAAAAATAAAGCCCAAGGCTTGTTTCTAAAGAAAGCATATAAGAAAGAAAAATGGCCCAGAATGCAAAGAAATATATATACAAAATATATGCAACATATATATAAAATACGCACACTAGTTGAATGATTTGTCTGTCTTTTTTCTTTGCTATCCCTAACTTTTTTTTTTTAAATCACGTATTACTTCTACAAGATTATACAAATTGGAAAGTTTCACATAATGCTAAACAATTTATCTTATTTGCATTTCTCTTTGGAACTGTAGATTCCTACCTACACATAGACTATGCTAATAATAATACTTTTTTTTTTTTTATTATACGTTGACTTATATCAATTTAAAGTTCTTTTTCTCAAATGCTGGTTGAATTAACAGTTTAATAGAATACCCAATTGGTATCTTGAATTTGATATTGAACCCTACTTAAGCTCATGTTACAGAGTGTTTGCTGCAGAAATCTCACAATGTACTTCATGATCTTAAAATATGACAGAGAGAAACACATTCAAATTTAAACTGTGAAGGATTCAGAAATAACTCTCCCCCTTGTAAAAAATAAAACATAATTACCAGATTGGTAAATGAATGTAAAGGAAAGAAGAAAAATTTTAATAATGGTCTTATCAAACAATCTAAAATTAATAAAGCATAGTAAAGTATATATTCCATATTTCTGTATTAAATTTTCAAAAAAGTTTAAATAATTACATTAATGACTTCAGTCTTACATTCTGGATAATTTTTGCTAGTGAAATAAGCCTAATTAATTATGTCTGTTTGATGTCACTGAAACTAAACAGTAAATTCAATAATCTCTTTACATTTTCACCATTTAACCTCCTGCAGACTCCCTAATGTCTATTCAGATCTATATTAAATTAAGTACCAATGCTAATGAAGGGCAATAAATGTGGCTGTCAGTAGATTTTTCTTTCATTAAGCACATTATCCTCTTACTGAGCTGTAAATGAGTAAACATTAGTTTTGTTAAACCATGCAAAAAGACAGGACGAAAATAATTTTTAATTGCACCCCTTGAGCCATTTGCTGGGGGTTCTCAGTTTTGTTTTTGTTTTTTTTTTTACATTTTGTTTTTTTGAATGGATAGAAAAACGTCTCTGCAGTTGAAATATAAACGTCGGCATCATGGGGTATGTCTTTAGGTTCTAGCGCTTCAGTGCCGTCTGCCAAGAACACTCATCGTGCAGCCATGTTCAGATTCAGCTTTTCAGAGCACTTCTCCAGCAGCTAAATGAGTGCAAGAGGTAAGGAATACTAATTACAAACATATTTATTTTATGATCAATATTCAGTCAGAAAAAGTAAAATTTGAAATAAAAAATCCACTCATATAATTTACCAATCATATTAACTGCACAAGTCCTTTAGTATTTTAATGATTATTACTAGAAATCATAGGATAACAAGATGAGAAAAACACATAACCTTAAAAAGATAGATTTAAAAGTATTCTGCTCTTGCCTTTTAATGTCAAATAATATTGTATATTATGCTGTAACTTATTTCACTTCACATTTACAAGAATTTTTAACAAGTCACATATGTTAGGAATAGTGTACAAAGGAAGAAAAATTTAATGTAAGATTATTTTAAAGGAAAAAAAAGCATTATGTTAGGGTTTGAAGCAAAAGCTACAAATAAACTTTATGCATGCAAGAAAACTTCTCTTAGAGGTTACTGGCTTAATATAGCACACAGAAACTTTAGCAAAGATCCTTCTTGTGCCATTTCTATAAGCTCTGACTTTGATTACATTTGGCTGCTGTTTAATAACTTTGGATACTTCAAAAGCCCTCTGGATATGCCAGTGTTGAAAACAGAGAGCACAGTTAATTCTGTTGAAAAAAAATCCAGTTTAGGATATTAAAGAAACAATCCAAGATATTTGTATTTTCTTTTTTTTTCCCCCTACATGTTTTTTTAGATCTTGTATAATTGTTTGAAAAGACAATCTGAATACATGGTCATTAAAATTTTCTACAGTACAGGAATTTAGTTCACAGCACCTACACTATAAATATAGAAGATACAGAGAAACTGGATTGTTATAAGCAAAATAGATTTAATTCATCCCAAATTTAGTTTAGTCAGAACTTCTAGAACACTTGGAAAGCAGTTGCTTAATTCCACTACAAAGTCCTTTTATGCAATATTTTAAGAATTTCATAGGAAAGTAAATCCCCTAATTTTAAAAGTATTTTTCAAATCTATCAGCACAAATAAACCTAGAAAAAAATTTCTTGATTCCGAGAAAACTTGTAATTAAAGAGTCCTTTCAGTGCATACTATGTAGATTATTGCTTCTAGTTTAAAAAGTAAGAACTGATGACTGCCTTCTCTTAGGCAAAATTTCAATCAAATTGACAGCAATTATGCCTGTACACTGACTGCAGAGTGGAGCTTATTGTTAATTGTTTCTGTTTCCCAGATAGCAAAATATATTCAATGCAGCTGCCAGAATAAAATTAAATAAACTAATACTCAATTTATAAAAATCATAATACTATTTTAAATGTTCTTACTAGAGCCAACTTCTGAATAATACCACGGTAAGACTACTTTTGAAAAGAAAAAAAAAAAAGGCAGGGGGGAAAGCAGATTTATAACAAAATGTCATACTTCAACAAGAACATTTGTGACATTCGGTCCCCATCCTAGTTTGCAACAAGAGGTTCCCATGCAGAACTCAAAACTGCTTTGAGGCCTAAGATTTTAATTCCTCGCATATGAAAAACCTTGGCAATTTTTCCATGCATTTCAATTAGAATTGAACTGATACTTCACTTAGACCATAATGACATGTAGGTAATCTCACATATTTTACAATTTCCACATTTCTTGAATGACGAAATGACCCGATAAGAATCCTAGCATTTCTGTATTCTTTTTAGCATTTCTAAAGCAAGTCATGCTTTTAAATCAGCATAGGTGCTTTGATGTTGAGTACTAAACCATATAAATAAGAAAGCCAGAATGTGTCCCCCTTAAAAAAGTAACTATATATTTTCTTTTTGGTTTTAGAGTTTAAGACTTCCATACACCAAGCAACAAGTATATTAAAATATATGTCTTATTACACAAAATTAGCAATTGCAAATACTTTCATGGTTTTGGATAAAGTACTTTCAGAAACCCTCACAAAAAATAAATTTAAGAGCCATTTGTATCCTATTTGAGATCATGTCTGTACACAAATGAGGAGATACCATGATAACTATAATCAATTAGGTTTGCCTCAGTTTACAACAATTTACCTACTCAAACCAGAAGACACAACAAAAAGTTTTTGATTAAGAGATCTAAATTAAACACACTAAAATACACTTTTGTTCTCCAGGTCTTCACTTCAGTCACCTTTATTGTACATAGAAAAACCCAGTTGTTCTCTTGGATTTCCCAGATAGACAGAATCAATTCATTTTGGATTAATTATGGAGAATCACATTCTTCTTTACAGAGGGTAAACTTGATGGATATTACCTATCTATTGTTAAGTCTATCAAAAAAATTTAAAGCAAACTGGGATGCCTGTTTTATTGTAATTTTATTTGTCTCTCAAACTTTTGATGAAATCAATACGGTTTTAAAGAGGATATACTCTGAGAAATGTTTAGGTCAAGAAATCTCAATAAAAATTAGCAAGGTCTTTTTTAGAATATCAACTGAAACCCTACTACAATGTGACTGAACTGCAGCAGTCATGATTAAAAGCAACACAGAAAAGCTTTGATTACCTTAGTCGACCTGTAGGAACACTTTCAGCTCTGTTTCTCTTGGATGGTGATATAAAACAGAAATTGTCTGTACTGCTTGATTTGTAGCTGTCTATATGTCTGATACTCCATCACAGCTCTGAACTGATTTTGTTTGATGTGTAGTACAATCCTGAAGTCTTGACCTTCTTGATACCATTGCTGATGATTGCAGGCGAATGTTATGGGCAAAAAGAAGTTGCTGACAGCTTTGCTTCCCTTCAATAGTTTTAGCAAATATTTTTGCATAGGGAGGGAGACATTTTCTGAAACAGAAATATGATAAATATAGTTAAAATTTTATCTTTTTGCTCTTGTCTTTCAACTACTTTAATTTAGTAATGAGAGATTGTAAGGAGTTCTGAAAAACCTACAATAACTTAAAGTTTGAAAACACCTTAGGAAACTGTATTAATAATTTCACCCTGATTCTTATTCCTGCAAACTATAAAATTATTTCAGAATTCATCTCAATTAATCTTTGCACAAGCTAGGATCAGAATGGGAATTGCATAAAGTCCTGTAGCACAGGATTATGGGGAAATACAGTATGTATTTCAGCTATACTATATTGCAATAGCACTGAGTCTGTGCTATCCTTCCTTCATACAAAATAAACATTAAATTATCTCATAAAGCTAAGAAAAGGGTTTTATTTGCATAATAACATTAAAAATGATGAGAACAAAATCCTCCAACTTTCAATTTGAGGCTACTATTAATGGCGCAAAATTACTTTATACCATAGGCCAAAAGTCTAGATGGAATATTCATCCACATTAAGACCCCACAATCTGATTTTATCCAGTCTTTGGAAGATCCAAACCAGCACTAGTCTAACCATGCCAACAGCAGTATCAAAGGTCAAGAAGCAGCAAGAAAGGAATCAGAGGAGATCAAGCCCTCATTCTTCTTTCATATTCATAATTAAGTATCAGAATATTACCACTATAAATTACAAAAATGTTGTCACAACAAATGTGAACTTTGTCCACATGGATTGTGGTATGCTTACCTAGCAAATCCTTAACTAATATACTATCACAGGAATATCAAATATTGGCGTGCAAAAGAAAACTCTTTTTAGTGTTATGAGTCTGAGCACATGATGCTGTGTTCTGAATTCTGACTAATGATAGCAAGAGGACGCTATTTTTGTAAGTACTCTTTTTCTTAGAAAGCCATTCATTACTGTTTCCCAGTCCTTGTCCAGTTTTTTCTTAACTTTTCCCACCATCATAACACCTATTTATACGTACAGTGTATTTAATCCTTAGGGAACTTGTGCATACACTCCAATTCCTTATCTGAGGTGGTTTCACACAGAAAATGCAAGCATACAATTACCAAGACTAATCTTACTCTTGCACTGCTGAGCTGTTTAATACCTTCAGAAAACTCAAATTTAGACACGCCTCATCCTTCTGGAGATTAAACACCACAAAATGAAAGTCCTAATATGTGGAAAGCTCACAAAAGAGCCAATGTGAAATGCCTTTCGCTAGTCAGGAAAAACAGCTTGGTACTCCATATCAAAGCAAAATTCATTCTTAGTCAATGGTAAATTTTGCTAGCTGCTATCACCAAGATGTTGTGATCCTATTTTTATGGCACAAGTAAAGATGCCCAGATAGAGAAAGAAAAGATTTTGAAACCAGAAATTTAAATGGGAAAAGAAATTAAAAAAACTAAAACCCTGAAGAGGTCTAACAACTTTTTTTCTCATTTAACAGCAATTAAACTGCTGTTTATTCATGGCCAAAGCACTGAAGACCTTCTGGAACTATTACAAAAGGAACATTTACTTTTGATTAGGTCTATATGCTGAAATTGTTAAGCTACATCAGATAAAAATTTTTATTCTGTTGCTCAAGTGCAATTTTCTAATTATTCATTATTGTCTAACTAAAGATATTTCTCCATGTTTCTTCTTTAAAGAGAAAATAACAGTACACTAAAGAAAAGTAAATTGTCCATACAGTTTTCTAAGACATAAATCTCCACATGGCTAATATTTTTTTCCATAAGTGAAAAATATAGTTACTTTAACAGACGTTGGTTCAGTAACAGCTATACAGGTCAAAGTTATCACACAGTTTTGGATTTGAATTCAACAGCAGGATAATGACAGTTGCCAAGGATTTGTACTTGCTGTCGCTTACTACTAGTGTTGCCTGTCAAATTGTCTCTTTTTCTTATACAGAAGCCATGGAATTTTTTATGGATAGCAATTACTTACAATATACAATGAAGTACATCAGATGTAACAACCACCCTTTAGCCCTTCATTATTTGGTCGTCTCTTTGTTATATCTAGTCATCCATTTTCACCTAAATTATTTATTTATACTGCATATTTGACAAGCATGTATTCTTTCCTTTATTTTTTTCAGTAGTTGTTCAGAAGATATAGTGATTTATTTTAATATTCTCCAATTTAAATTTACATATTTAAATTTACCTTTTCATTTTTATACTTGCACTTTGTGTTGTATTTCTCAAGAAAAGCATTATCTGCATGGCGAAATGATTTTATTTATCTACCAAAGGTATTAAAAATTAAAATAATGGCAATATCAAATCTTAACTGCAAAGGCGGGGTTAAGCAAATCTTATATTTATTCATTATTTGTTTGCATTGTTAAAGTATTTTTCTCCAGCCATCATATATGTTCCATAATTGTTTGCACTTCCATTATTATTGCACTACATGCATATATGCTCCAGATAACCATATTAATATATCTTTATACTGATAGATGAGAACATGATGTTTCACGTATGTATGTATGATCTGAAATATTTTCTGGTACATAACAATCATAAGACTTGTGAAAATTCTAAATTTAATTTTATTATACGGGAAACCCACAGTACACATAATTTACATTATAAAAAACAGAGTCTAATAGTTTAGAAAATTTAGCATGGTCAGGAGAATGCCTTCATAATAAATCAACCAACAAAGGGCAGATTTACACATATTATCTGCATCACTTTGAGAAGGACCTTCTTCAACAAATAATGCTGCAAACCTCATACTGCCAAGTAAACTCAACTTTTCTCAACTCATACAGCAGTGGGAAAGAAAAAGTGATGATTGTTTCCCTTTTATTAGGAAAGCCAAATCTTCCCCTTTTCTCCTAATACCCTTTCCAATTACAGTCTAACACAAACTTACTATCTATTCTAAATGAGTACACCCTAA
This sequence comes from Tringa tobata, assembly GCA_033628505.1. Lineage (NCBI taxonomy): Eukaryota > Metazoa > Chordata > Aves > Charadriiformes > Scolopacidae > Tringa > Tringa tobata. The sequence continues at coordinate 22,550,696 of JAHREE010000118.1, read as the reverse complement.
GTAATAACCTAACAAGTACAGGCAGTGTGTGAAATTCATGTTCCACTAAAATTGTTGGGAATTGTGCCAAAGGCTTGAATGAAAATTTTTTCCTAGATCTCTAAGTCAATGAATAGAAATAAACCGCTTCTCCTTTCTGTCACTTCCCCACTGAAACTCTGGCATCTCAGAGGCCTCTAGCCATGAAAGATTTTTCCCCAGTACTCCAAAGAGAAGAAAAGAAACTACACTACTCAGTTAGGCAACTGGTGCCTAAAGCAGAAGAAAGTGTTTAAACAATCTTTTTGAATATCACAATAATCTGACAGCATTTACTACCTCAACTTACTTAGCCAAGAAACTGGACAGCACCCAATACTCCTCTTCTGTCTCACCTCAATTGCCAGAGAAATGAGATTTTCTTTCAGCGCCTGGAACAGATAAAACCTACTCAATGCCTGAGGAATGAAGCTGCCATACTCCAGAAAAGAAATCAGCATGAAAAATGAGAACATACATTTCCTTGACCAAGATAAGTACTCACAAAGAAACTGATAATTGAGTCATCACAGCACAGTTTTACCAGTTAGGTAGATAACAAGGTAAATAAAAAGCTGTAAAAGTTTGAAACTTAGGTGTCACTTATACTTGCAGAGTTAAAGTAGCCACCATCTGCTCCCCCGCCTTTCTGTGAAGCAGAGAAAAAAGGGTAGCTGCACCTTGGGACCTTAAATAGCTGCAAGGGCCCTGATTGCAGCCCCCACCTGGGGATTTGGCTGCCGGGCTCAGGGCCAGCTTAGAGATAGCACAGCTGAGGGCTGCCCCTCCTTCCCTCTGGTGACTGTGGGGAGCTGCCAGACAGCTCTGCAGGGCGCCCTCAGCCAAGGCTGGGCCCCTTCTGCAGGAGCTGCCTCTAAGCCGAAGCTCTGGTGCTGGGCCTTGACTGAGGCGCAGTCCTACCCAGGTGGCAGCCATGCCAGTACCAGTGCCCGGACGTGGGCCCCGCTGACCCACACCCAGGCCCCAGCCCACAGTCTGACATCTTGGCTTGGCCTGGCGACTGCTAGCTGTGTCTGACCCCGACACCAGAGCTGATCCTGACCCCTGCTCACTGACTCGTGTTCCTGGCTCGACCTCAGCCTGATGACCAGCTATGGCTGTCCCGGCTGCTGCCGCGGCCGGACCCTGCCCGGCACAGCCCCTGCCCTCAGACCCGGCTCCCTGACCCACAGGGAGCCACTGGCCCTTGCTGTGCTCTGGCAAAGGCTTTCAGGACACAATGGGATCTCTCCCCTTCAATAAGTACATGTGATATCTTGTCATTCCTAGTCATTCTTGTATGTTCTTTGGTACAAAAAAATCATCAACCCTCCTGCCCAAAATCAATTATTAACACCGTGACTCAGCGTTCCAGTTAGCTGTCTGACTGCAGAGGCAGAACTGGTATCTAAAGAGCTGAAGAAAAGTGAGAAGATAAAGAAATTTATTTTACAGATTCCAATACCACTAAGTGGTGGTGCAGACACATCCAGAATGAAGGATTCACAAACACTAAAATTTTAAATAAAGACCCAAAGTTGAAAAACAACCTATCTGTAAGGTTTTGAGATATTTTTCCCCTTACTTGAATGAAACTGAGACTATACTATACAGAGAAAGTATATAAATATTTTAAATGTTTTACTTCATCTTTAGTCAGAGACTGATGCTAAAAAAGCATTTACTCAATTATATTTTTACAACTTATCACACAGCAGCAAATTAAACATCTTTGACAAATCATGAGTGAAAAGTTGCCATGGCTTTGCTCACACATTTTTTGCTAATGTAGGTTTGTGCATCCATGTGGCATGAAAACATTTGCAAAGTTAAGAGCTCCTTGTATTTTTGAGATGATGCACATGCCATATGGCATTTTTCCTGAGCACTTACTGGACTTCTGTTGCTTTCCATTTCCTGTTCAGCAGTATAAAAGATTGTAACTAAAATGAAAGCATAAGCTTTCTGTGAACAATTAAGACTGATGATTAAATAGTGATTAGAAAATTGAACCAATCTTGTATCATAATTTTCTCTACAGCTTGTGAGAACATGGTGGGTTTTAGACAGTTTCATTTGGATGCATGTATACTTTGCATATTGCTCCTTTCTGGAATAGCAAGATTTGGACTTGAAAGGGAAATCTGTAGGCTACAAATACAGAAAGAAAATACATTCTCTGTGGACTTAGATTAATCTGATTGTCTGTATATATAATAAAATCAGAAACACGTGAAACAAAGTCATACAGATTTTCAATAAAACCACTTCTTGTCTTCTCCTCCTGCCCTCTATCTCCTCTACCCCTGTTAGAATGGAACAGCTATTGTGTTTCAGAAGTTGTTTCTACAAAGACATCACCAAGAACTCAGGAGCTTTGTAATTATTTTATTCCTTTTAACAGGAAGGGTTCTTTTTTTTTTTTTTTTAATTTAGGGAAAACAAGTATGCGATAGACCTTGAGATAAAATGACCTAAATTGGGATCAGAATTTACATGAACCCAACATAGATCACTGGCTTCTGGATACATATACAGTCTAATATTTTACCTATCATGGATTGAGACAGACTGGTGGTCAGTTTAGAAACCCTTAAATTATACTTTCTTATGCATGAGATCTGCCATCTGAAGCACAAGTTACCTGTACGAAGGAATCTCTCATTTTCAGTGTTACTACAAAAGCTGTGCTGACAAAAACTTACTAAGTAAGCTCTTAAAGTGAGTGCTTGCTTTAGGATTGTATAAAGATCAACATTTGAATGGTTTATTTTAATGAAAAGGAACAACGTACAATTTACACAGTCAGCTGCACTGTATTTCAGGGACAAGAGTTTACGGGTTGTTACCTGTAACAGCTTAGCAATCACAGTTATCAGCAAAACTAACAGTAACAATGAACGCTAAAGCAAATCTGAAGCTGCCCTTCACAGTTTCGGAGTCAATTCTTGCAAATACTTACACAGTTGTTTAATATAAAGCACATCGATGTGTCTATTACTTCAGTGCAAATAGAAGTATATATGCTTCTTTGCAGGATTAAACCCCTGTTGTCTGTTTCTTAATCAAAGGTTTGTGTTTGAAGTATAGATTATAATTTTCACAGTCTATAGAACACAGACATACCACCATGTCCTACAAATCACCACGACAAACTTTAAACATTCCATTCACTGAAAACAGCTACAAAACCTTTTAATCATACAAACTGATCCATTTGACTAGTTATGTAAAATATGTTGCTATTTCATTGCCCTCCCAAATTTCTTGAACTACTCTTTCTTCTAGATCTTTCGTTAAATAGATTTATTAACTTTTTTGGATTTTTTTTTTTATGTTATGTCTGTACGGTGTTTAACACAATGGGCCCTGAACTTGCCTGAAATATCAGTGGACAGCACCCTTCCCTCCCCCAAATCAACATTAAAGTAACAATAAGGTAACAATGTAGAACCAAGTAATTCTACGACCCCAAAAAAGGCAACTATATTGTTGAAATATAATTTTAATTTTAAAGTAGCAGTTTCAAAAATCAGAAAGAAATGCAATTTTTATTCAGTAACATTTATTTCCATTTGACTGGATTGATCTTCTATGACTAAGTACTATTTCTTTTATATATATCTTAAATTGCAAACATTCATTGATGATACGCATTATCTCAAAACAGCTTTATTTACCATGTGCTTACTCTCATAAATTTTACTCAGTGTAGCTCAATGGAATTTGACAATAAAGCAATATGATCTAATGGCTAGATGACATCAAAATGGGCAGATTTGCTCCGCTCTTCCAACTCTTCCCCTTGTCCTAGACAAGTTCTTCAGCTACCTTCTCTGTGCTGTCACTGACACATGACAAAGCTGTTCAGTGGAGCTAAATCAGCAGAAAATTATAAATTATAAATAGATTTTTGCTCATTTATGTCCACAAATTATTTCTCTGTGTGGTCACATGAATGGCAGTGCTGATGCAAGGACTGCAAGAGTACATGAATGAAGCAGGTGAAAAAGCAATGGCAGAAGAATTTTACCACTTTCAGTGGTGACTAGTCATTAGATCAGCATTACTGTACCTTCAAACTACACCTTTCAGTCCAAACTGAAAAGACTGGGAGTTTTGCTTAAGCTAGGACAGAAAAATATATGTAATACGAGAATGTATAATGAAATGGATTTTGAACTACAGCAACTATAGTCTTTCCTGTAATGCTAAAAAAGCATTTTACAACTTGTCACAATACTTGGAAAGTACCTTAGTCTTTAGAAGAATCCACATAATGGAAAAATGTTAACCAAAAATATGATTAATTCTAAACTGTATCTCTAAAGAAAATAGCCCAGTGTTCCTCTTCAACAAACATGTGGAAACATATCCAATTATCTTGGAAAAAGCCAATTAAAATAAAATGAATAATCTAAATACCAGAACTAAATACTTCATTTTATAATTACCTTTCTCAAGAAGCTGGTTTTAACATACTGTGAAATACTGTCAATCTGTCATATTTGTAAGGTTATAGACACAACATTTGTTGCTCCCTTGCCTTTGTGTATATTGCAGTTTGCATTAGCAAGTGACCAATATGACATTGAACATGCCTGTTTCTGATATGGGTTTTCAAACATCTGAATATTTGGTTTTAGTATATCAGAATAAAGGTCAAGGTATATCAACAAAAGGAGTCTTATTCAGTCTTTTCACTACAGGAGTTTAAAAAAGAAGAAATATGACATAACGTGGCTTTATACACAAGGCTAGCAGTGTGTGACTATGCAGAATGTGAACATATGTACAAGAGGAACCAGAAGAAAAGAGGTCCTTTTGTTTGAAAAATCCACATGCAATCCAGGCATAACTGCAATTTTAATACTGAGAGAGTGGATGGATATTAAAACTGTTCTGTGTTCTATGACAGACATGAAAAAAAGGAAAGCCATAAAATGGCACTCTTTTGGAGCTGGAGAGGGATACTGAGAACAACATGTATCACAGAGAAGTATGGCTTTCTTAGAATCTCATGGAGCATGATGCAATTCTTTATTAATTAATTCTACTGAGCCTACATGACAGAATTGGGATTGAAATGACAATACATGAAAACGTTTACTATATAGCATACAGGCATATAACTGGGGGAAAAAAAAGTTGTTTTTTATGTATGTACAATTTAAATTTGAATAAAGTTGGACCTTGACTATGTAGACCATAAATAAGATTCATAAAAATGACCATGAGTAAGGAGATGGTGATACTCGCCTCGTCATGCCACTTTTCATTTGCAGGCAATCAGTGTGGGAATGAAACCTTTTATAGCAGGACAGTGTCTCAGAGGAAATGCCACTATGTTGAAAACGGAGATCAGAATATACCATACTGACAAAAATGTAACCAAGTAATGTTTGTTTATTGATGAACAAGACCTTTAACTTCAAACAATAGTGTTGTTTCTTGTAACCTTTTTATTCTACCACTGGCCGCTGCCAGAAGACTAAGTACATGTTATACCCTCTTTGGCTGCTCTTAAGATCTTGCGCTCATAGACCAAACCAAATGAAGACAGTAGCTTGTACATTTGCCACCATGAGAAAACACTCCAATCTCTGTTCTTTCTTACCAACACAGCAATTTTGGAAAATAAAATATCATGTTAATGTATTTTTCAAAATGCAGTTTGTTTAAATTATCGAGTTTGCAATGTCAAACACTGAAAATCAAGATAAAAATATAAATTTGCACATGCAGTTTGTATTTGACTTTAAGTACACGGATTCTGATAGACTTAGTGACATAATCATTTGTTATGATTCTTCCAATTCACTCACTCCACTGAGCCAGAAATGTGCAGGGAAATGCAGAAAAAGAGATAATTGTCTCATGGCTAAGGTCTGCTGCCCTGGATAAATTGAGTATCATTCTTGTCTTTATCTCAAAATTCTAAAGTGATATTGAATAAGTCATATCAACCAAAAGTTCCCAAGAATAGAAAACAGTAGCCACATTTTCTAGATATCTGATTTGGAGCATCTGTGATCTGTTTTTGTAGATGTTCTATTAACTGTAAATAAAGTCTCTGCTCTGAACATCAGAGATTAATTATAAGTACCGTAACTTATAGGAGTTTCATATTTCAAAACAGAACACCAAAATTCATTGTTACTTTGACACTTCAGTCTTTATGCCTCCTTTCTCAATGTCAGAAAAGGAACTGGTGATATCTTTTGAACTTTCAAGACCAATGATATGAGTGCCCTGAAGACTTATTAATTAAAGTGTGGAACCAAGTAAGATTCTGTAATGTCTATTTATTACGGATGTTTGTTATTGATGGCTGCATCTTCAGAACAAAATCTGAATAAAGGTCCATACTTCAAACAAACAAGTTGTATGAACACTCCTCATTTTTGGTAGAGGCTAGAGTCCCCTGAGAATAGAAGCACAATGCAAATAACTGATACATTACACTCCATATATACCAAGTGGATGAAAAAGGGTAAGAATAGCTGGTTCTCAGTTCAGCAAAGTGCACAGTTTTTAATACTGTTTTAATGCTCATTTAGTAAATATTTAGGAAAAAAAGTTGGACAGGCATACCTATAACTCCAGTATAAATGTGGCAAGCTGCAAAAGAGACATTAATAATTTCTCAAAGGGCACAAGAGTAAATGCCATCTGATGTGTGTTAGCAAAGTGAGGAAAGGTATGAGGATCTTTGTCTTTCCCTCAGTTAATCTATGCCTGGTTTAGACTGATTGACACTGCACTTTAAAGACAAAAACTAAGTCACGAAGACTTTCAAATTATCATATTTGACTGAATTTTCATCCATTGATTTTACTCCACCTGCAGCACACTAGACAAGGTAATAATTTATGATAATTATATGAAAATATACAATTAATATTCATCACCTCTCATTTCTCATCACTTTAGATGATCAGTAATGCAGAGTAAAAATGCTGTCAGATTTCTAATTGCTTTGTAATGGGCCTGAAATAGGGAAATCGTTAAAGACAAACAATCTGTCACTTGTCTGTTACCTTAACTATCTATCACTTAAAAAAACCCTCATTAAGTACATTGCTAATGAACGACAAAAGACTGTACTCAGTGTGCCCAGATGTACCTTTTTAAACAATATTGTAAATTGCTTAAATAATTCCCAAGACGTTTTCAATCATTTTTGTGGAAATTTAATGGAAAACATATATTTTCAGTGCATGTTACATCTCATTTGTTCACATCATTATGACATTTAGTCTATCATATCCACATCTCCTGGGAGACAAAACTTTGTTTTTCTTTTTCCTGTTGACAAATCTGACCCAATTAAAATGAATTCTGGAAGAACTTAACATTCAGATCTCTGACACCTTTCTCTTAAAAAATGAAAAAAAAAAAAAGTTCCATTATTCAGTTTTAAATAAACCTATCTCTTCCAACGATTTTTATGATCTATATTAAAAAAGAAGTCCAACATTGTTCAAAGTTGAACAAATTATTTTATCTTTCACAGACAAAACAATTGTTCCCAAGAGACAGAACTCAGAATTTTCACTTACACCACTCTGGAGTCAGGTGTCTACTATAGCTCTGACAGAAAACTTCATTTGAAAAAAATTCTTTTCACTCTCCTGACTTAAACAGCCAGAATGAAAACAGTACACCAGAAGAAGTACTGGTGAGACCCTGTGGTGAAATATTGTATTATTAATTGCCACATTAAAAAGTTGGAAAAAGAAAGAAAAGAAAGCATAACTACAGAAGTCATTTAAGACAAAATACCTATCTGTGCATAACTTAAACATACTCAATCTCCTAAATTATCAAAAACATGAATATTCAGTGCTTGTTTATGTTGTTATATATCAGAAGCTAAAACACTACAGTTTAAGGCAAAATGTCTAAGACTTGATGGCTGGAAATAGAAGCCAGGCAAATTCAAGTTCAGAATTAGAGACAATTTTTAACAGTAGGATGATTAGCTGCTGAAGCAGCCTTCTCACAAGTGAGAAATTTTCCATCTTTTAGTATTGATAGTCAGACAGAGCACACTGGACTCAGAACAGTCCTGTAATACATAAAAATTCAGAAATCTGAGAAGGCTACACTTTCAGAAAACCATTAATTAAATAAATAAACAAACAAGTGAGAAAATAGACTAATTAGTTTTGTATCAAGAACAGCACTACAGTGTATGCTGATGTTTAACAAACATAAGTGATGTCCAGATAGGGACATATTTGTCCAGACAGGAATTATACTAAAAAACTTTGCCTTTCCAACTATAAAAAGGCACTTGTTGCAAAACCTGTAATTTCTCAAGTATCCTGAATATTCTACATGCTAGGTACTCTTAGAAAGACTTGCCTTCTGATTTCTCTATAACCTGTTCATCACTCTTTTCTACACATATATAGCAATATAAAAAAAAATACTAACAAAATAAGCCAAAAAAAGCTTTACTACTGCATTGGATTTGTATGGTGCAGGGAGAAGCTACAGGGGTGGCTTCTGTAAGAAGCAGATAGAAGCCTCCCCCATGTCCAAAAGAGCTAATGCCAGCCAGCTTCAAGATGGACCCGTGGCTGGCCAAGGCTGAGCCTCTCAGTGATGGTGGCAGTGCCTCTGGGATAACAGATTTCAGAAGGGGGGCGGAAACTGCTGCAAAACAGCAATTGCAGCCAGAGAGAGGAGTGAGGGTATGTGAGAGAAACAACTCTGCAAACACCAAGGTCAGTGAAGAAGGATGGGGAGGAGGCGCTCCAAACACTGGAACTGAGATTCCCCTGCAGCCCGTGGTGAAGACCATGGTGAGGCAGGCTGTCCCACTGCAGCCCACGGAGGTCCACGGTGGAGCAGATATCCTCCTGCAGCCCGTGGAGAACCCCACGCCAGAGGAGGTGGATGCACAAGAAGGAAGCTGTGACCTCACGGAGAGCCTGCGCTGGCAGGACTTGTGGCCCCATGGAGAGACGAGCCCATGCTGGAGCAGGTTTGCTGGCAGAACCTGTGACTCTGTGGAGGACCCACACTGGAGCAGTCTGTTCCCGCAGGGCTGCAGCTCAGTCTCCTTTGCCCCACTCTCTCACCCCTACATATCATCTCTCACCCCTACATACATTTGATTTTAACAACTAACTTAATTTTGATACCTCTAATGATGAAAGGTTACTAAATTGGCTTGAGATTGATCAACAGCTTCAAAAGTCATTACAACCAAGCAGAGTACGATAAGCTAAAACTAAACCAAGCATAACATTGTGATTTCTGAAACTGGATAGATTAAAATTA